>OX419755.1:36052138-36652138 GCA_948567375.1 Lunularia cruciata
TTAACTGCTGAAAGAATATTTAATGATTTTATAGGATGGATACTTATCCTCCTATCAAGTGCATGTCCAAGTGATGGAAATTTGAATATCAAGGCATCATAAACGAGATAGAATAGCTATCTCAATAATACATAAAGAGATATATCTCAGTAAGCAAAGATTTAGTGATTTAGAATATCCAAAATGAAACCTAGTTGAAAGAAATCAAAAGTTAAAATGATATCTATCTGGTTATGGACATACCCTAATCCATACCTCTCCATTTCTATGAAAGTTCATTTGAGTCAAATATATTTGAATAAAGTGAAGGGATTCAGTAATAAACTTTTATACATCATCCACTCATCAAAGATTACAGTGACACATCCAATAGTTTTACTGTTTATATCCAATCATTTACATGAAAACTCTATTTCAGATGACCGTATTACAGGGATGACTAATAATATTTCAGTCACTCGTAAGTGTTTCTACTTTCTAGGTTTTCAACATCAAGTAACTTAGTTGAGTAGATAAACAAGGTTGTTGAGAAAGCCAGAAATTTCACTGTTTATTCTAACTAAATTCCTTAATCTTCTTACCAAAGCCATGAATTTAACTTACCTGATCAACTTCTACTGATACTAGATATTTGTTTTCAGTTTGTACCTGTTCTCTTATGATGGAGTTATTCACATCAAATGCTTTTATAACTCCATGGCATTTACTAGTTCGGATTATTTCCATTTTAATCAAGTACACCGAACCAAAGTAGACTTACTGGAGTCAGGAGGATCTCCTGTGGATGTCTGGTGATCCACTTTCATTTGCAGGACCTGTGAGATACACAGGTGTATAGTCGTGGCATACTTGTCTCAAGTGGTAATTTATACTCATTCGATGACATTTGTCTCATTTCACCCATTGTTAGTGGAGGTGTTTCTTACACATGGCGTGTTTGTGTATATTCTATCCGATGGTAAGAAAGATAGTCCTTGTGTTATTGGGCATGATTGACCTATTCAACCTTTTCTTCAGAGATTGTTTTAGCAAATATAAAACACATACGACTTTTGTGACGCATATGGTATGGGCTATGGGCTACCATAGGGCTATCCAGAATGGTTGGGTTTTTTGGTGTTCTTTTTGAATTTGAGGCCCGACAAACTACATGAATCAGTCGCCTTTTAAGAAATACTCTACTGCTTGTAGGCACATCGTTCAAGGCTAAGAGTTGAGCTTACCTGAAGAGAATTTTATCACACAATTTCTATCTACTTGCATATTTGTTTCTATTGTACGTCGCTATCTATACTATCAGTGTATTATGATTGATAAATAGCCGTTCACCATCTTCTCTACTTAGTCATAAGAAAGCTGAGCCAAGGGCAGATATAATTACTAGACGTTGAGGTATCTGACTAGTTAGGATATATGCTTATTTCTTAGAAGCATATCATATACTTCAAATTATATTCAAATCTAAAAATGGAAGGTTAAACTCTTCTTATTCGCACTGTTGGTAATTTGATTACCAAGGTAAATGAATGAAAAACACATATCCTGTCCATGTGTCTCTTTGATATATTAATGATCTAGATGAGGGCACCATAGAATCATCTAAGCAAATTATATATTGCTTGGTATATGAAAAGTATAGTCTATATTTTGTCTATAGTTGGAGGCGCAAGTGTATAAATTATTACTAGTGAATCTTCTATTGACTGCAGGCAGGAGGTGGTGGGAGTTTTAAGGACAGGATGGAAATTTCATCGATAGCCATGGGAATGAGTTTGCTTAAATTGATATCCGCATAAGAAGAGGGTAAAAACCAATAAAGATGGAAAGCAGAAAGCTTATAGATTATGTGTTTGAAAGTGGAGTTGTTTCTAACGAAGATTATGTATCGATGGATAAGTGCAGATCTGCTTGGTTCATAGGTAATAGGTGACAATTTACTTTGATGTGAGTAATATAGGAGTGTGCCCGGATATATTGTCTCTACATACTCCGATGATCCAAGGGCATTTGAGTCCGTAGCACGACATATCTAAGAATAGATGTGCTGTTTTAGGGAAGGAAACACGCAAATGTGTAAAGTTGGTGAGAAATTACTGGTTTTGATGATATCAACAGTCTAAAGAATCTAGAGCGCTTGAGAACATGTACTTGTCATCGTAACTATCTACATTGGATATATTTAGGTTGTTTGATTGCGGATTTTGACATGTCAAACGTTTTCTAGATCCAATACGTCAAAGCTCACAACTTCTTCAGATTTCTGGATCACAGCTCTAGATCTCGTGAAGTGCTGAACTGGAAAAGTTGAGGTAGAACACACCAGACAGGCAGAATAATACTTGTCACCCATATTACTCTAAGGGAACGACATTCTTCACGCACAAGTCATGTTGCATAAGATCTGGGAACGTTGGCTTCTTGTACTCCAGTAATGACAGCCGAGCTCTACTTGACTTTTAGATCTCGAATTTGAAGCTAAGTGAGGTCGAAGAATCGGTCCTTAATTTCCACTTGAAAGCCACCCAGCCAGCCAGCCAACCAGCCAACCAGCCAAGCCATACTAGACTACATGGAAGAAGAATAATCAGTAAATTAAAGCTCATGGTTACAGCTGTGACTTCCGTTTGAATAGAGACATTACTCTGTTTCTTCTTGCTACTTTGCGTGTACTGGCAGTTCTTGAAACTTGAAGGTGGATCAAGTGCTGATTCTCGTGAAAAACATACCCTGTCAAGGCCAGCACATGTTTCGGGCCAAAAATATCGGATTGAGTTGGTTCCATGCGTCGAAACAACATCACTACTCAGGAAATAAAGCACTCACTTCGGCGTTTCTCAAGCCTCTCGGCAGCAGAAGGTGAGAAGAGAGTCTAGGAAACGATCACAGTTTAAAATGGAGATCATTTGCAGTGCTGTATGTGAACTGTTCGGCATCTGAACTCCTCTCTCCTCCAATTCAGGATCTTCTCTTTCCCTCAAGAAATACCAACGTGCATGTAGCCCCTTCGGGGTTTCTTCCGGGGATAACTCAGAAAATCGCTTGGAAGTGGACTGATGAAGCTGTTGAAGGTGCGTCTTTTTCAAAATTTTCAGGTATTGAGTAGCCTGACCCTTGAATTGGACAGTTTGCAAAATGCAGCACCCTTCCGTCACATTCGCCTCTTGAGAGAAACTATCAAAGAGAGTGACCAGCCTGCTCGTCAGTTGTAAAGTTGGTATCCACTTTACCTCTGTTCTGGTACTGGCGACAACTGACTTACAGAAAGTACATAGCTGAGAAACTTTTATTATGAAGAATCGAAAGTTCTTATAACTTCTTCCAAGGGCTACATTAACTACTTTAAGTTATCAAGAGCATGGAGGATATTCAGGCTAGGGGTACAGGTTCGACCGTAATTCATCATGGCCATAAAAAATGCAATTGATCAGGACATAGTGCATACTGCGTTCTCTGACACAGAGCCTCCAAAGACGCGAGTTTAAAGAATAGATCAGATAAGAGGGTTCGTCTTTACTTGATGCAGCTATTCCGCAGGTGTCAACAGTGGTTCTCCAGAGAAATAGGCCTTTAAATTTCGTACAACAAGATTTGCCATATCATTTCGAGTTTCGGTAGTCGCGCTCCCTACATGCGGTTGCAGAACAACGTTGTCCATCGTGAACAGCTCTTTTGGCACTTCAGGTTCATTCTCAAAAACGTCCAAGCCAGCACCCGCCAGCCGATGTTCCTGTAGAGCCTTGACAAGTTCGACTTCATCTATAACTGGGCCCCTAGCGATGTTGACCACAAAGCCATTTGGACCGAGTGCATCCAGCACCTCCCGATTGATGACTTTTGTTGTTTCCTTAGTCAAAGCACAAGCTGCAATGAGAATATCGGAATCTCGTGCAAGGTCCACAACAGTGCTGTAGTAGCGGTAATGAGGATACTCTGACTTCTTAGATCTTGCATAGTATCCGACACTGCATCCAAACCCCTCGGTCCTTTTGGCAATAGCAGCTCCAATTCGTCCGAGCCCTACAACACCAACTTTCTTCCTGCTTACCTGGACAGGGTAACGAGCAGAACATGAAATCCAATGCTCGAGCGGCTAAGATTAAAAAGAGGCCATCTGAAGTCTGACCATAAACTGATGTATTCTTCTTCTTCGAGCATTCTTGCGTTTGAGTCAAGAGATATTCAACGTGAACTAGTGAATCCAAACGTTAGCATCACACTCATTATTAGGGATACGTAACAGAGCGAGCTAATGTTCATTTAAACCCGAAACTGTGGGAGATGCCCAAAGTATCAACTCAGATACACAACGGGAGTTGTTCATCGAAGTACGTTTGCCAAAGTAGGAAATCTGCAGTTTACAACATAGTTAAACTGGAGAGACTTCGACAACTCACGGAACATACTACCAATTTGTTTGAAACTCCACTTTGATTTGATGGATTACATCAATCAAATGTAAGGAGGAAGCGCCAATGAGCTTCATATGTATGCCTATTGAGTCTTTCTGTCTGTTAGCTGCCTCCCAGAAATGTTCAACAAAATAATCCCATTAGATTTTTAACACATCTGAAGGAAGCCCTTTACTCTGGACCGCTAGTTGAAATCCGTTAATATTCTCAAAATAATCCTCGAGTCAATATTTTCACTCTGTAATACACTGTTATTAGATAATATGCATGGATGTTTCCTATTGAATGGACTTAACGTTACAGACAAAACCTCAAATATGGACGGCAATTACCTTTTTCACAGAATTCACTACAAATACTTGTAGAACCGTTTACTTCCTGGAGTTTGGTGGCCTCTGGAGGTAACGATGACACGAATGGGCAAACTGGTTGTAATCACTTTGAAATTGGCAACTTGTTCTAGTGTCCCCTGATGTGCCTTGCTGTCAAACTAAGAGAGAAGGCTCCACTGGTAGAGCAGCAAAAGGCGAGGTCAGACTGCTAAACGCCATCTAGACACTAGATCCTAATCGAAACGTGCACAATTAATCATCCCATTCAAAGAGCAAGTGGTGGCAACCAGGGAACTTCCAAGGCATGTTAATAGGTTCATCCCTGAGAAGTTTCAACTAAACATCGTCAGAATTTCCACACTAGCAGTTAGGTTTCTACTCTTTGCGGGGGTAGAAACATAAACCCCAAAAATATTGCTGAAGCCATGCACAGAATCTTCCCCGTCAGCTTCTTGTCTTGAAGAAGGGAGTAGGTACAGTTTAGGCATTTGTGATCCACCATTTCTGATACGCAGGTTTTTCACACGGTCTGAAATATTTCCACATTGGCTGATAGATTTCTCCTCTGTGCAGGTGTAAAACATAAACGCCAAAAATAGTGCTAAAAGCCATGCCTGGATTTTCTCCGTCAGCTTCTTGTCTTCAAAAAGTGGACTCGGTACAGTAGGAATTTCTAGATACCAATCCCGATGCACAAGTTCTCATAAGGTTGATTCAGCAATTTCAACCTGGTGGATCCATAAAAGAGCAATAAACCTGGTCTCCCAAAATGATTAAAAATATGGCACACACAGTCTCAGAAATTATATGAGAACTGCGGACGTAAAATTTCTGAAGTAGGGAACACTTGGAGTCCTTCTGAGCATGGTTCCAGCGATATTTTTGGGCAATATATTTCACCAGAAATCTATTGTTGCTTTACCATTGTCACCCCAACCTGAGGTGCAGTAAGATATTTCCATGGAATTTCTAAAGTAAGGAGGACTGAGCGACATACCTTGGTTGTGCACGGCATGTCCCCTTCAATTGGCCATCTCCCCTCACGAACGAATCTGTCACCAGCAGGTATTTGGCGCATACACGCCAGAAGCAATGCCAGGGCAGTGTCTGCTGTACAATCAGTCAGCACATCTGGAGTATTGGTCACCACCACCCCACGTTCTTTACACAAAGCGAGGTCCACTTTATCCAAGCCCACAGAATTGGAAGACACAATCTCCAAATTCGGAAGCTTCTTCAGCAGCTCCTCGTTTACCCACATCCTAGTGTCCGTAGTAACTCCTCTGATCGACGCCCCCTTTTCTTTGAAAAACGTTTCTGGGTCACTCAAATCCCAGAAGTTATGGTGCTCAAATGTAGCCTTAAAATCTGACTCCACCTCTGGTTGGAGTCGTATCGGGGACAGATGAAGCAATGCTGGTTTCGCCATGGAGGTAGTCGAGCTCAAAGAAACTCGGAATGCACTACTAGCGAGTGGAAACCGAGAAATCTGCCTCGTACTTAATGGACAAAACAAGAGTGGAACTCTAGAAAGGCTCATGTAAGCTTGAGGAGTGCTTAGGTCTGAACGAAACAAACCTGAGCGCCGTTCAGTTTTAAAGCTTGGGGCTCCAGCCTTGCACCTCAGCTTGTGGACACAGGCTCATCCGGTCCTGATAACAACTGATGTTGTATTTGTGAAGGTCAGGTGTGGGAATCAAGATCGAATCTCGTCATAATAGGGTCCGAAGGCTCAAAAGACGTCAGCCGTTGGGTAGGAAGCATATCAGCATCTACAAGTTGAAAGGTGAACCAATGCGAAGAGTCAACTATCCACCAACGAAGCGGCCAGCCAGGCAGTTGTGAAGGGCAGATTTCAGGTCGGGCCTAGACACAAGGGCATATACAACTTCGGACTTCGAAATACTTTAGGGGATCAAAACTGCACCACACTTTACCAGACATGTTCCATGGCGAGCCGTGAAAAGTTATGAAGTCTGTAACAAAGCAAAAGGAGCTGAACTGGACCAATCAGATATCCTTGAGGCTATCTGTGATATGAATATTGAACAATAGAAGTAAAGGGATTTACTGCTTCAGACAGATTTCTCGGAATGAGATTCTCATTCCGATGCTATTGAGGCTCAGCCTCTTTTATCGTTGTACAGTTTGATGTGACCCTCCCGTTCTTCTTATTACATATGTGCGTAGCGTTTAGTACAGGCTTGATATTACGTTCCAAATCCAAGTGTTTCATGCGATAATGGAATTTATGTCATGTAGGGTCATGCCGTCAGTGTTCTGTAACGTGAAGAGATAATTGCTTCCTTGACAGACAGCGTACGGCCTTAAAACAGCTTCTCTTTCGCCTTACTCCTTCGCTTAACAGAACTAACCCAAGAATTTGTAATCTAAACTATTCGAGGGTCGGGGCACGAATCTCCTGCATGACTTCCTGTTAGTTTCTGGAAGGTTTAGAGAAGTACAATACTATACAATAGGTGGAGGGAGTGGTCAAGAGCTGTACATACACTGGAATAATAGCTGTACACTACCAGACTACACTGGCTTATGAGTATTACATCGTACTAACATACTTCTGCCACTGTCATCCTACGTCAAGACACCAAGCGGTTAGGTTGAAATGCAGTTCAAGCAGACAATGATTTCTGCAGGAATCACAACTCACTCTAGCCAACAATGGAACGGGACGCTTTTATTCAGAGCTAAATTGGAGTGGCGTATACTTGCATCAGTCTTTCCTGTAGAGGTGATCTGCCTCCACCAGATAGTTTCCGGAAAGAAATACTTTACATCTCACCACATTGGAAACCCACAAGGTTCCAAGTTCTTATCTGCAGGCTACTTTCTCTTTCTCTTTCTCTATCCATCGAGTCCCAAATTGTATATGGATCTTGCAAGTATCACTCTCCCAGCTCGCCGATACACATAATCCAAGCCTGAGCTCCTATCTCCTCCTTTGAAACTTTGACGCATCAGTCAGTGAAACAATAGAAGGCTTCGCTACCAGAATTCAGTAAAGTACATCCAAAGCAAGAGAACCTGATGAGTTGAATAGTTTTCTTGATATCTTCTATACGTATCCATCGTGAGGCAGGTAATCTTGAAGAATCATAACAAAATCACATGACAAGTGGCCCCTGGTTTACCTTTTCCAATACTCGAGTATACATATACGGCTGCATTTATTGATTGCACACAGGGCAAACCTTGAGGCTTGAAATCTGTTATATTTCAACGGAACTCCAGAAGTCAGATTCATCATTGGCCCAGATTCCTACCCATTGAATTCTTATCCATTGAACTCCAAATTTCCTTTCCTGAACGTTATCAGAGTACACAGTACCCAAATGTCTCCTTGAATCTCACACTTAAATACTGTTAGGCACCAAGCCATGGACGCTCTGAAGCTAGAGCCCTTACGAGATAGATCAGATATTTCCCACAAGAAGTCAAGTATATATCTTGCTCCAGATGTCGTACATCTTACAAATGTAACAGTAACTGTAGTGTACTGAAAGTTAATGGCTCGATCAGCACGAACTATGGACTGTGCAGCTTGCTAGTTCAAGGCGAACGTAGTAGTTCAAGCCAAGCTCAATGTATGAAAGGTGGCACTATATTATCTTCTCGATCCATGAGAGCGGGGGAACATTGTACAAAAAATGTGGTAGGCACAGGCGCATTACCGTGGAGCAAACAGACTCTTCTTGTACCAAGTACCAACTTCACGCCAACGATTCCATATAATTAACAGTTCAACTTCATGAAATACAAGAGACGAGTCAATAGTCCCAAGGAAAAGGAACACGTAAAGGAGCTCTTGATCTGAGCACGTGTCCCGTGAACTGGCGGCAAATGTGTGCAGCGACATGCCACCACCATTGTGTGTGGACGGTCCGGGGATCCTGTAGTTCACTTGGGTGACCCGAGAGAAATTTCATATATCCATCCTTCATAGACACCACCTGCTACTAAACTCCGTGTACCAGCAACTTCCGTTACCTCCAAGTTCAATTTCGAAGCCTCTGAAGCAACAACTGAATCCATGCTGAGGAAGGAAAAGGTGGCACCATGTTAGCCTTCTAGATGCAGCAAGTTTGATTGCGGTGGATGAAACAATTTCCAGTAACTTCTCGAACTTCCGGAAGTGACTTCATCAAAAGGCACTCAAATCTCTGATTTCAGAAATGCCAAATTTGATCTTGGCGAAGAGATCTACTATGATACAACGTTGAAAGCAAGATGTTGTTAATAAGGAATATTGAATTGATTATGGGACTGGAATCATAGTACAGTGAATTGTAAGTCAAGCATGACATACCTTCTCCAGCGGGAAACATAACCTAGCAGTGCAGCAGAACGTACTGCTTGTTGCTTCAATAGCCTTTGTATGGTGCTAAATAGCGGAGGAATACAACTTTGCTGATAACGTGTCTTCTTTTCAAGGTCAAGAACTTCCAACTTGCAGGTTAAACGAGGTTTACTTGCAAGATGAAATCTCTGGCGGATAAAATTAAGAGGACGATGAGAGGATATATATATCAGCACCCATAACAAGATCAAAGCCTTCGGGGTACTTCTCCATGATGGTTGTCAAATGTTCTTCGACACTCCAATCCAGCTTTTGGACGTCCATATCTGTTCAGGTCACAATCACGATTTCAGTATGCTACACAGAGATGAGCGGGTGGGTGCAAGTCCAAGCTACTAATATGATACTAGTTCCGACAATTTCCATTTTAATCAAGCACACTGAACCAAAGTAGACTTACTGGAGTCAGGAGGACCTCCTGTGGATATCTGGTGATCTACATTCATTTGCAGGACCTGTGAGACACACAGGTGTATAGTCGTGAACCAAAAGTCAAGAAAAGATGAAGAGAACAAATGTCACGAGATGTAAAATGGGATGCTCGATTGAAAAGATATTGATGTGTAAAGTTTGATGCACGAATAGAAACAACATGCGGGATGTAAGTAGGCCTTACCTTCAGAACAGTGTCATGGTAGTCCGTGATGACCGCACGTTTACAGAGTCGAGCGCAAAGCAACCCTGAGAGACCTACTAGCCACCATTTCACCATGTCAGTTGATCAATTCTCTGTAGGCTGAACTTCCCTGGTCATGCACAAATTAAAGGTTCATTCAAAGACTAGGTCATGTCCGCTGCGAAATTTGACAAACTTTGAACCCAAAATTTGAACATCTAGAAGGATTACTTATGGAACCGGCACTCACCTAAACCCGCCCCAAGTTCTATCACAGAATAATTCTTGATTTCATCGCGTTTCCCTAATAAATACTTTGCAAGCAATTCAGCTCCAGGCCAAACAAGCTGTCCTGTGAGGTCGAAATCGGCTGTTTCATCACAAACTGTATAAGTTTAGGACGTTACAAAGTTAACCATGCTGCAGTATTTTAAATCTAACCTCTTTTCCATCCATCAAATTCCAGAATACCTTAGAAGCTGGCAACCACTTGGCTAATATATACTCTGAAAGAGCTTCTGAGGCCAGAAAACTCACTAAGAGCAGACTGCAAACAGTATAACTCAACTGTCTCTGGACCAAATGTGAATTTCTGAAGCTCATAGCTGCAACCAAGAAACACAAAAAACAGTGAGCTCTCCAAAGTGTGCAAGTATTATACCATGTTCACGGAATGTGTACTGCGGACAAAGTAACTCTAGATGGAGGTGCATTCTCCTCGATTTTACATACGGTTAATTTTGTAATCAAACTCGTGAGTTGGTGAAGAGCACGACAAGAAGTCAACTCATCAACTTAAGAGAGAGGAGAATCAAAACCACTCCTGATTCCATACAAAATCGATGAGCTCAAATTTCCAGCAGCTTAGGCCAAGCTTCTTCGGGTGAGCTCAGCGGAAACTGAGGATCGTTCTTACGTTTACCATACTTCTCATTCAGGAAGAAACTCGCGTCCAGCGAGACCTCATCATCCGAGTCGAGCCCATCGTAAGCAGCTACACCAGCAGCAGGGCTACTAGTGCGATTAATCTGGGGCTGTTCTGCTTCCATCGTCCTCAAGCCCTCTCCGACTACCAATTAGAAGTCTTCCGCCACCACAAAACCAACATCAGCTGCTCCCTCGCTCACCTCAACGATCGCTTTATCTACCTCACTGCAGAAGCAGCAGCGCCACAGCAGCGGCAGCAGCAACTCCAGAGGCCCCTTCTATAGAACGTACAGTCCACGACATTCTCAGTTCTCTTTCTTTGCTTCTTTCCTCTCTCCTTCGATCTCTTGAGTTACTTGAACTCGGGTTACTTAAACTACCTTGTCTGAATTTGTGACTAATTTCCTTAACCTCCTTGATTAGTGTCACTACTTATGTTTGTTTTTCTACCCAGATTGTTTAGTTAAAGACGATAAGAAAGATGGTGTTTTCTAATGAGCAAATTCATTTTTCAATTAGAGCTTTCTGAGCCATTGGTTTCTCGTTTCCCTGGATAAAATTGTTTCCTCCATTTTCTCATATCGATAAAAATATCGCTCTCGTCTCCTAATATCCAATCCAGTAGCGTTACACTATTACGCTTCGATCATCTCAAAATGAACATCATCCTCTCCGCTCCCGCATTGCTCCTCTCCTCCTGTCTTCGACTAATTCCCTCCTAATTATTATTTTTCACTCTCTCTTTTGCTACTCGACTAATTCTCTCCCTAATATTATTACTTTTCACTCTCTCTCTCTCTCGTTGCCGGTTTCATGGTTCATACTTGACTTCCGATCTCCATTGTTTCTGCTCGACTCCAGACTATAGCTTATTTTCTTCGTTCACGCCGTGTTTGTGTTTATAGATGGTCAATTGTCCAATGTATTATGTTTCTCGAATTCTATTGCATAGCCATTGTGGAATACGCATTATTTACTAACTATATAAATATCAATATATAAATAAATATATTATTTTTCAATAATGCCCTTGCTTCAGACATTCGCCGCATTCTACTTTAGGGGTTTATTTCGTTTATCGTAACACGCATATTTTGGCTATCTTTCATATACCTTTTAATGAATTCTAGATCACCCGTTCCTAGAACAGCTTCTGCTCTCATCGGGGCAATATCGATAATAAGATAGATTTCATTTTCGGTATGAAGTTTTATTTTGTACTTTTCCTGATTTCCTTTAAAATATTTATCTCATCTACTTCTTATGAGGATGAAAATTTGGAAAGAATATTACACTGCTCCAAACAGAATTTAAAATAACCAGTATTTTTTTCGAGAGGTTTGAGATAATGTGAACTCTTAAAGATACATTCTATGAAGACAGATTTTTTCTCAAGAAAACTCATGATCGAAGTTGATTCCAGCTCTTTGACATAAATTATTTTTTTAGGAGATTACTCTATCTCTTTGGATCCAAGGTGCCAACTAATTACCAATTACACCATCAATTAGGCAAAATTTTAATTACTTCGAGTACTGATCTGGTCTCTTCTCGTTTCAAAGAATCCGCTCCATAAGTACCATAGAATGAGTCCAATAATGTCAACGTGCACTAAGATTGCAGTCCTTGGATTTAGAAAGATTTCAACTAGGGTTACTATTAGGTCCCAAATAGGGTAAGAGCTTTGAACTTTTTGATGTATAATTTATCGTATCAACTTTCTGGTATACATAATATCAATCCATGTTCAAAATCCTTTGAACGGTGGGAAGTGTATGAAAGATGAAATATAATTGTATGAAACGCAGTGTTCTTTTGAGAATCAAAATCCCATCTTGCTCCATGCCTTTTTTCAACTACTTAATAAAAATGTTATCAAATACTTTCTTTCTGGTGAACCACCTGAAAACCCTTATCTTATACTCCATAACCACATCGTTAATACTTTTTTTATTCCTCGTTGTTCCTCGAACTTGGTTGTATCTTCACCACGTAAACCAAAACAAAGCAATTTTTCAGATTTAGTGGGTGCTCCAAATTAGCTGAAACTAGCTGCATTCCAGTCCAGTAAGTACCTCCAGTAGTGGTGTAATTTAGAGAATAGTATTTTCAGTATTACAGAAGATAATTGTATTTTAAAATCGGAAATTGTGACGTGGAGTCGAGAATGGATGGTCCGCAGAGAGGCAGGAGAATATTCGTCGCACTACGGACGGAATAATAGCGAAAGGATTGGGAGCGAAGGGAAAGATCGGAGATTGGTTCGGAACAAGTGCACCAGTCACATGACCGGGACTCCCTTCCCCGTTGCCTAGACAACACCAACAACAACAGCAGCAAAGGAAGAAGGAGAAGAGCTTGAGAACAACAACAGGCAGAACTTCACGGACCTAAAGAAAGGACTCGACAATTTCTGGAGCAAATGAGATCAGATCAGAGTGCCGAGCAGATCAGAGTCGAGAATCGGCAGCAGTAACAGGAACAGTCGGCGTCGTCAAAGGAGAAGGAAAGCTTGTCCGGTGTTCGTCTGGATCAGCCCTAGAGAAGCAGCTTGCTGCTGCTCCTGCTGCGATTTTGGTCGTTGTTGTCATCCTCAACCGCAATCTGAACTATCTGGCACGAGTCACAGGTCAGACCGAGTAGTTTGTTATAGTTTGCAGCTGAGGAGAGAGATAGTGTTGTTATTGCGAAGCGAAACGAAGCTTCGCGGGGGTCAATTTGGTGGGAATGGAATGAGTACAGGCCCTTTGTGAGCGGGTACGAGTATGGCGGCCCTTGTGGCCTGTGTCGGTGGTGGTGGTGATAGATTTTCCGCTGCCGCCGTGTGGAAGCAATCTGGACCGAGACCTTTTCAAAATATTCATGGATTCGATCCATTCGGCCGAAATAAGTGAGTTTTATTTGACTGGCTCGTCTGGTCGTTATGAGCGCCAATTTTGAGTCTAAGGAGCGGGTAATGGGTTGTATGAGTTATAACTCCTGCAATTTGCCACGTACACGTTATCTGCCGGACCGAATAGAAGCAGGGGTTTCAGAGGCCTATGGTCTTCTTTCCAATGGAAAATCTGTTGTAGTCTACATCTTTCTGTAGCCCTCTTAAGCTTTTCTCATTGTGTCCTTCTAAATAAGTCACAACGAAGAGGATGATAGTAGCTGTTTGCTACCGTCTGTATTGTAGTCATTTTGCGATTTCTTCTTTGATGACCTAGTATCCGAGGTCTCTTAGCATGTTGCAAGTCACACTAATGATTGAACGATGCGGAGTGTTTTTTGAGCTGGTTGTGTACGATTGCGGAAGTTCTATCGTGCTTAGCACGCTATGGCTTCCGTTGCCCCTTTCTATATTCAGTTTCGCTGTGTCGGTCTAAGGGCACCGATCGTGAGACAATCTTTTGACGAAGCTCTATCGTGCTCTGTGTGTGAATGAACATTTAACAGTCATACACGTACGTTATTGAATGGAGTCCGTATTGCTTCACGAGAATGGAGAAGCTTTATTCTTTTTGAAGTTGATTATTTCGTTGAGCTAATGGGAAGTTGCTATGAATTATTACAGCTGCCGATTCCCTAGAATTTCTGGTCCATCCTTGGAAAATTCAGTGACAAGTAAGAGGTCAGTAGAGGTTCGAGTAGCTGCGGACTTCTCTGACTCCAAACCTGATTCTTCCAACAAGCGCCGTGGAAAATGGGGTTATCATCCTCTTGAAGAACTGTCTAAAGTGGAGAAAGAAGAAATAGATCAAGCGGGTGATGGAAAATTGACGGACGCGGAGGTAGCTCGTACTGTCTCAGAGGTAATTCTGGGTCCTTTGTCTAAGGACAACTCTGTTTGCACCATGTCGCTGAAGTGAAAGATATCTGTCAGACTTCCTCACTTGAAGATGGTTAAGGTATATCGTTACCCGGACAGTTATCCTCAATTGACTGGCTTTTAATACTCAGGTGAATTGGAGTGCGGTTGTTTTCTCAACGGTTATGTCTGAAGAAGATGCCGTCTTCGGAACAGAAGTACAATATCTCATAGATGACCACGGCGGTGCGTATGCTTACATTCAGCTCAAATACGACTATCTTCTTGTTTATAGCGGCGCAGCCGAGCTTGTTAAGAAACTTATGAAAGATGGGAGGACAATTTGTGTGACACTTATGATCTGATTGGAGACCTGCACTCTTTGTTGCAGACTTTTATTTCGAGGTAGAAGATGATAATGAGTTTCTGCGGAACCTCTCTTCAGAACAGATATATACGGTAGGTCTTTTGGTTGGCTCATTGGGGTTGAAGGCACACTGGGGTTTTGCAGGAATTTCAATAACAGTGATGTAGTAGATGTTCAGTTTTGTACGTAGGTTTTGGAGAGCCGATCCAGAGAGGATATAAAACCGTTGGGGCTGTAGTGAGTGCTCAGTTCTGGCTTTACTCTTGTGGAAGCAGGTCCTGATTGGATATGGGAATGTGGATGGTCTACATTTTTCTGAGCTAATTGAAGGAGCGTTAGGTGGAGAGGACGATGACGACAGTGACTCAGACGATGAAATTGACATTGAAATGGACGGTGAAGACATCGAAATTGTAAGCTTGCAGAGCTTAATTACAGTTTGAAATTTCAGCGTTGTAGGGTTTGAATCTTGTGATTGGAGGATCTGATCCTGTTGCATGTGTTGGACTTGACAACTTCCACCTCGAACACATTTATCAACGGGTTCAGACTCTAAAACAAGCTTTGTTGGTTGCAGTTTTGGGAAGCAGTGGAAGATATAGAGGCAATGATAGAAGACGCGACGCCTGAAGAGTCTTTCAGCTCATTGGGGGGATGGGGTGGTTATAAAACTCTAGATGAAGTTCATCCAATGGAGTTCGCGTTTAAGGTTTCAGAGGTACAGTGACAGAACCTATCTAAATATTATAACAACCGTATATCCTGTCGTCTAATATGTATAGACTGGTTACAGTCAAATGTTAGAGTCAGGCCAGGTCAGACGTGGGTATGGTACTGGGTTGTTTAAAACGGGTTCTATATTCCATTACAAAATATGCAATAATCTGCTCCCATTTCTCAAATATGTAATAAAACCATAGCCCACAGAGTCATCCTTTACTGTATATCTTTTCTATGACTACGCATACTGCACATATTCGGTACTCTTCTTAGTTGTACTCTGTATGATAGGGAACTTGCGTTTTCTTGCACGGGACCCACTTGTCACTGCCACTCTTGCTCAAACGATTTCTTGCACACTTTTTCCCATCGTCTCTCCTGCTCTCTGTTATTTCTCGGCTCTGCTCTTCTCGATTGTTTTTCCTCAGCTCTTACCTCTTTCCTATTTCTCATGTTCTCTCCTGCCCTTCTCTTCGCGATGTGTTTCGTCAGTTTTGAACTCTTTCGTTTTTGCTATTCTCGCCCTCCACATGTCACTAGTCTTTGCAAGTCGTTTTCAGCGGCACTCTGGGAAGCAACGGAGTTTGCCTCGACACTTCCGAGCTTTCGAACAGAAACTCGGTACGAGCGATACTGGCATTGCCCAGCACCCCATGGATGAAATCGGGAGTGTTTACGTGCAGGCTTGTTATGACAGTCTTAATTAAGAGTTTGACTACTCTCTATAGTGTTTAGTGTTTTGAGGCTCATGCGTTCATAGTGCAGGATGCGATATTTCTATATCCAGTCCCATCGCTGTTATGCTTGTACTTCAGTTTATATTCGATTTGTTAGATTCACTTAATCTCATTTACGGGTTAATCCTCATCGCGATTTGGACCCCGAGTAACGGGAGATCTCCCGTTCTTCGAACCGCTTCTGCTCTCACCTCCTAATATCCAGTCTCATGTATAATACTCATCTCGATTTGCACATATTATGTTTACATTTCATCTGCAATTCATATACATTTAATGAGTTCTGGATCCCCCATTCTTGGAACGGCTTCTGCTCTCATCTCCTCATATCCAGTCGCATGTATCGCTCCGTCTCAGCCAAGATTCCATCCACTCTTCTCCCACTTCGCTCCCCCCAACATTTGTTTGTCTGTTTCATGGTTCCTATACATGATTTCTGCCCAGACTTCCGATTTCAGATTACTTAATCTTTCAAGTCTTGCTTATTAGTCTTCGATTACATGATGTGTACTATTTTGCTTTGCTTTAGCGCTTATCGATTACATGATGTATAACAGTCCTCTACTGGTATTGTTCAGGAAATATTTATATTATGTCTGTGCTTCTCCTTACATTCGATTTGTTAGCTTCACTTCATCTCCTTTAGAGATTTAATACACATCTCAATTTGCACATATCATTTTATTGCCATTTCATCTACATTTCATATGCATTTAATGAGTTCTGGATCTCCCGTTCGAGGAACGGCTTCTGGCCTCATATATCCAATATCATGTTTACACGTGTTCTCAGTACACATTGGTCCACAGATTCTCTACATGTAGTTATATATGGTCGTTGCTTGATAATATATGCTTTTATGAATTAGATTTTGTCTACTATTCGCATGTATTTTTCAGTCACTTCTGCCATATCATCTACATTTCATATGCATTTAATGAGTTCTGGATCTCCCATTCCTCGAACGGCTTCTGTCCTCAGATATCCAATATCATATTTACATTCCATGTGCACTTCATATGCATCTAATGAGTTCTGGATCCCCCGTTCTTCGAACATCTTCTGCTCTCATCTCCTCATATCCAGTCACATGTATTAGTCTTTGTTTACACGTTGTTTTCGATTTATTCACGTGCGTTTACTTCGCGATTTCTGACCATGAGTTACTTTACGCCTTCCGATTACAGATTGGTTTACAGTTTCCCTACATGTTCTTACCTTCTGATAATTATATGATGTCGGTGCTTGGTCTTACATGCGATTTATGGTTTACATTTCATCTCCTTTTCGCATGTACTTTTCATTCAGTTTTGCTTTCATCTTATTGCCATTCCATCTGCACTTCATATGCATTTAATGAGTTCTGGATCTTCCGTTCCTCGAACAGCTTCTGCTCTCATCTCCTCATGTCCAGTCCCATGTTGCTATTATGCCTTCGCTTCAGGTTACATTTGTTTTTGTTAAGTTCACTTCATCTACTTTACGGATTTATCACTCTTCTCGGTTTGAGCATATCTTGGGTACCTTTCATATGCACTTCAGATGCATTTAATGAGTTCGGGATCCCCCGTTCGTAGAGTGGCTTCTGCTCTCGTCTCCTAATATCCAGTCTCCTCACACTTGGCTCCAATCTACCTTTTGCCTTACTTTTTCCTTGAGTTTTTGTTTCTCCTTTCTTTCTGGTCAAGTGCTTGACCAGGCTCGTTCAAATGACTGTGGTATCGTAAACTATGTATGGGATTCATGTAGCTATCAATTCTTCGTTTCTGTCTTCGAGCCAATTCGTTCTTGCATGTTTTTGCTGTTGCAGGAAATCATAGAACTGTTTCTTTTCTACTTCTGCCCTCTAACGATTCCACTCTGTCTTTGCTTACTTATCTCGCTGATTTACTTGCATTTCTTGCATTACCATCCTTTGCGTGCTTGCAGTGCTTCTTGCTTGCATATGCATGCGTCAAGTCCGGTCCTAAGTGGGTTCTGGATCACCCGTTCCATGAACGGCTTTTGTTGCTATTACTCCAATAATCACGCTTCGCTCCAACCCAGCCAAGATACCATCCACTCCTCTCCCACTTCGCTCCACCCCAATTATCCTCCTCTAAAGCTATGATTTCCCTGTGCTTCAGAATGGACCTTCTTACACGTTCTATGATTCTTCTCTGCTTTGAATTTCAGATGCTTCCTCTGTTGCGTTTCTTAAAGTTTGTCATTTTTCTCTCACATGATGTAGACTAGTTCCAGCTGCTACTTAAGAAATTTTTCAATGTCCGTTCCTGCTTTCTATCACTGACGTTTGTCTTTTTGTTATGTACTTCCTCGCTTAGATTAACGTCAATTTGATTTGCATGCCTTCATACTTGCATTTCATATGCACGTTCTCGGTTTCCTACTAAATGGGTTCTGGACCCCCTGTTCTTCGAACGGTCTCAAATATGTTATAATCTTCAGGCCTAGTATGAAATTCTGACTGCTGCCTTCTAGTGTTTGGGACTCCTGCGCTCATAGAGCATGATGTGATATACACTATGCCGTCACACTTCGCTCCAGCCCAGCTATTATCCACTGACGCTGTCTTCCTCCTTGTTCGATGGGTTCCCTTTGCTTTCCCTTTACTTCCTATCTACTCGACGGGGTTCGCTACCTTTCTCACGTGAATGTTGGTGATGTTGACTATACATGCTCTTCAGGGAATGAATCAATCTTCGCTTCTGCTTCCTAACGATTTCGCTGGTGCATGAGGATCATGGAATGTATTAATTCTCGCTTCTGCTTTCTAAAGATTTGGCTTATGTTCCACTCTGTATTTACTTGCTTTTCCTTTCATTTTGCATCCTTTGATTGGTTGCATTTTCCATGCACTTTTGCATCCCTTGATTGGTTGCAATTTTTATATGCATGTGTCCGGTTTGTCCCTAAGTGGGTTTTGGATCCCCCGTTCTATTAACGGCTTCTTCTCTTATTACTCAAGTATGTAATAATCTTCTTCCACTGCTCAAACATGTAGTAGTCTGGTTTAAGTTGGTGGAACGTGTGTACACTTTCTTGACTAGCAAGAGTTTGCGGTTTTCAGGCTGCTTCTGCTGACCCCGCATCGGATTTAGGCAAGCCAGCACGACGCCTTACTATCACTGGAGTTGCTCGTCCAGTCACTGAGGATGAAGAGCCATATGTGCAAGGCATATGGTATGATCGATTTCTTATGGCAGATGATGACAGTGATGAGAATGATGAGGACGAAAGTGATGATGAAGATGGAGAGGAAACTGGGAATGTTGAAGGCCAGAACCAGGACGGGGATGACGTAGGTTCAGCTAAGCAAGAAAATCCTAGAGGTGTACGCCAGGATGGCGGGAGATTAAGCAGACCTAAACCTGGAGCTGAAGCTGCAAACAACGGTATCATTTATGGCAAGTCATTGAATGGTACTGCCAAACTCTCTGGTGCTGGGGATCTTAGAAAAAGGACTGATCCTTTAGTGCTTGCTGAAAATATGTGGCAAAATATCGTTACGGATGGTGCTGAGAGGTCAATGAATGATGGACCTGTGATTGAGATTGGAAATAATGCTGCTAATCCAGCAGAGAATCTAGGTAGTATTACGGATAGCAATAGGGAAGGACAAGAGGGTGAAGAGGGAGCTATAATCTCATGGGAAACTTCCTCCAATAAGGATAAGAGCAAGCAACTAGGCTCACTATTTGAGGGTTCTGAGGTGTTGGATGAGGCTGTGGAAGTAGACTTCTCTACAGAAATTGTATTGCCACCTAGCACAACGATTGAAGGTGATGCACTTGTTGGGGAGTGGTCAGAGAGGACTAAGTCACCAGAAGCAGGAGCGACTTTCTACAAGCTGGAAATTCTTAGCATCCGCCTGGACCGTGGTACTAGTGGGCAGGTAAATCTCTGAATAGTTTTATCAAGACCTAGGATCATTATGAATGATCATGTCAATTTTGGGACCATCCAAATTCTCGGGACTTGACTTTTCCTCGTCCTTTCTCAGTCAAATATCGAAGTTCGTGATTTCGCGTATGCCGAGCCAGATGTTCTGGCACATTTTTCTACTGCTATTATGGAGAAAATAAATTCTGGTGGGAACAAGGTAGAAACTGCGATGAAAGCACTTGTTCAACGATGCAAAGGCCTCGAAGCCGAGGTAAGTAAGTCGATTTGGTCAATTTTCAATGATGTACGGACAACTACTTTTAATGGCGCTCGTGAGTCGCGAACTTCTTGATCAAAATACGGTATTGACGTGTCCTCATTTTTTGGGTTGGGATGGCAACAGGAGGTGCTACTTGTCGGCATTGACTGTCTTGGGGTAGACCTCCGAGTTCAGTGTGGAATTGAGGTGCAGACAATACGAGTAGCTTTCAGCAAACGGGTATATACTCAAAACCCTCAATTTTGTTTTACCTGTAATTTACTTATATTTTACAGGTATCAGTGCAGCCAATTGATCTCGTGTTCCAGGCTGGGCTGTAATTTCCGGCTGTCCTATCTGAATTCAAGGTTTCGTGATCCTACCAATCTGTAGTATATCTTCTGCCAAAGTGATTCACGAGTATGGGACGTCTGTGCAGGCTACATGCGAAGATTCAGCCGAGAAACTCCTTGACCAGCTATTATTTCCACGACCGGGCCAAAAGCGACCTAGAAAGAAAGGCCAACAATGGAATACTTTGTGAATGATGTGATGCTTAGTTTAGCTGAAAGGGAAATGCCTAAATCAAAGGAATGATTATTCTTCCTCAACTGTAATTATGAATATCTAGGATGGGCAAATGCTCCATAGTTTACGAGCGGGATACACACGGCTGATGGATGGGAGGGAGTTGATGGAGATGTAGAATATCAAATTGAGGTTTTGTAAACGTGAGTTCACGATGGGCGAAGCAGCTCAGATCCTTAATGAGCCAGTTTTGTCGTTCTGTCATACAGCAAATTGTGGGCAGGGTAAAAGTCCAGTCTTGTAATTTGTAATAAACACAGTTAACTTGTTTGTACAGCGTAGGGGCAGCAGGTGTTCACTTTCCTCGTCATAGTGGTTTAGGCTAACCAACCATGCGTATCTCTGTGGATTTTAGAGTACTTACGTTCAATTTGTCTCCTCATCCATGGCAGTAGTCCGCGAGCAGTTGTGTACTCCGGATTCTGATGTGCCTGCAACGAAGTTGAAGTAGTTCATAGGGGCGAGGTAACCTCCGGATAAGGAACGGTTGAAAGTAAGCGTGTGCGTCGCAGCGGATGTGTGTACACCTAACCATTGCTCCTGCTGTACCCTAACATATTCCCAACCAGTTATGCTCTATGTTGTGACCATGTGAAGATTTAGAGATGTTATGAGACTCCACTTCAAAGTTTTTGTGTAACATTGTGAGCTACATCCATCATAGAGAGATTCTGCTTTTCTCTCGATCTCTAAAAGAAATGTACGGCTGAAGGATTCAGCCCCCAGTCTTGGCTACCTGGCCCTACCAGTCTCGTGCAGAATGTGCCTTCCCATCCAGCATCCGCAGCGACCCAAGCTATAAACTTCGCGCTATCGGTGTGTTTCAATTTCCATTCCGATGGGAGCTGGCAATAAGTCTACGTTTATTATCAAATGAGATACCTGAGCATGCTTTTGGCATTGCAACAGCCCACACAAGTCGACTCAATCAAGTTGTCTAATCTTCAAGCCACCCGACTCGAGAAGACGAGACGGCCTTGCAAGCATGGTTCATTAGAAAAGATTCCCTCAAATCTGGCCTGAATCACGAACGCAAGGCACAAAGCCTTAAGCAGAATCTGCATCCTGTCCTGCTACTTGTGAAGATTAGAACCCGTGGAAGATTCTCTTGAAAATTCATGTACATAAGGATCGGCAGAATAAGAGAACAAATACTGAACACTGTACCATGTACATCATTTCAGCAACAAACTCAACAATTGAACACGCCAATACGCAACTTTCAGTTCATGAGCGGTTCTTAACAATGGAGTATCCAGTACCAATACCACATCAACCTCTATTTTCTGCCACTCCCAAATTTTGATTCTTAGTGGATGATTCCACACCCACCTATTCTGTCAAGAGAAGAGGACAGGGAAGGTAGATCGAGGTTTAAGACGGCAGAAACTCGAGGGACCAACGTCTCTCTGGTTAATACTTTGCTGCATTAGTATGGCCGGAGCAGGAGGACCAGCAGCAGCCGCACTGCGGCATGTGTTTGTGTACGGGACGTTGATGGCACCAGAAGTTCTGACAGCAGTTATTCATCGTTGTCCTTCTTCTGCCACAGCTTTAGTTCGTGACTTGTAAGTAAGCAGCCCTATTCACTCACTACCTGCTGGAGTTGGTCATGAAAGTGCCATCTCGTCTTGAGAAAGAATCAAGCAATCCGAACGAACAATTGCTTGCCCGTCTATATTAAATCAGGTCGATGGAGGTCGACCCGGAACATTCCTCCCACAATAGAATAGATTTGATTGTCGATTCCCTTCTGCCATGTTTCTAGAGCACATTCAGAAGAAACCGGTGAATATTCTTTGGTAGCAGCAATTACTCTTGCATCAGGCAATTTTTCTTGAAATTGGAAGTACATGAGTGAAGCAGAGAAGGAGGAGCTCCATGTGTGGCATGCCATTTACCAAAGGCCGATATGCACTGCAGTAGTGCATCTAATTTGTTGATACATTTCTCCCATGTCCATGACAGCCATCGTTACAGCCTGAAGAACCGTCTCTATCCCGCAGTTACTGCTCTTGTCGGGGATGATGTGACAGGCAAGGTCAGACTGTTTCTCTTTCTTTCTGCTGCATCTGGAGCATTCTTTTTCATTAATTGCACAGAGGACAATCAATCGAGAGTGAAGTGATCTTGGTGATAAACCAATTTCACCTGATAATTCAATAGGAAACTTTCATTGTGCGGATGTCTGCAGGTGCTCTTCGACATAACTGAGAAGGAACTGGAATTGCTGGATGTTTTCGAGGATGTTGAGTACACTAGACAAGTTGTTGAGGCGTCTGTTCTGGTCTGTATTAAGTGAAAATCCTGATTGATTATCCTTGAATTTACCATCTTTTGATGTCCTTTCTCCTAGTAGATTATCTCGAATTGTCATTACTTTTTTCAGTTGGTGTGAGAAGAGAATCCAAATATTTGAGACTTGGGGTCATTACTCTGGTTTCGTGGACCGACAATGAGAGTACGTGATTTTCATCTGTTTGCATAGCAACATCAATCATCTAAGCTTGCTCAAAAGTCTAAAAGAAATCCTGAGTCGAGAAAAAGATTGAAAGCTGACTCTATCCACAGGACAAAAGCTTGGAGGATGTGAACTTATCAATTGCAGTGCCATTGCACACTTATATGTACGTGTGGGCCAACGCCGAGGATGTAGATCTATATGGGGACTGGGACTATGAGGTTCATTCCTGATTCTTTCATATTCCTTGCACTTGTGATATGAGAGGCGCGCTCTTACTAAGCTCTACATTTTCGTTCTCTTTCACATGATATGGAGATGGCTAAACCTTGTCGAGCTGAACTGAGTTGTATACAAGGATAGATTTGGATATTAGATACATTCTAAATATTCTAGATTTCCTATCAGAGAACTGACTCATTGTTCCGAGAGGAGAAGAAGGACTCGTATTTAAGGGTACTGCTGATGTAAAGATATCAATCAGTGGATCGGTTTCGAACGTGTGCTTTTGTTAATTGCTAGTTACTTAAACTTGCATGCATTTATTGCTTAGGTCTGCATGTGTCGGTTTGCATCGGTTCTTCCTGAGTGGGTGTGTATCCCTCGTTCTACGAACGGCTTCTGCTGCCATTTCTCATCTCTCAATTAATGTTAGTCTTGAGCTAGGGAGCTGAAGACCAACAATTGTTTAGTTTGCTTGACTAATTCCAAGTACGGTGCATATTGATTCTTCATAGGATGGAAGAGGTCTAGATTTATGATGTCGATCTGCTTGTGCGTACCAGTCAAATTCCCGTTTATTTGGACAGGATTTTGGAAGTGAGGTATCGTATTATAGATCTTCAATTCTTTTCAATTCAGTTCTGTTTTCCTGCAGGCATGGAGGAAGAACCATTTGGCACAGTTCATGCGAAGGGAACTGGAATAGAAACCGTGCAGGACTTAAGGGTACGTAGCAAGTTGATACTCCAAGTTCCAAGCCATTGAAAGGCTGTGAAAGCACAGTTGCAAGTGATGAGAACTCGGTATTATAGGGCAGCGCATGAGTATTAGCGTTTAACCCTCTCAAGGAAATCGATGGTGTCAGTAACTTAAGCGTCGATCAGAATGTGTTTACCACACACTTCTGATAGAAGTTATGACATTTATTTTTTGATATGCTCAAGGGAAGTTGTGAATCTGTATAGCTCTGTAACGTTAGAACGCAGAAGGATAAAAGGTACCGTTTATTATAAGCCTAGTAGGTGCATCTTGTTTGGGAACGAAAAATGTGAGTTCTAAGAAAACCAGAACATCGAGACCCGGGTCACAATCCGTCTACAAAATGGATTCTGATTGTGGATATCCTATACATACTAGTCCAGATTTGCTACAGCATGAATGAATCTTGATTGAATTTGGACGCTCAATCTACATGAGAGTAACTTTTAGTCTAGTCCAGACTTAGTGAACGCGAATTAGTCTACAGTGAAAGAATCTGCAAGGTCAACCTACATGAGACTGACTCGCAGGTCGAATCATTATTTCTTTCCACTTCCATACAAGCAGCAGAAAGTGGAACTTTACCTATACTCCTCGATTTAGGGGCACGTTTGATAACGGCTGCAAGTATTTGGACTCCGAATCTGTGAGATTCTTTGTCATCTTTCAACATGAAGGCTTTCTGTTGTACGCTGGAAGAACTGAGCGTAAGATCACCAACTCATATTTACTACCGTAAATCTCTCTTTTAAGTCGAGCAAAAGCTACCTTGTCATCTATAGATCGTTTCCACTTCCATCTAACACTATCATCTACTTAGCACTTAGCAATTATTAGTCATCGATCAGTGAGGCAGCGTTCGCCAGGCTGTGCTGCAATGACTATGCCACATGTAAGTGCCGCTGGAGTCGCACTAGTCAGAATCCTCCTTACTCCAAGCTCGTCGAGGGATGTTGTAGCCAACGCTGGAGAGCAGAAGAAATTAGGAAAAATTAGCGAAAATACGGCTCTCCACGACACTTCTTTTCATACATCCCACTGAATTCCAGACACTGCCAGCTAGCTCCCAGTGCTTGAGATTCCCCAGTCTCCGCGATAGGCACAGCAAGAAAGAGTGATAAAGTGTAAGAGCTGTGACTTGCGGGTCTCACACAGCAGTTCTGAAACGTTCGTCAACTCTCATCCTACACAAATCAGAGAGAAGCCAAGTGTGCTTTATATTGGTCGGGATTTGCTGATTCTCCATACACTCCGTAACACTAGATCATGTCTATGAAGTATCCTCTTAATTGGTTAAGACGGGCCATTTTACTTTCTCTCCAACCTAACGCCACCGTGAAGTTCTAAGTACGTCGTAAGAGACGTGAAACCCATTTCAAGGAGCGCAAATGTACTTCGTTGGTCTAAATAGGAAGTAGCATAGCAACAGTGAGATTCGACGACGGTAGACGTACTCCCCTGCTAGTGTGTTAGCATTTCCCCATGGATGGTTTGTGAAACGAAACTCCTTCGTTTCTGGCTCCAGACCGTTTATTGATTCTTGCCAGATTGCACTTCCTCAAAAGACGCTGGTATGCAGGACCAGTAAGAAGTATCCAGGGAACTATGGCACGCTTCTTAGTCTTGTAGCTGAAACTGCTCCTTGAACTCATTGTCGTTTACTGGATGGATTTCTTCTGACTCAAAACTGTTGGATTGAACATCAACTGAGATTGCCAGATCTTTGGACCACTTACTACTGCATGTGTTGAGTTAGTCCTGACGAGCATGTCCACTTCTGAGACTCCGTGCTTTCAGTGGTGTCAATACCTGTTCATTTCATCAAAAACAATGACAAAACTCCACTGTCAAAGCTAGGTTCCTTCCCTGCCGTGGAGTGTGGAGTATCCCAACAATGACCCATCATGCCGAATCTCGTGACATGAGTCGACAGTAGCCTTTGTTTGCTTCTGGCTTCTAACTACAGAAGACAGGATGTACGCTTCTTATGGAACGATATCCATTAGATGACATGTCAGGGTGCTGGAGGCGAAGTTGTCTTTCTCCTCTGAGTGGGGCAAGGTAACGACCATCACTGCAGACTACCACAGATATTCTGGACTGCATCCCAAAACCAGCAGACTGCAGCAGTATATAACGAATTGAGCCCACTCCTCAAATTACTGCTTCCTTCAGCACAGATCTCATACATCTTCGAGTTCAAAGATTTTCGTAACATTTATTCTTGCTTCTATTCGCTCCTTCCTTATCAAAATCGTAGCCGATACTGGAGCTACTTACATGAGCAGTTACTCAACTGGCAGCAACGCTTATCCTTGCATCAGCGGTGTTAGCTGCAAGATTTCAGATTCAAGGACATAGGGGCAAGATACTGACTGCTCTTCCCCGACCTGTCGAACCCCGGCGCTCAATGGTTGGAGATGATCGAGGCTGGAAACTGGGATTAAACTACTCCAAATGGGTGCTGACAATGAAGTGCGAGAAGCAGACATATTTGGTCAGTTATCTACTCCACTTTCAGTTTCATGTGATCGAGTTTACCCTTCTAACACAACCTTCTGACACAAAGTTACTGACTAGTAAACTGTGAAGAACTACGAATTTTACTTCAGATGGCTTCCGCGCTTCTGGATTCATATCCTGACTTGATATTGCCTTGGGAAGTAGAAAGTCTGAGCGGAAAGGAGTCTGAGCGTGGCTAGCAACGCAAGTCACAGGGAAAGAGAATTCAGCCGAGAAAATGTAGAGATAGATGAATGAGTTTTATTTTCTAAATGAATGAGGTTTAGAAAATGATAGGAGAAGTACATTACCCCAGGAGGGGAGTGCAATTCACCAAAGGTTGACGTATGGTACGAGACGTGATGATTGGAGAGCTAAGGAACCAGATAATAGTTAACCTGTTTCCTACACTCTCTCTTAACTAATAAATGACATTACTAAGAGTTCCCTTCAAGCAGGCCCATACTTAATAAATGACTAGTCAACTTAGAGCCAGATAGTCCCTTTGTGCAAAGTAAACAGTACCGTATGAAGCGCGTATCTTAGCAGAAGGATAGTGCTGAGATTAATTGACTTTTAGATACGAGCTGACATCGAACTGCAATCGAACTGCAGTGTGGTTTGCGCGAGAGTGAAACTTAGTTGTGTCCACTAGTGTCACATAGTAGAGCAGAGTTGGAGTTGACACGTCCAATCTCAAGTCTTGAAGCGGAGCTACACTACTTTTGATAACACTGTGGCCATCGTCATGCATTTAGCCTCTATACTTGACAGAGCTGAGAATTTTGTTGTGAAGATGACCAACTCATCCCTCCACTGGAAATCAAGAAGCAACAGCCAGATTCATCAATCTCACCAGCCCAATGCATCATTGAATCTAAATAACGGGAGAAGATGCTCCTCACATGTGTACTCCCAGTACATAGATTGAATGCCTTTTAAATAAACAAAGCATAACTTATAGGCTTATCTATGTGTCTGACCTGGGCTCTTCATGTAATTGCATGTAAAGTGATAAAGACACTTACTGTGCAGGTAAGATCAGCCAGTGTGCAAATGGCAGTCCAAGTTAATGAGCAAATTGGATTAGCATACGTGTATTTGTTGCAATGTGACTTCTCTTCAGGTTGATGATTGTTAAAAGCAGAGAGTTTAGTCCTAAGGGCCATGGTGTGGATATTGGCTAGAGCTTTATGAAGCCAAACTCTTACACCTTTTGTTGCACGTACAAACTTTGATTTGAGAGAAGCAAACTCAACCTTGTCGAAGATCCCTCAGAATCTAAAGACTTAGGTCGTGATGTACTTCACTACGATTTGTCATGGAGAAATGTGTACATAATTGGTCTTTAAGAAGATGAATAGGGATAAGTGACTGTTTGCAATAAGTGTATCATCTACATAAAAGTGCAATGACAGAAAACTCCACACCTTTATAAAAGAAATAGATGTTACCATTAATCAGAGTTAAAAAATCTAATTGACATTAGAAAGGTATCTATGACTTACTACCATTCACATGGCAATTGTTTAAGACCATAAAAAGCCTTGTGAAGATGCTCCACACCATGGCGCGGGGAAGTAACTCTATATGGAACTATTAGACAGATGTTCTCATGGAGTTGGCAATGACATCTATTTGATGCACGTGACGATGTATTAAGCAGGCAATGCAAATTTTTTTTGAAGAAATTGGATGCGTATGACATGTGAGAAAGTATCTATATAGTCCAACCTATAAGTTTTAAGAAACCCATGAGTAATCAATTGTGCTTTGAAGCGATCAGTTTTGCTATTAGATTTCATCTTTAGTTTCAACATTCACTTACAATTGATGATTGGACACTGCTTTCCAAGTAGTTGAGAAAAGGTCCAAGTGCCATTGATAACATGGATTGTAACTCCTCTTGATGCCAACTTACCAATGAGCTGTGTTTGGTGAGGTCAAAACCTAAGTGTAAGATTGAGGTTCAACTGAAATGTCGGGGAAGGATACCTCTCTCGACACAGACCGGCAATACATAGGAATGAGAACAAAGATATTATATTCTCATCTTAGTCTCAATTACAAGGAACAACATGAAGGAGGAACTATTGGTTGCAAAGGAGAGGGAAACTTCTCTCGAGGAAATGGATAGCCTTGAATGGAGAAAATATGTAATGCCTTAGGTAAACCGAGTCAATTTGCTAATATTTAGCCAAGCTGCACAACATGGAGAAGAGCTACCGGTAGCAAAGGAGAAGGAAACCTTGCTTGAAGAAAAAGAGAGCCTTGAGAGTAAGAGAACCTAGGGCAGAGTTTCATTGGCATAAAACATGACAAAACAACATGATGCAAAAAGAAGCATCAAGTCATAGACAGGAGAAAGTCAAAAAGATAGTAAGTAAGTAGTAAAGATAAATAGGACCAGGCAAAAATATGACAAACATATGTTATGCCAAAAGAAAAGCCAAATCATAAAGAGGAAAAAGCTACAAACTGGTAGTGGAAGACGATTGTATCATAAGAACACCAAGACGTAGAGACCTTGATACTATCTCTTTTTGAGAGATTATTTGACATTTGGTGTCCCAACAACTATGGCAAATGTCACTGCTTTATCCCTCAACCATAAGCCTACTATGAATTCTCCCAAATGCTAAATTTTTTTCCTTACAAATGCATTGCATCGTCCGATAGCATGTTAGGAGCGGAAGTAACAAGGGAATTCGGCCAAGAAAAGCTAGAGATAAATGAATGCATCTCAAAAAATCATCTAAGAAATAAATTATCCCAGGAGGGGAGGGATGCAATCCACCAAGGGGTAAGACATGATACAAGACTTAGTAGGAGAACTAAAGAACCAGATAACCATCAACCTGTTTCCTGACTCGAACACAAAGGTAACAACTTTACTCACCAAGTTCATTACTGGCAAAGTTGTGAACAACTCTGAACTTCACTTCAATTCAATTCACTTCAAACCGCTGCTGCTCTTCTTCTGAATTCAAATCCTCGACATTGCCGTGCAGAAGTGGAAGTCTGAAGTGGAACTCGATCTAGCATATGCACCCCCTACGTAGATCTAGCTAGTCTTACGCAGGTTGCTTGCACAAAACAAAACAGAACAAAACAAAACAAAGTTCGGATTATGGCACAAATGGCCCCTAGATTGCAGACTGGCATGCTCTCAAGGTTTCATGTACTAGATGTGCATTGAGATTAGAATGCACTTTTATCAAATAAGCTGATCAATTTTGACATATGTACTGATCTTGTGCGTCTTCATTGATGTGTTCAGTTTCCAATAGCTTTATGGCTAAAAACTTTACGAAGTGTAGTAAGCTCTGGAATCCCTGATCCTACAGCTACATGCCCCTGACTACTAGATTGTACCCGTTCAAGTATATGTCAGTGGAGTGGTAACGAGGATGGGTGGGAGTTTTTGTGGATGGCTGATTTATTTGTATGCCGCATCAGTGATGCATTTGGTGTTCGTCACTATGTTAGATGCTCTGAAACTGAATGAAGCTGTTGTAGTCAGAAGCAGATGTCAAGGAGAAAAGCTTCGTATATTTAGCCGCTTCCCGGTCTCTAATTCAATCTTTCATTTGTTCTCCATTGCTTCTGATCGTTTTAAACTCCTCAACGAACAAACTTTAGCGTTACTTTTGTATTCAAAATTGTAACTGTGGGGACAGGAATGAGATAAGATGTAGGATGGTAGAGGCAGCAAAGCGTTCCCACAAGTGTTAAAGGTGTGTTATACTCTAATTCGAATGTTTTGGAGCAATCAGGAGTGCTTCCCAGAAGGTTGCCGTAATCCACGAATCAATACTATAATATTTAGCCCGTTTTAGCTTCAACCTATCCCACGAAGGTCATTGGAACTTCCTCACACCGCAATGTTGCTAGATTGCATCGTGAAATCCGTGGATACTTGTCATTTGATATCTAGGGTCAAACTATTTCCATGAAGTGAGCAACTATCTTCGGGATTTTAAGTTGATGGAGATTGTAAAAGGAGTATTTGGGTTTAAACTCAACTGTGCGGCGATAGCCGTAGGGTTCTCGCACAGTTTTGCTTGTTGCTTTTGACTTCACTCGCAGATGAAATATGGAAGGAGAACCGGATCTCCCTGAGGGAACAGTTTGTTTCCTTGTAGTGGATACACAGCAGTGACCTCAGATCTGAGAGTTGATAATGGCTTCTGGATTCTGCAATCCTAGAGAAGATAGGAGCTTCAAGTAATTTCTACTTCAGATGGCATCGTTTCCGGTTCCAGCATGTTTCACGATCTGTCCAACAGCATCCTGTTTTGTACGCACCCGGATGTTTCATTATTAGTTGAAAAGCAGTGGACAAGCACAGAAAAGACTGTCGTCGATCACTTCAGGTCAAATTGCGCGATCGACACGGTATGACACTGTATTACCCCGGACGATGAGTTCGTCGGCTACCTGATGTGGATGTTGGTTTGCGCGCATTGAGTTCAGAGGTAGGTAGCAACGGCTTTAGATGCTCTAGCTCCTCTAAGTTTTGCAGTGGATGCTTCTTATACGTTCGATCACGCTAGTTGTTGTGATCATTCTCCTCGATCTGCTTGGTAGAATCTACACCACATTAGTGTCTGACTCCAGTATTCATTTGCGTCATCCACCTTCTCTCCAAATGCATTTCCAATCATACAGATCCGTATATATCAGGCATATTGTGTTTACAAATCCGGTCATCACGATAGCTGAACCTCCGGAAAAGAAAAGTTCAAGACATCCATGAGCTTGCACACTATTTTGCTGTACACATGCTCTTCTGCATGTTTAAACTGTTGAGTTAATTGAAAATTCGATGCACTTTCAACATGCACAGTAACAAAGAAATCATGGTGAAGTTTCATGTTCTGCAGTCCCTATTAGGATAGATCCTGACAAACATGCTTTATCATTAACGAGGATGAAATACTAAGACACAGAAATCAATTTAGTCTTGGATCAGGGTGAAGTCCCAGTTGTGAGCCACATAACGACATCAGTATATCTGACTCCAATGATGAGAGCCACATGAAACTTGATGGAGAGACGCTGAGGACTTTGGTTTAGGGGATTGCCTTGTGCGGTTATTGTCTTTTAGATTCTCTCAATCTCAACTGAAGAAGCGATTATGAACGTATGGTGGGATCTGTACCGTGTAGTCACCGTTTAGTCACATAGGTAGACAGGGATAAAAGGGATTTGAGCAGTTTGTCCTGAGATGTAGATGAGTTGCACTTCCACGAGAACGCCCTGAATAAAATGCCGCTGAACATGTGCATAGAGTTACTTTCAATAGCATGTTGTGATTATGGACTTCCACGTCAGTACCTCCTCTGCCTGAAAAGCTTCCAAGGTGTGGAGATGGAAGTACTGTACTAAGATCTAGAGTCATTTACATTATGATGACATGGTTCCCGTTCTCATATCAGATGATAATACAAGAGAGCGTTACAGAATGTACATCTTCTGTGTTAGCGCTTCAGGAATAATATCTGACCCATTCTCTTATTGAAACAGCTGAGTTCCAGTGGTTCTAGCATCTGACTTCTTCATGAACATCGCCGGCAACAATGGCAAACCTCATGGATCCGAAAGATGATATCCATTCTGATTCTAGTTCTTCTAGTGGTTCTGGAGAAATCCGGGAGGATGAGATTGCACACCATGATGTTTCAGGGACAAACAGCGAGGGTTCTGCCTCTTGTTGCAACAGGGTAAGCACGACATCTTTAGAAAAACATATCTTAATACAAGCACCGACGAGGGATTAGAGTCAGGATTAACACGTACACAGATTGTACAGTGTCTTCTTTTCTTCCTGACCTTTTCCAAAACTCTCTGCTGCAATATCCCGTCCTTCAACCTGCTACAATCTCTCGGAAACGTCTTGTTATTTTCTTTCTGCATGTCCCCAAGACTGTGGAAAGACATCGTATCAATTGCTGGTTCAGTGAGTGACTTGTATTGCTGTTGTGTCGTTGTTATCTTGTTTGAATCATGCTGTAGTATTTCGCGATTGTAATGTCGAGAAATACTTGTTAACTAACAAAGATACAATGATTCTCACTCGTCTCAAACTTCTTTGTTGCAGGTTAATGACTCTGTCTACGAGCTGTACAAACCACTAACGGAACCCACAGCTGATATACTGTTTTTCCACGGTCTCCATCTGGATCATGATCCAAAAGCATATGTCTCTACTTGGACATCTCCCGATGGATCAGTTTGGCCTAAATCCTGGCTTCCTGAAAAGTTCCCTCGTGCTCGTGTTCTAACTATTTCATACGACGCTAGTATGAAGAGAACCAGCACGACTGGGAGAGTAGCTCTTTACCCCGTTGCAGAAACTATTTTACTGAATCTGACTCTGGCAGAAGTTGGTCAAAATCGACCTTTGATTTTGGTCGGCCATAGTTTTGGAGGGTTAGTTATCAAACAGCTCTGTTTCCTAGCGTTCATCGAGCGGAACATGATGAACACGCGCCGAGAGGACAAGAAGGTGAATTTTCTAGATAATGTCAAAGTCATTTTCTTCTACGGCACTCCTCACATGGGAAGTCCGTTCGCGAAATTAGTAGAGAAGTTCCATATTCTTAAGGGAAAATTGGTTAGATACTCGAAAATATTCAACGAAGAACACTCGAGACTTCATCACCAATTTCAGAAGCTACTTGACATGAATCCCCAGTGGCACATTGCCGGAGTAGGGGAATCCTGGAAGACTGACTTGGTAAACCCAATACTTGAACGACGTACTATTTATAAACTTTATTGTATGATTGCAAAGTTGACTATACACATTTAAGTCTTCTATAGTCTTGTATATATATATCTGTGCAACTCATGAGCAGGTTAGTTTGAGCTCTACGCCAGTCAAAAATATCTATCTGATCCGTACTAATTCAGTCTCTAAATGTGGGGTAGTCATCATGTTAGACTGAGAGTGAACAACTTAAGAGTTTCTACTCTGCAGGGTTCGGGGATATTTGAGTACATAGTGCCTGAAGCTTCTGCAAGATTGGGCAGTAATTTTGTGATGATCGGGGCAGATCATATCTCACTATGCCGACCCGGAGGCAGAACTCACACTAGTTATCTGATGTTGGTCGATTGTATACGGAGAGTTCATGATCAGCTCCAGGTACGATTTGTAATTTATGGTGATCTTGAAAATCCCACTGTGATCCTAGGGTCCTCATAGAGTGCCTGCAGCTTGATTGACTTTACTTTCTTGATATCACCTCCACTAATGTACTTTCATGCTGTTGATGTTAGTTTCTTGGGATAGACAGTAGTGAAGTGCCTTAATTTAGATCGTTGACACGGAGATGGCGATTTCTCAGTAAATTTAATCTACCAACGAAATGATGGATGTATACAAAATCTTGTAGGTTGCAGATATAACTGCAGGAACTCCCCCAGCAGATCAGCAACCCGTTCCTAAGTATTCTGTTGGTTTAAGCTCATCAATCAAACGAGTTGAAAGCTTGTTGGAGAGCACGTCCATCTTGGGAATATGGGGAATGGGTGGGATCGGCAAAACCACTTTGGTGAAAGCAGTCTTTAACGAAATAAGCTCTCAGTTCGAATTCACTCTTTTTGCGGATGAGGTGAAAAATATGAGTGGAGATGTGGATGAACTAGAGGAGAAGCTGCTCTGGAAAGTGAATCACCACGGCAGGGAGAGGCAGCGAATTGGTTGGAATGAGTTGAGTGGGAAGAAAGCTCTGGTCGTTCTCGATGATGTTGAGAAACAAAGGGATACACAAATTCTTACCAAATGGCGTACACGTGGTACAGTAGATTGCGTGTTCATCTTGACATCTAGAGATCAACAATTTTTGAACAGCTTAGATGGAATGCGCATACATGAGGTAAAGGTTTTAGATTCACAGAGTTCAATGGATCTATTCACGAATCTTGCGTTTCCTGGTGAGCAGACCGCTCCTCCATCGCTGATAACGTGCGTGGAGAAGATCGTGCAGAAGTGTGGGGGTCTGCCCTTGACCCTGGAAGTCCTGGGCAAATATTTGAAGATGAAGAAGAACCCGGACGTGTGGCAAGAGACTTCAGACGCCCTTACGAAAGCGGAAGGTGTTGCCGGATTGGAGGAGGTTTGGCCCAAATTGAAACTCAGCTACGACAGTCTGGAAGAATCCGCACAGCAAATGTTCATTGACGCAGCCACCTTCTTTTGTCAGGAAAGGAAGTCAGTTTACGCAAGGGATTTACACCCTCATGGATCGTGGAGACTCATTGACTGCAAAGCTGTTTGGAGTGTGGTGCACGGAAATGCCGCACTATTGTGGGAAGTCCTGGTGGATAGATCACTGGTCACAGAGGTGGCGGATGATTTACCCATTCAAGTACATGAGCACCTGAGAACTTTGGCAGGAAAAATAGGAAATCCGATGGCGCTCTCTATAGCTACGACGACTTCTGAGGTGCGAAGTAGTTCCAACCATAACTTCGTACTCCGCTAGAGCAAAAGGGTAGGAAAGCTGCTTTCACGGTGATACTACTTCTGGCGTAGGCTACAATTTTGACAGTCAACTGGCACAGATACAGAGCGATGTAGTAACTGTTGTGTGTTCATGGCATCTTACTTACTTACAAAGAGTGATGAACATGAATCGCAGGAAATCCTTGCTCAATTTGAGCACCAGCATCATTTCTTGTGCTGCCTCCCATTCGATACACCAAATAAGACCTGTTATGGAGATCCCGTCCGTCGAATAAGTTTAGCAGCCGTTTGCCAAAGAAGAAGTCTGCGATACTTGGAAATGCTGTGGGACTTCAATTTGGTTGGGAGCATTTTCAGGAAAGCCATCCTACCTTCTGGACTTGTTATCCTGCGAACCCACTACGATTGCAAGAATTTCTCTTTTCTTTCGTCCAGTTCGCTTGTCATTCTTGAAGTCGGATTTCTATCATGGCAACGTCTTCCCGACGCCTTTTTCAATTTAAATCTGCTCCAATCGTTGAGAATACTTCGGGCGGATAACCTTGTGAGCTTGTCCGATTCTTTTGGTCAGCTGAGTGCTCTCCGGGATCTACACTTCAAAGGTGCTCGCCTCACGTGCTTGCCTGGATCATTTGTTCAGCTGAGGAATCTCCAGTATTTAACTTTCCAATGTAGACAGCTTACGTGCTTGCCGGAATCCTTTGGTCAGATGAGAAATCTACAGTACCTGCACCTGTACTGCCCAAGTCTGCGTAAATTGCCCGATTCCTTTGGCGGACTCGAAGCACTTCGGGATTTCTATTTCCAATACGGAGAGTGTAAATCTTTACCGACTTCTTTTGGCCGCTTGAACAACTTGCGGTATCTGAAACTTGTTCAGGTATCCGAAGAATACTTTATCGAAAGGTTGCTCGATTCGTTCGGCGATCTGTCCGCTCTAGAAGAATTTATCCTGCTCGGCTGCAGTTCTGAAACTTTGCCAGAAACTTTCGGGAGTCTTGCGCAATTGCGACGTCTCGAACTTCGAAACTGTTTCAGATTGCGAGAATTACCGTCGACAATTGGACAATTAGCCATGCTCAACACTCTGGGGATCTTTAGAGCCCCTTGTCTTCAGACCCTGCCTCCTAGCATGGAAGATCTCAAACTTCTAGAAACTTTAGAAATATTCAAGGTTGGTACAGATCTAGATGGAACATCTCCCCTTATTTTACCAGCAGGCATAGGACACTTACCGAACCTCAAGAGTTTGTGGATGCATGAGACACCCTTACGTAGCATCCCTAATTTACAGTGTTTATCTTGTCTACGAGAACTGAAGTTGACCAAATTACTTACTCTTGTAAATATAACTGAATTTCCATCTTCTGCTCTGAGGGAACTTCACCTTAACAGCTTGGGTGTAGAAGCGATTCCCACGTTAAAGAGTTGTAGCTCACTGGAATTCCTGACAGTCAAGCACATGAGCAGACTCACACATCTCCCCTCTTTAGTTGGACTGACTTCCTTGAAGAGTCTGCAAATTGATAGCGTCCCCAACCTCACACACCTCCCTGCATTAGTTCAATTGCCTTCCTTGACAAGTCTTGAATTATGCTATCTGTCCTGCAGTGACCTCAACAATATCTATAGATTACCTTCACTGACATTCCTCAAGTTAAGCAGTTTATGCAATCTTACCAACTTGCCTGAATGCTCTCTACTTTTCCCCAAATTGGCAAAGCTTGAGATGAGTGAGTTGACAAGTCTGACCGAAGTCCCCAGTTTACATGGGCTCACTTCGTTGAAGTCCTTGACGCTTGTTAACTTCCCTAAACTTGAGAGTCTTCCGGACTTGCCCTTGCTCTCTCTTGAAGACTTGTACCTGGGTAATCTTCCCCGAGTTGCGGGGTTGCCTGACTGTCTTCTCCCTTCCGAAGATGCGATCCGGACCGCACCCATTAGCGTCACATTTCAGAACGGGACTCCGACCAATTCCAAACTCGACTCTCAAATTTCACTACTAAGTTTACTCGTCTGACAAGTGTACTATGAGGTGGGCTTTTTCTCTCTTCTGATCAAGGAAATCTGTCTACGTTCAATGAGATTCTTTTCTACGGGCTCTCTGTTAGTCAGGTCCAGAACTTGGCGCTCTAGCTTAGTATACAACTGGTACTGATCAGACCGATGTTCAATGTGTCAATCAATGCTTCAGACATGCAGTACCAAAGTGCAACTCCCCTTACTTGAAGTCAATCTTTGTGGATGCTGGAGCTACTGCATGTGAGCTGGAACTAGAACATGTGATCTGCAATACTAAGGGCAACTTCCTTGATGTAATGCATATGTTTTGAACAGCTCATGAGAACACGTTCCATGTTATTTGATTCTTATGAATGCTTGAATTTGAATTTTTGACCATACAATTACTTCTCCAAGGTTAAGAAAATGTAAGGATGAGTATTTGATGGTATTTCTGTATCACACGGGTTCAGAATTTTGAGACAATATTATTCTCTCATGCAATCTAACTTTCTGTAAACGTAGGGTGATGGGTTTAAGGTCTAATCGAAAATAATAACCATGATTATTAAAACTCTCTTTAGTAATATTTCCACAATGATTGATGAATTGGATGAGTAAAATGCAGAAAAATATAATTTAAACGAGGATATTGACCAGTCAGACCTTTTCCATATCTTTTATTTCTTTTTTCTTTTCTATGTAGTTCCTAACCCTGAGATGCAATAGCATTTTACCTTACAAATTACCTTACTTATTTCTCGTCGAAGAAGTTGGAGATTAGTGCTTACACCTTGCTCTAATTTTCTCCAATGCATCTAGGTTTTGTGGGAAGACATTTATACGTTTGGACAATGTTTCTGTTCTATAGATCCAATATAATAGAGGTAACTGGTTTACCTTTTCAATCAGATAAGAAACAGATGTTTAATTTCCATTCACGAAAGAGCGTTCCAGTAACTGCTTTTATCTAAGATAATCCTCTTCAAACCGGAGAATTTGCTGAAGCAGTGAAGGACTATGATTCCATCTTTTGCCTTTCATCAAACCAATGTGAATTACATACGCAGACTAAATGATAATTCAAATTCATGAGCATGCTTTAAACGAATCATCCTGTTTAACACGTCCCAAAGACTGAAATTAGGTTCAGAATTACCATAGGCTCAGAGATATCTATCTCACAAGATCTTGTAGGAGATACAGCAGTGTTTTAATTTTCGAGTCTCTCTCGCACGAATTTTCACTTTGGTGGTTTTTGAGGAAAACTATTCGGATTGAACTTACTGACTCTATTCGTAGTGTCTTTTGACGTCCTTTCATGTATGTGAGTGTATGTATACACAAGCGAGGAGAATGACGGAATGTACCCTTTCTTCTTAAGTAAGGGAGTTAAGTAATACGTCGATAGTTGTAATTCTAAAGTAATGAAATGAAGGAACCGGATTAAGATTAGGTTATACGATGTTAGCTTTAGGTATAGGGTCTTACAAAGCTTGTTCATTTCATCTTATTACGCATGCTTATTCAAAAGCTTTATTGTTTCTTGGTTCCAGTTCTAGTTCTAGTTATTGGGGCTTAGCACCATTTTACCTCTCCCATGGGGTCTTCCCATCCTTCGTTTTCTTTGCGCGGTCGCCTTCTTCTCTTCGTTCTAGTTCAGCGTAATTCAGTATCTTGCTAGATACTGCGAAAGAATATGCGATTCTGTACGAGAAAGGAGGCAGAAGATACGGTCTACCAACGATACGTACCCCCTCATGGCGCCAACTCGCACATCCGAGGTGGTATCGCTTGTTTGTCGTGTTGTCAACCCGAGTGACGAGTGAGTGTGTTGCGAGTTGGCGTCCTAGGTGGCAAACGAGCCAGCGTGGCACAGTAGAACCCAGCCAGGCTGGAGTTGAAGGCGGGAGAGGTAAAGGACGCATTTATGAATGCCAGCGAATGCGGAGTCGTCTTCTGCAGCAGATGACGCTGTTCGATCTGTTCATCGAGTCCATCTACTACTGTGTATCGTGCGACGGGGCTGTTCTCGATCCAAATCGCCACTACTTGAGCACTGCCAGAAGCTGAGATTGTAAGCGAGGGAGTTTGTTCGCAGTCCCAGTCCGCATCAGCATTATTGGATTGGGAAGGAAGGAAGGAAGAGCAGAGGACCAACAAACGGGTGCTACGTACGAGAATTCGTCGAGCAAAATGGCAGCCAATCCAGTGATTCTCCCAGTGGTTCTCGCTATTATGAGTGCCGTTGTCGGGCACCATAAGTGGCATGACTTACCTAACCCACTTCCAATTTGGTGGGACATTCAAGGTGAGAAGTTCAGATTTTTGTTGAATTCGACAACTCTTTTAGTGCGTTCAGTAGTTTCGGATTCTGATTGCTTGTGGGTTCGAAAGAGTGAATTTGTGTTTGTTCGCCGTTCGTTCATTCGCAGGAGAACCGATGTACGTTCATCATGTGACAATCAATAGATGGTTCGCGGTCTCGATCTTACCAGCTCTGATGGTCATCATTCCATACATCGTTTACCTTTTTGCCTCCCACGATGCAGCGATCAAACACCAATCGTAAGGATTATTCTTTCTTGGACGAGCTATTCTTTCTTGGAAGAGTTGGTCCTGTTTATCTTCTGCAGCACGCATGTTTTTCTTCTACTTCTTCTTGGGAATTATTTAGATGGAATCTGGACCCTTTTGGCTTGAATTTAGATAAGATTAAAGTTGGGTTCGAATGCTTCTGCGATATTCAAGGTGATTTCGAAGCCAATTGTTTCAACTTTGTTAATGAATGTGCAGAGGTGAACAACAGCACGCGACGACTCATCTGATTAGTCTTCCAGCTCTGTTCCTTTTCGTCGTCCATAACTTCGTGCTTCTGGATACATACACTAGTGTGACTATGAGCTTTCCTTCTCGCTTCTTCGTGGCCACCATTGCTCTGTGGTTGATGATCTGGGCCGGATATAATCTCCAGGTATGTTTTGTCTATGGTTAATATTGTTATCATCATCAGTTTCATCCCGTCTCATTATGAAAAGGAAATACTGACTCGTCTAATGTCGAATTTCTGCAGTATATTACACCCAATCACACAGTTGGAATTTTGACCCCATGGACTCTCCGTAACGACACAGTCTGGGAGAAGACCCACTCTCATGCTGGTAAATGTTCAATGACAATCCTATTTCGTCTCCTGACTTTAATAATATGTGGTTATTTTCTGTCGCAAATTATGGATATTACGAAATCATTACGGTTATCCTTCGCTGAAAGTTAGCTAATTTCAATCTATATATCTGTTGTAAGGGGTATTGCGAAACTAACACTCCTCTAAATCACTATATCTTTGCAGGTTGGACTTTGCAATTACTCGGGTGGGCGCTTTTAGTTTGTGCATTATTCGTCCCCACTGGTCTTCCTCTTCTGATCGTTACTTTGGTGCTGTTTGTGGGTTCCAACCTGTACCTTGTCTTGTATTCTTGGACGATTTCTTGCATTACCCGCGATCGCTCATCTCAGGATCGCTCATCTCAGGATCCTCTTCTAGAATCCCAAGCCTAAATGTCATAAATACAGAAAGCGACTCTAATTATGATGCCCGAATATAGTATTCTAGTAATGATTGTAACATTGTAAAGGTATTGAGGAGAAAATTAAAAACCTCTGTGTTGTATGAGCTGATTTTGCTCTGTAAAGAAATATCAGGAACATTTTACTTTTGAGTATCTGGGGTTACTCTGTATAAGACATGTGTTGATTTTTGGGCTATCCAAATTGACTCTATTTATTAGTTTCATGTTTCTAGTTTCATGTTTCATTCAAATTATTGAAATTGACACTTCTTATTAGTTCCATGTTTCTAGCGATTGTAACATTATAATGATATTGAGGAGAAAATTGAAAACCTCTGTTTCTGTGTGAGCTGATTTCCCCTGGAAAGAAATATCAGAAACATCTAACTCTTCAGTATCTAGGATTACACTACATAAGACATGTGTTGATTTTCGTGTTGACGATTGAATGCTCACTGAGCATCCGATCGTTAACAGGATTCACTAGTATTTTCAAGTCTGAATTGTACAGTAAGAGTATTCATGGACATTCTATACCCGCCAAGATCGCCAGAGAGTACTCCATCGAAGCGGGCTAGCCAAAACATCATTAAATCGGTCTATTAAGGTTTCTGGTCTCAGTTACATGTACGTCTACGTTTCCAGATGAGCAGACAGGCACTAGCTTCACTAGAAGCAACTGAAAAAGACAGTCTGAAAGCTATGTGCTTTTCCTATGTAGTGGGTTCTGGTTCTCCAGTTCGGTGAGCGGATTGTCCTCCCATTACTCATATATTCTTTTCCTGTGCTGCTGCTCATCTCACATACCCCGTTTGTCAGGTCGAAGTGTCCAGTTTTTAGAGTTGTTTTCAGTTATCTGCAGGTTCTGTTTAAATTCCTTGCCAGATTCTCAGCAAACTTAAAAAATAGAAGTAGTCGAGCACGGTAGCTCGAACTTGATTCGTGGAGAAAATATACAGTGTAATTTTCAACCGTTCAAAAAAACTGTGAAGATCCAAGTTGAAAACAGAGATTATGAAATCATATATTACGCTCAGAATAGAACGTAGATTGTACAAGTTTGGAGCTGTACACATGGAGACTAATAGTGGCAAAGCTAGTTACAAATTCGTCAGGAATTTGCGTAAAGGACTTCGTTTGACACTTCTGAGACCGGGATTCGGTAATTTAAGTAAAGAATTTGTATGGGGATGAATCATCCCTCATCTATAGAAGTTTGATCCTACCTTCTCCTCACCTATTTTTACAAACTTGAATTGTGGATCGAGGGCCTGTTGATTTCCCCTGTTTACTTCGTATCACCTCATTGCAGTTGGAACTCGAAGCTCATGTGCACCATGAGCAAAGTGGCATCTATCTGCGAATGTGCAAGTTCCTTGGACAAAGTTTTCACACATTTTGGTTTTAAAGTTGTGTGATCCTAGTGCTGCTGCCTTAGGTGTGACCACCTCTCTGTTCTGGAGAAACTGCCTCACCATTTCACTAGCATGTTCAATCTGCTCCAGTGACCCTTCCATCTCCACATTCCTCATGTTCGGATCTGATTCATGTTCACGAATCGAGAGTTTGGCTCCAGTAAGGCGACTTATCTGTTTAACGTTAGACCCGGCTTTTCCAATAATGGCTCCAGCAAAGGCAGCTTCAATGCTGATTTTCGTTGTAGAAGTCGATCCGAAGCCTGTGGCTGTGACCCCAGGTGGAGTTGGTTCTCCATAAAATATTGCAGAAGCCACAGCCGTGGAGGGGTACCCGTTTGTGTATACTCCTAGACCAGCCTGGGAATAGTCCCCAGAAGATCGTCCATTACTGCTGCGGTTATTGGATGGCCGCAAATCAGCTTCCCCGTGTGCAAAGTGGCACTTTTCAGCAAAGCGGCAGCCTTCAGGAGTGTTATAGCGGTTGCAGAGGCGAGTTTTATAGCCTCCCACAGTCACACTGGGATCAGCTACCGGGGTAACTTGATTTGCAGAAGTACCTCCCGCACAGTGCAGGTTTCGCAGCCCACCTGCCCCAACATTGGAAGTCATGTTGCCAGCCAGAGGCGCCAATCCCAAAGCAACAATGCCACCAGGTACATAATGCAGGAAATGGCACCCTTCACCATAAGGGCATCCTGAAGTGCTGGACACCCACACACACAACAAACATGTAAACATTTTTTAGTACTCTGAGCGTCTGTCAGCATCTCTCAAACATTGCTCGATTCCTTAATGGCCAGCTCTCTCTGGTGGTTATTCTTCGGGGTACAGAGAGTCAGAGTAAAGTTGACAAGTTTGACCAAAGCTGTAATATTCTCGAGTCTTTTTGCCATTTAGTGGTTCCAGTTTCAGAGCTTCGGATTTCCACCGAACTTCGAGATACCTAGTGTCTCTTCAACTGGTTCATTACTGGATATCTATAGCTCTATGGCTAGCTACACCCGGTCTTAAATTTCAAAACTTTGGCTTAAGTGTAGTGCTACTTATAGAGTGGAGGAGCTCAATTATTATCAATTGAGAATCAATCAGCACTATACCTAGCTACCCCATTATCAATGAGTTGTTACAAGCGGATGGGCACATTAAGATTGCATTTGATTTGCAACCTGTTTCCACTTCTTTACATAACCAATTTCAGCCAAAACAGCATATGTTGATTATGAAGGGGCCGGTAGAGTGAGTCCAGCCTCAAACACATACAGAGTTGAGTTTCTGTTTGCTTGACTCGGTTAACTGAACGTACATTGAAATGTACGTGGTGGTAAAATCAGGCTGACCGTTGAATGGTACCAGATCTTTGATTCCACGTGGCGTCTGCACAAATAGCATCACTGTGGTGGCGAGCCTGATTTTGGGCCCTGCAGCAATGCCCAACTAGAGCTCAAGGGGCTCCGCAGGAAAGCCTCGGCAACCCCCGGCGAACGACCTTCACTAATTCAGTGTCCACCAGATCAGGCCATCATATAGTACATCAAAGTCTATATATTCACTTAAGTCTGTTTACTTCGTCCAATGGTTCGTCTTCTTATCAAGGAGACCTCGTCGTTTTCTAGTATTCTACGACTGCCAGGTTCTGGTGAGGGATTTTTCGAGCTATCCATCTTTTTAGCAGCTTACATTTGCTCATGTTCCTATATCTCCATCTAATTCAGGCTGTGAAAGGTTGTTTCGCCCTTCTTATGTGGTGGCAGTTTGCAGATTATAGATAAGCAATAGCTAAGGAATTGCAGTCTTGAACTGTGGAACCAAGTAACAGTAGAAAATGTTCCTACATACCTGAAAAATTTAGTGCAGGGCTTAGTTTTACTCCCCAGTGCGGAGGTTGGTGCTCCGGCCTCCCGTTCATCTGCACCAACATAAAACCATTAGTTATTCTGACAATCCAAAATACATGTTTTAGCACATGAACTCTTATAAGACCAAAGAAAACAGAAAGGGCATTACTTAGAAAGAAGAACAGGAAGACCATGCCATACACTGTCAAACGATCTCAAAGAAGGCTACGAAGATAGTAGGTAGGCTGGGAGGGGAATAGAAAAGAAGTTCAAGAAGTGCAAATGTCAAAGGAAGGAAGAACACCACATTCCTGGTCTACAAGCAACGAGATGGATATCTTTGGAGAGAGGCGTCCGATTACATGAACTGAAAGAAGAGTTCGGGAGGTACTCTACGACATGTCCTAGTGATTCTTCGACCTTTCCAATTTGCTAATGTACAAGGGTACTGCAGCAAGTTCCGACAAGGTTCTGTAACAAGGTAGAAGAAGCAAAAGGACCACGCTGGAATGAGACTTTAGTTGAGTCATTTGGCCATTTCCCGGGAATGGAGTGGTGCAGGTGCAGCCCACCATTTATTTGAGTGTTGGGGTGCTGCTGCTGCTCCGTCCCGTTCCCGTTTGCAAGGCCATTGCCGTTGGTTTCATAAGGTCGAGGTTTCTTTTGCAGTGGCTCATTCACTGCCATCGCTCCTCCTCTCAGTTGCTTTCAGCTGCGAAGACAAGTTTTTCCCACACTGTCCCTCTTGTCTTGATTCTGCAGAGTTATTCCGAAGCTTTTCTAAGAGACGTTTGCACAAATCTTGATCTCCAAGTCATTCACAAAGGAAATAATCACTGCAAGCCTTTCATCTGGAACATTGAACGTTGAGAAGTCAAGGTACCTCTGACGAGAATTACGCTTCACTCTTTGAATACGCACATTTGCTCAGTAGTTTTGTCACAGGGGTCTACCATCGTTCGGACAATTATCCCTTTCAGCAAATTCAATTCATCTCAGCAGGAGGACTACAATTAACAGTGCGTGAGCAAAGTCGAATTGCTACATGGGCAACGCGTACATTGACCGCCGCATGATACACAAGTCGAGGTCCATCCACGGCTTTTAGCTCGACCAGCTGATGTGATTCAGCCCAAGGAAAGATAGATCTCCATTGCATGGAAGAATCTTCCACTGTTCTAAAGTGACTGACACAACTCGAGATGAAAAAACAGGTACAATCGAGTTAAAAGCAACAACGCTCAGATTGAGAACATGAAAAGATCGCTCGAAACCCACTCGAATGCTAACATAAAATCAGCCCCCCCACCACCCCCCCAAACTCAAGGTTCTTGCTCAACGAAGCAACCCCACAAGATTCGTGCCAGGTTCGAGCAGCTCTCGAGTCCGTAAATGATTCACTGAAAACTCATAATATTTAAATCTACCCACATGAGGGATAGACCCCAATTCCGAATTGTCCGTTGAGAATATACGCCAAAATACACGCCTTTAATCGATCGATCGGTAGATTGTTTCAATAGAAGAAGTAAAAGAAGTTGCGAACAAGAATGACAATCAATGGTGCGATCAAGAACCTCACTCGAATTCCCTCTCTCCACTCCTTTCTCTCTGGTCTTGCTGACCGGTCACCCAGCCGGTGGTATCACTGTCATTCTCTCGCGGCTTCTGCCGGTTACCTTCTCCTGAGACCGAGGACTCCGGTTCCATCATAGACAGTTGCAAGACCGTTAGGCTCCATGGAACGCGACCGTATATATTTTATGTCAAATTATTGCCTTCGAATCATGTATGAGTAGTTCAATCATAGCATCTAGGATGTCGTTGTTATAACTTTATTGTGAAGTTCGATCTTCCAAGGGTTCTTAATTCTCGTGTCTTGGCAAACACTTCCTTTCCAATCGTCCACAAATTTGCTTTTCGCGATAGCTATGATCACTAACTTGTGGATCAAAGCACAATGATGCTTCCAATTTAGTTATTTATTCCAAGATTAGACACACTTTCGAGAAATAAATTAGTTAAAGCTGATTCGCATGGCAGAGAGATCAAGCCTTCATTACGGTACTCTATTTGGGTATATATCCACCCCAGTGGTAATGTTAGAATAAACTTATTATTGAGCATAATAGTTCTGGATGTATTAAGGATTTGTATAAGAATGCTCACGATCCGGCTAGTAATGATTTATGAACTGAATATAAAAACAAGGTGTAGAGATAGCCATAGTCTTTCTTCTCAATATACGTTGTCAATTTTAATTCGTATCCATCCAAAGTTCAATAAGTACGCACGTAGACTTACAATGATAAAAGTGTGTAAGATATAGCAATGAAAGCCAAAATTCCAAAATAACATATGTGATAATGTACAATGGGCCTGACATGCATATATATATAAGTACTAAACAAAGTCTGCAAGTTAACTAGGTTAGTCTAGTAATTAAATTATGTTCATTAAACGGATATGGGTAAGAATTGGTCCATTGTTTACGCGTCAGTGAGATGAGATATAAAAAACAGTTTGAAGATTAGCACAAAGAGAAAATTAACTCATTGCCCTCTAGCATTCATCATATTTGGAGTTGAAAATGATTGATTACTAGATCCAAAAATTGATTCTATTGTACTCCAAGTTGAGACCATCATTAAAACATCTCGTTAAGTACAAAATCCTTAGTCTATTTTCAAGTTCAAACTCATGAAAAAATTATTATGAAAGCAGTATAGTTTAATTGAACGGATGTTGTACAAAGAAGCAGGAACACATAAAAAATGAAAAGTAAACCATATTGCACATAATTTCCAAATGTTGTCTAGCAATCCAGAGCACTTTCAACAATGAGAATTTCGCACCAAAAGGTACACGTCATCGGTCTCTATGTCCTTTTATGGTGGATACAGTAATTTGCTTTCATCAAGTTTGAAATCGTTCTTTTATCAATCTTTATAGAAATATATTCAACATTTTTCTCAATGATGCATTGCATTGTTGATTGAAGAAGTCATATTTGTAGAGATAGGTATGATAGTGTGTTAATTTACAAAAATCATTGAAGGATCAAACCAAAATGGAATCCATGTTAGACGGAAGGTGGAATAACTTGGAATATAAAAACATCTACTGCTTAAGAAAAGAGAGACAAGGCTTTTGCTTAGATAACAAGAAGGGTGGGAAGACCCGATCAAGCTATACAAGCATAAGACATAAGAGGCAAAATAAGGCTAAGCTGCAATAGTAGCGGTATGAGAGAGCTGTTGCTTAAGAAAGGTGCAGTAGAACTCTAAGTCGTTCATTTTGATGAGCAGAAAGTTGGGACTTTGTTTAGGAAGTATAGGAATGTATGAAGCTTCAAAATTACTATGGCTAAAATTATAAATATAGAAGGAGATATAGGAACCTGTTGATGCATAAGGGCCGCTTCTCCTTTTTGCCGGTCTTTGTAATTCTTCGTGTGTGCAAGAACTCAAACGGGGCATTCTTAAGTTTCTCACCTACTAATATAGAATGAAGAAAACTTTAATCTCAATCTTGAGAATAGAGATTCTAAATTTTATTTACTTAACACTCCAGAATATCATATTAGATTTTGATTTTATATCTATATCATAGTAGATTGACATAAGATTTTAAGTTTTAGATACCAAGATATACATAGCCATATGATATATATCACTATAGAAGCACAACTCATGTAAGAAGTCTCATGTAAACTCTAAAGTGTCACAATTGCCTCTCTAGTTGGCAATTAGGCCCCTCTAATTCCAAATAGCCATCTATTTCCAAATATGTAGTGTGGCTCTATTGGTGAAGTTGCTTCTATATTGGTGTGTGATACTTGTGTGAGAGGATGGCATATGGCAAGTTAGACTCCTCTATTGGTGAAGTTGCTTCTATATTGGTGTGTGTTTGGCTCCTCTGCTTCCGGTGATTCCTCAAGTGCAATGGTTATGTCCTCAATGTTCTTGACACTTTAGCTAGTTCACTCCTTAAGTGGTATAGATTACAAACAAGTCATTAACAATGATAGTTGCAAACCTCTTGATCTTTGCATACCATAGGCTATACCATATACTTGGAGTAGATGGCCATCTAGAATTAGAGGGACCTAACCACCCACAAGAGAGGCAATTGTGGCACTTTAGAGTTGTGTGTGACATTTTATATGAGTTTTGTTTCTATAATGATGTATATGCACAAAAGAGTTATCATGCAATTTGTGGAATCAAAGCTAGTTTTCTAAGATATTTGAGTGATAGTCATGGTAGTCATAGTTATATTTGTAGTTACTCATGGACCACTTAGTGATAGCTAGATATTACGTTGGGATTCTTGATTGCATTACTAGAGGTACCATCATATGTACCATTGAGTGTGATTTTGGACTCTTTGGCCACCCCATAGAATATACTTCAAAGTACAACTAGAGAGTGATCACTTCTTTTGTGTTGAGCCTTTGAGCTCCTTGTTATGGTGGACAAAACCCGGTGAGTGCACCCTCATTCTTTGAGCTAGACTGGGTGTGGCTTGACGGCGTAATTAGTGCTTGTTAGTAGAGAGTATTGAGTGTTGAGTTCTGATCATCTGATTATTGCGGTACTTTAGAGTTCGTGTGAGACTTTCTATATGAGTTTTGTTTCTATTATGCATGATGTTAACAACAATATATGTTTTGTAATGATGTATATATGCACTACAAATAACCTCACTCAAGTTATCAAAGATACTTCCTAAATTTTAACTCTAAGTTTGGCTTTAATTAGCCTTTTGAACCTCAAAGAGTCTTGTTAAAGCCTAAGTTACCCTTGATGATCCTTAGTTAAGTTTGATAACTCTCAATTTGCCTTAACAACTTATAAAATCTGAAGTTCATAGAACCTATTGACCTAGTTTCAAAACAAAAAACTTGAAAAGAAAAAATTGGATTTTAAGCAACAATAAACAGCTAATAATTAATATTTAAGCTAATTATTTCCATTTAGTGGTTAGGTGGTAAGTATCCATTACAAGTGTAAGAGATTATGTTAAGAGATAGATAAAGGAATCTATGATCCTCTCTACTTTATTTCAAATATCCACAATATCAAGTAAGATTCATCAATTTTTCTTATTTTTAGAGGGTTCTATTGCCAATTTTTCTATGAATTTCTTCTACCAAATCACGAACTTAAAAGTCTATATGATCATTTCAAAACAAGATAAGATCTTATAATCCATATATTAACTTTGTCAAAAGTGTTGAATTAGGTGTCCGTTGATTGAATATCACTCTCTTACTTAGCCAAAAAGGTTTGCCTCTCCAAAGTAAAAGAAATTGCTAATACAACACATTATCTATAAACAGTGGCTTTAATGGAAGGTGCAAATAAGATTAATCAAAAATCTATACATGATATAAGTATAGAAGTTCAAAGAATAAATTTTAGAAATAAACTTGGGTTTGATACAAGAAACCTAGGTTGTGTTAATGGTAAACCAAAAGATATAATAAAATACTCAACATAAGAATATAAATTCATCTTGTTTTTATTTCTTCTTATACTTGAGAATTCTCTTTTTCCTTGGTTATTTGTTAGTATACTTTATCTTAATAATAATTCTTTTTATGGTTTTCAATTTTGAAAATTATAATTTTGTTGGAGTTTGGATGCTTTAAAATTATCATGCATTCAATGCTTTATACAAAATTTCTCAATAATATATTTTTTCCTTTTTCCTATTTGTCTTGAAGAGTTATCCTTAATTTTTGGGTTTGCAACTAATAGGAAAAAAAGGACTTGCCTTCTAGTTGTCTTCTTCTTTTATGTCTTACTATTTTTTAGGAGATAATATATATTAGTAGAGTTGTAGTGTAAATTTAAAATTTTGATATCTTTTTATGTGCTTGCAAATTAGCCTTTGATGCTAGAGTTTTTAATTTTAATTTTAAAGCCCCTTTTTAAATAATATTTTTTAATTATTTAATTTATTGATCATATTTATATTTATAAAACATTTTTTGTAGTAAAATAAAGTTAGCCTCTCATCTTGAACATTTATAAATTGCAATTTGATTAGCATCAAGTTTTTGGAAGTGAGTTGTATCCAAACTATGATTTATGACTGTCCAAAGACACTGAGCATTATTTTTTATCAACTCTATATTATAAATGTCAAATTATGAAGGAATGAAATTAGCTAATCTTTTAGTACAATCTCTAAAGACAAAAGCCATTTTATAAAAGAGAAAGAGGCAACAAGAAGAATTGAAAGATCCCATCAAGTCGTACAAGGATACATACATACATATACATATATATATATATATATATATATATATATATATATATATATATATATATATATATATATATATATATAAAAGATATCTCACATTCACGTATCCTATATTAGAAATTTCATCCCAATTTTTCATATAAAATTTACCTTAATAAATTCTAGATATGATATTTGATCCTAAGTCTATATCAACTTGTTTGTATAAACAGTTTTAGTCGACTATTATTTAATGTAGAGATTTTATTTAGTTGAATATAGAAGAGATGATATTTTTACAAAGTCTTTGACTAGTCATTTATTTATTTATAAGCTTACTTGATATTTAACTAAGGAAGATATTGACTATCATCATTCTAATACTAAGCTTAATCAAGAAAGTATCCTAAGTCTATATCAACTTGTTTGTATAAACAGTTTTAGTCGACTATTATTTGATGTAGAGATTTTATTTAGTTGAATATAGAAGAGATGATATTTTCACAAAGTCTTTGACTAGTCATTTATTTATTTTTAAGCTTACGTGATATTTAACTAAGGAAGATATTGACTATCATCATTCTAATACTAAGCTTAATCAAGGAAGGATGACATATATTAATATGTAACTCATCCATATTAGTTGTATGAGTTAAAAACCAAATTATACACTATTCCATATGAGAGATGGTTATTATGATTGGTCTTCATGGTTATCATTTACCATATAAAGCAGTCTTTTAATTTTCATATCTTTTGGAATTTGCATGCTATTGGTATTTGGTTTGTAAAATTTTGGTTTTTGGTATGGTCTTAAAATGCGATATTTAAATCTTGATTTCTATATTAGTTCCACTAATAAGTACTTTTAATTTTCATAATTGATGTAAATTTTCTAATTTTGGTCTGGGTATTATATTAATGTTGATTATGAAATCCTACACAAGGTTTTTAGATTTGTACCATGATAATGGTATGCATCTTACTTACTTATACCATGTAAAATTCATGCTAAAGTTCACTTTGTCTAAGTCTAATTATATTCAAATTAATAATATCAATGAACTTATCAACAATCTAAAGGAAATAATCAATATTACTTGTGAATAATATTCAAATTAATTATTAAATAATCATTCTTAGAGAATTATCTAACATTTAAACTAATGATCTAGATTAGTTAAACTTTTATTTTATTTTAATACTGAGTAACATTTTGGTTCATATTCACCTAATCCATTTATGTAATTTTTATTTATTTATATTATTATAAAATACATTCAATTATAGTTAATAAAAAATTTATATGTATCTTCCTTTTCCTAAGCAGAATTCTACTTTTCCACTTATAAATATCAGAAAGCAAAAAGAAAAAGTTTCAAAAAGTTTGCAAAGTTGGACTAACGCGCGATATCCTAAAGATGTCTGTACTCGAGAATATATGCTTGTGACATAGGATTCAAAATGGACTGAGAAGAAACAGATCACCAAAAGCAATATGTTCAAATCCTTTCCATGTTGCTATGCTACAAACCACTTAAAGAGATATGAGTCTAATTATTATAGATATATTCATGAAAAACAGGATCGAACAAAATGATAATGATATTTAAGCCATTGTATCCCTTGGAATACCTTGATATCTAAGGTATTTGATTCCTCTTTCCCTATACTAATGGGGATTAGTCCCATTTTATCCCATTCCTTGTAAGGCTTGATAGTGTCTTCTCATCCTTCTTGTTATCACACAATTGCCTTCTCCTTTATCTCTTGGAAGAAGGTATTATCTATGGGTAAAGCCCTAATGTCACTGCAAAAATTTACATTTGGGCAATTGCTGGACAAACATTGTCATGTTATGATTTGTATAGCCAATGAAAAATTAGAATAATAATGTTTATCTCCATATTTTTGGAGTGGATTGTACGACAAATCCCATGGTTGAGCTATTGCCATGTGAACAATCTATGTAGATTTAAGTGATTGGCCACATGGATTATAATCTTGTCTTTTTTTGAGGACTCTAAAGTATATAGGTGGTGAAGACTTCGTGGAATAGAGGAAAAAGGGTACTAGGAATCTCAAGTGAGAAGAGGGTGTCAAAGAGTGAGAGTTGTAGTAGAGTGTGGGAGCTTAAGTGTCAAAAGTAGAGTTTGAACCCAAGGTGTTCCATGCTCTTAGAGTTTATCTCAAAGAAGACTATGCCTTCTATGGATGATATTCCAATAAAGAGTGCATAGAGGAAGAGAATGATGAAGTAATGGATAAGAAGGGATGCCATAGGTTTGTAGTTGATCACATTTCAAATTGTGATCAGATCCTATCATGGCTTGAGGAGATCTATTTGACCTTATGAGGTGCTAAATCCAAATTCAAGGTTCAAGAGGTGGTTGTTGCTGGGCATTTATTTGGATGGCTCAAACTTGATCCTAGCAAGGTTGATGCAATTCAATGTGAATGAAGGAAGCATGTAATTCACCAATAGAAGTAAAGAGAATTTGGAAGCTTGCATGTTTTATCATATGTGGATTTTTCACTTTGCCCATGTAGTAGATCCTCTCTATGATTTATTGCAAAAAGGCTAAGTGGAAGGAGAGACACACATAGGCAGTTAAAAAGCTAAAATGATTGTTTTCTTCTTCACCTATACTATGACATATTAATTATGAGAACAACAAACCCATAATACTCATGGTTGATATCTATGGTACCCGCATTTCTTTTTTTGGTATAAATTAGAGTAAATTTAGTTACTATGACTAGAAAGAGTTGGAGAAAAGGACATAGTATGTAGGATAAGTCTATATACATTCATAGAAGAAGTAGCAGTAGTAATTGGATCAATTGATGAATAATCCAATCTAAGTACAACTCACAATAGGAAGGAATGACAACTCGAGTTAGTGGATTGGATCCAATTTTCCTAACCTCACATTGGGCACATAATGTAATACTCCAAGGACAAGAGAACTCTTCAAGAGAGATACAAGAGAAAAAACATAAATTTCACACTAAATCCTCTAATGCCCCAAAGGAGCACCTTCTCTTTATTGTATAACCAAGGAGGATCTCCTCCAAGGAAGCTCCACCATAGGATTAGGTACATGGATAGGTGACCTTTCAGCAAGCTCCACCGTTAGATTACTTGCTTGGATAGGTGACATGTTGGTCTTGGTCCCATTTGGTTGGTCAAACAGGCTTTGACCAGAGGGAATCTTTTATGGAATCTTCTTGTAGGAATCTTAGAATCATGTGGGTGAGATGTTGTTGGAAAGCTCTTGGCAAGACAAACTAGGGAGAGGGAAGGCCAACCTTTCCTCTCCCTAGGGGGGGGAGGGAGGGAGGGAATCTGCACATTTTTTTAAGGCCTAATTCATCCGTTTAGGCTCTGAAATTGCCTCTAAAGTTTGAGGCCTATTTTGGCTTCTACACTATTAGTAGAGGTGCTCTTTTGGTGAAACCTCTATCTGATCTATGTTCTCCATCATGTTTAACATCCTTCTGGATGTTACCACCCCAAGTTTCACCTTTAGATCATATGCTTAGCTATTGATTCTAAATTTTCCAAGCATGTTTTGGTTTCTGGCCTATTTGTAGAAGTACTCTTTTGGTGATACCTCTAGCTTATCTACTTAGAAAATCATGTTTAACATCCCTCTAGATGTTATCAAACCAAATTTCATCTCTAGATCATCTATCTAGCTATTGGTATTACACATAAACTTTTTGATCTAAGGATGTAGATACTTTGGGTGGTAAAACTCAAAGGTCAAAGTTGAGGAACTTTGGCACGGAATGGTTGAAGAATTGATCCAGGGTGATCTAGACTAGGGAGAGACTTTGGGCCATATGAGGACAAGGCACTATCACAAAATGGTTGACTTGTATGAACTTAGATTCAAAAAGGACTTGTGAGAGTGGCATGTAATCCACATGAATTTGTGATTGACAAATAAGCAAGAAATCCAAACATGATAAATTTAAGGCGCAGGAGTGACAAGTTTACACGTATTAGCTTAGGTCATTTGGAGTTAGCTTGGGAGAACAAACAAGTGCAAGAACATGAGGTTAATTATCTGTTTACAAGGGCTTGTAGTCACAAGATAAGCATGATGAAGACAAAGCAAAGAAGGAGAATGCTTGCAATTTTAGTGAGGAACCATTTAATTTGTAGGTTAGATATGTTGGTGCATTTGAATTGCTAGCAAATTTGTGAGTCACCTTTCTGGCCTAGAATTGGAACCTCAGCTTGCCCAGACTCATGACTAAAATTGCAGCAAGTAACTGTGAAGAAGGTGTTGAGGGGGGATTTAAATGAGGCAATACTATGAGATGGAAAAAAGCAGATTGGAGACAAGTGTTGGGAGCAAAGGCAAGCAAGCCAACAAGAGTCATCTTCAATCAGAAGTGTGATGCTTTAGAAGAAATGGAAGAAGTGAAGGCATCATTTTGTGAGCCAAGGAAGAAGAACGGGGTATAAAGTGGAGATGTATGTTGGCCCCATGAAGAGAATCATCTTCAACTCCATCATGGTTATGATCAAACCCAATCAAACAACATATGTTAGCAAACCTCAAGCAGTGTTCTTCCATTTGATATTTACAAGAGTGAATGTGAATTGGGCAGCATGCTTCTACCAGCAAACTCAACAAAGGGTGTTGCAATGGTGACTGAACTTACCACCACACTACTTCATGTGGTTTGTAGACCATTTCTACTTTGGGTTGAATCTAATGATAGCAAAGAAGAGAAAGTGGATGCAATTGCACTTTCATCTTGACCTAAGAAGAGTAGATGATCAAGATGAGTTGAAATATATCATGGAGATGAAGGCCAACACTTTGTCAAGATGGGACAAGAGAAGGCAATGAAAGTAAAATTTCCCAAGTCAAGGAAGTGGTCCAAAACCAAGGAAGCTTTGCCAATGCATGTTAGGAGAACAAGACAGAGACCTAACATAACTTGAGCTAAAGCAATGGTAGATTTGTCTTCAAGAGCAGAAGAGGAGGAAGTCAAGTCAAATAATGACTCAAAAGAAGAAGAAGAACTCACTCTAAAGACCAAAGGTTCAGCATTATAGAGTGAAGGTGAGCCTAAAGTTCAACAACAGGGTCAAGATGCTAAGATTAGATTGGACAGCAAGTTCCGTCAAGAGATTGATAGGTTGGAAGGAGTTGCTATACTTGGTATGGAGCTATCGGATACTATTGCACCTAAAGAAGAAGACAATGAAGAAGCTTAGATTGTGATCAACCATAGATTAAAAACAATTCAAGCATAAGGAGTAATCCAAAGTGACTTAGATGTGAAGGAAGTAGTTTGTGGTGGTAGAAGCTCCAAGTAAGTTTGCAAATGATCCACTTAAATGATGAAGGAGAGAATCTGCAACCATGGTTTCAAGGAATCCATTATTTGCCTTGTGTGGTATGTCTTGTGTTGGTGTAATTGCAAGAATAGATGCAATATTATAAGAAGGAGCATCCTAAGGTGCAAAATGAAGTGAAGATGGTGTAGATGTTGCAAATGTAGAAAGAGAAGTTAGAGGGCAAGCTCCATAATATTCAAAGTGAAGTTGAGGGAATATAAGGTAGAATGTAAGGCGTCCAAGAGAGTACTTGGAGATCTGCAAGGGAGTTATGATCAAAGGGGTAAGTATTTGGAGAGGTAGAAGGAGGAGCTCAAGGAATAGAAGGATGAATAAGTGAAGATAAAAGATGAGCTATATGCAACCCAAAATTACCTTGCTCAACAATACCACAAAGACAAAGTGCAAGCAACAAAGATTGTAGTATTGAAAGTGGTTGTAGTCACAAAGGAGCTGGATATGAAGTTGAAACTCAAGTTAAGGTTGAAAGAAGAGAAAAACTTCATTTCTTGTGTTCAATAGATGGAGTCCAAGCTGCTTGGGTGGGAAGCAGATATAGCAATGTTAATTGTGAGTCATTGGGATGAAGTGGAGCAATTGCATAATCAATTGCAAGAAGAATGTTATCATAGTGTAATTGGAATGTTATCTAAGTAGCAAAAGCAAGAAATCAGACTATAGATGTCAAATTAGTAGCTCAACATTTCAAAGCTATGTTGGTATAGAGATGGATGCCAAATTGTAGGAGTCCTATCTTCATGTGCTCCAATTGCAAGTGCAAGAGACTCACAAGAAGAAGGTGAGAGATGTAGATATGAACAAGTTGTTAATTGATCTTAGAGAGAGGCTAGATAAGAAGGTAGGCAAAATAGTTGATAATCTTTGTATCATATTACACTTGATAAAGCATGAAGTAGATAATATACAAAATCTATTAGTAGATCATGTTGACCTAAAGTTTTTGACTTTTGAGTGTAGGTAGACTCAACTGACTTTTATGGTAATTCAGGATTGTACCGAGTGGGAAAGGAGTATAACTAAACTAGCCTTGACATCTATAGCAATCCAAATTAAAGATAGAATAGAAGTAGAAGGTGTAGAGTTTGTTTTTAACTTCCCAAGGACCTAGTTTGTTGCAAAACCATTACCTTCAATTGTAACTAATGTTGCTTCAAAGCTGAATGAAGGAAGGAGAGAAGTAATTTTAAGTGTAGTGAAATCACTCAAGTCAAATTTGAGTGGATAGTTATTACAGATCCAAAGTGCTAGTTTTGTAGGAAGAGTTGCTTCATATTTGTGGAACCGGCTAAAGAAGTTAGTAGTTTAGGTAGTTTTTTTCACTCCTAAATGCTCTGGCTATTTAAGACTTGCATTGAAAGTGTGTTTAATATGAGTAGAAGATGAATAAAGAAAAGTGCTGCTATAGTGCTAGTCATTTTTTCTTAATTGAATGCCAAGTGTCAATTGAATGCCTTTGTTTGTGAATGCATAAAGAATTTTGGACTGCAAGTGAAGGAGTGTTAGATGTTGGATTCTACATCTTTGAATTCCATTTTTTATGTTTGATCTTGAGTGTAACACTTGCAAAGTAATGCCTTGACAGATCTTTGAGAACTATAACATTATCAACCTTCTTGATTTGCAAGTGAAGTCAAGAAGTAAATGCAAAGTAATTTTGAACTAGGAGTTGTACCTTTGGTGGAGAAGTGGAATACAATTCCAAGGTAAGTGACTTTGTGATGAAGTAGACATCCTTGTATCCATTGAATCATCATAATTGAGTTTAATTTGGAAAGGAGTTGAAGAATTGAGATTTTGAATGACAATATTATTTTGCAATTAACTTTATGAGTGATAATTCTACTCTTCTAGGTGTTGATTCTGCCCAAGAGTTTAAAGATATTATCAATAGAACTATCAAGTGACCTTTACTTTCTATTTGAACAATCTTAACATGTATCTTTGTAGAAATGAATAATTACTCAAATGTTACTACAAAGTGATAATTTTTTAGTTGCCACATGATTTTTGGTGCCACTGCTAAGGGTTCAATCCTTGGGAGTATGAGAATACAAAGCTAATTCAATTGCCAATTTTTCAACAAAATATGAATGTCTTCATTGAAAGAGCAAAGAGAAGAAAGAGTGCATAGACAAAACCTGCAATGTGAAGAACAAGAATGCCATACCACTTGACCTATTGGGGAACAATTTGAGAAAGGAGTGTTGAATTTGAAACTTCTTCATGACGTGCAAGGTGCCCTACAACAATTAAAAGAGAAAATTTTGAATTTGGGTGGAGAAACACATTTACACCACCTCATCCCAAAGAGGAAGAAAAACTTGAGTGGCCAGACATATGCATTGTGAGACAATACTCCAACTTTGCCCAAGATTGAGAAGGGAGCAAAGTGCAAAGTACTTGAGAGATTTTGTCCTTGATAAAATTACATGGAACTTGACAGAGGAAGAATGTAAGTACATGTTCATAATATTCCACAATTGTTCCGAAGAGATCTTGAAGACCAATTTGATGATATTGACATTCCATACCAAAACCAACATGAGGAGGAAGTCTTCTTGGAAGTATCACAATTGCATTTGATACCTTGAGAGGCATGTCTTAAACCCATTTTATTACAAGTTGAGGTTGAATCCAAGGAACCCAACTCCTTGTTGTAGCAGATTGCACTCAAAATTGTTCAAACATCTTTTGGCTCCCTTATGCAACAAGCATACTAGAAGTATAAGGGTGACATTATGAGATGAAAATCTAGATGAATTCATTGAGGAGTTTGCAGTTATCTCTATTGCCAATAAGGAACAAGATTCTCTAGATTGTTTATACATCTTCCCAAGTCTTCTTTGGAAGAAAGCCTAGAGTCGGTAAACCCACCTTACCTAAAATGGATTTAAACTCAAAAACCAAAGTGAATTGTGTGAATGATTTTTGGATCAATTTTGGGAAATTGATTATGATACAAGTGTCTTTGCTCCACTCAATGATTTGGATAAGGGAAAGCATGAGAACCTTTGGGACTATGCAAAAAATTTCATGAGCCTACTTAATTAAGAACCAAATTGAGCAAGAACAATGGGTTACTCGGATGCACATGGAATTGCTTGGTTCTTCCAAGTACTATGACTTGAGATTTGGATCTTTGCACAAGAACAAAACATAACCTCACTCAAGAAGGTCCTAAGCACATTGCATGTTATGATGTAGTGCATTTAAATTCCCTATGTAAGCAGTGGAATAAGGACAAAGAGAGAAATAAGGACAAGAAGAGGATGAACCCAATCCCAACATATATCCATGTCATCATGGGATGAGGTCTCCTCCTCCAATTTGTTATCATCTTCCAAAGAAGATGTCAAGAAGAAGAGAAGAAGAAGAAGAAGAGACATTGTGGTGGACCCTAATGGAAGATGCTTTTTATGTTGCCCAAGCAAACTCACAAAATTGATGCTAAGTTGGAGTCATTAATTAAAGATTTTGCAAATTTCAATATTCATATGGTCAGGGTGAAAGATCACATGAAACTTCCATCATTTTCATGACCAAATATATGGTATACTCCATGAAAAAAGCAAGGGCATGCTAGCATTGAATGCATGGCTACTTGGCCTATGTATCATGTACAACAAATAGATTGGGTGCCCACTTATGATCAAAATCAATATTATGAGTCAAAGGACAAGATGGTGTACAAAACTCAAGAAGTGAAGCTCTACCTAATCCTACATTTCAAATGCAATGTTAGGAACCTTGGGACTATGTGAACAACCCTCTGTAGCAAAAGAGTCCAATGTAAATGCACAATTGACTATAGAATGTTGCAATATATGCATGTTACAATTATGGATCTATGGAGCATGGGGCGCCTAATTTTCATGAACATTGTTGAGAAATTGGCTATGTTCCATTGTGTGGAAACTACAAAGGATTGGCCTACGTTTCCATATAGTGCTCATAGCCACCAAACCCAAAACCTCCTATTTGATATGTAAATATTCTACCTAACCGCAACAAATTAAAGTAGAAATAGCAATAAATTGGATAACTTGGAGGAAGCTGAATTGTGTGAGCCAAAACTTGGCTCAAAAGAGGAGTGGCATTGATGTCTTAAGGGTTGATACTTGCTCTATGAAGAAGAAATGGGAGCCAGATGATGTAAGTACCATGTTGTCGTTCTCACAAAAGGCAAAACAACTTAGGCTAGAGTCTATTCTCTCTACAAAGAGGAGAAGATTCTAGCAACAGCTAAAGCAAAAGCACTCCAAAGGGAAGTGAAAGAAGCAATAAATTGTAGACAAGAACTTAATATGCCAGAAAATTGGGCTGAAGTGAAACCAATATTCATTGTGGATATCAAAAGTGAGATCAAGAGCCTCATTTAAACTAAGGTACAACAATCCAAGTCACTTCAAAAGGAGAAGGAGAATTGGAAAGGTAACAAAGTACCTTCAGTCATTATATTGAAGCGTGAGCTAAAAGAAGAAACAAAGGATACTATGGATTAGAGATACAAAGAAGAAGAGTGTCAAATTGGTTGGAGTACCCCAATATGACATTGTGGCTGACCTGGCATCTATAAAAGCAAATTTTTTGTTTAAAAACATGTGGGAGGACAATAAGTTGTATAAGAAATAGTTGGCCTTAGCTTTGAAAAGGGTGAGAAAAATTATGAAGAAAGACTTACCGATGATCTATTGAATTGAGCAAGAGGACTTAGGGTCCCATGAAGTAGATGTTGAGGTTGTTGGGTGTATGATTACCTTGGTACCCATTGATTCTGGTTTGAGATTAAATGTTATGATGGAGGATACAATCCATAGATTGGGATATCATACATTTAAACTTAATCTACAAATATTGAAATTTGTGGACCAATCAAGATGTTGATCCTTGGGATTGCTGTCAAATGTTATGATCATCATTGGATGAGTGCCCTTCAAGTTGAACTATATTGTATTTTGACTAGTAACCAAGATGGTGTATCCCTTGTTAATTGGTCAACCGTGGTTGTATAGTGCCAAGGTGGTAGTAGATTGGCACCAACATAAACTGAAGTTTAGATATTTTGGATCCGAGGACAACAATTTGGTGATTGTTAGTTGGAAGAAGGTACCACACCTTAGGGAAACTACTTTGTTTGAAGATGAAGAAGCATCTGATGATTCTTCATCCTCCTCCTTGGATGACATGGCAGATGACATGTTGGTAAATTACCTAGAATGTTACAAAGTGGAGGTCACCAAGGAAAACTTGTACAAAAGCTCTTCAAATCATAATGAGACAGAGGAAGGAGGTATAACCCGGCTCAACTTGGATTTAGTTGAGTGATTCAAGTGGAAGGAGTTATCAATCCCAATTTTTGTTAGGACATGGTTTTGGAAGAAGGGAAAGTTCTAAAGATATCTAAAATTGTATCTCCAGAAGAATTGGTAGCTTATACTCAATTGTTTTGAGAATACCAAGATCTTTTTACCTAGTCAATCAAAAAATGCTTGTGATTCCCTGATAGTTTGGAGAGCATCATATTGATTTGAAAGAAGGGGCAGTTCTGGTTTGCCAAAGACAATTTTAATTGAATCTGAAGTTCTCCCTCTTGATGAAAGATGAGATAGATAAATATTTAGGAGCCGGTATTATATTCCTAAGTAGTGAATGTGTGTCCCCAATTATCATTGTTCCAAAGAAGAAGGCAAGCAAGATTTGGGTATGCCAAGACTTTTGAAAACTTAATGCAATAATAGAGAAAGACCATCATCCGCTACCTTTTACAAATACGATTCTGGATTAGGTGGTAAGGCATCCTTGTTATAGTTTCCTTGATGGATTCTTTTGTTACAACCAAGTATCTATTTGTAGAGAATAACAAGGATAAAATGACCTTCACTACAAACCGGAAGACCTATGCTTATAATCAGATGCCCTTTGGATTGTACAATGCTCCAGCTATGTTCCAAAGGATGATGAATGCCATTTTCAAAGACTTCCTTTGGAAGTTTGTAGAACTCTTCATTGACAACTTTTGTGTGTTCAAAAAGAGAGAAATACATTTGGACTATCTTTGCCAAATATTTGATACATGCTGAATTATAGGCTTATCCTTGCATCCCAAGAAGTGCTTCTTTGTGATGACTGAAGGAATCTTGTTAGGAAACCAAGTTTCAAGCTGAGGAATCAAGGTGGCTGTAGAGAAGATCAAGGTTATAAGAGCCTTAGAATCCCCCAAGAATATTCAAGAATTGTGAGCCTTCTTGGGGCATGTTAGGTATTATCGATGCTTTGTAGCAAATTATCTAATGTTAGTTGCACCCTCAATAAAGATGGTAAGGAAATCCAAGGATTACGTTTAGATGTTGCCACAAGAAAAAATATTCAAGCTTTTGAAAACTTAATTGGTGGAAGCACCAAAGATGGGGCTCCAAATTAGGACTTCATTTTTCATGTGTAGATGGATACTTTTTGTATTGCAATAGGTGTAGAGTTGAGCCAAAAGGACAAGAAGAAAAAGAACTATTTTATTTAATATGCCATAGGCAATTATCTATTGCAGAGAAAAAATACACCCCAACAAAAAGAGAAGCACTTGGAATGGTGTATGCTTGCAAATTTTTTTGTCACTATCTGTTAGGATATGAGTTTGTCTTTCATGGGGATCATTATGCATTACAACACTTGGCAAAGAAAGAAAACCTATCAAGATGAATGCCCAATGGATTCTACTATTGTAAGAATTCACCTATATAGTGCAAGTAAGGAAAGGAGCTTCACATGAAAATAAAAACTTCTTGTCCCGATTAGGACAACATGAGTAGGAGCAAGATATTGATAGTCAGTTCCTTGATGAGAATTGTATCATTTAGTGGCAACATGAAGTACTCAATATGTAGCCAAGTATCACTTCCTCCATGCCTATTAATGCCTAGAGGAGCTTGATCCTGAGCAAAGAGCAGTGTTCTTATGAAAGCTGGGACCTTGGTGAAGATGAGAATCTTTGCAAGCATATGAGGTAGGAAGAGGAATTGAGTCCTTATACTTGGAAGCTTTTGAAGGACATTATACCCTAAAAAATATGGTTAAGAAGATTTTGACACCTGGCTATTGGTGGCCAACAATGTCCATGGATACACAAGCATATATTCAAAGATGTGATGCTCGTCAATGTATCAAAAAGCCTACCACCATTACTCAATGGTTATTAAAACCCATTCTGCCATTAGCCTCATTTGAGAAGTAGGATATTGATTTTGTGGGATACATTCAACCAATCACCAAGTATATGAGGAAATGGTACATTCTATTGTGTACTAATTATGCTATGAAGATGGTAGAGGCTGAAGCAACTAGAAGAGATGATGCAGAAATTTTCTTTTGCAATATCATCTTGAGATATGGTTGTCAATTGGAACGGGTCAACAAGAGAGGAACTCATTTTCTGAACTCATTTGTAGAATCATTAACAAAATATTTTAATATTAGGCACCAAAAGACCACTCCTTATAATTTGAAGGCAACCGGGTTGATAAAGAAAGCTAATAGCATACTTTGCAAAATTCTGAAAAAAGTGATAGTGAATTATTCTTATGATTGGGATGCAAAGTTACTGGTGGCCTTGTAGGCTTACTAGAAAATAGAAAAGATCACTATGAAGAAAACACCCTATTTCTTAAAAAATGGTTTGCATCCAATCATGCTTGTAGAATTTGAAGTGCAGTCATACCAAGTACTCTCCAAGGAGAGATTGTATGAAGAAGAAAGTCAGGAACTTTGCATATACCAATTAATATGGTTGGAAGAGAAGCAATAAGACGCTTCGCGTACCACCCCAGAACTGCAATCCCAAAGAAAAGTCTGACAGGACCAAAGATTGAATCCCATCAGCATTAAAGAAGGTGATTTGGTGCTATTGTATTATAATCAAGGATTATTTTTCTTAAAAGGTCATAATTGTGATGTATGGGCCCTTACCAAGTAAGGCATGTTTTGAAAATAGTTCTTTACAATGGGCAGACTTGGAAAGAAATCCTTTTGCCATGAAAGTGAATGGATGGCGGATTTATCACCATTGGAAATTAGATGATTGAAGGTGAAAGTTGAAACCCAAAAGTTTTGTTTTTGCAAGGATGATCATAATTAGGGGAAGGGATATGTGGTACACACCATTTTTGGTAAAAATTAGAGTAAAATTAGTTATTAGGAGAAGAAAGAGTTGGAGAAATGGAGTTAATATGTAAAATAAGCTACATAAGTTCATAGGAGGAGTAGCAGTAGTAATCAGATCAATTGATGAATAATGCAATTTGAGTACAACTCACATTAGAAAGGAATGGTAATTTTATTAAGGGAGTAAGGAGGAGTAAGGGGGTCCCATCTAATCTGCCTAACTTCACATCGGGCACATAAAGTTTCCAACATGAAGATGTAGATACTTTGGGTGATAAGGTTCAAAGGTCAAAGCCAAGGAACTTTGGTTTAGAATAGTTGAAGACCTGATCCAAGGTGATCTAGATTGAGGAGTGACTTTGGGGCATATGAGGACAAATTCAAGGCACCATCATAATATGGTTGACTCATCTGAACTAATATTTGAAAAGGACTTGTGAGAGTGGCATGTAATCCTCAAGAATTTGTGATTGAAAAATGAGTAAGGAATCCCAACATGATAAATTCAAGGTGAAGGAGTAACAAGTTTAAGCCAATTAGCTTAGGTCATTTGGAGTTTTCTTGGGAGTGCATATGAGTGTAAGAATGTGAGGTTATTTTGCTTTTTACAATGACCTATAGACACAAGAGTAGCATGATGTTGACAAAGTGAAGAAGTAGAATGCTTGCAATTTCAATGAAGAACCTTGCAATTCAAAGGATGGATATGCTTGCATTTTTTGATTGTTGGTAAAGTTGTGAGTCACCTTTCTAGCCTAGAATTGGAATCTCAACTTGCATGGACTCATGACTAAAATTCCAACAAGTAATTATGAAGAAGGTGTTGAAGAGGAATGTTAACAAAGCAACCTTGCAAGATGGACAAAAGAAGATTCTAGATTGGTGTTGGGAGAAAAAGCAAGCAAGTCAACAAGAATCACCTTTGATCAGAAGTATGATGCTTCAAAAGAAATGGAAGAAGTGGAAGCATCATTTTGTGAGCCAAGGAAGAATAACAGGTATAAAGTGGAGATGTATGTTGGCCCAATGAAGAGAATCATCTTCAGCTCCATCATGGCTATGTTCAAAGCCAATCAAACTACATATCTTAGAAAACATTAAGCAGTGTTCTTCCATCTGATATTTACAAGAGTGAACGTGAATTGTGCAGCATGCTTCTACTAGCAAACTAGACAAATGGTGTTGCAGTGGTGACTAAAATTACCACCACACTAGTTCATGCATTTGTAACCTATTTCAACTTTGGGTTGAATCTCATGACAATAGAGGAGAGAAAGCATATAAAAATGCACTTTCATCTTGACTTGAGAAGAATAGCTGATCAAGATGAGTTGAAGTATATCCTGGAGATGAAGGCCAACAATCAATTAACGATTGGCCGCATAGATCACAATCTTGTCCTTTTTGAGAGCTCTAATATATATAAGTGGTGGAGTTTTGATGAATCAAGGGAAAAAGGGTGTTGAGCCATAGGAGTTTCAAGTGGGAGGAGAATGTTAGAGAGTGAGAGTTGTAGCAAAGTGTTGGAGCTAGAGCGGTGAAAAAAGAGTTTGAACCAAAGATGTTCCATGCTCTTGACCTGCCATTCCCAATTCTTTTTCTCATAAAATTTCAGATTTTGCACTATGATCACTTTTGAGCTTGGATAGTACCACATTTTGGGCTTGTGTTTATAGGTATCCATGATTGAAATCCTAGATCTTATTATCTTTCCTATGCTTACTGTGGACATGTCTTGGACCTGACAATGAGACTTGAAAATTATGTGCTCTTGTAGAAGGAGAAGGAATAAATTTTGTTCAAGGGCTTCAAGGTAGATTTTTGGGGTCTATATGTCAAAAGGAGAAATGGCTAAGTGATGTTGTAAGGAATTGAATCACAACATGTGAAATTTGGTGTTTTTGAGGATTGAGGGAGTTAACAAAAGACATTTGAGGAGCAAAGACCACAATTGGAAAGATGAGCTAACAAGCAATGGTTTGTAGACAAGAATCAAGAGATTGAGTGACATATGATCAATAGAAGCAAGAGGGATCAAATTCATGGTGCACAAATTGGAGAATTGTGAAAGTTCTACTGCTGACTTTTATGATTTTTTAAGTGGGTTGGAGAGAAGACAAAATTCTTGCCATGTTGAGATCAAGAAATGCCAAGCTTGAGTAAATCTCAAATCTGATCTAATCAATTGAATTGAAGTATTGGAAATGAAGGTGTTGGGGAGGAGGTTATGATAAGGTTTGGGGTTTTGGTCACTTTTCAAGTTTTGGTTTGAACCAACTTATGAAAATTTTAGGTATTGTTGGTCGTTAGGTCTTTTACCTCTATGTAGAGGTTTAATATGAATTCCTTGAAAAGAGAGTTCAAAATTCTTTGATCAGGTATACATGGGTCTATAGAACTTAAAAGTCAGCCTAGCTTGGGAATTGACCCATATCTAGAGAGTTGCATTAAGCCACTGAAATTTACAAAGTTTTAGACAAGAGCACAACCAACTTTTGTGTAAAATTTTGTAAGCTCAAGGGTTACAGATAGTGGGATCTGGTACAATAAATGCTACTAGAAATATTTTCACAAGCTCGATGGAGCAATTTTATGTCCGACTCCAATTGAATGTCAAATCTCAAATTTGAAGTCATGAGTGAAAGGAATCTAGCTTCTTACAATATTCTCTATTGTTTAACTTGTATCCATGGGTCATACTTTGGCACAACCCTGTGCAAAAATCAAGACTTGAACATAATTTAGAGTTTTGAAATTAGAAATGGAACTAAAAATCTGGCCAAGTTTGAGACCTTGTTAAGAGAGGTGTATTAGTCAGATTGGGTTCTCACTTTATATCACTAGAAAATTTATCTCATGGGCTTTCCTTTCCTTTCCTTAGGCTTGAGTCCTAGAATATTTGAATCAAAGCTATAGAGAAAAAGTTATCTCCAACTAAGTCTCACAAAGATCAAAAGGCATAAAATTTCCCTGCTTGGAGTAGAGACTGGATTCAAAGTTAGAGTACAGGTTGTGAGTAGCTCTTGGATAGTGCAAGGAGGCTCTAAAGCCTAATTATACCAAAAAACATAAAGAGTTTTTCCTAAGCTTCTTGTGTTTGGATCCTCTTCATGCTTACATGCTCAATTATACACCAAGTTGGCTTAGATTGGTGTGTGGATGTTGTGCTTAGGTACTTTCCTTCTATGCATATTGTGTATTTATCTTTGGTAATGGTGGAATTGATGACCAACAGACCAGGATTGTATGCTTGTTGATGGGAAAATAAGAGCACAATCTGTGTAGGATTTATTCTCTACAAGATGGTACAAAGATGCACAAAGAAGGCCAGTTTTGGGAAGAAGACCAACTAAGAGAGGTGTGGGGAGAACCACATGCATGCAAAATAATAAATTTGTGAGAGAAATCCTCTACAAATTGTATACTAGTATGGAAAAAGCTATTTATAGAGCAATATGTCAAGAAAAATAATTAGGTAGGTAATTAAAGCCAACAAGCACTGTGGGGATGTCAAAGTTGTAATCTATTGGAGATGAAGAGTTAAGAGCCAATAAGCATTAATGGCATTAATGCAAGGAGAATATGGTGACCACAATAGACATAGTATTACGAGTAGAGATTCTTTTAGGGTTAAAATAGTATATAAGGGAGCTTGAGCCACTTAGTGGAGGTTAGTCCACACTATATTGTAATCTTTTATTCTTTTTAATCATATAATGAGAAGTGGGAGTTCATGTTCTATCTACAAGGGATAACCATGTAGGGATTGAGTTGAATGCTTTATAAGTGGAAAAAGGACTTATATAATTGTTGGGTTTACAAACTAAAATGAATACCAATCATGACTTATTGTTTGCTAAGCCAAGCAACTAATGTTATAAAGAAAGCCATCCTATCTATTGATGTTTTTGAGTTTTGAGTCCAATTTTCAATTCACAAATATGTGTTATGTGTAAAGTAAGGCTTCTTGTTGTGCTCATTGTATTCTTGTCTAGATCTTAGAGTGCCACAAGCATTGCCTATAGTGTTTCCTTTCTTACCCAAAGGGTGATAACCAAGGAAGCAAAAGGGCTCATAGGAGGACAGACATGCGATCCAATCCTTGGGTTAAATGTCTAAAAGTTAACTCTATCCTGCAATCAAGCTAGGATCATTATGGGATCTCTGCCCATAGAACAATTATGGGAACTCTGCCCATAGATCACTAGGGGATCATTGCCCACACATGGTTCCAAGAACTCCTTCCCATAGTCCAGATTGGGATTATCTTGCACTTTTGTGCCCTAGTAACATCCCGTACCCTTGCCTTGGGATTGGATTAACCACCAAACACACATGCCCTTTCCACTCCCTTCTACTACTTGTTTTGGCTGCACTTATTTGACTACTCCACAATGATATGGTTGTTTTCCATTTGAGGATAGACCTACTTCCCATCCTTTCAACCAAGATTGACCTCAATTCAAAGCAAGCATTACCTCCTACAACTGCTACTAGTCCTAGTGATCCCAATCCCAAGGGTGCATTACTTCCCACAATTACAAGCAAGCTTTCAAATTTTTAAAGTTGGGCATTGCTTCCATTCCTAGCAAGCACTTTTTCCCAAGGAAATCCATCTACCTCAACACCACACCCTTTGGAGGCACAAGTACTACCTAATTCAGCCCTTGTTGCCCTTGTAGCTCCCACCATAATGGCATCAACCTCAAGAGGAGAAAATATTTGTATATGCCCTAGAATGGTAGTAGTCACAAGGCAAGAAGACTCAAAATCATACCTCTGGATGTTTGAGAATGTCTATATTGCACAAAATATTATGGATGATATTGCCATAGCACAATAAATAGGTCAATGTTTCATTGGCATCATACAGCATTGGTTTAATGACCTAGCCTCCACCACAAGAACAAGTTCCACATTGATACAAGGAAAAGTGTGACAAGAATACATTTTTCTAAGGCAAAAAGAGCAATTGAAGGGCAAGATAAAAAAAAACCAAGAATTGAGACATGTGTTTTCCTAAAATTACACAAAACTCTTGGGTGTGGATCCCTAGATATGCAAGCATTGCATCCTACTTCATCCAAACGCTATTCCAATAAGATTCAAACCATACCATTTGAATCCTACTCACTCTCAAAAAGTGCAAGATGAGCTAAAAAAACTATTAAAGTGCAGGTTTATCTATCCCATAGGAGAAACCAATTGGGCATCCCCAAGGTTGGTTGTCCCTAAAAAGGATACAAGAAAAGTTCAGATTTGTGTGGATTTCCATAAATTGAATTCCCAAACTAGCTTAGACTCCAATCTTGTTTACATATACCTTGTTGGACAAAGTAGCCCACATTTAGTGATTTTCCTTTATGGATGGCTAATTTGGCTACAATTATATTGATATTTCCCTAGAGGATCAATATAAGACCACCTTTTTCATCAAATGTGAAACCTATGCCTTCAAAGTAATGTCGTTAGGATTGAAGAATGCTCTTGTAACATTCCAATGCTATATGATGAACTTCTTTGTTGCAATAAGGGCAGACATGGAATTAAATCTTGATGATATATGCACACACAACTCCCACAACAACCATATCAGCATGTTATGGTTTATCTTGCACATTTGTATGAGAGTAAGGATCTCCTTGAACCCACGAAAGTGCCTATTTACCATCTCATGCAGGCTGCTCCTTGGACACCTAGTTTGCAAAAACAGAATAATGGTAGACCCAAAGAAAATTGTGGTCATTTAGGAATAGCCTTTCTCAACAAAAAAACGTACAAATTTTCTTATGTTGTATGGGATACTACAAGCAATATGTTCATATGTATGCTAAGATCACCTCTCCATTAACAAGTTTATTGCATACCATAGTAGACTTTGTGTAGATGGATCAATGCACAATTTCATTTGACACCTTGAAACAAAAATTCGCCACTACTTCAATTTTGGCAAAATTGAACTTGGAATTGGTTTTCCTTGTTTTCATTGACACCTCTAACACCACTATGGGAGTTTTTCTAGCTTAGTATGATGACCAACTATGAGAATACCCAATTGAAAATGCCAATATGCAACTCAATTTGGCTGAAATAAACTACTCAACAACCAAATGGGAGTGCCTTGTGATGATCTTTGCTGTCCAAAGTTTTGACACTATTTGATTTGCAACAATTTGGCCTTCCATGTAGACTAGAGACAACCATGCAGGATGATTGGCCCACTAGATGTTACTCCTATAAGAGTTTTTGTTCACAATAGAATACCATTTGGGAAAGTCCTATGATGACATGGACTTCTTGATCCATATTCCTAGACTACCCATTGGTTGCTCCCTAAGCACAGATCCCATAAACTTCCATCTTTTTATGTATTGGATAACACAATCATCTTGGATGACCCAAATCATGCATTATCTTTCTATGGGAAGCATACCCTTTGACTTACCCCGGGCCAAACACAAAAGTTTGCACTTCTTTTCACTCTTCTACAAGGAGATCTCTATCAAATGGGAGTGCATCAAGTACTTTAACATTGCATTACCCCAAGAGAGGTCTTTTTAATATTAAAGGCATGCACTAAGATGAATCAAGCGAGCACTTCTTTGGTGAATTGACTTCACACAAGGTATACCTTGTGAGATATTGGTGGCCTTCTATCTTAGCAAATGCCAACCAATTTTCCCACATTTGTGATGCTTTCCAAATGTATCTTGGCAAACCTTTGTCACAATACCGGATGTACCTTCACCTTGTCCTCATAGCTCAGCTATTCAGAAATGGGGACTCAAATTTGTTGGACCAATGAATCCTGCAGCTTTCTAACTAATGCATTGCTACATCATTGATGCTATAGACTATGTAACAAAGTATGCAAAAGCTGAATCATTTGTAAAGAATTCCACTATGGTCACTATCTAATTTCTTTAGAAAAACATAATTTCACGGTTTGGTGTTCATTATCCATCGTCATGGACAATGAATTCCACTTAATCAATGAAAAACTATAGTATTTAACTACAACATAAGAGATCTAGCACCACTATCTACCCCTTACCACTTGCAAGCAAATGGTCAAGTCAAATGCATCAATAGAATCTCTTAACATTTCAAGAAAATGGTAAGTATAGCCCACATAGATTGGTAACAAAAGCTCTTAGGTGCTCTTTAAGCTTACCATACCACCATAAAACTCACTTTGGGCTACAACTCATTCTAGCTTGTCTACAAGCAAGAGGCAATTTTACCATATAACTTTTAATTTGTCACTTTGAGTGCTTACGGTCAGTTTGATAGGGACGCCTCAATGTCTTAGAAGAGAGACAATAACAATAGAAAGATTTTTTGTGTTGCATACTCTCACAAAACCACATCTATGGGCACTCTACACATAGTACATCACTCAAGCAAAGCAAAAAAACATACTTTGAATGCAAAACCAAGGAGGTTTTACTTTACAAAAGGGACTAAGTGTTAAAGTTTAATGATAGGGTTGGTCAATTTCCTAGCAAGTTCATGGAAAATTGGCTCAATCCCTATTGGAAATAAGAACTGTTTGATAAAAAGTCAGTCCAATTGGAAAAATTGGATAGAGAACTCTTAAAATCATATACCAATAGTGCCAAGTACAAACCATATAGCCCGTACTATATCCAATTGAGAGACAAGGAAGAAAAGATACCATGGGAAACTCAGTGCTTCTTCATTATGAATAAAGAAAATACAAGAACACCCTAGCAAGAAGACCTTCCTTCAAAATTTGAAGGACTTCTTGGATGACTATGGGATCATCTTTGAGCTTTTCCTTGTTGTGGGATAGTGCAACTTGGACCAATAGTCTTGGAAGATAGATTTGATTGTGACTATAAGAAACTTACATGTACTAATGTACTTAATCACTACACTAATTCAAATTCAAAGTCAAAATGGTGCCACACAAAGGACAGTTCATTTCCAACTTCTAGATGGCACAATAGGTACAACTGTCTCAATCCAAGTGCAAAAAAAGTGTCACATTCATGAAGACATTTCCACTCCCAAAACAAGATGGCATAACACATCTAGGAATTTAAAAGAAAAAACATAAAATCTAGCATCCATTAGAGGTGATTCAACCCCTATAAAACCCTCTTAGGATTCCTTAAATCCTATAGTTTACAATTCAGACTTAGCAAGAGAGAAAATTGTTGAGCACTCCAGTCAAGAAGAAATTTGTCAAGTGATAGTCCATGTTTTATCAAAGATAACTCAAAGTAAGTACGGTGAAGTCAAAGATTCTATGCAAGAAGACCAACAATTCCAACCAAACTGATTGCAAGAGCAATCCTTGATAGGGTTGATCAGATAGGTCAAGAATATATCATTCCGGTAATTTGAAAATTTAGACAAAAGGTAGAGAACTGCCGGGTTGATGGAGTCTTGCCCAGCTATTAGAGAAAGCCTTTGAGAAGGTTTTTCAATAATTAAACAATTGTGAAAATTCACAACATGAGGACTAGTGGAAGTGCAAAGTAGGTTCTACAAGGAATAGATAGAATGGCTCTTATATACATGCAGTCAGGCCACTCGTGTGATTCCAACAATGTGGACCACAAAATGAGGTAGAATATGGAGAGAGGAGGAATTTGGAACATTGTGGCTCATAAATTCTTCCTACCAAGTGATGAGGAATTAGTTTGGGTATGGGAAATGGTGGAAGAAATTCAAGTGGATTTAAAAGTGATCCACTTACCCATTCCCATAGCAAACCCCAAAGCAAAGTCATTTCTCGTTAGTAAGGATACAATATGGAAAGTATTCTCACTACCACAAAACTCAAAAGACATTCCTTAGCATGGAAGGAGTTCCAGTTCAGCCCATAGCACCTACAAGGGTTTTTTTTCTTCAAGAATACAAACCATGCACAAAAATGGGTTCTTGATGGCAGTGGTGACATATCCACTACTTTACTTTACCATGAAGAATTCCAATGGCTTATCAGAGGTTAGGGGAATATGTCATATCTGAGTACATCTCTCATAGATGCTTTCATCTATACTCTTGTTTACGGTGAGGTATCCAACTATGCTCTTGTATTTTTTACAAAGCTACAAGAATGATGAGTAAAATTCAAGAAACCATTCCTGATAGAGAAAACAAAAGGAATGAATCCTCCACTATGGGGACAATTCTAGTGGCAATTGTGGAACACTTTGCTCCATACATAGAAAGGTAGATGCATGCCAACCTAGAGCCATGTCCTCATCTATCTCATCATGCCAACTTACTTTGGTTTGAACTTACTAGTTGGTACATGGTTTTTTACTCAACCTATCTACACCACGGTAAAAACTATGAAATCATACTCTTGTAAAATCAGAGCCCATCCACAAAGCTTCCTAAAAGCTTATTGTAATCCATCAACCTCTTTAGTGATTGATGATCAATAATGACAATGAAGGGGTTAACATTGAGAATATACTATTGCCCATACTACTACCAAGCATTTTGCCTCATATGAACTATAGTTTGCCTCCATTGAATTACTAGAGTGACAAGCATAGGCCATCACAAACTCCTTTCTCTCATCATCCTATTGGGTGAGAACTACTCCAAGTCCCAATGTACTCCAATCATTATGAATGTGGAATTGTCATCCTATGATTTGTCTTCTGAGAATAGGAGCAGATGTCAGCCTCTCTTTGAGCTCTATAAAAGCTCTCTCTTGCTCATCTCTCCTACACTACTCTTGTGTAAGCTTGATCAACTTTTCAAGGTGTTGGCAATGGCACTAAATCCTCTAACATATCAGCAATAGAAGTTTGTCAATCCAAAGAATGCTTGCACTTTGCTCACATCTATAGGTGAATGAATATATGCAATAGCCCTTCCCTTAGTTTGTTGAACACCAAGTCCACCAAGGTAGAGAGTGTGACCCAAATACTCAACATGCTTGTGGAAGAATCTACAATTCCCAAGATGTACTTTGAGTCCATGAGATTTCAACCTTTCAAACACCTTCAACAAATATCTCTCATGTTCCTCCATAATAATGCTTTAGATCATAATGTCATCAATATAGCACCAAGAAAAATCCAATTTTTCTAAGATCCTATCCATGACCCGTTGGAACTTAGCGAGAGTATTCTTTTACCCAAATGGTAAGAACCTTGACTAATACAAATACATCCTTACCGTGAAGATCAATAGCCTAAAATTTTATCTTGGACTTGTCCTCCTCCTTGATTGGCCTATATCTTGCTTGAAGATCCAAAGTATCTAAGATCTTTGTATACCCAATCGTATCAAAGATCTCCTCCAATGTAAGCATAGCATGCTTATCAACCCTAATCTATCAATTGATAGGATGGTATATGCTTATTTATGTAATTGTCATGCATATCCTTCTTGGTTGGCATTATCATAGCTGAAGCATGCTCTCCATGTGAAATCTCCACCAAACCAACCTCAAAAGGATCTTTATTGCAACTTTGAATCAAGGCTCTCTCTCCATGTCACTATATCTATAAGGACATCAAAAAGTTGGTATACCACTAGTCAACTCAATCCAAATATCAAGTCCTTTTAAAGCACCCAAATCCTTCATGTTGAAGGTAAAACAACTCATGCAGCTCCTCAAAAACTTCCAAACTCTCCATCATTCTCCTCTTGTAAGCTTGGGTCCAATGTTCGGCTCCCAAGTATCTTTATAACTAATGTAGAAATGGAAGAAACACCAATTGGCTGCTACACGAGGCCCTTGGAATGGTAATTTCATGCCTCAAACCGCTAGAGTCTCCAACCTTAGAGAAAAAATACTCCCTCTACTTTGGCTGCAAGCTCCACACATCCTCTTGTTGCATCCCAAGTAAACCAAGGGTGTAATGCAAGTAGACCACATTGTCTTACTCTGCCTTTCTCTCTCTCGGAACATACAAGGTGCCTAACTATGGAGCTTATAGATCATGGGTATGTAAATCTGTCCCTACTAGTTTGAGTGCATGTTATAACAATACGGAGTTTAGTGACAAAGTAAATCAAGACTAACAAAGTAGCAAATTGGCCAAATTAGCCTAGAATATTCTTGAAGTATCTAGGAAGCTACTTGGTACCCTCTCAATTATTGGGTAATGTGCTTGTCAAGTGGTAACTTCTAACGGGAAGCTTCTTGGGAAGCTTCTCGGCTAGCTTAGCTTGCACAGTAGGTAGGTAGCTTCTAAAAGGAAGCTTCTAGAAGCTTCCAACTAGTTTAGCTTGCATGCCAAGTAGACAGCTTCTAGAAAAAAGTTTCTTGAGAAGCTTCTCGGTTAACTTGGCTTGTACTCCAAGAAAACTGCTCTTGAGAAAATTCTCAAGAGCCTTGTATGCTCTCTATAAATACCTCAGTTGGAGCTCATGCTAAGCATTGGAGTTTCTTACACACTCAAGTGTCCCAATGTGATCTTTCCATTCTCCTATTCTCTCCTTGGTCTCGGCCTCTTACACATGTGGTACCCAATCAGTAGAACCCTCCACTCTTGTATCTAAGATTCTTTCTACCATGTAGGGAAGTAACGGAAAAATTGAGTTGTCATCATAACACGCACTCCTGATCTACTAATCATCATTTCCAACATTACCAAGGGAAAATTCACAACAATCCTAGAAGGAAAAAACCTAAGCAAAATGCATGCACACCAATCCAAGCCAACTAGGCGTATAAACAAGCATGCAAGCACGGAGAGGATCCAACCACAAAATTTCAACAACTCTCCATGCTTTTAGTGGAAATCAGATTTAGAGCCTCTTGCCCTATTCTCAAGCGGATTTCAATCTCAAAGTTTCTTCCAATTTGTACTCCAACTTCCAAACCAATTTGTCTTCCAAGCGGAAAAATTCAGTCTTTTTATGAGAAAAACTCTATGTAACTCATATGGATATAACTTTCTTTGTGTGACTTGGATTCAAGTTTTTTAGGACTTTATGGAAAGCTTGTAAGATAATCTTTTCACTGCTATGAAATAAACTACAATTTTAACACTAAAATGCCCTTTGACAAGCTCTCAAACTTGGCCAATTTTCTATAATTTCCACCCTAATTTTGAAATCTCTAATTTAGGATTTGCTCTTATTTCTTGGCAACTTTCCCCAGATTTCTGGATTAGAGGTACCCTCAATCCTCACCAACAATCCAAAAACCTAAAATACTCAATCATAGGCACAAAAAATAGAATAACTAACATTCAATCATAATTGAAGATAGAAATGCTCTACCGAGCTTATATCAATGTTTTTAGTAGAACTTGTTGCATCATCCCTCACTCTCCATGGACCCAAAGTTAACTAAACTTTTCATAGTAGCTACTAGTGCACTTTTCTAAATCCTTGTTGAGTTTGATAGCCTATCTCAACCTCAATCTCTAGATATAGATCAATTCCTAAGCTAGGCTAACTTGTGAGCTCTACCGAACCAAGTATGCTTGATCCAAGACTTTGAATTCTCTATTTGAGAAATTCATATGAAATCTTGCACTGAGATGCAAGACCTAACAATCAAAGGTACTAGAAATTTTCATATGGTGATTTGAACAACAACTTTAGGAGTGACCAAAATTCCAAATCTGATCAACATCTAATCTCCAACACCTTACTTCCCAAAGCTCCAACTTCAATTGACCAGATCTAATTTGAGATTGTTCAAAACCTAGAATTTCTTGCTCTCAACATTACAAGCACTTTTTCTACTATAAAATTCCATTGAAAAATTATGAAAATAACTCACAAAGCTTTCTATATTTTCTATTTTGTGACCTTGGGTATGAATTCTATCCCCCTTGATTCATTCAATCATATCTCACGTAAATCTACTCAAATCATTTTCTTTTTGTCTCCAAATTGTATCTGTCAACTCCTCTCTCCAATTGTAGTTTTGTCTCCTCTAATGCACTCCTCAAACTTCTTAGATCATCAAAAACTCCAGACTTCTCCTCTTGTGACCCAATCACTTGCACTTTTTTTTCATTTAGTTTCTTCACTTTTTGTCAAATGGACCCCACAATTCCACCTTGAAGCTTATGAGAAAATTAAATCATTCTCAATCTATAGGAGCACATAGATTTCAAGTCCCAGACTTGCTCATAAGTAAGCATTGGAATGACAATAGGATCCGGGTTTTCCATCACCGACTCCATGAATGCCACCCCAAAATGTATCACCATCCAATCATGTAAGCTATCATGGTGTAGAATTTGAAGCCTGATGAGAAAAGGATTTGAGAGTGGCAAATTGGGAGCATAGGACATCTCTTGCTCAAATGCTTCCTTTGATTCTCTTACACTTGCGTCCTACTACAACTCTCACTCCCAACGTCCTCCTCCCTCTTGAGACTCCTCAAACTAAAACACACCTCTCTCTCAACTCTCCACCACCTACATACACAAGAGCCCTCAAAGAGGACAAGACCATAATCCATGTGGCCAATCGTAAACATGTACATAGATTGTTCACATGGCAATAGCTTAACTGTGGGATCCATCATACAACCTACTCCATCTTTACAGAGATAAACCACACTAGTTTACTTTTTCATGGGCTACACAAACCCCAACATGACAATGTTCACTTTGATGTACCCCAAGTAGACCACTCTTACTAGTAGTCATTGGTTGTGTCCCAAGAATACCATATCCACTCAATCCATTACCCCTAGCATGTGCTTGGATTGTCCTAATAAGCATAGAGCTCACAAATCTCCAAGTGGTGATGCCTATCAAGTGCATCCTATGCTGCTCAACCAATCCAAGGCTCACAATCCAAGTAAACAATTTAAGTCCAAACCTTGACCTAACCCTTGATGGCTTAGATGCCTATGACACTACTAAAATGGCAGTAATATTAGTATGGAAACCAATCACCTGCTTTCTATCATCTACATTGTGCTCCATCAATTGTTGTAACTATGAGTTCCAAACAAGTCCATGACCTCCATCTCAGAAAGCATAGGAGCATGGGAAACTCATGAGTGTGGGTAAAGTGGTTCAGGGCTGCACAACTCAAGTTATTAACATGATGAATGGTAATTAGGGTAGCTAAATCTACATTGGAATATTATGGAGATTAGATAGAAGCGGAAAGATCATATCTAATCCAATAAGGATATGAATCTTGCTGAATTTACTATAACTTTCAAAGGGCATTTGGTTGGTAAGGCGTAGTAGTAAACTAAAAGCCTTCAGGTTGACACTGGAATACTATGGAAAGTAGATAGAAGGTAAAAGATCATATCTTGATCCAATAAGGATTTGAAGCTTGTTGAAATTTACTATAACTTTCAAAGGGCGTTTGGTTTGTAGTTTTGAATGCGTAGTAGTAAACTAAAAGCCTTTGATTTGACACTGGAATATTATGGAGAGTAGATAGAAGCGAAAAGATCATATCTTGATCCAATAGGATTTGAACCTTGTTGAAATTTACTATAACTTTAAAAAGGCGTTTGGTTGGTAGTTCTTAAGGCTTACTAGTAAACTAAAAGCCTTCGGTGTCTCCGGTGCACAATTAGAAGAGGATAACGTGACGTGCAATCGCAATTAAAATCTTCATCCAAAATGTGTATACAAATATTAGAGTTGTGCAATTAAAAGCAGATTTAGCGATTTAGATTCCAAAATTAGCATCCAGAATAAATAAATAAGTACCAGAATAGTTATTGTTTAGGACGTTCTTCATAAGGTTTAAAAGGCTGTAATAAGTAGAATTAGCACACATGGAGCTAGTTTGCTTCATATATAAATGCATATTGATTGAGGTGGATATGGATAATATTTTACTTTTAGATATTTTCTCAACACGTAGGTACAAATTTAGTGTATAACAACAAGTACTCAAGTAACTTGACTCAAAGAATTGAGAATTTGTATGGTTCTATATCTTCGTTTAATTATCACTAGATACTTGTTTTTCACTTCTAACTTACCTTTCCTAATTTGCAGCCATCCTATTGCTAAATGAATCATGAAGTCCGTTTTGAGATTTATTATGCGTGCGCTAAGTTTGGTTCGGGTGCATACAGTTAAAGATTCTCTGGCGATGTTTCCAAAAAAAATTTCATATCAAATTGAATCCCTTTTTCATGAAGGTCAAGTTGAATGTTGAACAGTAGCCAGAATTCAGAAGCCTATAGAGAATATAGAAGTATATGTCATTTGCTAATTAAGTGGATAATCGAAGCTGTGGACCTGCAAGTTAACTTCTTCATTCTAAACCCACATCAAACTGATTACTGCACTCTCTTCAAGTCTCATTTTCAGCACACTAATGCTGTTTGTGGTTATGGATGCATACCTGCTGACAACTTGCTCATGAATTTTGGTTGTCCAGGGCAAAGGACGAATAGGTAGAGAGTGAACGTACAACCTCCTGCGAGCTAGCTCAACCGCTATGCTATCATAAGTCTGCAGATCCGCTGGCCCACTGACTCAAATATGCACCACTTAGGCATATGACGCATGCAGTTTTGGTATGGTCTCGCCGCCGAATATGTAATTTCGCAAGTAAAGGTAACTCTCAAGAGTTCCTCACCAGCTGCACCTGCGAGTCCTGGTCAAAGATATTCGATTTGACGGCTGAGTACCCATTGGAACCTTCGTCTGGGCACACGCCATGGAAAAAACGTCGCCTTTTTCTGCCTGATAAGCTTGAGGGGATCTTCCAATCCTTCATGTGTTCTACGTGGTCGCCTTTTCGAATTCTTGTGCCTGATAGGCTTTGATAGGATTTCAACAGAAGATAATGTGGTACAGCATCATACAGAACATGAATCAACTCCTTCGCCCTTTATTCTGTTGTTGAATAGGCTATTGTAGGCTACCGAAGTGAACTTCAAGAGGTAAGAAGAGTCCCACCTGCGGGTGATGTTAAGGCGTGGAATCTGAATACTATTGGTATTTGCATAAGAAACATAGTCACACACAGATTCCTTACTGTCAGCATGTGCACTACATGCTTTCCCTTAACTTGAGTCGGATTCAATTCGGCGCATTTTGTTTTGAATCGGCGATTCTTCGACAAATGCACCGAGTTACCGACAAAATTACCACCGCAGTGAATGACAAGACGTACGGAAGCGTTCCACCTGCAAGTGAGATTAAGGACTGGGATCTGAATGCTATTAATATACGCAATAAGAGACATACTCTCACACAGATTCCTTACTGCTCTCTTAACTTACTTGGTAGTATGAGTTTGACACGGTAAAGCAAAATGCGCAGACCACGAACGTGTGAGCTACATGTAACAAATCATACACGCATACATGGATATCGAGGCAGCTTCAGTCGCACCTTGCTGTCCGTATGGAGCTTCCGACTCTGCCGTGTGAACTTGTCATTTGAGAACGAAGGCTCACGTAGTCTGCTTCCCAATCATGCAAATCTGGATTTGGACTACCTTATCCAAAGGAAAGATAGGACTAGCAGCTCAGCATGGCTTGTGGAGCAGAATCTGATGAACCTCTTATTTAGGAATATACAAACCAGCAATATACAAATTGTTTTTCTTTATTTGGAAGCTTAGCTGTTGTTGGTTGTCCACGACGAGTATGGTACGTGGTGTGGGAGCATGATTTGGCGGATGGCAGCTGGACCGGGAAAATAGAGAGAGTTTGAAAGACAGTGAAAATTATTGTGAATAATTTCTTTCAACTTATTACAATGATCGGTTGCCCCTCTGAATAGGCAAAGCTGTGGTTCGCAGATTTCATTCGAAGGATCCGAACTTCTAGAATCTTCACACATGTTTTAGATTAGATGAGAGTGATGAACTTTCTAGCCGCAAACCCTATGGGCCTCTAGAGAGCCCAGAAAACGCCTGCTGTGCCTTTAGACACAATACTCCAACAATATCCTTCACAATACAAAGTAAAATGCTTCAAAGCTCGAGCGATAGCTTAGTTTGATACAAATACTTTTAAGTTGAACCCCTCTTCACCGGTACGGTAATTTGCTGGTATATGTCTTGATCAGGTCGTGTGATTCAGGATGAACTAAAACTCAAGCTTGATGTCATGCATCTGCTTGACAGCAGACGATGTTACAGTGACGATATATATGAACTTTATTTGCTGGCGAAAGATCACCAAGACACAAACACATTATACAAGACACACTCATACTTCAGACACGGAAAATCTACCTGACCAACTGCAATTGCGTGGCACACATATCGGTATCGTATGCACGTATACAGCTAGCGGATTCCTTGAGATCTAAGGCTGCAAAAGCCTGTTGCGATGGATTTCGATCGACTTGATCGATCGCGTGCATCTGTTGTGATTCTCCCCCACGTCTCTCTGGTGGAATGAAACCTGCACGTGCACACCTCAATCATCCACACACGTTTTGTATCATTGGCAACCATTATCAAGTATACAAAGTCGATCGCTTTCTCTCTCTTTAAGCAGTACTAAAGCAACTTCTTTGTTCATCTCTCACATCAATGTGTACGTGTTTTGTGTACCCACCGCACCGCAGTCCGGATCCTGTGCCAGGGCCGGCTTCACCTCAAAGTCTCTAAACTTCTTAGCAGCTCTGCTGCAGGCAAGAACGGCTTTGAACTTCGCTACCTTTTCACGGACGAATACATTTGAATGTTTGAATTAATATCAGTTTCGAGGGCACGCATGTTGCAGCGATCAGCCAGTTTGTTCTGCAGGACGGAATCCTTCATGAAATTGTTAGATGCGAATGCGATGAGTCGAATACATGTAGAGAGGGATTAGAGTATTTTTGTGTAAGAAAAGGAGAGAGAGAGGGAACTCTAAGTAATTTTGATTTGCATGAAGCTGGCCAGTAGAAAGAAATGCGGATCAAGATAGACTCAGGAATAGATTGACAGTTGGTCTGGTCCGGACAGATTCCATTGATCTCGATACCTGTAGCGGGAGGGAGTAAAATTTCTTGATCTACGGTGCTGTCGGTTTATTAGCAAGTTCTCTAAAGCACGTTACTTCTTGTGCCTCTGTTGTTGATGCATGTGAGTATATCTTTTTATCTTTTCTTGTTCTTTTCACCCGATATGTCTTTTCTTCCTGCGCAGGGTTGATTTCAATAGTTGAAGACTATCATTAGAGGAAAGGAAGAGATCCCCTACAGAAATTGCACTACTTTTTGACATGACTTCCTCGAACATGCTTCTCTGAATTTATACCACGTAACGATTCCCGCTAAACGGAGGTTCTTTGTGAAATTCCCGTGTACGAAAAGCCAGTGCGGTGCGGATCCGCTTGTGCAAAATAGCAATCCAGTGAGTTAATGGCGAATAACTGTTTTAACGCATGAAATGACACTGCATATATTGTGAACGTTCTTGCTCAAACTCAACGCACAAGCTAGCTCAAGGTGGAGCAAGTATCACAGTGATTAGAATGTATTGCAAAATGAAATCGAACGCATTTAGTCTCCCTTGAGTGCTGGCAGGACTGAAGTGCGAAAGAAAGCCTGTTAGAGACTCCGAAAATTAAAGGACAAAACCAGAGTAAACAGGGCGGAGGAGCAGAAAGCGTAGCATGACATCAAGTGGAACCAAGCAGGACCCCGCGACATATATATGCACTTTTATTTCGGAAATACGAATATTGAAGGTGTTGGTATCGGAGAATTCCAACACTTTCGAAATCGGTGTTGGTATTCTTCTGCAGTAGTGCTAAAATGGACTGCTGCCAGTGTTACTTAGGACTCAAGTTGTTGTAACCTCGTTCAAAAAAGAATGCTACAATCGCAAGGAGAAGGTGAGAGTTCTCATGAAAAAGGCTAATACTTTGATGTGCAGAACTTCTCAGATTCGATTTTCTGAGACTCGTAATTGAAAGACGTGCAGCTGTTTTTCACCCATACGTTTGGTCCAGTAATGTTAGGTACGTCCTGTCTTCCATATGGTGCAAGTAGTTCTCGACGTAAATAATGACATCGTGTTGCCTTTTCGCAGCCTTACATGGCCTCTGTCACGTACCCTCTCCTCTTCCAAGGCACATGCTGTTTCCTTCGTGTCTTGGCGACCCGCCGGTACCGTTGCGTACATTTACGGTGTCCTGGCTTGTCAACACCACTGACAAAATACCATTACCCGTTCCTCTGAGTAATTTCAATGAATATTTGCAGGATGCCAATTTGAAACGCTTCATGTTAAACAGCTGAAATTCTACATTGTGTTTTCCGTAGCTGTCGCACGCGCTCGGAGTACATAGTACATTTCCGCGGCTTGGTAGCGTGAAAGGCAGGGATAAGTATAATGCCAGAAGCCGACCGCAATGATGTCAGTATTCCAGGCAACTACGCTCTAATAGACAATGTCGCCTGACCCGCACGTAAACTCTGTAGTCACCCTGGCCTGTTTCAAGTTCTGCTTCTCTCAAATGTAGTCTGGAAGTCATGATCTGGTCTCTTCCTGCATATTATAGAATGTAGTCGAGTATCCAAGCTATTGAACAATGGTAACTGGAACGGGGACACAAAATGAAAAGACCATCCAGCCAATTCTTATTTCTAATTTGAATCTAGAGTCATAGTCGCCACACTATGTTTTCGAAAGTCGCTTCAGTTCCCTCACTATTGTCTAAAGTGGTTGAGCAGCATGAGCGTTCCCCTCAAAGGCAGGGCTCAAATTATCCAGATTGCGTCTAGGTTCCAATTGGAGCCAACCAGAAACTTCACTACCGTAACGGTTCACCAGTCAAATGCGTGACTGTATCGTTCGAATTCTTCTATGAATGTAAGTCTAGAGGTACAAATCAAATCATGATAATGTCGATGACCATAAATTTTGTCAGATTCTTTCACATCACAATTCAACCATGTGGGGTCATCATTGTCCTACAGTTCTAGGAGAGAGAATTGATCTTGGCTCAAGAACGTTGCAACTGGATTGAGTCATGATCAAGCGCAATTTCATCAAGTTTTCGATGAACAAAACCTGTCAGAACTTGTCATTCTCTTCCTCCGTAAATTAATGAGCTCGTCCTGGAACCAATCGGCTAATCGATTCACAACACCCTGGGCAATATCGGGTACCAGAGATCGTACTGAGATGGCTTCTCAGTACGATCTGAAGCAGAAGGCATTGCATATGTTGACAGGACTGGAGTTTCGCCTTATTATTTATGTCATCGAGAGCGAGATCCATATCGATGAAACTGGTGTTAATTTGGGTATTTACTGCCAACCAGTAACGGTCATGCAGCTGCAGACAGTGTGCCTGGTACATCAAGCATCAATCCTAATATTTAACGTTGACGTTACAGATGACTGTCAAGGATCCACTTGCTACAGATGACCTCCAGTACATCGAAGAACGCTGGACCACTTTCAAATTGACAAGCTGCTGCATCCCCGGAGCAGCTCGATATTAAGTATAAGTTTCCCACACGTCACCAGTGACATCGACAGGCTTTTCTCCGCTTAACAAGGAAACCAAATCAAGAAAGTATAGTAATCCTCCATCCCTATCAACTGGAGTTTTTCAAGTTAGTAAGGAGGAAAGAACAATATATGAACTCCAGCACGCCGCTGTTACACTGTTACAGGACCCTTAGCGGGCGAACTCCAAGATGCTTGGAGAGTCTTTGAGTTATTATTACAGGAAACCCGAGCTACCGTCAAACTTTAAGTGCTGAGCGAAGTACAAATCTCTAAAACTTCTAGTTCTTCGAGATGTACAGTAGATGCGATGCGATTTCGAGAGCACGCACTTATTCCTCGACCCAGAAACCGACGAAGATCGGCGTGAGAGACTTATCTATATATTTAAGCAATTCGATGGTGAAACGGTTAGGAGATACAAGATAGCTCTACGTTATAACTTCAGAAAGAAAGTTGCATTAAAAAGGAATCGTTCGAATGAGGAATATGGGTAATTACATGTTCGTGTGATCGATAAAAATCATAGCTTCTACCAGTTGGTCAAACTGCTGCACACTTGGCAAGAAGGTAGATGCATGCATGCATCTAACCTCTCACCAAATTAAACACAAGACAGACAGATGCTAATAAATGTGCACAAAATACATCCACTCCCGACACCCGTATTACCACCAAGAAGTGGCATTTCCTGACACATGTGCTAATCTAACACCCGTAAATAAACTAAATAACAGGTCCTATTAAGTGTATAAGAGAGTTGTCTAAGTAGATTCATTCAGTTCGTACAGTATGAAGACGGCGTTTGGAAGTAGAGCGGGGGTTAGAGTAGTGAGAGAAGTAAAAGACTTTCAGCAGTTTGGAGAGATCTTCTACCCCTACCGCGGTAGTTCGTTGAGTCTATCTTTTTCCCTTGCTCGTGGATGCTTGGCAATGAGAAACGAGATTAACGCTGAAGAAACTCAGGCAGCACCATCCATCCATGTTTCTGTCATGAAATTCAGGGCGTGATTGATCATCACCACACAATCACAGTGAGCAGAGGAGGACTTCAGCGGTGTTCATCGTTCTCCGTCTGCAATTGATTTCCATTCGAACAGGTGTTTCTCGTGGACACCGACAGCTATATGGCAAGCAGGCAGGCAGGCAGATTGAAGATGTCTTTGTGCCGCACAAAATGGTGAAAAGTCTGAAGTGGCTGACGAGACGAGAAGAAGCCCTGCAATGTTGAGGGAGTGGATTGCTAGTTTCCCTCTTTCTGAGTGGAAGACATCCTGGTAGGAAACATTGGCAGGATTCACACTCCTCCCGAGGTGCAAGATCCGGAGACAATCATGCCGGGCGTCGCCTTGGATCCTTCGGAATTCACGACAAGCCCTCGGTCGAAAAGTGGAAGTCCTACGGCTGAGTTCACAACCGCGGTGATTTCTCGATCCTTTGTATACAAAATCTGGAAAATAAAATGATCCACAACCAGTTCAAGGTCCAATCTGTAGACATTTGACATCCAATCTTTCTACAGCATACCCCGCTTCTACAGTAGATTACTGTAGTAAAATTAATATGCGCGGGATCACGAAACGTGCCGCTCTGAATATCGAAGGATTTAGTGCGGTAGGTCTGTGTTGCGGGTTCCACATATCATCCTCGGCAGCAAGAGAGGAATTGAAATATGCTGGTTGCGAATAGAGCTAGTCGCAAGTTCGCCATGCATATTAGCTCGGTAACACCTTGAAAATTCTTGAGTTGCAACGCAACAGAATGATGCAATGCTGCCAACGATATCGACATTTTGCGCTGCAAATGTCGTCTCACATGTCTCATTTGTGAGAAACCACACCTGCTCAATCTGGACCTGACTCGCTGGAACCCTGTCCGAAGCCTTGGAGATGTTGCTGAAGTAAACCCCTGCAACAGAACTGCTCCAACAACGCTCGTAGTCATTCTCCCACATGACCACGCCAAAGGAGATAGTTGTGAAGACTAACACCGCCTTTAACACCGCCGTGAACGAGAATACGCGCGCAGACCTAGAGTTCAAGTTAATCACGGTCAGATTGGCTCAACCATGTCACAGGAGGCGATCTCCACGTACGAATTTCTTAATTTGTACGAGAATCGCGGCCAATTTGACTAATATGTCAAATTCAGTTTTTCTGCTATCTGGCTTTTAGAGTTCTAACGATGTTGTCATCCTAGAGAGGCTAGCTGCATAGAGGGCAGGATTACCAACCGTCTGGGTCGAATATCGTTGTCCGTATCGTTAGGAGAACGTTTGTCAGTCCAGGAACACGTTGTATCCTTGTTCAAACACATTTTTGTTCTATGGATGCGGTTCTGCTGCTGTGGTTAATAGTGGTATTGGAGCTTAGCCCTATTTTAACTGGTAGGTTTTATCCTTGTTTGGTTGGCCTGATGGTTTCCCCATCCTTCTTGTTATCCTCTGTGTGTCGTTGTGTGCTGTGGTTAATCATTGAAACCGTAGTAAGCGAAATGCTCTTTATACTGACAGCTGCATTCGCGTAGAGACTGGCAATTACGTTGTCTCCATGATCGATCATGATTCATGACCAAGATCTGGAGTAAGTTTGTTTCCGGTCAAGTCAGACCTTTCGCCTAGGCCATCTACCGAAGAAAATTATCCAACCTTGCAGATGAAAACTGGAAGGTTAGCTTACGTAGATATAACAACTCACGACCATAAATTCGGAACGTAATCAGAAATGTTATATGTACTGCCAAGTAGGGAGTGGATTATGAAAGATGCTGCGATAGGTTGCTAAAATTGATATGAGAGCGAGTCTGTACGATGTCACGATTAGCTCGTGAGTCGAGGACTGAGGCATGAACTTATCAAACCGGCTTTCTTTGCGGGTACAGCGGCGACATAGTGAAGGCGAACATTTGCTGGTGTTTGAAGGTAACGGATTTACATACCTTTCTGTGCCTCAATTCCTGTCATCTCCAACGAGAGAGGAAACAAAATTATGCTTTTTGGATCACCGCAGCGAGGCATGGGATCCACTGTCCGACATGTGCTGTTTGCAAGATACGGGCCACGTGCATGCCCATGTTCATCATGGGGAGATTACGGAAGACATCCTCCTCGAACAGGTAGCATCTGCAGACAATTCCATGACTTCTTCAACCTCTCTTTATCTTCAGATGATTACATGAATCTCACCCTCTTTCTGCTGATACTCTGCATGTCACTGTGTTCATTGATGATTCTACAATGGATCTCTGTTGCAACTCGGCTTGTACTTTGAAATTGCACGTTAGCAAGATCTTTGGTGTGGTTATTGTACAGTGTATGGAAGAGGCAGGGTGTGCGTTGCCCATGTCGTGGGATTTGGGAAGCATGCTGACTCCGTTATCTAGCGGTGACGAATCAGACCACGAACATCGAGAAGGATGTGGCCACAATAGAATAGCTCATGGCGATCACTACGATTGGCTCATTCCTCTCAAGGATGGGTCGTACGTCTTGAGCCATGCTCAAGAAACAGTTGAAGGTGTTCCTCAATTCATAGAACATGGCAGGCTTGTAAAAGTGGGAGAATCTCTAGGGCAGCTGAAAAGAAGGCCGAAGCAACTGGTCGACTTATTCACCTATGAAGGGCCCAAAAGAAAAGGTTATGAAACTCTTTCGTCTTCAGAGGTAAATACGGTAAATGAGAAAAATATGATTACAACCGTTAAGTCACCCTCTCATGGCTGCATGAGCTTAACTTCTGCAAGGGCACCAGTCGTACAGGAGGAAATGGTAAAACTGAGTATACCCAGCGGGTTTAAGGGCCCAGGAATGACCAAAACGACGTTCGATGTTATGGGCATATGCTGTCCATCGGAGGTTCCGCTTGTGAAGAAGATCTTGGAGCCTTTAGCTGGTGTTGAAGATGTTTCAGTAAACCCGACGTCCAAAACTGTGATCGTAGTCCATGATCCAACTATCGTTGCAGATGTTCAACTTGGTATGAATTCTGTCCCTCTAATTTCTCTTTATCAACCAGCCTTCTGAATTAAATTGTGCACTGATTACCTCCTCGGATTGTTGCTCTCAACAGTGAAGATCTTGAATGAAGCAAGGTTGGATGCTACCATTCACCAGCGTGGTGTAAGGAGGATGACTCAAAGATGGCCGAGTCCGTGGACCATTGGCTCAGGCTTTCTGATTTCTGTGGCTTTTTTTCACTACATTTATCATCCATTGAAATGGGTTGCTCTGGGTTCCGTAGCTGTTGCAGCCCCACCTATAGTCGTGCGCAGTTTGGTGGCTTTGCGCAGATTTGTATTGGACATCAACTGTCTAATGCTCATTGCAGGCAAGTGCTATCATATATGAACTTGTTGAATCTAATTCTTGATATCACTGCATTCTGAAATCAAGAATAGGAATGTTCAAATATAAATCTGTATAATGTCCATGCAACAGCATCAAATGATGCTAATGACCTTAAGAAGACTGTTTGAAAGATGAAAGTCTGGACTCTGATTCTGAACTTGGTAATATTTGCCAGTGGGCGGTGCAATTGCTTTAGGTGATTATGTGGAAGCTGGATCTATCGCTTTCTTATTCACCCTCGCAGACTGGTTAGAATCCCGATCCAGTGATAAGGTAAGAGCTTTAGCTTCTATTAGTAAGTCGTGCATTGGCTACACGTGCTCTTAGAACTGCTTGGCATTAATGGACTTCTTTTGCTGCGACTTCAACGTTGGTACGCTGACTAAATCCCTTGAAAGTCTTCCTGAGCTTTCGATGGAAATTTTTTAATTGTTGCGGTTTGCTCTGTTGCAGGCTCGAGAGGCGATATCGACGATGGCCGATCTTGCACCCCAAAGCGCCGTCCTTATGGATGGACAAAGAGTTGCTGTCGATGATGTAGGAATAGGCACATTACTTGCCGTGAAAGCAGGGGAGCTCATTCCTATCGATGGAGAGGTAGTTTCAGGAAAGAGTTCCATAGATGAAAGTAATGTAACTGGGGAATCTAAGCCTATAGAGAAAACCGAAGGCGATTTGGTATGGGCGGGCTCAATGAATCTTTCAGGTAAGTTATTTGATGATATCTCATCTACTTTTACCGCGGGATAATGGCATCTAATGTTACAAGCTTATATAACTTGCTAAGTCAGTCAAACGATGATGGTTGCAGGTTATATAACCGTGAAGACCACTGCACTGTCTGAGGATTCAGCAGTTGCCAGAATGGTGCGACTTGTCGAGGATGCTCAAAATCAACATTCCCGAACTGAGCAGCTTGTTGAGAGAATTGCAAAATATTACACTCCGAGTATGTTTCTCTGAATCCTTATCACATTTGGGGGCAGCAAATAATGCAGCGCCTTCCTGAACAGCACTAAAGATAGGGAACTGTGGCAGTTTCTTTAAGTTTTGCATGGTTGAATAAGTCGTCAAATTGCCTAAAGTCTGCAAAGCCCCAAAGGTCTTGATCTCCATCACACCGTAAAAACGTGTAAAACAAATTAGCTTCTACCTGATTAATTTAGGACCGATATCTTGCCCTTGTGTTGTAGCAAGCGTAGCTCACGTCTTCCTCTTCTCTGCAGTTGTGGTGGCATCTGCGGTGCTTATAGCAGCCATTCCTTGGGCTGTAGGCGTTCATAACCCCAAGCACTGGGTGTACTTGGCCCTCGTACTGCTTGTGGTGGCATGTCCCTGTGCCTTGGTTATATCGACACCTGTGGCAACAACTTGTGGCATCGCTCAGGCTGCTCGAGCAGGACTACTCGTGAGAGGAGGAGGCTATTTGGAAGTTTTGGGAAAGGTGAAGGTGGTTGCTCTGGATAAAACCGGGACCTTGACTGAGGGTCACTTCCGAGTATTAGATATCCATCCCGTGGACAGTAGCATCGACGTACCACGAATGTTGTACTTGTATGTCTCTTGGGCCCAAATCCATGCGGGGAGTAAACACTGGCATTAGGTTTTATGCTTGAACCTCCGCGTTGAGACTCGAAGAAACCATTCCAAGATCAAGCATAATGCTTTTTCTATAGGAAAGTAAAACGTTTGAATCAACCAGATTCCGCCTTTGTTCTCCGTCAAATGAAGTTTGTCAACTTATCCACCAAATCTTGCGGGAATGTTGGTTCCACAACTTGGTATGCACTTGGCTGAGCCTCTTGATTTGTCTGTTCCACAGGGTTTCGTGTGTTGAGAATAAATCCAGCCACCCGTTGGCTTCCGCTCTCGTTAATTATGCTCGCCTCTACGGGATCGAACCGGGGGAAGATGTAACAGACTTCGAAATAATACCAGGGAAAGGAGTTTCTGCAGTGGTTGAGGGTCAAAAGGTGAAGATAGGAAATGCTCGTCTGTCTGCCCAATTTGATGGCTTTCAAGGTAAAGTATTCCTGCCGATGAATCCTGCCCGTCATTAACTCTGTTCTACCCAGAATACTATCAGCGAAAGTCGCAGAAGGATTCAAGTCTATGTTTGACATGGAACCTAACGGTGAACCCCGCCCCAATCAGAATGGAACGTTAACTCTCTTGCCTGGCTGGCCTGTAGATATTCGTTCTAATGAGATGGTGGAATATTGGAGTAGTCAAGGCGCCACAGTGGGGTGGCTTGCTGTCGATGAAAGACCACTAGGTGTGTTTGGAGTAGCTGACTCGCTTCGGCCTGAAGCAGTCGAGACGGTGTCCAATCTGCGGGTACAGATTTTACTCCACTTCTGGCCTACCTGAAAGGATTCTCATTCATCAATGACCGAACTGAGTTAGAAACTCCTAATGACGAACTTCACCACGGCACCTTCAGTTTCTGTTCTGACATGCTCGGTTCGTGTTTCACAGAAGCTGGGTGTGCAGGTTGTAATGCTCACAGGTGATAGCAACGCCGCAGCTGCAACTGCCGCTGCCCATATTAAGGTATGTATCTACTTATGTTATGGTAATCGGTCTGCAGTTATCGTGCTTTACCACGTCGGACGCAATTTGCATGAATTGAGAATCTGCTGAGCACCCTATGATGTTGTCTGTAAAATAAACAGCTTGGTGAAGAAGATGTGCATTCTCAGCTCCTACCCGAGGACAAGGTGAACCTGATTAGGGAACTGAAATTACGAGGTGTGACTGCTATGGTGGGGGATGGTATAAATGATGCTCCAGCTTTGGCAGTGGCAGACATTGGCCTGGCGATGGGAGTGGCAGGTTCAGCTGTTGCTATGGAGACAGCCGACGTAGCACTCATGACTAATGATCTTCAAAAGCTTATCGTGGCTATCAAATTAGGAAGAAACTGCAGGAAGAAAATCTTACAAAACGTATCGCTATCTTTCTTTACAAAAATCACCATCATCATCATTGCCGCTGCGGGATATCCCAGCCTTTGGGCAGCAGTATTGGCGGATGTCGGTACGTGTTTAATCGTGATATTCAACAGCATGCGACTTCTCAACAAGAAAAAGGGTGTTGTTCTGCCTAAGTTCGAAGATAAGAGGAATCAAAGGCATTCCAATCACAGTCAGCAACATCATCACCACGAGCTGGGCAAGAAGGACGAAGATGACCTTTTAGGTCACCACCATCATCATCTTGCCAAGAACGAAGATGCTCCTCATCATGGGCACCATCACGGTCTTAGTACCAAGAACAATGACGATCCTCAGCACCATCATCACCAGAATGCTGACAACCACCACGATCATCACCAACACGAGGGCCAGCATCACCATCACAGATTTAAAGTTCCTAACTGGCTTCGTCGACAACATACTCGTGACGAGAAGGACAGGGGTTGTTCAAGCAAGAAATGTTGCACGGGAACCAGAAAGGACAAGCAAGAAGTGGGACTGAAGACCATGAACTGTGCAGAAACTGTTGTCGGAAACAAAGGTGTGGCCGGAAAGTGTTGCACAGTAGCAATGCCAGAAACAAAATGCTGCAGCAACCACAGAGTTGGCAAAAGGATTTCTTACGATAATCAAACTGCTCCAGGGAAGTGTTGCCCAGGACCAGATCTCACAAGAAATTGTTGCACAGAAGCAAGCGCAGTGGATGAAGTGACAACCAGCAGGCACGAACAGCAACATTGCCAAGGACGGAGACAGGAATCACCCAGCTCACATGTTCCGTGCATTGACGAAAAAGTTCGTTTGCAGGGACACACCTGCTGCGAGTGGGAAAAACTGGCGAGCCCGTCCAGAGTCATAAGAAAAAGTTCGAGTTGCTGTTCAACAGAGAGCGGCAGTTTAAACCCAGATAAGATGGCTGAAAACTGTCGTGACGTACATTCGCATTAGCCGCAAGGTAGTGCAGAAGCACCGGCGAAGCAACTGCTACTCTTTGTCCTACTCACACATGTGCATTAATCGATCACAGCACATGTTCATCGGGAGCCCTTACCCGGAGTCCTTTGAGGTAAACCGAGCATCTATCGTGCATACGATCTGTGTCCCCACTGTAGAACAGTTGAGGTATTTTTGCCACATCTGATTAGATAAGAACACGAATTTGCTGAAGTTGACAGTAAGATTGTATTTCCAGTGCTTCACCAATCACATAAGAACCAGCTGGGTGCCACCCTTAGGTGAACAGAAAAGATCACGTTTACAGGTCTTTCTCCGGCAAAAGCCGCTAGAGTCTAGTTGCCTTTTTGTGAGAGAGAAACAGTGTGGGTGCGTAAGATACCTGATTTCCTGTTAGATAAGCGCCATTTCCCTTATTGTCCAGAGCAATGAGGAACGAAACTACATCTATATTGCTGAAGTCCTCGAATCTATAAACAAGGGAGAATGTTTGAGATACTGTGGAGTACTTTGTACAAGGGGTATAGACGCTGTCCTCTTCATCAAAGCTTCAGGTGTGGAACTTGTGATAGACACTTTTAGAACTGGTTGTATTTAACGCTTGAACCCTGTGTGAACCGAAAAGATCAAGCCATGGCATGGGAGGAGCTGAAGGGAGAAGGGATCGTTCCGTCTTCTACTTCAATGTAGTGCGGTAAACACGCAGTGCGATGAAATATCTGAAGACCATGATCAGGTGCATGATCAGGTTTGACCATGATTACGACGGTGCATGCATATCGAAAGTCAAATTCAGATGGAAACTCTTGGTAAATATTCCTCTCGTGAGAAAGGTATACCCGACTTAACTAAGAAAATAACCATTGCATAGCATCTACACATGAGCAGTGGGCCGCTATACAAAAGTACTCCTACAAGTTCTATCGCTCACTAGAGAACTCGGGTGTGGCAGCTCTACACATAGGCCATGGCCTTGGCCATCTATACAAAGCCATCTCTTTCACATATTCACAAGTCCTATCTCCGCAGCCAAAGGAATAGGAGGTGGAGTTTCCCGGTACTGCCTTTCAACAATAGCTCCTCCTTGCGCTCCTGAATCCGTCAATCTGAATCTTTTGCAGGGATTGATTTCCCGAGGTTCCGGGAAGTGAATATGGTCCCGATTGGGAGTCATAAGGTCAGGGTTAATCTTGTGCTGCTTACAATACACAAAGTCTTGCCCTTGATGATTCCAGATCGGGGTAGTCCGGAGCTCACCTGAAAGATTGTAGCTGCACACCAAATAATTTTCCAGTAAACAACATCGAGTCAAAATCCAAAATAAGGGCAACAACACATTGTGAGGCAAACAACAAATGCCTTCACAGTTTCGGTGATTCCAGAGCTAAAGAGAAAGTTTACCGATTCGACAAGGCACCCACGGATACTCTAACAATAAGCACTGAACGGACGAATTCTGGTCCGTTGAAAGCTCGGACTAACCAGGGACTGGAGGCTACAAGAGTTGGATGCGAAAACTGGTGGAAAGTTACAGAAGGCTAAATTTACGAAGGCAACTGGTCACACATCAAAAATTTCGCATGGGTACGACGATGAGTGCTGGTAAGTGAGGAGAGAAAATGGAAGTTGCGTACAAGGTGGACTGTGATGAACAAAACATGGCTAGCTGGACGAGGAATAAACCCAGTGTGAGGTTACCAAGAGAAAAAACAGCTGCCATGATTATCAAGGAGAGTCAAGATAAGTTCCGATAGACCAGTTACACTGATGCTTTCCAGAGAGGGCAAAGAAGAGAAGTAACTATGTGATAGGTTCCATACCAACTACACTGCAGGAGGTGATTACCTCCAGCGGAGGTTTGACAAAGATGTAGATTTGACGTGGGTAGAATATTGTCAAGCAAAACTAAAGACAGCGATCAGTGCAGTATAGGAAGAAATTCGCTCGGTATAAGTAACGATCGCATCTGTTTAAAGTAAAGAGGATATAGCTGGAACGTCAAGACTACTAGTTCCCAACAGATGGGGCGGGAGAATCTGCAAGGTAACCCTTCTTATTTTCTAAACGACCAGATAAAAGACCGTCTCCGATGTCCTGGTTTTATCAACCTAAGCCTGGTCAAGGTCTGAGGGAGGCAGGCCGTGATGCTGGTACGTGACAGTTGCATGACTGAATAGGAGCGAAATTGGTGGAAAACATCGGAATCAAATGTCAAAGGCAGGGTACTTTGTGTATTTTTTATCACACAGGACATCAATGCATTGAACAATACATACAACAAAAATAACCATCACTTGATCACGGTTTCATACCCACGTAAAACTACTGGATAATGACCTAGGTACGAGGAATAAATCCCTCATTGCTGCCGTTCACACAATGGCGACCGAACTCTCTTTTGAAGTTACTTCTGTGTACCTGTAGACGGGATTAGTGCAAGCAGTGTGACCTCAAGAATCAGCAATTTGCGTCGGTGTTGTCAACTTGAAGACAAAAAACGCTCTTAACCCGACAATGTTGGATAGCATTACATGCATGGAGAGGAACTTACTTGGTAAAACACTCCTTATGCCAAGCTTTGGGACATCGACGACACTGCACAAGCTTCCCGGGGGTCATGTCGTTCCTTCTACAAGTATCACACTTATGGCGGGGACAAATCAGCCGCTCTGTGCCGTTCCTTATGGCACTTGCCTTGACCCTCCAATTCGGAAAATCAACCAACTCAGCAACACAGTGTGCATGATAAAAGCGCTTGCACGAAGGGACTTCACACTGGAAAACCTGGGCAACCAATTGTGTTATAAGTACAAAATTGGTTACAAGACCCGGCTTCATACCCACATCAATGGACTGGAAGGAATTTGAGTAATTTCCAAAGTAAATTCCGCATCACTGTCAGTTATAAAGAGTAGCAAACGAAGCATGCGTTGTAGTTAACTTTGTTTGCCTGCAGATGAGCATTAGTACAAGTGTAGCTTTGAAATTAGCGAATCTCCACTGGTGTTAATTATATGTACCAGCAGGAAAGGATTAGTACAAGCAAGTGTAAGCTCGAGAATCAGTGACGTCCGTGATCGTTGACTTAGTCGTAGGAGCAGTAACCGCTTGATACCCCAAGTAGAAAAGATCTCAAACCCCACGAGCCAGTGTCTGCGGATCGAAATCCAACCCTGCATGCTCTATGGCAGCATGAGCCCGTCAACGTAAAACACCAAAAGGAAGTGGGCAGACTTTCTGCGTGGAAGCAGCAGCACGTGACATCATCAGTGCCCAGCATGGAGCCGAGGTGGCTGGGTAGAGTCCCAGGACCCCTTGTACCGACATTGAGTTTCTGTCTTTCTCATGAGGGTACGAGGGCAAACTCAGTTACTTCCTCTTCAGGTCGCTCATGAAAATACAAGCAGCAAGAAACTTGCACAGGGCGCCAGGGGACATACCTGAGTTACACCTGTGTGTTAAAATCATGCTTTTAAATGCGAATGGCCGGAAACAAAGTGAAGTATGTGAGAAAACGTAAAGAATTATGCAAGTTACCGACTTACCTGACTTACATTTGAAACACGAAACGAGTTACGCAAGGTCTAAAGCATTAAGGGATAATTGAGCTAGTTATGCAGGGCATGCATTTCTACACATGGGACTAGGAATACGAACAGCGAAAGCATTCATCGGAAAGTCAGAAGGCCAGATGACAATGTTAGTGAGGAGTCTGAGGACAAGAGGTACTTACTTAAGAACTCAAACACTTACACCAGGCGAGAAGTAGTGTACTAGGCATAACAGCTCACTATTAACCACTCCCCGAGTGGGAAGTCGTCATTAGTTGTAAGTCCCAAGTGCGGAGTGCGTGAGTGAGTGATAAGCAAGACCACAAGATTATATTTACCAGTAGCCATAGAGCATTGTGTCCGTAAGTAAGAAAGGAGGTAATCACTCGAAGTAAATGGAGCCTCAATAGCATCATCGGACCTAGCTAGCTTACGCGTACCTCTGGCTGACCAAGCTCCTCGTCAGTTGATCCCAGTTCGTTGCAGATGAAACACTGGTGTTGTTTGTATACACAGTTTTGACAGTACCAGCGCTCAGCCTTAGTGTCCTTGCGCGTCAAGGATAGTGTCTCACAAAAGGATTCTTGTCCGGATCCAGACACACCATGGAAATAGCGGGCGCAAGGTCCATCGCAACTGCCAGTACCGAAGACGAGAATATGATAAGAAAAATCTTCCAGATGAAGCAAATAGATAGAGACTAAACACATTAACTCGTCGTTTCATGGGCAAGAACTATATAGTGACTGACATTTAGCTTACATTAGCAACTCGCCACCATCATCGCATATATGACAAATGGGTGGATCATCCATTTTCAAGTTCGTCTTCATATCGGCTTTCTTCCGTTGGTCTTTAGGCAGATCTTTACACCGGATTTTCAGTAACGACTTTGTTCCGACTTGAGCCTTCTTCTCAATTTTCTGGTGCTCGTGGTGTTTGTCGTCAAACTTTACAGGCCGGCGCCTTTTCTTGCCTTCTTCTCCTCTCTTGCTGTGTTCTTCGTTCAAACACAGAAGCATCTGCCTGGCATCCTCTGCTTTCTCTTGGGGACTTACTGGTCGAGCAGAAGCTTCTGCTGCGCTTACGGACGAGGTGTCCCAGGACGCATCTTCTTCGTCCTCCTCCTTGTTGGTTTCGTCATCGTTCCGACCGAGGACTGAATCCAGTATCACCCGACTCTGAATACAGCTATGAAGGGCACCTTGCGCTTCGAGCTCTTCTGGAACCTAAAGAAGTCCCAAGAGTAGTGACATCAGCTACAGCCAGTCTTCTAAAATTATTAGAACTCTGTTTTAGTGCATTTCTACTCAGCTTCTATCCTCGACATAAGCAGCAGAAGATAGGCAGAATATACCCTCCCTTTTGTTTACAGTATGTAAGTGCTCTATTCAACTTAAAAGTTGAGAAGCCTTGAACTGGACAGTTACCTTGGTGAAGAGGGTGGGAAAAACTTTGTGTACCATCTATTGCCAACAACGAGAAACCAGAGTCAGATGCAGGAGAATGCTCCTTGTGGTATCAAACTTGCGACACATAAGCATTCCGAAAACTGGACTAGCACTAAGTATAGCTAAATTGCATATCAACCACAACACAGCACATACTCTGGTCTCCTTCAATCCATCCTCCTCGTCAGCAAAGCATTTCACAACCCGCACATATTGCGGCATATGCTGGATCATGATCCGTCTGTTCTGTGATGCGTTGGAATTTGACCTTCAAACACGACACCCTTGAGTATACTTTCGATACGATGTCTTGTTATAAAAACTAAGTACCTAAATATCTTTAATGCCATGAAAAACTTCATATTACTAAGACAACCACACGATAAAATGCAGGACTCGGGTATGTGTTGATATAGTGCATACCCGCAATTCTTAACCAGATGGCTCTCTGCATCAAGTTCTGATGCCTGCGGATTTTTCTTCGCAAAGTCTAGGAAGTGGAGAAGGTGATAGTCACCGCTCACGATGTGGAAGTATGACGGTTTCGGGTACAGCAGTTTAAACCTAGACAGACGTGATATCCGGATCAATCTTCAGATGATATGTCGGGCCTTCTTCACAAGCAGTACATTTTAAGCAACTATCTCGCCTCAAGACAACACACTATACGCGCAACTCTCTGACCCTTTCTTTCTTGATAAATCTCCCCACACGTTTAGTCCTTTGTCAGAATTTGGTGACTGTTCAGAGGTCAGAGATAACTGCGAATTTGAAACGACATACGCAAACCATCGGAATAAGACAGTAGATTCTCACCAGGAGCCTGTTGTGGCTCTCACGAGGAAGGCTGGCCGTTGTGCTCCAAACTGTATCGACCACATCTCCAGTTCTACAGTCAGCACTTCCTTCCCATAAAACTTTCCAGTGAGATGAATAGCTGAATCCCCTGAAGCATTTCCATTCATGACGACTCCATCAATGCACACCGGTAAGTGTGTGATAGGCACCAGTCGGCTTTCGGCTTTCAACTCGAAATCTTCGACAATTGGAACTGACATCCGGGCGGTTTGAGGCCTTTCTCGTCTTGAAGGCAGGGATGGAGGATTTTTGTCCTTCTTCGAACTGGATTCAGTCTCCCTGCCTAAGCCTCTCGAGGCATCTTCCCTCATTGGAAGCTTTCCAGCTTGATGACTCCTTTTCCGCGCTGCGTAGTTCACTGGATCTTCGTGCTCACAGGGCACTTCGGCGCGGTGATCCTGATTAGTCCTTAGTGGAGGAGCAGCTTTCCACGATGAGGAATCTTCCGCCTCGTCTACATACACTCTCATCTTCTTCACTTCCTTAGCATCGTCCAGCCTCTTCCTGGCTTCCTCGTCCTGCTTCATCACATCGTCCTTCAACATTTCGAGAGTAGGATGTCCAGCGAAGTATCCGCCTATCCTTAAATATCTTTCCCACCCTTGGTTGAAAATGAGTTTCCACTTGGGATGATCTCCTTTCTGCGAATCTTCATTCTTCCAGAAAGCATGAGCTCGTCCATGAACGCGTGCCATCGTGGAGACTCTTCCAGAATCCGTACCCAATCTTTCCCTTTGAGCCTCTTGGTAACAATTCGCTTCACCGGCTGTGTCGTTCTCCAATTAACCAATGTTCCCCTTGAAATCTCAAACGAGGTGACGGCAATTCCTCTTCAACGCGTTCTTACAGTCATAGAACTACAAAACATTTCCCTCCTAGCCTTTTATAGCTATCTGCGTTAACAATTAGCCACTGCTCCCCTTGTAGCAGTCTGCATGACGAACCACTACTATCCATCAAATTTCAAGAGAGCCGGTAACAATTCGATCAACCACTTTTCCGCGCTCTCGACTTCCAAATTTAAGTCCTCATGGCGGACTCCAATACGAGAATTTGTTCCTCCTCATCATTTTGTTAAAAAGTTATTCTGGCTAAAGCTCAATGAATCCCCCAGTAGTTGCATGAATCCTATACTTCTTCAGTATAATCCCAGACTATCCGGAAAAAAGAAAAAAGAGCCGGTGATCTAGACTCCTGAATTTGACGGTTCATCCCTGATTAGAGAGGTGAACCCTCACCAGCTAACCACAGTGCAGCTCACGAGTATCTGATCGTCCTCCTCCTGTACATATCCTCGGTCGACCTCGCCATTAATCTCAAAATCTTCTTGCATAACCCCCTATTCGAATTTAGCAAGCACTCCTCGCATTCTGAGCAGCTGTCACCTGTCACCAATGAATTCAAACGCTTCATCCCCTTCAATTCCTTCCCGTGTTTTCCCACCAAGAACTAAAGCCCTAAGTACGATTACATAAAAGACGAACTCCTGTCGCTCTTCTTGAAAATAGCCACCTAATTTCCACCAACTCAACTCTACCACCGGGAATACAAGTGACCTTTCTGATTGACACCTCTGCACTGTGTATGGGAGAGCCCTCCCTCCTGACCTCTCTTTGCCTCCGAATTTGCCTACATCCCTTGAAATCGCAATATGAAACGCAATGTGAAAGCTTCCTCTTTGTCCAAATCTGGATATTGTATTATAATTCACAGTACTACAGTAGAAATGTCAGATGCTACCAATCTCCACAAACCTGCGCTCGGATGCTCATACTATTGAGCAATCGAATTGCTCAAATCTGAACGACGCAATCAATGCATCAACTTAGGCATGCAGGCACAATCAACGTTTAGCAGAATGGAGCTCGTGCATCGAAGTGTTGACAAAACAACGGTCGTCTCGACCCTTATCGTCCCTCGACCACTTCCTGTACTAAAGCGGACCAAAGTACTGTAGTTTCTGAAACGAACACGTTAAGTGTCGCAGTTCGAACATTATCCTGTACTGTAGTTCGTTATCGTAAAGTACGCTAGCGAACGTCCAACATTTACTTATACAGAGTTTTCTTGCAGCCGTACAGTGATATCTTTTTTAACAGTAAAGACGACCGCGTAGAAAAAACGAAGGATGGGAAGACCCCATCAAGCCGTACAAGGGAGAGACCAAAAACAAAGGTAAAAGTACTATAACTCAAGATAAAAGTCCCATAGAATGTATACGGGGACGGGGTATAGCAGAAGAAGTATTATAAAAACATTCTAAATACTGCACCATGTCAAGGGCGTACAAAAATGGCATGAATAGTGGCATGAGACATATACCGCTTTCTTTGAATGCTGAAACACCTTGAATCTAATTTGTTCTTCGTTCCCAACACTCTTGAGATGACTTTCCCATGGATTTTGGCATGTCCTTAAACACGCGTAGATACAATGAGAAATGTATTAACCTCACTCCGAAGGTTGTAATTTTTACTAGAAGAACTTCAAAGTAAGTTGTAAAAGACACGTTTCCACGTCGAAATGTTGACACGTTTCATGTGGGTAAAGGTCACCCTAGTTGGCACTAATATACATTTACACGTCAGTCCTAGTTTGCTTTGTCAGTCTACGCGTAAGTCGCAAGGAGCCAAGCGAGAAGAAAGCCACCGCATGTGAAAACAAGAAGGATGGGAAGACCTCATCGAACCATATAAGGGAAAGAAATAGAGGGTAAAATGAGCCTAAACCCCTCATGTATCGTTAAGAGAAGCAAAATCATCCGATAACAAAATAATTAGTTTGACCTAATCCTCTAGAATTTGAAATAAGAATTTAAAATACAGCTAATTTCAAGAATTTATTTCACTTACATTTGATCCGTTTCTGATAACTTTAAGCATATTATCAACATTACAAGACGATGGTGAAATCGATATGTGAATGATGGATCTTTCTCAAAGAAAAATCATATAACAAAATGTGAATTTTTCCAGAGATATAGAATTTAAAATAACATGAAAATTGGAAATTTTATTTATCTTAAATATTAACTTTTATGTATATAAGTATTGGAATATAACAAATATATATTATAAAAAGTAACTTGTATTGGAGATGTAGATTTTAGAATAACATGACAGGTGGAAAATAATACTTAATTGAATTATTAATGTTATTTACGTATGGATAAATATATAAATAAATATGCAAAGATAATAAAAAGAATATTAAGAAAACTAGAATTTAACACACCAGAATTTGGCATGTTCATACTTGAACCCTTTACACAGAGAACATGACAAGACCATCATAGTTAGTTTATTTCATGGAGAGATCATACTAATCAAGTTATGTGTATTTCTTGAGTGTTTGCAACCCATATAAAGTATCTAATAAACAGCATGCAATAAAATGTAGATTGAAATATAGATTTTTAATAACATCAAAAGTGGAAAATAATATTATTTTAAATATATCTTTGTTTATTTTTAAAATAAAATATTAATTTATTAAAATAACCAAAATAATATTAAGAATTCAAGAAAACTAGAAAAATAAAAAACCAAAATTTTGTATGTTCTTACCTGAACCCTTCACAAAAGATCATGGTTAATCCATCCCATAGAGGAGGATCACACCTTATTAACATTTGCCACCTATCATCTCGCATGCATGATAGATTCTTTGGTCCGGGTTTCAAGATGAGTTGGATGAAAACTACATTATGCCAATGTCTAGAGAGCATGCACATGCTCCAAAGGGCCACCCAAAAAGGCATAAATTTTATCGCTCATCATTGTGGCACCCAGCACAAAAAGCTTACGTTTGTCTAACCCAAGTGAGAAGAGAAGAAGAGAAAATGACCACATGTGAAAGCAAGAACAATTGGAAGACCCAATCAAGCAATACAAAGAAAAGAAAAAGTAGCCCATGTTGATCAATGCCTTGCATTGAATTGCATACAAGCTTGTGCCATTTCACATCCCATTTTGTCCACACAAGTTCTAATTTGCTTTCTTTTGTGTTTTTGATTGGGAGAGAGAGTAGAGGGAATGTGACAGAGAGAGGCAACGTAATGAATGAAAGGATATTACAGAGTTTTACAAAGACTTCACCTGCATACATCACATGAGTGAATAGTAGATTCTATTTGTATTTTAGTTTTGGTTTCATTGGTACCTGGATTGAAGGCTATGAAAAATTGAATACAAACTTATGAGGACTTTTATATTTTTTAGGGTTTAGAGTGATAACTTCACATTGAGAGTGATGTCTTTGGAATTTTAATTTTTAATTTCTTGGTATTCATGCTTGAGTTCCATGGGAACTTAGTTTGAAAATTTTTGAATTGAAAATTAAAAGTTATGAGAGTTTATAATTTTTAGGGTCTGGAGAGAGATTGTATTTACTCTTGTGAGTTGGGATGTGAGAGGTTGTGGTTTTGCAATATGAGGATATATGGAGAAGAGCATTGTGTGTTATGATTGTTATTCTTGTGCTAGCCATGGCTACATTGCCCCATGTGGGGCTGACTAGAGCGGCTCAAGATACACCATGTTGTAATACAAGTAGCTAGATATATTATCTGGAGGTGAAAATTGGCTTGGTAACATCTAGAAGGATATTGTGCATATGGGCTAGGAAGACCAGACAGAGGTGTCACCAAAAGAGTACTTCTACCAATAGGGCAAAAGCCAAAAATAGCCTAAAAACTTTAAAGCCAATTTTGAAGGCTTAAGTGGATGAATTAGGCCTCAAAACTAAAGAGAATGATCTCCTTCAAGGATAAAAAGGCTTGCTTTCTCCTCCCTATGATTTTTCTTGTCAAAAGCTTTCCAATAGTACCTCACCCACATTATTATGAGCTCCCTATAGGAAAATTCCCTAGAGATTCCCTCTGGTCAAACAGGTTTGACCAAAGAGAGGCCAAGGATTCACATGTCATCCATCCAAACAACTTATCCAAGGATGTAACTTTTTGACAAGTCACCAATCCATGTATTTGATCCAAGGATGGAGCTTCCTTTGAGGAGATCCTCTTTGTTATATAATAAGAGAAGGTGCTCCTTTGGTGCATCAAAGTATTGAGTGTGAAACTTGGGTTTTCTCTCTTGTATCTCTCTTGGAGATTCTCTTGTCCTCAAAGTATTACATATGCCCGATGTGTTATTGAAGCTTTACCTTGCAAGGGATAAAGAGCCATGTGAGAAGGATGCACAAGGACTATGATTGGACCACTTGGGATGTTGATGTGAGACAAGCGACCACATCAACAACAATGACATTCAAGATTATGCACGCTTCCTCTATCTCTTTCTTGACTATTCCAAGGATATTGATCAAGTTGTGGGAGTGGTTAGCATCTCAAATGGGTTGAGCTTTTCATCTATCACTTGATTGTTTGGCACATGCTCCCTTGGATGAGTTAGCATGGTTCTTATTCCTCTTACTCCCTTGATGGTGCCTTTGTTATGCTATAGGGAGATGTGCGGGGCATAAAGAGGTGGCTGCTAGATTATGTCAATTCTGAGTGGAGGATTGGGTTGCACTTCAAGAGGAGTCGGTTAGGGCTACAAATTTTAGAAGATAGGTTATGCCATAGGATAACACAAATTCCATTTGATTACTATAGTGTAGGACATTGCATTACGAGGGATAGTTAAGTAGAGTAGCACGAGCTTTGATAAGAGGATTACGGGAGCCTTTGGTGATATCATTAGACCATGGACATTTGAGTGTGTGATAAGGGATTTGGCATGTAGATAAACATTTGTACCAATCTCATGAAAAGAGGTAGGCCTATTATCTATGGAGGATATTGCACCTATAGCATTTTTGGGTAGTTGGGCTCTCTTTGTACCCTTACTTTCCTCTCATTTTGTGGTTATTGATAGGCCAATTTTAGAGACATATATCACCAAGGTGGAAGGGAGATCCTTTTTTCTCTAGGTGTTATTATGATAGATGAGAGATGGTCTATCTCCATGGCCATGAGAGGACCTTCCATCATGTGCTTCACTACCATCAGATTGGACCAGAGGTTTGTAGTATTCCTTGATGGAGCAATAGTGTCAACAAATGCTACATTCTCTCTTAGTTGACTCATCCATTCCTCGGGCTACTAAAGCTTGTCTTTGCTCTTGCTCCAACAAGGGTGCATGCTCTTGGATCCTAGCTCAACTATGCATTAGGGCATTCCAACTTGGTATCTTCTCTATATCAATGAGGTTCCGCCTAGGTTTAGACCACCCATCTACATCTTTACTTCTCACTTGTAAGTATGGTTCTACACTAGATGCAACAACGGTCCATATGCCATGGTGCTCTTTTGGAGGACAAAGGGTAACTACCCATGGTGCCAACAAGGATATAATGTTTCTTATGGCATGAGAGAATGGATATCTTGCTTGGAAGGAGCATTCATATTCTTTACAAATGACCTGTGTTGGAGCATACTTATACTTGATCCAAGATAATCAGGTGATAGTCTTGGATGTTGGGGGTACACACTCTAAGCCTGATGCAATTTTGGAAAGAATAACTAGTCCATCCTCTTGGATGGACAACAAGTGGAGCAAAAGCACGCAAGGTCTCCAAGTATAGGAGTATGAAACAAGGTCACCTCTTTGTTCCTCTAGCCTTGGAGTTATATGGAGCAATGGACACGGCGTCAACATATTTGACAAGGAGTGTATCATATTAGATGCCATGGAATACCACTCTCACTCTCATACTTTGTAGCATACTTGAGACAACTTATAGAGAGCATTGGCTGGTGCAATCCATAGGAGAGCAATCACTCTAGGTGATGCTTCTTTGGATGCTCCAATAGTTTGTAGACCTTATGTAAAAGACCAAGGAGAGAAATAAGAGAATGGAAACTCATATTGTAACACTTGAATGAGAGAAAACTCCGAATGCCTAGCATGAGCTTTGGCTTTGGTATTTATAGGTAGCATACAAGGCCCTTGACAAGTTTCTCAAGAAGCTTCCTCAAGCTGCTTTCTTAGAGTGCAAGCCAAGTTAACTAGGAAGTTTCTCAAGAAGCTTCATTCTAGAAGCCGCCTACTTGACATGCAAGCTAAGCTAGTTGGAAGCTTCTTGAATCTTCCTTCTAGAAGTTACTTACTTGCAGTGTAAGCTAAGCTAGCCGGGAAGCTTCCCAAGAAGCTTCCTAGATACTTCTAGAATATTCTAGACTAATTTGTCTTATGTGCTACTTTGTAAGTCCGACTAACTTTGTTGTTAAACTCCATATTGTTACATATTCTCCCACCGCTAGTTGGTGATGTCCTCGTTGCTAGTGAAGTTTTGAATTCTTGGATGGCCGTCTGTGCATTTTGGAGGTGAAAAAGAGGTTCCTATGTTGCATCATGAAGGGGATACTCTTTCCAAAGGACCTTGTACTCCGTATGTTGGCAATTGCCTCATTGAATATGGCAATGTCCAAGGATACGATCAACTTTGTACTCCTCATGATCATTGATAGGGATAGGAAGAAGGGGAGGTTGGACTTGAGAGGAAAAGGAAGAGGGGTTAGGAAAAAAGGGTTTCAACTTGGAAACATGAAAGACAGGATGGATATGCATATGACAAGGCAAGGCAAGTCGATAAGCAACAAGAGAGACAATTTGGGTGATATCAAAGGGTCTTATCCAATTAGGGGCAAGTTTACAAACTTGGGAGAAGGAGGTTACTAGAGGATAGCATGACTTTATCATTGACTTCAAAGGTGAGATCACGATGATAGTGGTCCGCATATTGTTTTTGGCGATTCTGAGCAACAAGGAGGTGAGACTTGGCTTGTTGGAGAGAGTGGGATATAGTGGTCAAGAATATGGAAGTATGAGGAACTTGAGATGGATGGGCAGCAAGAAGAGAATTTGGAACAAGCAGATCTTGGCTAAAATTGAGAAAGAAAGGGGAAAATCCGGTGCTTGCCTGTTTGGAATTATTGTAGGCAAATTTTGCAGCTGTAAGATATTCATCCTAATTGGTATAGTGGACATTGACAAAGCCACGCAGCATATCCTCCAATGTACGATTTTCACAATCGGTTTGTCCATTAGTTTGAGGATGATAGGCCATGGACAAAGCAAACTTGGTGCCAAGTATCTGGAAGAGTGCTTGCAAAAACTTCTTGGTAAATCAAGGATCACGGTTGGAGATGAGTACACGTGGCATCCCATAATGCTTGAAGAAATTGTCAAAGTAGATTTGCACTAAGGTTGGAGTATCCACGGTATCACAGGTTGGTGCCAAGTGGATTTTCTTACTAAGCTTATCCACAAACACCACGATTGCGGTGTGTCCTTGTTTTGTCTTTGGCAAAGATGTGATGAGATCTAATCTCACATGCTCCCAGTGAGCAGATGGAATGGCGAGTGGTTGAAGGAGTCCACTCGGCTTTTGGTTGTTGGCCTTGTTACGTTGGCAGCTCTCACACAATTGGACAAATTCTTGAACATCTTGTGTCATGTTGGGCCACCACCATTGACGTTGGAGGGTACCCAAAGTCTTGTCCACACCCATATGACCAGCAATAGGTAAATCATGGGCTTCTCGAAGATGCACAAGTCGAAGATCACCATTAGTTGGAACATAGATCCAATCCTCATGGAATAAAAGGCCCTCCTTGATAGAGAAGGTGTTGTACTCCTTATCACATGCCGTAAGGCAACCATGTACCATTTGGAAGAAGTGATCTTGGTGAAGAGCTGATTGAAACTCGTTTTGGACCTTGGAGTCAACTGACACCATTGAAATTGTCACTTTGATGAGAGGAAGAGACTTCAAATCACGTTGTTGTGATAAAGCATCAGGGATGACATGAAACCAACCTGGTTTGTACTCAAGTTTGATGTCATACAATTGGAGTTGTTCCTCCCATTGATGATGTCAACTCTTCATGTGTTCCAAGTGTAAGGTTTGCAAAAATGGTTTGTGATCAATTTGCATGATCACTTGTTTCTCCAAGAGGTAATGCCTCCATACCTTAGTAGCATATACCATTGTAAGTTGTTCTTGATCTCAAGTAGAGTAGTTTTGTTCAGCTGTATTGAGTCGGCGAGACACAAAGGCAATGGGATAGAGTCCATTTGTGAATTCTTGTTGCAGCACGGCTTAAATTGCAAAGTTAGAAGCATCAAAATCAACCACATAAGGTAGTTGACGATCATAGGTTGAAGAATGGATCTTGAAGACACCATATGCTTTCACTTTTGGAATGCTTCTTCATGTTGGGTGGTCCACTAGAAACTCAAGTTGTTTCCCAAGAGATCAATCAATGGTGCAGCCACATGAGCATAATAATGGATGAACCGTCAATAAAAACTGGCCTGTGAGCCGGCTTGTCTCTCACTCAGGATGAACCTCTGATGGCTATTATGGTAGCGCACCATGGACTTAGAAGGCAAGGAACCTCAACTCCATCATACTCCTCCAAGGCTAACACTCCAAGACTCAAGACATTGCTCACTAGAGAACTCAATGAGAGAGAGATAGTTGCAAATGAAAAGATGATGAGTACCTCTTCACCCCTTGTTTATATACTTGTGAAATAGTTACATACCAAAGTTACTAATTACCATAGTAACTCAAGTTACTAGACTAAAAGTCAAGTAAAGCCAAAAAGTAGAAAGGAATATCTATTCACATGGGCATATTCCACTAGCATGTGATCTTATCTTGACCCATCCACTAAGTCAAGGATTCCTTCACATAGGCTATCCTTGGACTATAGAAGAATCCAAAACAAAAAGACTTGCGGGCCCAAGAATTCTCAACTCTTTCCTCAAATCCAAGTACCTAGGAATAATACCAAGTCAACACACTAGAATCCAAAATAGTGATACTCATCTTTTCCACTTCCTCTAAAGTAAGGTCCCTTCTATCTTAGATATGACTAAATTTAGCTAATCATGACTAATGTAGAACCATCCTTTATCTCTATATAAAAAATATCTCTCAAGTACTTGTAATACCAAACTAAATATCACAATACCACACACATGCACAAATGGGTGTTACATTTACCCTTGGACTATGTTTTCACTTTGTCCTCAAAGTGAAGGTCTCTCTACCTTCTATGATATATCTTCAACTTATCATGGTTGGAATGTGGCAAGAGCATTGCAAAGCCCAAAAGGCACGACCTTGAAAGCGTAAGTTCCCCAAGGTGTGGTGAACATGGTGAGTTGTTGATGCTCTAGTGCAATCTTGATTTGGTTATATCCACTATAACCATCTCCAAAGTTGTATGTCTCATGACCTACAACCTCCTCCAAGATCTCATCAATGAATGGAAATGGGTAGTAGTCCTTCTTAGTAACAACATTGAGCTTCTTGTAATCCACACATACCCAAAGCTTGCCATTCTTTTTCTTCACAATGACAAATGGAGACTCCCATTCTGAATTCTGTATCTCAAAGATAAATCCAGCCTCCTTGAGCTTATCAATCTCCTCCTTCACAACCAAAGATACTGGTGGGCCAATGCAACATTGCTTTTGGCGGATTGGTCTTGCATGTGACTCCACCTCTATCTTGTGCTCCTCCAAGGTAACTTCCTTCAAATCCTTGTAACTAAAAGCAAACACATGGATGAACTTGCAAAAAAGCTCTTCAAATCTCACTTTCTCCTCCTTGGTAACATTTGGACTATATTTGAGGGTAGATAACCTTCTCTCTACCTCCTCAAGTGTCAATAGTGATTTGTTTAGGTCCTTCAAAACCTCTGGCTTAGGTGCAAAATCCATAGCACAAAAAGGATACACATTTGAATCAGATTCAGATTCATCCTCTTTTATGGAAGTCTTCTCTTCCATGCTTGTGTCCACACCTGAAGCTACTTCTTCAAAATCTGATTCCCAATAATCAGAAGATGGTGTATTTGAATGTGAAGTGTTGGTGGTGTTAGTCACAAGAACAATGACTCTATGGTTTGATGGCCCAATCCTCAAGTACCCTTTGTGCCATCAATCAGTTGTGTGTGTTGCTCCCAACCATGGCCTCCCAAGATGTAAGTCATAGCTTGAATCCTTCAAGACTTGGAAAGTCATGAGATTTTGAACTCCCATAACAAAAACTACCACTTTATCTATCACCCTTATTGGTCGAACTTGTTGCTTGTTGCCATGTTCACCACAAATGTTGAAGTTCTTGAGGGTATCATACCCAACTTCTTCATCAACCTTTCTGACATGGCATTTATTGTTGATCCTTCATCAACCAATGCATCCTTGATGTTGTGACCATTCACTCTCACATCAATCTTGGAGGCATATTCACAAGCCTCCCAAGTTTTTGGATCCTCTCAACACTCTCTTCTAATTCTATTGTAAACTCTCTTTTCCTCAAATCCACTCTTACACTCACCTCAAACCCTTTGGGAACCTTTCATAGTCTCAATTTCCACTCTTGATGACCCTCCATGTTCCCAAGATGAATCTAAACACTCAAACATGTTTTTTGTTGCTCTCAAACTCCTCATGCATGAGATCTCCACTCTACAGAATTGACACTTCCTCACAATGTCACTCAAATCTCCCAACCAATATGTCACAGTCCTCTAACATTTTTCACACTTGATCAAAACTCTAGGGCATCTTTCCTTGCAAAATTTCAGATCTTTTCATTGAGCCATTTGGCCTAGACACCTTTCTATTCAGTACACATATTTCAGATTTGGTTTGAAAACCACCCTACTCATTTCAAAAACTCATAACTCCCTACTCAAGAATGATCTCTCTCTAATTCTTTTGTTTGCATGTAGGATATAACATACTCAATTTTTTTGGAAAGTTTCACAAAAATACACTAAAAATTGAAGAAATGGCAGACTCTGTACAATTTTCCATAGAGCATGCAGTTGCGGGAGCAGTTTACCCTATCAACTTTCAAAAATTCTAGCCCAATACGCATAATAGATCTCACAATAATTCTAAGTGTGATAATTGAAAGACAACCTAAGCTATCATGTGTAGAAATTTCAAGTTCAGATCTCTAACTTGAGATTTTGCCCAAAATCACCTTAATCTCCAAAATCTGCAATCCTTCTCACACAATCTTTCCAAATCCTCTCATGTGTACAAGATGTACAAAATCACTTCAAAGATATCATAATGAACTTCATGGTATACAAATGGATCTTGGTTTTCTAACATAAGTTCAACGCTCTACTCTCCTAATGTTCTCTCCAAGTGAGCTCTCATAGCCTCCTTCTGCCTAATGTAAAATTGAACGCGGAACATTATCTTGCCTTCTAGAGAGGTCCCAGCAACGGAACCAAAAATGGGAGCCGGCTTGTCTCTCACTCAGGATGAACCTCTGATGGCTATTATGGTAGCGCACCATGGACTTAGAAGGCAAGGAACCCCAACTCCATCATACTCCTTCAAGGCTAACACTCCAAGACTCAAGACATTGCTCACTAGAGAACTCAATGAGAGAGAGATAGTTGCAAATGAAAAGATGATGAGTACCTCTTCACCCCTTGTTTATATACTTGTGAAATAGTTACGTACCAAAGTTACTAATTACCATAGTAACTCAAGTTACTAGACTTAAAGTCAAGAAAACTCAAAAAGTAGAAAGGAATATCTATTCACATGGGGCATATTCCACTAGCATATGATTTTATCTTGATCCAACCACTAAGTCAAGGATTCCTTCACATGGGCTATCCTTGGACTATAAAAGAATCCAAAAAAAAAGACTTGCGGGCCCAAGAGTTCTCAACTCTTTCCTCAAAGCCAAACTCCTAGGAATAATACCAAGTCAACACACTAGAATCCAAAATAGTGATACTCGTCTTTTCCACTTCATCTAAAGTCAGGTCCCTTCTATCTTAGCTATGACTAACTTTAGCTAATCATGACTAATATAGAACCATCCTTTATCTCTATATAAATAATATCTCTCAAGTACTTGTAATTCCAAGCTAAATATCACAATACCACACACATGCACAAATGGGTGTTACAGACCAATACAAATGGAATTAAGAAACCTTTGTTTTTGAGATCCAAGGGCATGACCTCTTCAAGGAGAGCGTGGATGGGTAGAAGAAAAAAGAGATGGAGTCCCATGAGGAGAAGGAACTCAAGGAGAACAACACCATTGTTACAATTGTGGCCGTATTGTGCATATATCTACCAACTCTTGCACTCATTTCCCTAAAGGCCCTCAGCCTTTGTACAAGCAATCTTTGAACAACATGGAGAGGAACATTGAAGAGGAAGAGGTGGAAATCACTTTGGAAAATGAGGATTGCCAATAAATGTAGCTTGCGGCCTTATTGGCTCAATAAGGAAGCAAAGAAGTGAGGGAAGGAAGAAGACTAATGTGCAAAGATCCCAAATGGCAACCTCACAATTGATTGTCGTGAATGGAATCCTAGAAGGTAATCAAGTGAGAGTATTAATAGCTCCGGGAGCAACAAAGAATTCCTTGTCTTGCTCTGTTGCAATAAGATTGGGAATGGATCTAGAGAGAGATTGGAGTGAAGAAGTAGAGTTACCTAATGAGCAAACAAAGAGCATTGAATCATTACCTAGATGGATAACAGTCTATATAGGAGAATATCAAGAAGCAATTGTGTGGCGAGTGATACAATTAGCTCGTTATCATGCAATCTAAGGCATGCTATAGATGGAGCATTAAAACCCTATGGTAGATTGGAGGAAGAAAGTAGTGAGAACCCACCAATGGTCAATCATTGGGGTTAAAGAAAAATCACACAGACATGAACTGCCTCTATATGTCATAGGGACGGCAATTGTATGTAAGATTGATAGATGCTTCATGAGTCTAATAAGAGAATTCTAGAGTGCATAAATTGATGGAAAAATTCTTGAGAAATTGAAGGATGTGGTAGACGAGTTTCAAAATGTCTTTTCCAATGATTTACCCTCAAGATTACCACCAAAAAGGCGAGTAGATCATAAAATTGAGACACTCCCGGGGAAGACACCTCCTTGTAAGGCCCCATATCGCCTATCACCTCATGAGTTGGAGGAATATAAGACTCAAATTAAGGAGATGTTGCAGAAAGGATTCATCCAACCTAGCGTATCACCATATGGGGCCCTTGTCTTGTTTGTGAAGAAGAAAGATGGTATAATGTGCATGTGCATTAACTATCGGGGTCTCAATCAGCAAGCAGCAAAGAACAAATACCCCTTACCTTGCATGGATGACCTATTTGATGAACTCCATGGAGCAAGATACATCAGCAAATTGGACTTGCAAAGCGGTTACCATAAGATCTAAATTGCGAAGGAGGATGTGTATAAAACTGCCTTTTGAATGAAGTATGGCCACTTTGAGTATCTTGTGATGCCTTTTGGCCTCACCAATGCACTTGCCACTTTCATGAGTCTAATGAATGACATATTTCATCCATACTTGGATAAGTCTTTCATCATCTTCTTGGACGATATCTTAGTATATAGTAGCACAATGATAGAACACAAACAACATCTACGAGAGGTCCTCCAAATTCTAAGACAGAATCAATTGTACGTCAAAATCTCAAAGTGCAAGTTTGGCAAGTGTGAAGTAGACTACTTGGGGCATAGAGTAAGTGTAGAGGGCATTCAAGTATTGACAGATAAAATAAAGGTCATTCAAAAATAGAGTGCTCCAAAAGATTAGACTCAACTCAAGAGCTTCTTGGGGTTGATGGGATTCTATCATAGGTTTGTCAAGGACTTCTCTAAGGTTGCACAACCTTTAACGGCACTACTTGGCAAGGAGAAGAAGTGGACATGGGGAACTACACAAGAGTTGGCCTTTCAGAATTGAAATCCACCTTGCTACATGCACCAATCTTGAAGTGGTATGTCCCAAAATGTCCAATCAAGTTGGCTACAGATGCATTAGGCGTAGGAGCAGTCCTACAACAAGAGTGGAGTAGTCCTACAACAAGAGTGGAGCAGTCCGACAACAAGAGTGGCATGACGGATGGCATCCAATTGCATATTTCTCTCAAAATTTGTTACCAATAGAGTGCAACTACCACACCATAGAATGAGAAGAGTTGGCCATCATTTTGGCAACTAAGCATTGGAAGCACTATCTAGGCGAGAAGGCATTTGTATTAGAGATAGACCACAAACCTCTAGTCTACCATGAGACGCAGAAGGATCTATCTCATCACCAAATTTGGTGTGCAGAGTGGTGATAATGCTTCAATATGACAATCACCTAGATGGAAGGTAAAAAGCAACTTGCAGATGCATTCACTCGCATGCCAATGGCAAACAACTTGGTGCAGAGGTTAAGATTAACCCTGAATTCTGGCCAAAGATTATGGCTACTACAAAAATTGATCCACATATTGTAGAAGCATAATCATCCAAAGGTGTCACTAGCACCCAAGGACTCACCTTTTGCAATGGCAAATTATGGATCCCAAATGTCCCAAAATTACGCACCACCATTCTAGTAGAATGTCATGATTTGGCCATTACAAGTCATGTTGGAGTAGACAAGACCTTGGATGCAGTCAAACGCCATTACTATTGGCCCAAGATGAGCAACAACATGATGGACTATGTGCACAATTGGCTACTTTGTCAATAGAACAAAGCTTCTAATCAAGCTCCTGTAGGGCTCCTTCAACCCCTCTCCACTCCTACCTAACATTAGGAACAAGTGAGTATGGATCTCGTTTGTGAATTACCCAAGACCACCTCAAGGTTTGATTCCATCGTGGTCTTTGTGGACCGGCTTAGCAAAATGATTCATATATACCCTACTACCAAGGATGTGTCCGCTCCACAACTAGCTCAATTATACTTAGATGTAGTCTTTTCTCACCATGGCTTATCTAGAGAACTCATCACTTATAGAGGCACCCAATTCACCACTTTGTTTTGGCAAACACTCTTTAGTTTCTTCAAAACCAAGTTATCCATGTTTATAACTTACCACCCACAAATAGATGGCCAAACAGAGCGGGCTAATCGCATGATTGAGGACATGTTATGCAACTTCACCATAGAAGAGCAAGAGAAGTGGGACATCCTACTCCCGTTAGTGGAATTCGCTAACAAAAATTTAGTGAATGCATCCACCCAGGTCACTCTATTCTTCCTCATGTATGGTGAGCATCCCTTCACACCTTCTAGCTTGATGAAGATCCGTCTAGTGGCTACCAAGGTTGATGCAGTCAACACATTTGTTTCTAGAATCCAACAAGGTGTGGAGAGCGCCAAGCACAGATTACAAATTGTGCAAAATTGATAGAAGCAATATGTTGATGCACAGCAAAGGCACATGGAGTTCGATGTTGGGGATCAAGTGTGGCTATCAACAATCAACCTCACATAAGTGGGACCTCGTAAGCTCAGACCTTGTTTTATTAGGCCTTTCTTGATTCTTTGTTGCGTCGGCATTGTGGCCCATCACCTTGAGCTACCACCACACATGAAGATCCATCCAGTGTTCCATGTCTCCCTACTACGCAGATATGCCTCCCAATCAGGCCAGGGTCATTCCACACAAGACATTAGACCTTGTCCAACACTCATTGATGGCATGGAAGAATATGAAGTGGAGCAGATTCTCCAAAAATGCATGTGTGGCACTCACCATCCGCAGGTGGACTATCTAGTACAATGGAAAGGTTACTCCCCCTATGAAGCAACCTAGGAGCCCATTGCAAATTTGACACATGCATCGGTGTTGGTGCAAGCATTTGAGCAACAATTGCACAATGAGGACGTTACATCTTAAAAGGAGGGAGGTCTGTAATACCAAGAGCTAGCCATATGATCTAGATGTGAAATTTGGTTTGGTAACATCTAGAATGATGTTATACATGATGGACAAAATAGATCAGATAGAAAAATCACCAAAAGAGTATTTCTACTAATAGGGCAAAAACCAAAATAGACTTGAGAACCTTAGAACCAACAGCTAGACATGATTTAAAGGTGAGAATTGGCTTGGTAACATCTAGAAGGATGTTACACATTATGGACTAAACAGATCAGAAAGAGATATCACCAAAAGGAGACTTCTACTAATAGAATAGGAACCAAAATATGCCTAAAATCTTTGAAGGCAATTTCAGAGGCCTAAATGGATGAATTAGGTCTCGAAAATGTGTAGCTCCCCCCCCCACATATGGAGTAAAGGCTAGCCTTTCCTCCCCCATGCTTTGTCTCATTGAGAGCTTTCCAATGGTACCTTACGTGATTTTGAGGTTCCTATAGGAAGATTCTCTAAAAAATTCCCTCCGATCAAAGCTTTTTTGACCAAACAGATAGGACCTAGACTAAACATGTCACCCATCCAAGTAAGTAATCCAAGGGTGGAGCTTGCTGACACATCACCTATTTGTGTGCCCAATCATATGGTGGAGCTTCCTTGGAGTAGATCCTCTTTGTCTATATAATAAAGAGAAGGTGCTCCTTTGAGGCATTGAATGTTTGAGTGTGTAATCTGTGTTTTCTCTCTTCTCTTGTCCTTGGAGTATTACAAGACCAAGGTTTCGGTCTTCATAATGGGTACCTTCTTACTTATCATGATGGTGTTGTAGAATTCTTTGGAAGGTACAAACTTCTTGGTACAAGCATACACCTTGTGCTCTTTTTGATATTTTGTTATTTTCTTGGCCAAATCTAGATGTCCACTAAAGTAGGTCAGATGGTGGAAATGACTTGGAAATTTCTCCTTCTCCTTGTTTGTCAAAAAGCCCATCCTTATGTAGAAGTGCACAATGAAGAGCACTAGGACAGTTTTTGCTCTTTGTTCCATGTACTCCACTACCTCATTAACTTGTTTATGAAACATTTATTCCCAACTCATAAGTTTCCTTTTGTTCACAACTTGGAAGAAATAAACTTGGTTGAGATTGACATACAAGGTTCATTTTAATTGGAATAGTTTCACAATCAATCCTAGAATGACTTGCTGGATGAGGTCCTTCAAATATTCTACCTTATACCCATTAGTATACTTCCCTCCTACAAATGCATTGTTTATCTTAGCCTTCTTACTCTTTCTCATCTTGGCATGAGTAGTATCAATGTATATTTGGCCAAATGGTGCTCATTTTCCCCTTATACTTGCTACTAGTGGTCTTAGGTCTTATAATAAGGTTGGCTCTTAACAACTTTGTGTATGAGTTGTTTCATATTTCTTCTAACAATGGAAAATTTATAGAAATTTAGTCCCATAAAAGGAATTATAGATTTCTAGTTTTCAAGTACTCAGCTCTGTAATGTAATCCTCATTTGGATAATTTGGAGGTTTGCAAATGATCTCATCCAATTTTCATGATTTTTATTTTGTCTTGACCACCATTGCTTGGTCTGCCATCTCATTGGTATTAAAATCTAGTGACTCTTGTGTTACTCCTCTGTAGCACTCTTACACTCCTAAACTTGAGTATGCAACAAATCTTGCAAACGGCTTGAGCAATTCCTACACGAGAAGAAGAAAAAATTGCAAAAGTGAAAATTAACTTCTTGTGAGGTGGAGTTGGCTTTTTAGAGATTTTCCCACTTGTTCATTCCTCAACCATCATGATGGTTGGTGAAGAGTGACAATCAAATAGTGCATATGTGAATCTATAGTGAAAAAGGATCACAAATGATTTTTTGGTTGTGCATCAAAAGTCACAAGCCATAAACTTTTGAACTAGTTGTAGAATCTCATGCAACACTATTTTGACTAAATCCCATTGCTTTGCAGCTCATACAACAATGTTCCACAAACTTCTGACAAGCTCATATCATAGATCTCATTGTGTGGTTTTTTCAACATGAATAGGATATGATACAAAGCCAATGCTTTTAGTCATAGCAAGAGAATTTCAATCTTTTTTCTAGAAACTTGTGTTTGCCAGAGGTTTGTCAAGCTAGGTTTGGACTTCATTTAGGATGGAGCACAAACTAATCATTTTCCTACTTAGTGTTATCCTCATGCTAAATATACTATCTAGAACACTTCTAAAATACAAGAAATAAGAAAAATTGTATAGTGACATGGAGTTCTAATGAGGAATTATAGCATCATGTGGATAGGTTGGTCTAGCAGCCTTGGAGTGGATCCTTTGTGCCACTAGTGGACTAGTTTGGTAATAATTCTCCAAATTTTGTTGCCTTATCATCTTTGGAGACCACACTTATTGATTGGCAATAGCTAGTAGAAGGAGTATGCTTACTAGATTTGTTTAGTAGGATATGCATTCGACTAGTTGCAATATTATAGGTATGCATACGTGATAATAAGCACTTGTATATGGATAGAGAAAAGACTACTAGATGAGTCTTTCTAAATCATTTGTCACACTTGGCCTATTTTTATTGAGAGTAATTATCAATGTCAATAGTCAAGTACCAAAAGTCCTTACTATCAAACATGGAGGTGTAGGATTTTACGAGACATGGTACCATTGATTTGGTATTTTTGGATATTCATGTTAAGGATACACTTTTTTTGTCAAGGACAAGGTTTGCAAGTATGTTTTGGGAGATATTACCTACAACATCTCCAAGTTCATCAAGAATTTTCTTCAACATACATTTTGGAGCATGTTCTTTAATGAGTGATTCTTGCATATGGGTGATGGCAAGTACTCATCAGGTCTTGTCTTGGATTGGCCTTGCAATGTTGTTGGATACATTTAGAGTTGGATCTTGAGCATGTTGTGTTTGCCTTGGTGGAAAGACCTTCTACCTAGAGAGGTTTTACAATGTGCCTATGATTAGATTCAACAACTACCACACCTTATTATCAATGATATTCTAGATGTTGGGTGCCAATCTCAAATGGTAGTAGTGGTTGATAGGTCATCTATGGTGGTGGTGAGCTGTGTAGGTAGCACAAAGTTGCATTACCCACACTCATGAGTCTCCAAAGCTCCCATGCTTATTGGCAGGGAGGTCCTTGATATTTTTGAGACTAATAGTTATAGCAATTGGTGGAGCCCATTGCCAATGAGAAAGAATGAGCAATGGGCTTCCATATTGGTATTACTGCCATATCAAAAATGTAAATGATATCCAAGCATCATGTATGAGGTTAGGCTATGGACTTGAATTTTTTGACCTAAATTATGAGCCTTGGATTGGCTAAGTGCCATATGATGCACTTGATATGCATCACCACTTGGAGACTTGTGAGGTCTATCACTCTATACTTATTGAGATGATTCCAACACATATTGGGAAAGATGGACCAAGTGTGCATGGTATTCTTAGTATAGAGCTAATACTACTAGTGAGAGTGGTCTCCAACATCCAAGTGTACATGGTCTACTCAAGATACGCTCTTGGTCTACTTGGGACATAGCTAGAGGATGTGTGGAACTTGTAGCTAGAGCAAAGGGAATTTTTTGCCCTAAGGTTGGAGACTCTAGTAGTTAGAAGCATGATAGTAGTCTCAAGGCCCTATTGTAGCAATCAATTTATGTGTCTTCCACCTTTATAGCAATTATTTAGGGTACTTGGGAGCCAAAAATTGGACCCAAGCTTACAAGAGGAGAAATATGGAGAGTTTGGATGTTCTTAAGGAGCTACACAAGTTGTTTTACCTTTGATATGAAGGATTTAGATGCTCTAAAGTGATATGATATTTAGATTGAGCTGATTAGTGATACATTAGTTTTTGACATCCTTACATATGAAATGACATGGAAAGAGCCTTGATTTAGAGTTGGAGTAAAGATCTTTTTGAGGTTAGTTTGGTGAAGATTTCACATAGAGAGTATACTTTAGCTACAATGATGCCAACCAAGAAGGATATGTATGGAAACTACATAGATAGATGGATGTGCAAAGATTACAATCCCTATCAACCAATAGATTAGGGCTGATTGGTAGGTTATGCCTCCAACAAAGGAGATATTTGGTCCAATTGGACATGCAAAGATCTTCAGTATTGTGGATCTTTGAACAAGACATCATCAAGTGACAATCAAAGAACATGACAATTCCAAGATAGCATTTTGTGTTATTTATCCTTATGATAAGGATGTATTATATCAATGGGTATTCTTATCATTAGGGTTATGCTCTTATTGAATTCCAAAGAATCATGGATAAGATCTTACTGGGATTAAATTTTACTTGGTGATATATTGACTACATTTTGGTCTATAGCACTATTATAGAGGAGCATGAGAGACATTTTTTGGAGGTGTTTGAGAGATTGAGATCTCATGGACTAAAATTACATCCTTCAAAATGCAGATTCTTCCAAGAGTAGGAAGAGTATTTGGATTATGTTATCTACCTTGATTGGACTTGGTGTTTATCAGACCAAGATGAAAGTTATTTTATGTATTCCTTGGCCTACAAATGTGAGTAGAGTATGAGCACTCCTTGGGTCAGAAAAATATTATTATCAATATATTGAGGGTTTAGTGTCATTGCCAAAGCGTTGAAAATGCTAACAAAGATAACACTTGAGTGGTTTTGGGAAGATGAGCATAAGAGAGCTTTTATAAAACTCAAGAAGAGATTGACATCTGCTAATATTCTTAGAAGACCAATCAAAGGATATACATTTCAAATTCATATTGATTGGAATACATTTAGGCTTGGAGCAATGCATGTCCAATAAGATGATGAGGGGAAAGGATGAGAGGATAGGATGAGGAGATAGGATGATTTATGGTGGACATTAAAAAAAATATGGAATTTAGTGATGAAGTTAGTTAAGGCTAATGAAGTAGTGAATAGGCCAAATTAGCCTAGAATATTCTAGAAGTATCTAGGAAGCTTCTTGGGAAGCTTCCTAGCTAGCTTAGCTTGCACTCCAAGTAGGTAATTTCTAGAATGAAGCACCTAAAATCTTACAACTAGCTTAGCTTGCATGCCAAGTAAGTGGCTTCTAAAAGGAAGCTTCTTGAGAAACTTCCTGGTTAACTTGGCTTGCACTCCAAGAAAGCAACTCAAGGAAGCTTCTTGAGTAGCTTCTCAAGGCTTTATATACTCCATATAAATAACAAAGCCAAAGCTCATGCTAGGAATTTAGAGTTCCCACACTTAAGTGTCCCAATATGATCTTCCATTCACCTATTTCTCTCCTCAATCTTGGCCTTTTACATTGGTATTAGAGCAAGAATGGGATGGATGGAAGTCATGGATCACTAAATCAATTTCTACTAAACTATTGGGATTTTTGCATCTAGGTACTGCACAAGCATCATTTCACATAGTTCATCATCTCACACTTTGAGTAGGATTTTTTGTTTGTTTTGTTTTTTTAATTTTTTTGTTTTGTTAATAGTTTATTGTTTTTGTTCAATACAATCACCTTGTTTGAGGAACCCTTGGTACTTGGGAGGAACAACCACAATTTTTTATGAGAGGAAAAATTAAAATTATTTGATATTAAATTGGAGTACAAACCCAATCTGTTCTATGTCATCTTTGATATCTTATCACAACAACTTGATTTGAAGTCTCTTCCTCATCATAGTAGCAATTATGATAGTGTCAATTGACTCCAAAGTCCAAATTGAATTTAAGATAACTCTACAACAAGATCCCTTCTTTCATATGGTACAAGGTCATCTTGCAACATGCAACAAGGAGTACAACACCTTCTCTTTCGAGGAAGGCCTTCTATTCTATGAGGACCGGGTCTATGTTCCAGCCAAAGGTGATCTCCAACTTGTGTGCCTTCAAGCCCATGATTACCCTTTGTTGGTCACAATGGGTGTGAAAAAGACCTTGGAGTACCCTCCAATACCAATGGTAGTGGCCCAACATAGCACAAGATGTTAAGGAGTTTGTCTAATTGTGTGAGAGTTGTCAATGCAACAAGGCCAACAACCAAAAACCAAATGGACTCCTTCAACCACTCCCCATTCCATCTACTTGTTGGGAACATGTGAGCTTAGATCTCATCACATCCTTTCCCGAGACAAAGCAAGGTCATATAGTAATTGTGGTGTTTTTGAATAAGCTTAGTAAGCAAATCTATTTGGCACCAACTGTTGATATTGTGGATGCTCCAACATTGGCATAGGTCTTCTTTGACAATATATTCAAGCATCATGGGATGCCTCATGTACTAATCTTTGATTGTGATCCTTGATTCACTAGGAAATTTTGCCAAGGACTCTTCCAGATACTCAATACCAAGCTTACTTTGTCCACAACCTATCATGCTCAAACTGATAAACAGATTGAACCTGCAAATTTCACCTTGGAAAATATGCTTTGTGCCTTTGTCAACATCCACTATACCAATTGGGATGAATGTCTTATAGCTACAAAGTTTGCATACAATAATTCCAAATAGTCAAGCACCGGATTCTCTCCTTTCTTCCTCAATTTTGGCCAAGATCTACTTGTTCTAGATTCACTTGCTCCTCCTCCATCTCATGTCCCTCATACTTCCACCTTCTTGACCACCATATTCCAATCCTTCCAACATGCCAAATATTATCTCCTTGTTGCTCAGAATTGGCAAAAACAATATGTGGACCACCATCATTGTGATCTCACCTTTCAAGTTGGTGATAAGGTCATGCTCTCCTCTAGTAACCTCCCCTCCCACTAGATACCCAAGTTTGTAAACTCACCCCTAATTAGATAGTACCCTTTGATGTCACCCAAATCATCTCTCTTGTTGCTTATCAACTTGCATTGCCTTGTCATATGCACATCCACCCTATCTATCATGTTTCTAAATTAAAACCCTTTGTTCCTAACCCATCTTCTTTTTCCTCTCATGTCCAATCTTCTTGTGTATGGCATGATGAGAGAGTGCAATTAGTACCTCTTCCATCTTAGAAACCATAGTTGGTACAACATGGTCATGAGAAGCTAGTACATTTTGGAGTAAAGTAAACATAGAGTTTACTTTAGAGTCATTATTAATGGCTTGGTATGCAAACTAATTTACATTAGTTTATTGCTAGATATCTGGTTTATGGCCAAGTTAAAGTATCACACAATGCTCCCATGATATAGTTATACCTACTATTTATTGCTAGATTGTGGACTTTGTTGGACCTTAATCATTGATTATGAGACATAATTGGTATATTTTGGTTATGGTGGAACACTTCTCTAAGTAGATTGAGTTGGTTCTACTTCTTGATCAATCTAATGAAGAAAGACCTTACTCATTATTGGAATGGGTTCTTAGTCATTTTGGTACAATAGCTGAGGTCTTGACTAACTAGGGTATAGAGTTTTGGAAGACTTTTGGATTGTGTGTGACCAAGCTTTGATTGATCACCATACTACCTCTTGAGATCACCCTAAGGCACATGGTTTAGGAGAGAGAGTAGTTCAAGTGTTGAAGAGGAGATTGCATATGTATAGTTTTTAGAGAGGCCACTTTGGAGATTAAGATCTCTAATTAAGTTGGTTGGCTATGGGTTATCAATTCTGCTAGAAAGACTCCTTAGCATCCTCCTCTCTTTACTTCTTACTCTATGGACTAGATCCAAATGTACCTACAACCATTCATTGTGATGCAACTATAGTTTTGGACTTGGATGATTCATATGTATGGGTAACTATATGTTCTCAATGGGTTTAAATATTTTAGAAAGTGATGTTGATGGCCTTTGAGAACTTTACAATTGCTTAGCATAGAGATATCTTACATTAGGTCACTATTCAAAGAGGAAATTATAGACCCTTGATTTTTCAATTCTATCCAAGTGATTATGTATATCTGTAGCAAATTTCACCAACGACTCTTGATATGACTACAAGCCGTACTATCTTGAGGTTGTATAGGGTTTTGCCTTCTAGATTCCTTATGTTAGAAGGATATGATGGTATTTTTTGGAAGGACCATACACTATGTCATCTCTCAAACATTGATGGCACAATGTACCCAAGCTTAGCAGATGTATGTGTTGACCTATGGTGTATGATATGAGGCTCTTTGGATAGAGCTACAACAATTTTGGTACGTGATAGTGATTCTAGATGATGCCATAAGGTATGTTTGACTCTTCTCCTCATGGTGGTTCTTCAAGGGAATGTCTTTGATGTACTTTAAATTAGCTAGTTCATGCTTTATGTGATATTGATTGCAGATATGCTACTAATAATGGGGATCAATAGCACCCAACCTCCTTATCTTTGCTCACTATAGTGCATATCACATACTTGAAGTAGGTGGCTATTTGGAGTTAGAGGGACCTACCCGCTAGTTATGGAAGCCATTGTGGGTCTTTGTGTCTTCTATATGACTTTTGCTTCTATAGTATATGATGTTGAGAGTGATTTATTTTTCCTATTGATGTATATTTGCATAACTATTGTCAACATTTGTAGCACCTAGAAAGTTTGTTAGGATCTTGGGATGAGTATCTTGGCAGCCATAATTTTATTAGTAGCTACTTGTGTGTTATTTGGTGGTAGTCATCTACAATGTTAGAGTTGCTAATTGCATTGTTAGTTGCACCATTTGCACCATTAACTTGGCTATTAGATGTGCCATTAAGTTGGACTTCTAGAGGAGTATAACTCAAAGTGAGCTCTTTTCTCACTTCTTCTATATTGGATATGGTGGAAAAAGGCCAGCAAGTGTCACCTTAATAAGAGTAGATGTGGCTTGACAATGTACTTAGGGTTTGTTGTTGGTAGATTATTGAGTTGAGTGTTCAAATTTAAGACCTGATTTGAGTTGAAATGATTGATTAGGGTGGGTCTTAGGAGTTTGTGTGTGATTTCTATGAGTTGTGCTTTTATAGTATATGATGTTTACAATGATGTATGCTATGTACCAATATATGTTTGCAAAACATGTCTTCTAGTGTATTAAGTTTATATTATTTCTATATTTTTGGCTTTTAAAAATGAGTTGAGATTTCTTGGATCCACAAGCCTTTCTTGAGTAGATCTTTTTATAGTCCAAGAATAACCCATGTGAAGGAATGTATAAAAATTATGTAACAAAATCTTGAGACATTCTTGGCACTCCGTCTTCTTACTTGAACCATCTATGGATCCCTTTAGAAGCCTAAAGGCTAGGAGGAGTACCTAAAGGAGACCATGACCTATACTATATTGCCTTGACTCTCAATGGTAGCTTCTTTGCCTAAGCGCTAAGAAGGGAATCCTACAAGATGAAGCTTGCTCAAAGTGGTGAATGATGCAAAAGACCAAGGAGAGAAATGAGAAAAAAAGAAGTTCACATTTGAACTCTCAAATAAGTGTAACTCCAAATGCCTAACTAGAACTTGGAATTTAGAATTTATAAGTGACCTATGTATAAGGTTCCAAAAAAGCTTCCAAGTAGAGTTCCTTTTATAAACCATATTTTTTGGAGTGCAAGCTAAGCTAGCTATTTAATTTGCATGCAAGGTAAGCTAGCAATCAACTTGGCTTACACGTTACTCAATCCTTAGAAAGTTCCTAAAAGCTCCTTGCAAACAAGAATTGTTTAGATGCATCTAGAATATTCTTAAATCTTCCTAGATATAGGTTGATTCTACCTTCTTTTAGCTATATTTAGCTTATATTAACTCCATATTATTACAAATGGATTGCTTAATTTAGTACATATAGCCCATGATGTGTGTATCATCCGCCAAGGAGTGAAAGACATAACTTGACATGGCCAAAGTGGTAGCTAAGAGCTCTTTAAAATAAGCAATATGAAAAAAGGGTTCCTTTAAAATATCTCCTTGTCATGTACCAATGGTTGACTACAAAATTGGGATTCCTTCTTATGAGAAATAGTGTTGGTAGCAAGAATAAGAACAAAAACCATATAACAACCACATAGAAGAAATAAGACTTGCCAAGGATCCACAAACCTCCCTAAGCTCTTTAAAGATCAAAGCGTATGAAATGTTATTGAAAGTGTTGTCAATAAACATAAATAAAACAACCCAATCTAGGTGGATATCTAAGCATGTTCTAATATACCAAGAGGTAGCTCCACAATGTCTTTTTCTAGAAACTCAAATTGATGTAAGGTAATAGTCTCAAAGGAAAATGATATGGCAAGTAAGATCCAAGAATACCTCCATTGCAAGTTGTAGATGTTGCCTATACATTAGTGGTACCAATTTCATGACCTAAAATTGTCATTAATTCTTTATACTTAAATAATAACCTTTGCTAAGTATATATTATTGTCTAATTGAAATAAAAAGTGACAATCAAGCATTACTACAATCATATTATTATCTAATGATATTATTAGGGCAAAAAATTTGCTTTTGTGTCCTAATTATGCATCTCCTGTTTGTGCATATGTATTACTTCGTAGGTTGGTAAGTAACACTCCGAGATAACTCTGCTATGCTCTTGGACCAACATTAAGGATTAATTATCCATTGCATATCCTAAAACAAGCTTTATTTGTTTGAAATTACTTACTTTCAAAACAAACATTTGGTCTAATCTGCAATTTGAGGATTTTATAACATATGCCATTTGAGAATTTTATCACCTTTGTAACCATTTTGATGCTACTTTGTACTACTTTACTACCTAAATTGAGGCTAGTTCATCTAATGCAATGTCTAAAAAGTATGTAACCAAATCCTTAAACAACATTGGTACTCCAATAATACTTTAACCATCAATGGATCTCTTTATAAGTGAGAAGGTTAGGAGGAGTACCTAAAGTAGAAAATTATGCACCACTTAATTTCTTCAATACATTATAGCCTAAAAAAGTTTTATAATAACTTATAGTATCAAAGCAAGCTTTTTGAATTGATAAGTAACATTTGATCATGGGATGCTATTTTGATTTTGATTTTGATTTTCTCCTTAATAACACACTTGTGAGTAGAAATATATCTTATGCTTGTGTCTAAAGAATTCAGAAGATCTCAATGAAACCTTAACAAAGCTTTGGGCAAAATTTTTTTATCTCATGTGGTCCTTGGGACAAACTTGTAATTTTTGTACGATGATCTTCAATTTTTATAGACAATAATAGATTGAAGAAACAAGCAATAAAAAGTTCTTATCCCTTATTTCCAATAGATAATTTGTTGGATGGATTGCGTTCACTTCAAATGGATTGCATTACTTGGTTATGATGTTAATGGCTAACTTTGCTAGGAAGTAGATCCATACCTACCTAGCTTAAGTATATTAGGACCTCTCAAGAATAAGGAGTTTATTCCTTTAAGTTCTTAGCCTATTTCCTTTCTTATATCCATGTATTCATTTAATTAGATTCTGGTCCTCTAAAACATTAGCAAACTGTAACTCCATGTTCATACAAGTCACTTAAAGTTTGAGTTAAAACGTTGAAGTGTAACATGAAAATAGCAAGGTCTTTCAAGACTACAAGGCACATAGGTGCATATATGCTACATTGCGATATCCAATATCTCATTGTGGGTATGAAATAAAGATAATTGAGCATCTAAATGAGTAATGTTTAATAACAGCTAGTCGTAGCAAAGATAAAGTTGGTACTATTTTAGAAAATATTGCAATAACAAAGCACTACTTATTTGGGTTTCACTATATTGAATTAGAATGATTACAAGATAGTTTGCTTTGACAAAGCATTCAAAGTTATTAGGTCCATAAGCTTATTTGGTGCTATTATTTTTTTCCTTGTATATTTTATATCAATGGACCATTTATTTTTTGTTGTTAGATCGAAACTAGAGCACATGTTGGTTGGATTTAATGTTATGATTTTAGATATACTCTTAGACTTTTGACTTAACAAGACTTTTTGACTAGAAGCTTTAGTTGCTATACTTCTTAATATTCTTGCATTAAAAAATCTAATGAGTATGTAAACTCATTTAAACAAAGATTAAAAAGTACTCATCATCCTTACATTTACACATATCTCTCATTAAAGTTTCCAAGGGGCCATATCTTGAAGATTAAGCTTTGGAGGAGTCTTGTGGAGTTTCATTTCTCATCTTCTTAGTCTATAGTGAGTGTCTTAATAATAAAAAAGATTCCAAAAAATAAGAAACAAGCTAGCTTAATGATGAAAAAAAACAATTCTACATTGGCTATTTATACTCTACATATGTTATTTATTATTATAGAAAGAATTAAGAGTTAGCTGAGTGGTGCAATAAAAAAAGGTAATTAAAAAAAGTGGTAGTAGTTAAAAATTGAGCTATATCTTAAGATAGAAAAAAAGACACATCAAACAATATAAGGAAACTTCAAGTGTTGAGATAGAACCAAGATCCAACAGTATCACCACAAGATATTCAATATGTTATTCTTATATATCATTATATTAAAGTATAGTATAATAGTACACAACCATGTAGGTCATACAACCTATATACAATTGGAGCATCCAAAAGAGATTGTATGTGCTAATGCTTAAAAAAGGACAATAAATCCTTGTTGTTTGAAGTTAGTTATAAAATAGGAAAATAAAATTAATATACTTATAATCTAAAGTGTTAAGCTCTTGTGCTATCTTTAGCAAGGATGTAAAACTCAGTATCTACGACAAAATATAATTCTTAAGTTAGAGAACAAAGAGTTTAACTCATTGTACACACTTAGAGACTCAAGTTATTATTGCTTAGCTTGTTGCACATCCATGATGTATGTAATCACTCCTTCCAAAAGAACATATTTTTTTAGATCAATTTTGTACAAAAAGAAGAAATTGTTGAATGTTCTTAAACTATGGATATTTTCTACCTATCTAGGATGACAAAACTCACTTACTCCAAAGTTACATCTCAAGTGGATCCATAATAATAACTTTTGCTATTTTAACATCTCAAACCATGTACCAATGTTCTCTAACCATTTTTTTAGTATAGTCTGAAGCATAAAGAGAAGAGATTGTTTTTTGTCACTCAATGCCTCTCAAAGAAAACATTCTCTCATTTTCCATAGAAGTACATGTAGAAGAAATAATTACTATAATATTTGAAGAAGATGAGATCATTTAATTTTTGGGCATGCTCTTGTATCTTTGGATCTTGAAAAAACTTACTAATAATCAAAGAAAGTTGTGAGGATGTCATGGTAAGAGAAATACTTATTCATCAATGTTCATAACTACCAATTAAGAAGTTAAGAGGATAACCAAAAAAAGTACCAAATCTTCTAAGAAGCCATAAAAGTTTTATATGTGGTTTTATAAAGCATCTACATGTGTCCTTGAAGGTAATCCATAAAATTCTATTAAATTTTATCCATTTCTATAACTTTTCTTCATGCTTTATTACTTAGTTCAAAGCTTTTAATTCTCTCTATTCTTCCAAAATTTATTCAATTTAAAAGCAGTTTGTATTATACACTTTTATCCTTTCTCAAATCAAACCACTAAAATAAAACCACTTGCACTTTGTGTATTCCACTAATTCTTGAAATATATAATTTAACATGTTTCATAATTCAACTCTTAAGTAATTTGAGACATAAGTTATTTATTATCAATAGTTATTATCTTTTAATATCAAAACTTCCAAGTACATGTTATTCACTATTCAACATGTTTTCTAGCTTAAATAATGCATGAAATCTGAACTTGATCTTCCAACATCTATTTCTTAGCTAGTTGAATCTATTTCTTAGCTAGTCGAACTCCATTTCAACTAGCCTTCTTGATCTTTAGTTAACTTTGCTCTAAAGAATCGGAAGTCAGTGAAATAACCAATCTTAATTCAAAGGAAAACTTCAACTTTAATATGTTGCTTTTTAGCTAGTCTACTTCGTTAGAGGTTAGAAGAAGCATTATAAACATTTTTAATCTAATAAGAACACTAGAAATAGTAAAAGGATGATACATAAAAAACAATAATTTTATTTACTTTTGCTAAAATTTAGACTCGTATATAAAAATATTTTGACTTCTAACATAAAAAAATTAATCAATAGACTTTAATATTTATAATGATATTTTAATCTATCCTATAAATTTATTTAATGCATGGACATTATCAAGCTATTTCTAACAAAAGGTTCTGCTTCAATACATTGCAAGATCTATCTAAGCACAATTATTGGAATTAGAGCTTTCAAAAGGATATTGAAAGTAATATAATAAGATATAAGTTTATTTTATTTTATGATTTTCAGAAAATAATATGAAATCAAATAAAACTATATTTTTCATCATAGAAGTCCATAAAATTTCCTCATATATATAGAAATGTAAAGTGAATATAAATAGTCATTATCTACAGATGACTATTCTAGAAACATTTTTTGCACTCCTGCAATCTAAGGGTTGATATTCTTATAAATCTTTCTTACTTATTGGAGCTTAATTTCTGTAAATAAAACTTAGACTTCTATTGTAGTTAAAGTTCTATATCTTGTAACCCACTTACTTTATGGAATTACATTGAACCTAATTTTTTAATTATATTTCATTTAGTGACAGATATCATAGTCCAAATTATTATTATCAAAATTTAAAATAAATGAATGAGGTGAATATTAGAAAGCTATGTCTTTAATGTTATATATTCTAATTGCACAGTAAATATTGAGATCTCCTTTAAAATTTCCACATTTAACACTGAAGACCTTATTTATTTTAAAATTTTAATAATATTAAAAAAATGGATATGATCTAAATTCTCATAATGATTCTTAATAGAAGTGGAAGTATTTCTCAGAACATAAGAGGCTTGCAAATATTATATAGAGTTGTCATTTGATTTATGGAATAAATATATTCAATAAATCAAAGGTTAAATAATAAAAATCTAGTTTTCTTAATTGTGTTATAAAATCAAAGTTATGTAACTATATTATGTTTTTTATTCTTTGTCTTTTCTATGTTTTCCTATTTAGTCTTCAAGGTGTATTATTGTCAAATAATCATCTCATAATTGACACATAACTATATTGCAAAATTTAAGTGTATACACTTCTCCTTTTGATTGTTAGCGAATCCATATTTCCTTAATAAAAATATAGTTAATTTTGAAAATTTTGAGTATAGAAACAAACATGTTTAGATCATGTTTACTCTATTTTGAACTATTTATATATGATTTCATTATTTTATAAATCCATAACAAAAATCTAAATAAAAAATATTTTAGACTCTTTTCTTACAATTGATTTTGCTTTCATATGCTCGATAGCTAATGTTCTAACCACCTCTTCTTGATAAACATCACTTTCATCACCTTGAAAGAATACGTAGAATGTTTCTATATTTGGGCATTTCAAAAATGAAACTTACGTGATCTTCATCAAGGTTGGAGTGCTCTTGTGAAGAATTTCTTAGACCCCTTAAAGAAAAAGCCACTTCCTGAAACCTTGTAAAGACAAGGTTACTCTATTTCTGGAACATCTATATATCATTTTCATGGGGTAAAAGGACCTTAATGGGCCATTTCATTTTGGAACAGGTTATGGGATATTCAGGTTTGAATTACGAGGGTTTATCAAGTTTAGCCCATTAATACAAACAATAGTGAGATTGATCCAAAACTTTGTTATTTATTAGAAGCATTAGTTATAGAAAAATTAAAATCGAAATACTATCACAAAGCAGTACATTTCAAGAACTATTTAGAATGGTGTGGTTACTATTATTTATTCCTTCTACCACAAGCAAAGCAAAATGCAACAAAGATAGGTTCAGATGGTCCTACATCATAATTCTCAAATCATTAATTATTCAGAAGATTCTGAGTATTTTAGGTACCACGGTGGCATCTAAAAAAAAAACTGTTCCAAAGACTACTACATTTAGTTACATGGACACTTTTCTTGTTAGTTTTAGGAATGTGTTTTAAGAGTCCATGAAAAGAGAAAAATTGTAGAAAAAATGGTCCTATTACATGAAGTCTTATAAATTAGCTTGAGATTGGATAGACAAGTAGACGGACGAGGGTCTCAATGAATCTTTTGTGTCCTTATTTTCACATAATGGAGAATATGTTTAGGGATAGAGCATGTATATTTCCCCTTGTCGAGGGTAAGTACGAGGGTTGGATAGAGCTTGACATTTGTGATGGTCGGGCAAAGGGGATGAAATTGGATGCGGAGTATCATTCGTTGGAGGAGGATGAGGCACTCTTTATTTGGAACTCCACAGACATTTACTAACCCTTGTATGCAGGAACCTGAGTTAACTCACAATATAGAAGAAGAGAGGTTTGATGAGATAGATGAGTTTAGGCTATGTAAATATATCTAATTGAACATTCCAGGTTTCTTGATGGTGATATTTTCAATTGCAGCACGTGTTAAAGAGTAGATTCCATTGTGAGCTCAAAACACAAGAAAACCAGAGAAAGACAAAGGAGGCAAAGAAAGAGATAGGAAGTAGGAAGATGAATTCTGCAAGAGTAGGAAGGCCCATAAAGGAATTAATCATTAAACATTTATTCTCAAAGGAACCAACAAATGAATCATTCCTTTTAGCTTTTTCCCACGACATTGCAAGCCAAATTAAAAGTAAGAGAGAATCTCCACAAGAACAAGAGAGGTGCAAATTAGCATAGATCAATGCTCTTAAAAGGACCAAGATTGAAAAGCTTTATGTTAGAATAGAAGGAGAGTAGAGATCCAAAGCACAAAAAAAAGATTCAAGGAGAGGAAACCTAAGTCAAAGCAACAATATTTAATGAGTCTATAATTAGCAAATGCATGGAAAACTCACAAAGAGATGAAGAACTTCATCACAATGTTATTTTACATAGAAGATCAACCTAAAATTGAAGATTAACCTTATGATAATTCTAGTAATTCATCATTTACAATCCACAACTCCACTCCTTGCACTTCTAGTGCACATGCTTGCAATTATATATTGTAATTCTCATGCAATGTATTTAATAAAAACTAGATTATCTACTTGGATTCTACAAATGTATTATAATTGTTGTTTGTTATGTATATTTATTAAGCAAATGTGTGGGAAGGTTTTTCTTGCTTATCTCAAGAATTTTTTGACACTCAAAAGGTTTGCTTGCTACCTTCCACTCTCCCTTGAATACCTCTCTCTCCATTCTTGAATGACCTTCATCCTCTTGTGAATTGCTTCTCTTGAATGTGCAAAATTTCCGTTCTCTTAAATGATTCTCAAATTTGTTATCTCCACTCTACATTACTCCTTTTTATACGGTATTCTCATAAAAATGTACATACTCTACACAAAACATGTTTAAAATTTGCTCATGTAATACATAAATCTCTCAAATACTTGATAAACCTTGCTCCAAGAATTGATAAACCCTCTCAAATATTTGCTAAAACATGGAAATATTTATGAATCTTTATGCAAATTTTTGTACTCTTAAAAGATGGTGACCTCTTAAATTCTTAAAATTACCCTCAAAATTCCCTCAACATTCTTCTAGCTAAACTCATCAAAATTTTGAGGTTGTGACACTTTGGCTTACCATTATTGACCCTCTATACAACCAAATCCGTTTCACACTAAACACCATTCAAAATCATACCACCCTCTATTTTCACACTTACACAAGTTCAAAATGCAAAATCACATGACAAGCATTTTTCAAGCTTGGGAAAACACAAGCAAACACAAACATTTGAGCAAAACACCTACAATCATGTAAATCTGAATTATCCCAATCAAAATACTAGCAAACCCATAAAATCCAAGCAAACTACTAAGTTTGAGTGTACACTTATCTAATTCAAGATGTAAAGCTATGGGACCTTGGGTACTCATATGATGTTTTTTGGAAATTCAATAGTGGTAATAGGTATATCATTCTAAATAATCATATTATGATCAAGATTTTCTTGTCATGTATAAGGCCATAACTTAGACACATCATTGATGAATACATATGTTGAAAAAATATAATTATGGCCAAATTAGATACAGCAATGAGAACATTATTGACTGTTTGTACAAGATTTCATCAAAAGATCTATGTAAAACATATTTTATTTTATAAATATGCAATCATATGAAATAACCCACATATCTTATGTTTTTTCCTTTTAATGCTTTTATGATAGTTATTGCTCTAACATAGCATGGCCTAATATCTACAACTTTGATGTGTTAACAATATAATTTATACAAACATCTCTATCTTAGAGAAGTATAATGTGATTGTCTCTAAATGGAGATTCAAGAATGCAAGGCAAGTATATATCTAAAAATTATTCCCAATTGATTAGCTAATCTTAATTTCTAGATATGATATCTTCCTATCTTTTCCTTAATTGTATAAGGACTTTGGTAAGAAAAATTTCCTACAAGAAATACTCATTAAACATAAAGAGAGAGTGGTTGATCTAAACCTAATTCAAACTCTGGTGCGTAGATTGAAAGTACCAACAAACAATGCAATTACAACAATAATTATTCATACAACCCTCGCAGCTACAAGCAAAAGAATATGCATCTACATATGGTCTAGGAGTCTAGAGAGAAATAATGCTAGTTCCTCAAACTCTCTTCTAAGAATGACAATTCTAGAACAAGCTAAACACAAGGAATGATGTTAAAACAAGCAAACTTCCATGATTTGAATTCAAGTTCTTGTGTATCACTCTGAAGCATAGTGTCATGAAATTTGCATAAACACCAACCATATTTTCACAATCAACACTTGAGTTTATAGACTCTCTCTAGCAAAATCATGAATTAGCTTTGGAAATTGCAACGTTGTAATACTTTGAGGACAAGAGAAGAGATAAAACACAGATTGCACACTCAAACCATTGATGCCCCAAGGGAGCACCTTCTCTTTATTATATAGACAAAGAGGATCTCCGCCAAGGAAGCTCCACCATAGGATAAGGGACACGTAGGTGACATGTCAACAAGCTCCACCCTTGGATTACTAACTTGGATGGGTGACATGTCTCGTCTAGGTCCTATCTTGTTGGTCAAACAAGCTTTGACCGGAGGGAATCTTTTAGGGAATCTTCCTATATGAATCTCAGAATCACGTGATTAAGGTACCGTTGGAAAGCTCTTGATGAGACAAAGCAAGGGAAGGAAGGCCAATCTTTCCTTTGTTGGGAAGGGGGATCTGCACATTTTCAAGGCCTAATTCATCCGTTTAGGCCTCCAAAATTGCCTTCAAAGATTTCAAGCATATTTCGGTTCCTACTCTATTAGTAGAAGTCCCCTTTTGGTGATACCTCTTTCTGATTTGTTTAGTCCATCATGTGTAACATCCTTCCAGATGTTACCAAACCAATTCTTACCTTTAAATCATATGTCTAGCTATTGGTTCTAAGGTTCTCAAGTCTATTTCGGTTTCTGCCCTATTAGTGGAAGTAATCTTTTGGTGATACTTCTATCTGATCTATTTTGACCATCATTTATAACATCATTCTAGATGTTACCAAACCAAATTTCACATCTAGATCATATAGCTAGCTCTTGGTATTACACACCTCCATCCTTTTAAGACGCAACGTCCTCGTTGTGCAATTGTTGTTCAAATGCTTGCACCAACACAGGTGCATAAGCCAAATTGGCAGCGGGCTCCCAGGTGGCTTCATAGAGGGGGTAACCTTTCCATTGTACTAGATAGTCCACCCACGGGTGGCGAGTACCACGCATGCATTTTTGGAGAATCCGCTCCACTTTATATTCCTCTATGCCATCAATGAGTGTTGGACAAAGTCAAATGTCTGGTGTGGAATGACCTTGGCCTGATCGGAGAGCATATCTGCGTAGTAGGGAGACATGGAAGATTGGATGGATCTTCATGTGTGGTGGTAGCTCAAGGTGATAGGCCACAGCGCCGATGCGACAAAGAATCAAGAAAGGCCCAATAAAACAAGGTTTGTGCTTACGAGGTCCAACTAGTGTGAGGTTGGTTGTCGATAGCCACACTTGATCCCCAACATTGAACTCCATGTGCCGACGGTGTGCATCAACATACTGCTTCTGTTGATTTTGCGCAACCTATAATCTGTGCTTGGCACTCTACACACCTTGTTGGATTCTAGAAACAAATGTGTTGACTGCATCGACCTTGGTAGCCACTGGACAGATCTTCATCAAGCTAGAAGGTGTGAAGGGATGCTCACCATACATGAGGAAGAACGGAGTGACTTGGGTGGATGCATTCACTGAATTGTTGTAAGCGAATTCCACCAACGGGAGTAGGGTGTCCCACCTCTCTTGCTCTTCTAAGGTGAAGCCGCGTAACATGTCTTCAATTGTGCAATTAGCCAGCTCTGTTTGGCCATCTATTTAGAGGTGGTAAGCTGTGGACATGGCCAACTTGGTTTTGAAGAACCCAAAGAGTGTTTGCCAAAACAAGCTGGTGAATTGGGTGCCTCTATCGGTGATGAGTACTCTAGACAAGCCATGGTGAGCAAAGACTGCATCTAAGTATAATTGAGCTAATTGTGGAGCGGTCACCTCCTTGGTGGTAGGGCGTACATGAATCATTTTGCTGAGCCGGTCCAAAAAGACCACAATGGAGTCAAACCCTGAGGAGGTCTTGGGTAATTCACAGACAAGATCCATACTCACTTGTTCCCAACGTTGGGTAGGAGGGGAGAGGTTGAAGGAGCCCTGTAGGAGCTTGATTAGAAGCTTTGTTCTGTTGGCAAAGTAGGCAGCTACGCACATAGTCCATCACGTCTTTGCTCATCTTGGGCCAATAGTAATGGCGCTTGACTGCATCCAAGGTCTTATCCACTCCGACATGAGCTTCAATGGCCGAATCATGACATTCCGCTAGAATGGTGGTGCGTTATTCTGGGACATTTGGGATCCATAATCTGCCATCCCGAAAGGTGAGTCCTTGGGTACTGGTGACACCTTTGGATGATTGTGCTTCTACAATCTGTGGGTCAGTTTTTGTAGCCGCCAGAATCTCTTGCCAAAATTCAAGGTTAATCTTAACCTCTGCCACCAAGTTGTTGGCCATTGGCATGCGGGTGAATGCATCTGCAAGTTGCTTCTTACCTTCCACGTAGGTGATTGTCATGTTGAAGCATTGTCGCCACTCTGCCCATAGAATTTGGCAACGAGATAGATCCTTCTGCGTCTTGAGGTAGACTAGAGGTTTGTGGTCTGTCTCTACTACAAATGCCTTCTCGCCCAAGTAGTGCTTCCAATGCTTGGTTGCTAGAATGATCGCCAACTCTTCTCATTCTATGGTGTGGTAGTTGCGCTCTGTTTGTAACAACTTTTGAGAGAAGTATGCAATTGGATGCCATCCGTCATGCCACTCTTGATGTAGGACTTCTCCTATTGCTACGCCTGATGCATCTGTAGCCAACTTGATTGGACGTTTTGGGTCATACCACTTCAAGATTAGTGCATGTAGCAAGGCGGCCTTCAATTCTTGAAAGGCCAACTCTTGTGCAATTCCCCATGTCCACTTCTTCTCCTTGCCAAGTAGTGCCGTTAAAGGCCGTGCAACCTTGGAAAAGTCCTTGACAAATCTACGATAGAATCTCGTCAACCCCAAGAAGCTCTTGAGTTGAGTCTAATCTTCTGAGGCACTCCATTTTTGAATGACCTCTATTTTATCTGTCAATACTTGAATGCCCTCTGCACTTAACCTATGCCCCAAGTAGTCTACTTTAGACTTGCCAAACTCACACTTTGAGATTTTGGCGTACAACTGATTCTGTCTTAGAATCTGGAAGACCTCTTGTAGATGTTGTTTGTGTTCTGTCATTGTGCTACTGTATACTAAGATATCATCCAAGAAGACGATAACAAACTTATCCAAGTATGGACGAAATATGTCATTCATTTGACTCATGAAAGTGGCAGGTGCATTAGTAAGGCCAAAAGGCATCACAAGATACTCAAAGTGGCCATACCTGGTTCAAAAGGCAGTTTTGTGCACATCCTCCTCTGCAATTCAGATTTGATTGTAATTGCTTCGCAAGTCCAGTTTGGTGAAGTATCTTGCTCTATGGAGTTGATCAAACAGGTCATCCATGCGAGGTTAGGGGTATTTGCTCTTCACTGTTTGCTAATTGAGACCCCGATAGTCAATGCACATGTGCATTGTGTCATCCCTCTTCTTCACAAACAAGACAGGGGCCCCATATAGTGATATGCTAGGTTGGATGAACCCTTTCTGCAACATCTCCTCAATTTGAGTCTTACACTCCTCCAACTCATGAGGTGATAGACGATATGGGGCCTTACAAGGAGGCGTCTTCCCCGGAAGTGTCAATTTTGTGATCTACTCGCCTTTTTGGTGGGAATCCTGAGGGTAGATCATCGGGAAAGACATCTTGAAACTCATCCACCATATCTTTCAATTTCTCAGGAATTTTTCCATCGAGTTGTGCACTGTGGACTTCTCTTATTAGACCCATAAAGCATCTATCTGTCTTACAAACAGTTGTTGTTCCTACAACATATAGAGGCAGTTTCTGCTTGTGTGATTTTTCTTTAACCCCAATGATTGACCATTGGTAGGTTCTCACTACTTTCTTCCTCCAATCCACCATAAGGTTGTACTGCTCCATCCATGGCATGCCTAAAATTGCATCATAATGAGCTAACTGTATCACTCGCCACTCAATTGCTTCCTGATATTCTCCTACAGAGAGGGTTACCATCTAGGTAATGATTCAATCCTCTCTGTTTGCCCATTTGGTAACTCTACTTCTTCACTTCCATCTCTCTCTAGATCCATTCCCAATCTTATTGCAACTGAGCAAGACAAGAAATTCTTTGTTGCTCCCAGATCTATTAATACTCTCACTTGATTACCTTCTAGGATTCCATTCATGACAATTAATTATGAGGTTGCCTTTTGAGATTGTTGCACATTATTCTTCTTCATTCCCTCACTTCTCTGCTTCCTTATTGAGCCAGTAAGGCTGCGAGGTACATTTACTGGCAATCTTTGTTTTCCAAAGTGATTTCCACCTCCTCCTCATCAATGTGCCTCTCCATGTTGTTCAAAGATCACTTGAACAAAGGCCAAGGGCCTCTAGGGAAACGAGTGCAATAGTTGGTAGATATGTGCCCAATACGGCCACAATTGTAACAACGGTGTTGTTCTCCTCAAGTCCTTTCTCCTCATGGGACTCCATCTCTTTGTTCTTCTACCCATCCCCGCTCCCCTTGAAGCGGTTGTGCTCCTCGATCTCAGAATCCAAGGTTGTCTAATTCCATCGGTACTGGTCGACCCATGTGTTGCATTTCTGCCCGATAATGTTGAAGTGGAGCTACTCCTTCACCTCCACCTAATGTTCCTGCTATTCTCTGCGCACAAGCAATGGCTTCAAATACCATGTGAGGATTTTGCACCATGACTTCTTGGCGAATCCGCTCTTTCAACCCTTGTTTGAAATTGTCAAGAGCCTCTGCTGGACTCATGTCGGTAATTGCGACTTGTAGATCCAAAAAGCCTCCACATACTCTTGTATGCTATTCTTCTGTCTCAATCCCCATAGTTGGGTTCGAGCCATCTGCACAGAATCCACCGATTGGAAATTCTTCAGCAATCCTTCTTGCATTGCCATCCATGTGACCTCCCTTCTCTCTGCCAGCATGGATCATTACCAAGCATCATACTATGTGAGGGCTTTATCGGTCAAGTACCCACATGCAAACACGCCTGTAGCATGCTGTGTGATCTATGTTGAGAACAATCGGAAATATCGATTCATTCTCGAGATCCAATTTTCCACTACTCCCATCGAACGTTGCCCCTTGTAAGGTTCGATGTTGTTGGTCTTCTTCATCCGGAGTAGCAATGTGGCTTCATCATTGATAGGGTTCGTAGGTACGGATGCCTCTCCAAGTACTTCAGTCGCAGGTACTGGGTTTTGAGACGGCTCTTCTTCTTGCATGGCTTGATCATTCTTGAGGATCTGCACTTGACTTTGTAATGTCTCCATGGTCATCTTAATTCATTCAACATGCCTTGCATTCCTTGCACCAACTCTTGCAATTGCGGATCTATGGTTTGTGCAACACTCAATTGCTAATGTCTACTTCAATACAGAGTCAATATAATCACTTTGGAAGGCGCACGAACTATCGGAACTACCATTGGGACCTCATAAGCTATCACTCATTGATAATACTCCTCACCAAAATTCCTAACCACAAAATCTCTAAACATCAATTTCGGCCTCACTACATAATGGATTTCTACTTGAGTGTTGAAAGGGAGAGGATTTGGGACATTCATATCCATTTTATCATAATAGAATGTATATTGTCAAATCCCACTCTTTGTCATATATCACCACAGGTAGAATCACCGGGTTTGGTGAGTTCATCACTCTGTCCATGAATTCTGTGCCAAAGTGATAAACTAGCAATACTCTCATCTGCTCACGTTGGATATACATAACCTTGATGTGGAATGGGTTTGAGAATGGAAAGCTAGGTGCGGGAAATTGGCCTCCCGGTGCATCCATCCCATCCGCTCTCTAAAGTCCTTCCTAAGTCTAGCAACTACTCTATGTTCTCCACCTCAAATTACTTAGTTTCAGTAGTTCGTGCTATTCCAAGAGGGGTGATCCACTCTCTTGTACTAAAACACTCGCTCTGATACCATTTGTAATACTCCAAGGACAAGAGAAGAGAGAAAACACAGATTGCACACTCAAACCATCGATGCCCCAAGGGAGCACCTTCTCTTTATTATATAGACAAAGAGGATCTCCGCCAAGGAAGCTCTACCATAGGATTAGGGACACAAATAGGTGACATGTAAACAAGCTCCACCCTTGGATTACTCACTTGGATGGGTGACATGTGTGGTCTAGGTCCTATCTGGTTGGTCAAACAAGCTTTGACCAAAAGGAATCTTTTAGAGAATCTTCCTGTAGGAATCTCAAAATCACGTGAGTAAGGTACCGTTGGAAAGCTCTTGATGAGACAAAGTAGGGGGGAGGGAAGGCTAGCCCTTCTTCCACTGGGCGGAGACTTTGTACATTTTTGAGGCCTAATTCATCCGTTTAGGCCTCCGAAATTGCCTTCAAAGATTTCAGGCATATTTCGGTTCCTACTCTATTAGTACAAGTCCCCTTTTGGTGATACCTCTTTCTGATTTGTTTAGTCCATCATGTGTAACATCCTTCCAAATGTTACCAAACCAATTCTCACCTTTAAATCATATGTCTAGCTATTGGTTCTAAGGTTCTCAAGTCTATTTCGGTTTCTGCCCTATTAGTGGAAGTACTCTTTTGGTGATACTTCTATCTGATCTATTTTGACTATCATTTATAACATCATTCTAGATGTTACCAAACCAAATTTCACATCTAGATCATATGGCTAGCTCTTGGTATTACAAACGTTGATATTTAGGAGAAGCTTATTGACTCTATGTTTTGAGTTAGTTACTTCCAAAGACACTTTTCACAAAGAACAAGGGTTTCAAACAGGTGGTAATTAACCATCTATGTCATCTATAATCTTGCAAGTGATTAAAAGCTAATATAGTGTAGTGTAGCCTTTTCTCTAAAACTTCTTTTTTGTTTAGTTTTATGTTTTTTTCTTAAGCTCATGCTAGGCTACAAGCTTGCTAAGGCTAGAAAGTGGTTTTATACTGCTTGCCTTTGGAGCATAGCTAACTACATACGTAAGAAAAGTGAGCAAGAAGGAAGAAGTGTATGAGAAAGAAATAAATCCAAAGAGGTTAAGCCCAAAAGGAAGAGACATGCCAAAGGAGTACAAGAATCAAGACCTTTGGTCAATGCACCTTTGCCTTGGAAGACATTTGGCCCCAAAGGAGGTCCAATAGTTTGAATGTCCTACCACCTTAATAAATAATTGCCACCAAGGACCATTGGCATGCGCTAAGGTGCATGCATGTGTGAATAGATACAACTAAACAATGATTCAATCATTGAAGTTGGTAATAGACAGACTAGGGCTATAAATCAAGGCCTTGTTAGCAAAGAGTTTATGTAGAGATTTTCCTCCACCTATAATGTTGATTTTATTTCGGCCTTTGTGGTAGAAATTGCTCTACACTTTTGTCTATAAGATTGATAATTAACATTGTTGAGAAGACCAAGGTAGCCTAGGAGAGCATATGAGATAATTTTTGAGCCACCGGCTATAAAAAATGGGTGGTGCAATGTAGAGAGTACATAGTCCATAGAAAGGAATTGGGATCTTGCTGTGGAAATGAGAATTGAGCCACCCAATGATAATCCAAGAAATTGAAGAGAATATAGATCACAATAATGTTAACCTTACAAGAAACTTGTATGTATTGATTGAGAGCACTAAAGAAATATCTTTAGCCCAGAAAATTCCTCACCAAGAGTGATGATCCAATGGTTTTCACAAGACATGAACTTAGAGAAGGTTTGAAGGACTCCTTTGATGACACAAAAACTAATAATAGATGGAAGGTAAGAAGTTACAATGACATCCCACTCAAAGGGCTACCCTTGAGGAGATCAAAAAATTATTCAAGTCAAGAGAATGACCTACCTCAGCACAAGCTAAAAAATCTTGTCCAAGTTCATGTAGGAAGTGCAACTTGTAAATTGGGGACACATGTTCTACCCTTTGACCCAAGGCATTTATGGAGATATAATCAAGGATGGTGGGATGATGCATTTTTCACCACATGTGTTGCATTTCTATTTGAGAGTGAATCTCCTTACCAAGGAAAAAAAGAAGAGGTTCTTAAGTCACTTTTGTCCAAAGGAGTACTTCAAATGGCAACCTGAAGGAAATGTAATATTTAAGCGGTACAAAGTGGCCAATGAGGAATATGCAATAACAAGTAAATATATGAATGTAGAAAAAGTAGGGAATATTCTTGGTTTTAACAAGAGGAAGAGATTGACACCTACAAGGCCAATGGTGAAAGCAAAGAGTGCAAGGAAGAACCCTCAAGTGATCAAATTGTCTTTAGAAGGAGAGGTCAATGAAATTGACATTGAAGTAGAACTACAAATAGATAAATCCCTCACACTTTGGAACCATCTTCAAAAGAAGAGAAGAACAATGAGCAATACAAATATGCACAATCTTCACCAAAAAAAGGGAAACAAAGTCATAAAGAACTTTAATATCTCCAACCAAATAAGGAAGAAGGCCTTCAAGCCGCAAGTGTAGTCCACACCAAAGGAGCATACAATAAGGAAGTAAAATATTTGGGTACAAAGGGTGAGGAAGAAGAAAGGCCCAAGGAAGAAGGAGTAAAGAAGCCAATGGTCATGTATCCAAAACCAAAGGTCCAACACTTGAGTGCAAAGATTAAGTAGAGATTCAACAAGAAGAAGGTAGGCATTCGGACAAGAAGAAGCAAGTGGAAGAAGAAGAAGAAGAAAAACCTACACAAAGTGTGAACATTCAAATGGCACTATTGTCACAATTGGTCGTCTATTTTGTAGGACCAACACTAGATTTGATGGAGAAGATCTTGCTTATTACCAAGACTGTCACAAAGAAGTGACAAACCATACCCCCTTGGTGAAACAATCTCACCAAAATTTGTATCAAATTAAGGCATAAAGAACATATTAAGTAGATCAAGGACCTATATGTGGCCAAAAGTAAGAAACCCAATGACATTGTATAAGAGAACTTGTAATTGAAGTAGCTAAAATAAGCAACTCAAGAAGTATGAAGATGAATCTAAAAGCTATAAGGAGAGATGAGTGCCATTTTTCATGAGCAAAATCAAAAGCAACAAGAGTTTGAAGAACAATTGAGCTCAAGATGGAAAAGGAGCTAGCATTCAAAGCAAATTGATGCAACTTATGTGAGATTTGTAATAATGGAAGTACAAATGAATGACTTTCACACCAAAGAGAGTCTTCAAATCAACAAGGTAAATTGAAGAAGGAGGAGGAGGAGGAAAGGAGAGAAATCATTCAAATGAGGGATGAGTTGATTGTTCAAAAAATTTGCATTAGCTTTGAAGAAGAGAAGACACATATATTTCAATAGATGTAGGAGACAAGAGACCAATTGGTGTGCCTCAAAGAGAAGTCATTACAAGTAAGGCCACACCTCACCAAACTCCACAATTTGAAACTATAGACTTTGGAAGCAAAGGTTTACTCAAAAGAACAACTAGACTAGTTGGCGGTTTGATTGAAGGAGCACACTAATAGAAAGTTCTCTAAATAAACATATTCTCTACTTCTCAAATTTGAAAACTACTAGGAGAAGGTAGATATGTTAATTAGGATCTTTAAAGGCAAAGATAGCTCTTCAAAGTGTAGCCAAAGATCTTTGTAGTCAAAGACCTTCAAGTTGTAGGCCACTCAAAGCCAAAGACTTTGATAGAGGTAAATACTCTAAGTATAGGTGACCTTTGGTATGGAAGGACTTTGCAATGGAAGATGCCTTTGTAGAGGAAGACCTTTGGTGGAAAACCCTTTCATAGTGGTAGGAAACCTGTAATAGCAAAAAGACTTTTGGAATCATAAGTCTAAAGGTGGTTAAATTCACAAGTTCTAATTGGGGAATATTTGACACCTTCTTTAACATATAGAAGATACTTAATCAAGCCGCATTAGGATAGGATGAGTTAAGCATATAGGATTAGTGATGAATGATGGAAATGTAAAAAGGAGATTTCCAATATTCACCTAGCTATTGGATCTCTTTGGTGAGAAGAAAGAAAATGTATAGAGGACTTTGGTACAATGTAATTTAGGTTCCTTTTTGGTAATTGAAGAAAACATATAAATGACCTTTTTGGAATCAATAAAGAAAACATCTATTTGTATGTTGCTATTTTTTTTGCACTTTGAGTAATCTATCAAATGACCTTGTTAAGTAATGATGAGTAAACTCATAGTAGAAAAGTAGGTACTTGAGTGTAGGGAAGAATTTCCACCTATTTGGGATGTTTCATCTTTGGGGTTCCAAAGGAGCAAGGCAATGTATTGAAGATTTAAGGGTAATCAAGTGTAATACTAAGAGCTAGCCATATGATCTAGATGTGAAATTTGGTTTGGTAACATCTGGAATGATGTTATACATGATAGTCAAAATAGATCAGATAGAAGTATCACCAAAAGAGCACTTCTACTTATAGGGCAAAAACCAAAATAGACTTGAGAACCTTAGAACCAATAGCTAGACATATGATTTAAAGGTGAGAATTGTTTTGGTAACATCTGGAAGGATGTTACACATGATGGACTAAACAAATCAGAAAGAGGTATCACCAAAAGGGGACTTCTACTAATAGAGTAGGAACCAAAATATGCTTGAAATCTTTGAAGGCAATTTTGGAGGCCTAAACAGATGAATTAGGCCTCAAAAATGTACATGTTTCCCCCCAACAAAGGAAAGGTTGGCCTTCCCTCCTCCCTGCTTTGTCTTGTCAAGAGCTTTCCAACGGTACCTTACGTGATTCTGAGATTCCTATAGGAAGATTCCCTAAAAGATTCCCTCCGGTCAAAGCTTGTTTGACCAACTAGATAGGACCTGGACCTGGACCTGGACCAGACATGTCACCCATCAAAGTAAGTAATCCAAGGGTGGAGCTTGTTGACATGTCACCTATCTGTGTCCCTAAACCTATGGTGGAGCTTCCTTGGAGTAGATCCTCTTTGTCTATATAATAAAGAGAAGGTGCTCCCTTGGGGCATCAAATGTTTGAGTATGCAATCTGTGTTTTCTCTCTTCTCTTGTCCTTGGAGTATTACATCTAGAGGATTGAGATTACCACAAAAAAAAGCAAGATAATTGATCAATATAAAGACTTCTTTGGAGTTTCACTTTTTGGGAGGGGTGGTATGTAATCTTTGGAGTAGTAGTCTTTTGAGTAAAAAGACCTTCAAAGTGAAACAACCTTTGTAGTGAATAGAATTATCACCTTCAAGAATGATTTAGAATAGATTTGTAGTGAAATGATTTTTATTTGCCTTGTTTGTAGTGCAAGACAAGAGGTGACACTAAACTCTTATGGAAGTAGTTTTGCCTGAGAGGTTAAATAGGAAACAATAAAGAACCACTAAATGTGATATTTGTCTTCACTTTTAGTCAAATTTTTACCCATATCCTTGAATGGATGAGCTTTTTGTAATGATTTACTTTTAGTAGGTTGATATTGAGTTATCATAGCTACACAATTCAAAGTGATAAAATCAATTGATGCTTTGATTTTATCCTTTCCTTCTTAGACAATCCCTTTGGAATGAAAGTATTATAAGTAAGGTTGCTAGGTGAATTTGATCAGACCTCCTAAAACTTAGAGCAAACCATTATAAAATCCAAGCAAACTTATTTTAAGATTGAGCAAACCTACACACGTCACAAACACACTTGAGAAGTATTTTATTTATTAAATTTTATACAAATACCATCTTTTAGATTGAGCAAACCTGCACACATTACAAACAAACTCATGAAAAGTTATTTTTTATTAGCTTTCATATAAATACCCATTGGGGGCACAATTCCATGCAAAATAAAATTGTATTTTGCTTTGCTTAGTTTCTTCTCTTTGATCATTCTTACCTCTTACCTCCACAAAGTCTTGTTATGAATCTACCTTTATGCAATCTTCCTCTTCATCCTCCTACATGTCACTTCTATTAATTCAAATTTTTGGAGTATAATGCATGATCCAATCCATCAAAATGCACAAGATTTTCCATTACTAATATTAAATTGAATTCTCAACTCATGCAATGAATGCCAATGGTCTCCAAATATGCCAAACAAGTGTTTTGTGCATTTTTTATAACACAATGTAGGTGTCAAAATCCTTAATTTTCCTTAGTTTGAGATTGTTTGAAAAAAGCACCAAATGCATCATAGCTACATATACAAAAGCTCCTAATAAGTAGTGATTATGCTCAAAGGAATAATATTCTCCTCCCTTATTTAGGTCTGACTAGAGCGTGTGCCTTATCAAACATGTCATTTCATGACATGATTTGGGCATACCTACACAAAAAACACATTAGTCGCCTAAATCAATGGAGAATTCACTTTCACAAAATTATATATGACAACTTACAGATTGTTACCTTTTGAAAAATGGATAATTCTATGCTTATCACATATAACTTGACCACTTTCTATTGAATTAGACTTCCCTATGGTGGGCCTTTGGTGTTATAAGAAATAGAGTCAGTCTTCTAACCCAACACACCATGAGAATCCTTTCTTTACAAACACATGAAATTTGAGCTCTTTCCTCCATCCTTGGCCCTTGCACTTCCTTCTTGCAATATACAATATGGTAATGAAATTCTGTCAAATGTCTACTTCCTTCCCACAATGGAGAATATGGTACTAATAACTCTATCAAAAAAACTTGTTCCTACACTTATCCCACACAAGTTCATCACTCTTGCTATGCTATCTCTCCGTTCCCATTGTGTCCAATTCTATCTAAGGCACATGTCTATGGTATTGGGTTCTTCTAATATCTCTCCTGAATACTTCATGCTCTTTCATAACACTCACTAAACATTAAAGGAATCTTGATCATCCTCACTAGTTGTTTAAAAGTAACAAGATCAAGCACTCTAAAAAACTTGTCTATAAATTCAATACTACCAAATACCACAACTTTGTCTTCCAAATACTATGCACTATGGATACATTCCCAAGATATAAAAACCTCTTCATATCATCCAAATCCTCCTTTTCACACCATACCTTTAAATCCCAAGCGTCTTCCCACTTGTTTATCCATTCTCAAAAACTCCTATTTGGATAAAAAATATCTTCTTTTGTTGTTTTCTTTGGAAGTTTTAGGGTGCCAATATGAGACATTTTGCGATTGTTTTTTAAATTTCAATTTCAATTTTTTTCCTCTTTTGAGCTTAAATCCTTCATTTAATTGGTTGAATTTTTTAGTAGCACACAAAAGCAACCAAATAGCTTGGAGTAACACATGATGTCTTCAAATGACTATCCCACAAAATAACCAAATTGCTTGGAGCTTATTGATCACCTCATGACACCATCATTTCCTCTCAATTTGAATTGCAAACACATATCATCCCCTCTCAATTTGAACTGTAGTGTATTTAGTGCAATGCACATGCTCTGATTTAAGGTTACAAAATGCACCATAAACCCGCAAATTCTTTTTTGCCTTGTAATTTTACTTTTCTTGTAGGATTTTGCAGTTATGGTAGACTTCTTTGTAAACCCATAAAGATAAAGTGACTTCTCCACAAACCCCCAAATCCTTACAAGTCACTAAGGAGTTCAAGAACCCATTTTCTACTTCCATCAACATTTTTTATGTGATGTATACAAGAAACATAAACTATTATTGATGTGTAAGAGTAGTACCTTAATTTTATAAGAGAACTCTTATATCCTCTTGAAATCATGGGTCATGAAAAACATGGCAAATTTTCTTTAGGAGTTATGAGTAGTCCATAAAACTTAATTACCGAAAAAGTTTCCCAAATTTTACCCACAATTAGAAATAATTAAAACTTTAAATTTGTATGGCCAAGTTCATAAATAGTGAGAATGCTTAATTCTTGTAAAGTTGGATGTTAAAACCCTTATCTTTTTTATTCTTGTAGGATTTTATTACTATGTGTGACCTCATATAAAGTTTCTAGAGTATTCCTCTTCCATGACCTATAAAGATTTTATGGACCTTGCATCAAATTTTTTTTATGGAGTGCAAAACTCATTTTGAAACCCTTTGAACCACAAAACTTGACCAATTCTCTTCTCCTCACCCTCATAGTGAAATATGTTTAGATATTGCAACTTTTCCTTTTATGGTATCTCCACAAGATACAGCTTAATGGGGATATTCAAATGGAGAATTTATGCTTTTCTTCAAGTCTTGGGCTAAAGCCTATAAATTTTTTGTGAGAGTACTATAAAAAATTATTCCTAAAAATGAACAAAAAACAAAATTATGAATGATGTCAAAGATTTAAATTATAGACATGGCTGCACTTTTTAGAGTGCATTTCAATTTGAATATTGGTATTTTTATGTGAGCTAATGAGTAAGAAAAGTGAGTATAATTATGAGATTTTTAATTTTTTGATATGTGGAAGAGTTCTCACCTTTCATGTGTCCTCATGGCCTCAAGTGGAAAAGCTAAAATTTTCCAAGTGTCATAAGAAGACTTAATCAAATGCCATCCAAGTTGGTTTCAAAATTTGAACATTTGAGACTTCTTTGAAGCAAGAAAAATTTCCATGGGTGTGGAGCAAGGATAAGTTGTAATAGATTGGTGTTGAATCTTCAAATTATAGATTCCTTTTATTCATACATAAATGCAAATATTGAACAATTTGTGCATGTACTGTTGTACTTTGCCTCTCTCTCCCTCTCCCAAAACATAGTGTTTAGTTGTGGATCTTACGGATAGGTGGTTGTATGTAGACATATCATTGATTTTTTTAGTCCACTTGTTTGCCCAACCACTAGAACCTTCTACTCTTGTTTCTAGTGTTCTTTCTATTAGGTAGGGGAGTAACATGCAACCTAACCTATCATCACAACATGCACTCTTGGTGTTTTTATCATCACTTCCAACATTACCAAGCAAAGTATGTAGCACACTTAGAAGGAAAGAACCTAAGCAAAAGTTGTTATCCTTTCACTCATGACTTCAAATTAGAGATTTGAAATTCAATTGGAGTTGGACATGGAGTTGCTCCACTAAGCTTATAACAATATTTATAATAGAGTTTAATGTACTAGATCTCATTATCTATAGCACTTGAACCAATTAATTTTTGTAGGGTAGTTACTTGTACTTTTATCTAAACCTCTATAAATTTTGATGGCTTAATCAAACTCCAATCACTAGATATGGATAATTCCCAAGCTGTACTAACTTTTGAGCTTTATAACCCAAGTATATTTGATCCAAGACCCTTAATTCTCTATTGGAGTAATTCACATGAAACCTTTATATAGAGGTGAAACCTAACTACCAATAATACTCTATAATTTCATAAGTGATTCAAACCAAATCTAGAGAAGTGTTGAACTTGAGAAGATTATGATCAAGTTTAGTGTCTCCAACCTTATCATAATCTACTTACCAATACCTTAATTCCAGTACTCCAACTTCAATTTCTCATATCAGATTCAAGATAAATTCAAACATAAAACTTCTTTAGCTTAGCATGACCATCATTTTTTCTACTCTCCAATCCCACTAATACATCATAAAAATCGATGATAAAAACTCTCACAATCCTCCAATTTGTGCACATGGATATGAATTAAACCCGACTTCCTTCAGTTGATCATATCCTACTCAAAAGTTTCATAAATCCATTGATTCTTATCTTGAAACTTTAGCATGTTAGCTCTTCTTTCAAAGATCGCTCTTTGCTTACCAAATGGTCCACTCTTACTCCTTTAAGCCTTGAAAACTCCAAACTTCACATGTTGGGACCTAATTCCTTGTAATTTTGTCACTTAGCCATTTCTCATTTTGACACATGGACTCCACAACTCTATTTTGAAGCCCTTGAGCAAAATTAATCCCTTCCTTCTACAATAGCGTATAAATGATCAAGTTCCAAACTTATCCATAAGTAAGCACATAAAGGATAATAGGACCCAAAGTTTCAGTCATTGACACCATAAATGTAGGCCCAAAATGTGCGACAATTCAAGCTCCAAAGTCACCACAATGCAAAATCTGAAGCTTGGTGAGAAAAGGATAGAACATGTTTGATTCAAACTCTTCATCTAACGCTCTAGCTCTGATACTCTATTACAAGTCTCACTCTCCAACATCTTCCTCCCACTCTAGACTCTTAGGACTAAACATCCAGTGTCTATCAAGTCTCCACCATCTATATATATTAGAGCTCTTGAAGAGTACAAGGTCATAATCCACATGATCAATCACTTAGATGTACATAGATTGCTCATATGGCAATTTCAAAACCATATGATTTGTACTAAAATCCACTTAAAAAATATGGAGATAAACAACACTAAACTAATGTTTCATAAGCTATGCAAACCACAACTGAACATTGTCAATGTATTTTTGAGAAATTTCTGGGCACCGCCATTGGAAGATTAAAATCATTATGGCACTTAATATTGACTTTGAAGGTATTTGATTAACATTTATTGTTGGTAAAATGGAGTTTGCAAAATATGACTTGTCGAGTCAACTTTTATTTCTAGTATTGTGCAATATTTCTCCTTCTTCTACTTCCATTTTCCAATCTGGTTCAATTTCTCTTACTCATACTCCCAAATTTTAATTGGTTTCCACTTCCATTCCCAATCCAAACAAGAAATTCCAAGAAGTGTTGAGAATGGTTTTTGTAGTACCTTCCAAGCTGGTAATTTCTCCCCTTATGAGTGAAAATAGGTTCAAGAACCTAGCTCCACCCTTAACATCTCCCCCATTGAGCAACATGAAAATTGACAAGACTGATGATAAGTTCAAAATGGTTTGTCATCATAATTCACAAATTTTGGACAATGTGGATGATGTGGCAAAATTATAGGATATTTAGAGAGCACCTTGCAAGAAGCCTATTTTGAAGACCACTACTTTTAGCATAATGACTACTTATCTTGTGAATTGAGGGGTAAGATTTCATGAATCAATAAATACATCTTGATTAAAGAAGAAGTGGCAAAGGTGTATGCAATCATACAAGGCAGCTCAAGATTCGAAGGACAAAAGCACAAGCAAGTCTTATTGACATGGGACTTAATTGGGAATGAATAACCATACAAGATAAGTCAAACCATCATTACACACATTCTCAAAGGATGGATACTTTGTTTGGAAGTAGAGTCAACATTTCACCACCAAGATGAGTAAGCTTGGGTTTAGGAGTAGATATGACAATTATTGAATAGCATGAAAGTAGAAGAGAGGACTTGCAAAAGAGAGTTACACTTTAAGAAGAAGATGACATTTTTGGAGGAGAGGACATTCCAAGATCACAAACTACACTATTTGAATCAATCTCCTTTGTGCAAGATTTAGAATCATCTCTTGTAACATTCCTTCTTGCATAATGAGATTACAACATTAGAGAGCTAGATGAGAAGTAGAGCCAAATACCACATTTAGAAATTAATTAAGGCTTGTCCCTTAGAGATGATAATTCATTCATGAATGCCACAAGCCCCAAGGATATTTCAGCTCAAGAAAGAGACAAAGGAGGAGAGCATAGGGGTGAGTCTTGCAAGAAGACTAAAGTCTGTAAAGGGAATTCAAAGATGATATTCTTGTAGCATCATGTTTTGAAGATCTTGCCAATCACATGAAATTTAGGAGTTAGGAAGAGTGTCAAACTAGCCAAAATAGAAGCTCCCAAAATGTCCAAGAAAAAAAAAAAGCTAAAGTGAAAGTAGAAAAGATGATCAAACTTGCAAAGATGGAGAAGCATAAAGCTAAAGTAGAAGTTGAGAGAGCAAAAGCAAAAGCTGAGAAAGAAAAAACAAAAATTGAGAGATTATCTCTAGTTGAAAAACTGAGATCCAAGGAGGGGAGAGCTAAAGAAAAACAAATAGTATCTATGACGTTGGAATTGGCTGAGGCATGCAAGACTCCAAAGGGGATTAAGAAGATAATGAGTGATTATGCAACCTTGAAAGCAAAGGCTCAATCCAATGAACCCTTTGATCTCAATGCATTGGATTATATTCCTAAAGGCTCTTAAAGTGACAAGATCTCTTTTTGATTTTTTGTCAATGATGACACTTCAAATGAGGAGATCTTCTTGTGAGTTTTTGTCTTTCTTAAAATTTTGTGATTCAATTTAGTTTAGCTAGAGGTGTTGCAAGGTGATCCAATCTAAGTTGCACTAGGTGGGACGAAGCACTCCAAATTTTGCAAGTTGGTGTGTTGCATGAACACTTAGGGCTAGGCCCTTGATGCTATAGGAGGGCCATGCAACCAACTATTGCAATTAGGTGCTCAACTACAACAACACTCAAAAGTGGCATGGTAAGATAATGCAATTAGGCTAGGCATTGTAGAGGGGCAACAAGGATGGTTGAAATATTACTAGCAAGGAGCTTGGTATTGTCATGTGTTTTTTGGGAGAGAATCCCACAAAGGCGGAGTTGCACAACATGATCAATGAAGTTGATGTAGATAGAAATCATACCATCAATTTTGCCAGGTTCTTGAGTTTGGTGGTCAAGAGAATGAAGGACATTGACTCAAAAGAGAAGATCAAGGAAACTTTTTGTGTATTTGACAAGGACCAAAATGGTTTCATCAACATGAGGGAACATGCTATGACTAACTTGGGAGAGAACCATACAAATGATGAAGTCCATGAAATGATCCATGAGGTAGATGTCAAGAAGGATGGTCAGATTAACAACAAAGAGTTTGTGAAGATGATGATAACTAAGTGATTAGATTTATGTTTTTGACAATTAATATCTTCTAAAGTTCAATTATATTATGTTAATTATTTTTTGATCATTTATACCATATTATTTTTGTGTATAGGCTCTACTTCTTCCTTATAGGGATTGACTCTTAGAAGTTATCATTGCCAATTTTTTCATGCTGATCATGTTTATTTTGTTGCCATGATGCTTATTTCCACTAGCTTACCTTACTTCACACCTTGCAATAAAGAAGGTTGCGCAATCAACTAGTGGTGTGGGTCAATCTTTCTAAAGGTGTTATCTTGTATAATAAATACCAATAACAAACTAACTTCTTTTGCGTATATAGATCACAAAACGATTGCAATGGCCACATTTTATATTCAATCCTTCTTTATCTTACAAAACTTACAAAGATGATATGATGATGAGGCCAAAAAAGTTGGAAACATGTCAATGAATGGCAATTGCAACAACATTAAGTCAACAACAAAATCTTGTATTGTTCTATATTAATAGCCATAGTTGAAGTGGATGATGTGTATATATTTAGAACCCTTTTTGTATTTTTGGTGGATATCTTGTTCTTATTGCAATCCTTGCTCTATAGATATCAAGAAAGTGAAAGCAAAATTGATTAAGAAAGTGGATCTAAATGAGATTGAAAATATAAAAATTGTTTCAAGAAAAACAAGGTGTCTCCAAATTTCTTATTGTATGATCATTGCACAACATATTTCAAATAAGCCTTAAAGCCCTTTGAACTCTGATTGAGTTTCAAAAAACCTAAAACCCTTTGAACACTCATGACCTTCTAAAAGTTCCTCAATTGGACCTCTTATTACTCTTGGTTACTCAAACCCCTCAATAAATTTCGAAAAACACTTGATCAAGCCATTATTTTGAAACCACTCAATTGGTTTTGAAAGACCCTTATTGAGTAACTCATCCATATTGTTTCTAAATATTCCTTGATCAGAACCCTACAAATATTTTATTAAAAACACTACATTGATTGGAAAATCAAATACCTTCTTTTGTTTTGAAAGCAATCTTTCATATTACCTTGACCGACCCCTACTTAATGTCTTTTTTTAGGGGATACTAATAATCTTTCAAGGATAAGAGACATGAAGAGAAACATAGAAGAAGAAGCAAATAATTTCACACTCAACCTCCAATTCCTCAAAGGAACACCTTGATTGTATTATATAGCAAAGGGGACTCCCCTAAAGGAAGCTCCATCCTTGGATCAGATACAAGGATTGGTGACATGTCAGCAAGCTCTACCCTTAGATTAGGTTGTATGCATGGGTGACATGTTGGTTCTGATCCTATCTGGTTGGTCAAACCATCTTTGACCAAAATGAATCTTCTTATAGAATCTCTAGATTGCATGGGTGAGGTACCATTGGAAAGATCTCAATAAGACAAACCTATGGGGAGGAAAGGGTAGATTCTATTGGGAGAATTTGTGCATTTTCAAGGTCTAATTCATCCGTTTAGGCCTCCAAAATTGATTGAAGTTTTTAGGCTCCTAAAATATTAGTAGAAGTACTCTTTTGGTGATACCTCTATCTAATCTACTTAGTCCATTATCTATAACATCCTCTTAGATGTTACTAATTGAATTTTCACCTTTAGATCATATGTTTAGCTATTGGTATTACATTATAAAGTTGTTTTTGGCTATGCTTTGTTAATAGAAGTGCTCATTTTATGACACCTCTATCTGATCTACCTTGCCCATCATACCTTACATCCTTCTAGATATTATCAAGTCAATTTTCACTTCTAGATAATATATCTAGCTATTGGTATTACAATACCTTGACTGGTCCTTAACTTACTTTCTATTTTGGCACGTACATTGTTTACAAAAACCTTGATCAACCCTATGTGGCATTCTATTGTCAAAAATACCTTGATTGGACCTTTTTTATGTCTTGTATTTTAAGAATTTACCTTGCTCTAACCTTTGCATAACATCCATAGTCACTTTGAAACTACATACCCAAAATTAAATACATACCTCCAACTCTACACAAACTCTTGTATGTTCCTAATCAATGTGCAAATCTTGCATATAATGAAAATCCAAACTTGCTCAAACTCCTTGTAGAGGATAAAAAAACTTTTGTATCCTCTTTATTTTGCACTTGAATAACATTACTCCTAGAGTGTTTAACCAAACTCACACATATCCTCTACATTATGCCCTTGAATAACATTGCACCTAAAGTGTCTAATGAGGCATGCCATGCATGAAATATTTTAGGAGGAAAAAATGTAATTTTTTTATCATAATAAACAATACAAGGGTCTCTTGGTCATTGGTTGAATTCCAAACATCTATCCATGACACTCCTTCTTAAGTGATGTGTCTCTCTTGGTACTCGGCAATGTAGTCTTCTTGAAGCTCATTCTCAATTAAATCAAACTCCTCCAACTTCCATGTATTGGATCTACTTATCAAACATTTATGTACATTAATGCAAGTGCTGATTCATTTCATGATATAAACACTTTTAGATTTGAAAAAAATGCACTCTCGACTCTTGTAAAGAATACCACCTAGCCTTGAGAACTCCTATTCAATGTCCATTCACTACTTGGGTGCATGCAAAACATTTTTTGAAGTTGTGTTTATTGATGATGCATGCAATTTTGAAAGACAACACAAGATGCCATATAGGTGTGTTTCCTAAATCCCCAAGCAAGTATTGGTTGCTTTCAAAGTAGTTTCTTGCATCTCCTCAATTCAAATCCAACCATAATGGAGATTTCTACAAACAAGTCATATCATGGCATGACACCAAAATCCCTAAAAACATCAACTAGGCAAGACAACAAGCAAAATATTCAATTAGGCAAGAAAATAAAAAAGACATCAAAAAATCCATCTTACATAGCCATTGTGTGTGAAATACCATGCAAAAAAAGAGAGAAAAAAACGATATAATGAGACAATTACCTCTTACAAAATGAATGATCCTTCTTTAATTGTCACACACAATTTACCCATTTATTGAGTAGGATCACTTCCTACTAAAATAAGTTTCACCATCATCTTTAGGTCTTTGTGAGAAAACAAAAAAGTTCCATCAACTAGCCATACATGCCCAAGAAAACCCTTTTGTGCAAACTTTTGCAAAATTCTTTCCTCTTTATTACGCCACTGCACCTCTTTTCCCATGGTGCATAAAATAGCTTTCATCATCCTCTAGGTAAATTACATGGTGGAACCAACACTCACACCCCATATATACATCCCCTTCATGATTGAAGTTCCACTTTTGGACTTTGCAAATGATCTAATGCTACAACAACTTGAATCCATGTTAGTGTTTGGAAATTTCCATTAGCTATGTGTGTATAAATGAGATGATCCTTGATGATCTATTCTATTTTATAGAAAGATTCTATGTGTATCTTGAAATTTTGTTTGAACATAGGCCTTTCAAGGTTATGGAAATACTTGCACACAAATTTAGTTGTGTGAGGAATGCAAAATCACTCTAATAAATATCTTTGCCTATGTAAAAAATCTCACCACTCTAAGCATATCTCTCTATCTCTATTTTGATCAAATTTTTTGTCTTTATCACTCCATTCATCCAAGTTCATATCAAGGGTCCATTTAGGCAACTCAAAACATAACTCATTTCACTCATAACTAAACTCATTCACCTCAAATTCAAATTCTATCAAAGCTAACTTTGCATCATGACCCATGCACCTCTCTATTTCCTTCACTAGTCACTTGTGGGTATAGATCTTGGGCATGATGCATAAAAGTAATGATGCTAAAATAGAAACTCATATTTCATTTGCTTTACAATTCTACTTATTTTGGTTCACCATCTTCTTGATTGCATTCACTTCACAATCCTCCCAATTTTGATTTACCTTCCTCAAAATTTTTGATCTACCATCCTCACAAATCCAATTCATTGGTATATACTCTCAAGTTCATATTGTTGACGTTTTCTCTAGAGCATGGAGCAAAGTGTGGCCTTCAAACATTAATCAACAAGGAGGAGCAATCATCCTTGTAATGTTTTCTCTCTATTTTGATATTGCACATGTTTTCTTTAGAGCATGTAGCAAAGAGTTACCTTCAAACACTAATTAGGGAGAAAAAGCAATAGTGCAACAAAGAGTGGACTTTGAACATATTTATGTGATGAGGAGCAATCATCCTCCCAAAGCCAATTTTTTTGGTATCATAGAGCACTAATAAGCTGATGTTACATTCAAACACAAATTAGCTAGGAGGAGCAATTACTAATCATGAAGTGAAGAACAATATTTGAACAAAAATCAATAAAGAACAATAAACACTAATTATGGAATGAGGAGCAACATTAAAACATCAATTAGTGAGGAATAACATTCTCTCACTAATCATATAATCATGGAGTAAGTAGCAGCATTTGAACACTAATCAAGCACTAATAAGGAAAGCAATCACAAAACTATTGTCCTTATTGATAAAGTATAACACTCCTCCTTGTTTCAAAATCAATTGCTTCTCATTTCAAAATCAGATGCTCTATTTCAAATTCAAGTGCAATTATCACATCACATTATGATTTTCAAATTTAAGAGCACTTATAACCACTAAAACCATTAAAACATACAAAATATCCATAAATCTCAACTTACCATAAAATATATTAGGTCACTTTTTCTTGACCCGGAATATTGTCTATGCGTTATGGTCCAAGTACTATAAAACTTAGTGCATACTCCTACCATGCCTACCATCAATTTTTTCCCCCATTGACCATACAAAAAATGTTACAAGATTGTTAAGAGACCCCAAAACATCTCGTTTGAATTTCCAATACACCAACCTATCAAGAAACTATGCAATGTCTTATTTGGAGCTAGATTTAGAAGACTTAGCAATACTTCATCTTCAAACTTTAAAATTTTGTCTCTTTCAATGAAAATCTTACCCAATTTCCATATCAGCCCCGAAACTTTGGAGAAACTCCTTATATCAAACCACCCCATAGCCTGCTATGCTAACTTAAGGTCAAAGTGAAATTCTTAGTCCAATACAGTTTTCTCCACCATGCAACAATTCACAAAAACATCAAAATACAACCAAAGAATTCAACATTAGTGTAGGTCATAAAATTGATTATGATGTTAGTTAAAGAACACCTATTATAGGAACGAGGCTACTAGATGTTATTCTTGCCCATTTAAAGAATCTTATCTCGCACTTGAGTAAATTATAGACATCAGCATGAAGGAAGTCTGGTTCAAGTTGGTTGATAAAGAAAGGAACATATGACAATCCAACCTGAAAATCAATGACTCTAAAATGTTTTGATGGTTGAAAGCGAATAAAGACATGTTCCTCATAGTACTTTAAAGAAAGATAGATGTCTTTCCTCTATAATGAAAACCCAAGGCAAAGAATTATAATATCAAGAGAAAGGATGATTGAGTAGAAAAACTGAAGGATGGGAAGACCACATCAAGCAAGCCGTACAAGGGAGAGATGAAAAAGGTAAAATGTTGCTAAGCAGAAATAGAGTTTATATGAGAAATCTGCCCTACTACACCTAAGATATCCGAGCTATGCAAGTAGTGTGGTCTACAAATAACTGGAGCATTCGAAGAAACATCACCTAGTATGATTGCTCTCTTATGGATTGCATCAACCATTGCTCTATGTAGAACAATGGACATATGCTGTCTAAACTATATTAGAAAATATGAAGGATGGGAAGACCACATCAAGACAGCCCTACAAGGGAGAGATGAAAAAGGTAAAATGGTGCTAAACCCCAATAGAGTTTACATGAGAAATCTGCACTACCTACATAAGATATCCGAGCTATGCAAGTCTTGTGATCTATAAATAATTGGAACATTCGAAGAAACATCACCTAATATAATTTTTCTCTTATGGATTGTATCAACCATTGTTCTCTATAGAACAATGGACATATGCTATCTAAAATATATTAGAAAATATGAAAGTAATACCTCTATCGCCTAACATGATAAATTCTATTGCACTCCCTCACCAATGTGTTGAATTGTGATGGTATATCATCTATACCATCTATCTTTGTGATGGTATTCCGAACCCGAGCACTTGCGTAGCAAAGGATGAAGACCAATCAAAAGATGAAGATTTTAGTAATGTAGACTCGAGTCACACATACGCCCGTAAATCACACAGGGTCCGTGTCGCTTCTGTGACCATCACGAGCATCCCTGTCACAGATGCAATCAATAGTTGCGACCGAAGCTGACTGGACACTATTCGCCTTCTTTGGTAAGATCCGGAAGTGTCCATACCCTGAGTGGTGGCCAAGTAGTGGCTAAGGCAGACCAAAGGGCTAGAAGGCCCAAACCTACGGTAGACTCAAGTGGCAACAAGGCATTCATGTGGGCCACAAGAATGGCCGAAGCTCGCGACTGCCCGTTCTAACCACACTTCCAGTCTCGCGACTCGAACACCAGTCAGTCGCACGACAACCTCCCGACGAGGTCGGGAAGAAAGCAGGAAAGCATCCAGCCCCTATGTAGTTCAGTCAAACGTCGAGTGTGCGTGTTTGGATATTACCGGTCGCCTCTTCACAGGACGTAGCTTGGTTTACTTCGTCTCGGCCCACTCAAACCCGACCCGGCCTTGCGCAAGTCGACTTGACTCGACGAAACTCGAACTCGTGTGATCCCACCACTGTTGTTGCTAGTGCAGTAAATCGTAGCATCCTGTGCCAACGATGATCGGCTGCGACCGGATGACTATCGAAGATCGAGCAATTTTCTAAAGCAAACGGATTGCGTAACAAAAATTGAACGAAATCTTTGAGGCGAAAAGGGTTTGGTCTGGTCCTTTTGGGTTTAGGGATAGCCCTTCCCTTCCTTCCTTCCTCAATCTGTCGTGATTCCGCCCCCACCTCCTGGCTCGCATGTTGCAGTGGTAGTAGTCGTAGAAGTACCACTTTTGTCCACTCGTCCCTGCTGGTTCCGGAGCTTTTCTTCTCGGTCCGTGTTGTTCTTCTCTGTTTGTGATCGGAAGGTGGCAGCACGGGTGTATCAGCGCGCAACAAAGCCAAAAAGGTGCAATACAGGTGTGTGTCGTCGTCTATGCTTTCGGGGAACAACTGTGTGGTTTGCTGTTTGGTTGGCGGGAGTGCGAATTCGCAACTGCTTTGGGAAAGTCGTCCGTCTTGGCTTCGAGGAGAAAAGAACGTGGAGTGGGGAGGAAGTGGCAGAAAGGGAAGATATTTGTTGGAATTAAATTTGCTTGTGAAGGTTGCAGGAGGTTTTTATTTATTTTTTGTTTGTTTGTCTGTAGAGGATGAGAGATTTTGGGTACGAAAAGTCTGAGGCTTCTTTTTGGCAGGAAAACAATTGAATGCGGAGGCTCAAGCGAAGAGGAATTTGGAGCGGAAGCTTTAACTTTAGCTTGTGCTCGAGTTGTTCATGAACCAAGCATCATCGGTTGATATCAGTCTTGAGCCTCAGTTTTATGGGAGGGTGTTTTGTGTCTAATGCATTTCGGGCGCAAGAGAATGGCAGTTGAAGAGCTTCAGAGGGCGGGAAGCAGGGCTCGTGGCAGACCCTAACGGTAGGGTCTAAGACTGTCTAAGGGAGTAGGGAAGAGAGTTTGGTGCTATTTTTATCGAAGTAGATAGACGGGTTTGAACATCCAGGACCCCAGTGGAAAGGTTTAGGGTTCAAGTTGGACACACTCAGAAGTTCCAGGATCAAGGACAATTATTCACTCTGGCCGAGAGGCATTTTCTCCGAGTATCAGGTGGGATGACAAGCGAGGAGGTCGCTATGGCGGATCCTCGGGCCGTTGTGCAGGTGAACGACGATCAGAGCAAGGAAATAGACGATGATGTCCTGTTTGGAGACCCTGAAGGTTCTAGGAAGGGGCGTATTTACAAGAAGAGCAACTGGACGCCCGCGGAGATGGTCATTTTGCAGGCCGCTAGACGAGAAGATTTTGACCGGCAAAACAAGGGCGGGTTAAAGGAGAAAAAGAAGACAGCTGTTGAGAGATGGCAGTGGATCGAGGACTACTGCTGGGCGCAAGGTGTGCAAAAGAGTGCACAACAGTGTCAGGATAAGTGGGAGCTTTTAGCGTCGGAATTCAAAAAGGTCAACGACTATGAGAAAAACATACCGAGTGGTCAAAGATCGTATTGGGAAATGCTGGGAGATGAGAGGAAGAAACATAGGCTTCCTCGCAATTTTTACAAGGAAGTCTTCCAAGCTCTCACCGAATGGTACAATAAGAGCAAAGCAGCAGATCCAGGAGAACTTGCGGTGGATACATCCACTCCTGCCCCTGTATTGCGCATTGGTAAGCTTATGCTCTCTCTGACTTTTGAAGAATACACAAGGATATTGTTCAAATATGGCTTCTACGGAAGGAAGGCTCTACCTAAGCATGGCAGAATATTTGTCGCTTGTTTTCATCATGGATGGACAGCAATGGTTGTCTGCATCTTATTTCAATACTTTACCATACTTTCCTTTTGGATGTCCTGTCACTGAAAATTTGACAGAACATCCGGATTATCCAATCAATAGACTTCCGTGAACTAATATTAATGCAGGGTCATTAGTAAATAAATATCTCAAGTTGTGCTAGCTTTATTCACCAGTATTCGAGGGCTCCATGGCCCACATGAAATTGAGAGAGGATAGTGTTATACCTGAAACGTATTTGAACGCCTGAATTGTATTCTAGGTTTAAGTTTTGAATTGACTCGATAGGCGCTGCAGACGAGATGGTTTGTGTGCTTGGAGTGAATACCAATGCCATTGATTACAGTAAAATCAGTTCTATCAGATTGTATCACCAAATCAAAATCCGGAAAGGTGAGAGTCGCGAGCAGATTACTTCAGACTAAGCAGCGGGGTAACGTTTGCTGCCTTTTCTAATCTCAACCCGTTTATATGTATCGGGAGTGGTTTACTTGTACCGGTCTGGTACATCAGATTGGTACTGCTGAAGGATAAATAACTTGCTGCCTTCCAAGTTGAGGTTCTTCTAGGTGATATCTGGTTCGAACTGCTTTCTTACATAAACAGCTCTACAGAGGAGAGGTTGTTCACACAGAACCTCTTCTTTGTCTTACCACAAGGCACCTCCACTCTTGTTACGTGTGAAACTTATTTCCCTGTCAGTAAACTCTGTGAAATTTAGGGTTGCGTAAACTCAGATCCTTTTATCATCGTCAACATGGAAACCTCTATGAAGATTGTTCACGAACTGAAAATCTATTATCCAACTCTCTACTTTAGGAATTTATCACTCTTCTCGGATTGAGGATAGCTGGGTGACCTTTCATATGCAATTGATGAGTTCTGGATCGTCCGTTCCTAGAACGGCTTCTGCTCTCATCTACCAATATCCAACTCTCTAAACTCGTGGAAGTCTGGTGCCTGAGAACTTCCAAGCGGGATATGGCATTTGAGAATTTGCCAGTGGGATCTGCCGATGAATTCTTCTCGAACTTTCTTCAAAAGACTCTCTCATTTCACCCATGCACCGCGGGAACATCCACGGAGATTCTGATAATAGGTTGGCAGAAAAAGAGAGTTGCACTAGTATTCCTTTCTGGTGTCATGAAGTGATAGAGAATTTTCGATGAAATGATTACATAATCATGATGATAGTACTGCAGTAGGAGAAGAGTTGCACCAGTGTTCTTTCCTGGTCTCCCATAAAAGTTCCAGACTTCTGTCATTGCTATGATTACGATGCTTTGTTCGCTTGGAGTGGAAACAAATTTCTTTTGTTCCAATGAAGCAAATTTGAATAGTTTTGTCACCATTCAGATATAGGAAAATGAGGGTTGCAAGCAGGGTACTTCCAACTAAGCATCTGGAGATCGTTTGCTGCCTGCTCTAATCTCAACCCCTTTACATACATCTGGAGGTGCGAGTAGTGTATATTCCCAGGTTCGGTACATCAGACTTGTACTGCCGAAAGCTAATTCGCTTTTTTCCTCCCGCGTTGAACCTGTTCTTCGCAATATCTGGACTTGCATTCTTACATAGCTCTCGAGCAGAGAGGTTGTCCGCACAGAACGTTCTCTTTGTCCCCCCATGTAACACCTTTTAATACCTGTAAACTGATTTCCCCTGTCATATATCTGAATAAGTTGAATCTAGACCCGCATAGACTAGATTCATGTAATCATCGTCAACATGGGAAACCCTTGCAATATCTGGGTCCACCCACGTCCTTACGTAATTATAAAGAATGGGTCCACTTACATTCTTGCATAGCTGTAGAGAAGAGACGTTCTTCGCACAAGATCTCCTCCTTGTCTCACCTGTCTCGCTTATTTTCCCCTGCCATTTAACTAGGTCAAATCTTGGGTGCTAGAGACCTAATTCCATATGATTACCGTCAATATGGAAGCCCTTCCCTTCGCAATGTCTGGGTAGACCTGCATTCTCACACAGCTGAAGAGAAGGGAAGTTGTACGCACAGATCTCCTCCTCTCGCCATATTCTCTGCACGGCAAATCTTGTTAACTTATTTCCCTGTTGTGTAACAAGGTCGAAAAAGGGGTCGCAGAGACTTAGATCTCTATGATCATCGTCAATATAAAACCATGGAGAATGTTTGGGAATGCCCACTGTGGAACGCTCACTATAGTCCATACCCTGCCCATGCTTCTATTCTGGATCAGCCATTTTCATGTTCTTCGCATGCTGGATCTCTTTAAACATCTCTTTTCTTCTCTTCGCCCTCCTGCTACTCAGCCGAAGCCAGCTAGTTTCCTGCACATTTGACTACCATGGTCCTTGAGGCACTTTCCGGAAGCAACCGAGTTTGCCTCGGCACTCATGAACAGAAATTCGGTACGAGGGTACTGCATTCGCCCTGCTACTTCGGCACTCGGGGGGCACTGATGAAGACGTTCGTGCTTTTGAGCCGGCTTACTATGACAGTCTGACTGGATCCTTCTCACGTTTAGTGTTTGGGAATCATGCGCTCGTAGAGCACACATTTGCATCGATTTCGATTGTGTTTTCTTTTTCCAGTTCCTACTTGCGTAGACTTGCATGTATTTAGTTTCTTAGATCAGCAGCATATCTTCTGTTTCCATCGCTTCTTGGATGCATTTACTTGGTTAGAAGTACATGTCTTCAGAAGGTCTCGGTTCCAGAACTAGATGGATATCAAGTCGGCACCTGGTTGTGCACGTGTTCACCGGATCGAACCTTGCTTGATATTAGTGGTGATCTTACACTTTCTTAGTAAGTCACTGTTATAGGAAGGCCTTACTTATTCTTCATCGTACGTTGATCGATTTGTAATTTTATCCATTCAGACAGGCTGAGGATTGAAATGAGCTAAATTTCTTTTTAGAGTATGGTGGAAATCTTGATTGTGAAAAGAATTATATTCAAATGGAGCTCGAATTCTTAGGAGGTAGATTCTCAGGAGAAAGACAAACAGCATGACTTTCGAACCAAAATGATTTCCAACTTCCATAGCTCCCATCCTTTGTACTTTCGACAATCTTCAGTTTAGGAAACTAGTCTCCTGTCTCTGCCATATCAGCTCCATTGTCCAGACTCTATCCTGCTGGTTGGTAAACTATTGAATGACACAGTGTATGTCATGTTTGTATGTTATGTATGCATATATTAAGTATGTTAAGCACAGTCTTTGATTGTTCAAAGCCTCTTCACGTGTTTCTTCTATGCCTCTTGCTGCTGAAAGGTTTGATGTTTTTGTCAATCAACCGAATGTGTACAAACTATACCACAACCATGTTCTTTAAACAGAGCCAGAATTTATCAAGATTAACTGATCAAATATCAGGTGCTAATTAGCCTGGATGGGGCGGTATAACATGCATGCTTTCCTCTGATGGTGTGCAATATCTGCTACATCAATTGCCCGGACGGGGTTCCATGCAAGCCGGGCTTCCATGTCTCCTATACCTTCTGGACTTGTTTGGAAGCTGAGTACTCAGATTGATCATTCTCGTCGTCTGATGGTGTGTGCAATTCTTGCAACCAGTTGCTAGAACTGGCTTGCCCCGTTTTCATATCTCATGGTGTTCTATGGTTCAACCAACTCTCGGTTCCTAGTGGAGATATCTGTTTTCAAGCATTATTGTAATGGTCTCGAGGGATCTTGATATATCTGGAAGCGTGTTTGTGAGTTTGGTTGGAAAAGCTGAATCTTACGGAATTCATAGTGAACACCACCATTGATCGTAGTTAAGCTGCTCTAAAAGCCGGATTCTTTGATGAGTGTCTCCCATACGAGTAAAATAGTTTGATCTTAAATCTGGAAGCTGATTTTATTGTGAGTTCTGTTTACTCTTGCTCTTCACAAACGCGGGTGGTAATAAACTGAAGTTGTTTGTAGCGTGTTCCTATGGATCTGATGCAGGAGCAGGAGGAAGTCCGGACAACACTGCTGGAAGTAACGGGGAGTTTTCGGACTCGGAAGGTGATGATGCGGAAAACGCAAATGGTCCTAGCACGTTAAGGAAGAGGAAGCTGTTGCCAAAGTCATCAGATAGAATGGCCCCCATCCTGGAGCGAAATAATAAGAAAGTGGTGGATGCAATGATGGAATCAGAAGAGCGTAAGGACAAACGGCACAAAGAAGATATGGAGATGGAGAAGGTCAAACTGAAATTCGAGAAGGAGAGATTTCGGGGTACCATGGAGCTGGGAAGTGGTTATATTAGCGCGTTGAACAATATCGGTGAAGGGTTAAAGCAGCTTAGTGCAGCTCTGCAGGCAAGTCGACAGCCATAGATGTTGGAAAGCAGTGTCTTTTAATTTTCAGAGATGTAGATACAACCCTTCCTTACTGGTCATCACATCCATTTGTATGGTATAATTAGCGAAGCACTCACGCTCACGAAGATCTTCCAATTTAGGTGTAGAGAGGGCTTGACACTTTTAGGTCCATGGAGCCTTTGTCTTCATGGTATAGTGGCTTGCTATTGTGCAATATTGGGCTTGAGTCCTTCGAAAGTCCGCTTGTTTCTTTCTTCTGGATTTCTCTTTAGGACCCAGACTTCATCCGCTGGAGTTACGGTAGTTTTGTCCACCTCAATCTTCTCATTCTCAATATCTAGCACGTTCCTGCCCCACGTCATACTTAACCAAATTTGCGTAGAGCATAACCGCCGTTTCCTTCTAAGTATGGTCTGTACCACATGTCAAGGGTAAGGGGCAAATATGTCCTCATCTACCGCCAAGGTGAAGAGAACTAGGTTGAGAGGTCTACGCAATCACCAAGTTACCTTGAGGGAAAGGTTGCTGTTTTATTCCTCTAGTATGGAAATGGCGTCCACTAGCTAGACTGGCCCTGGTAGGCAGCTCTAATATCACTTCCGGCCCAGAACCTTCATTGGGTGCAAACGTCACTTTCTAGGCGCCTGTGATGACATGCGCAGGAGAGGACGGGTAGTGATCCGTCTTCAACCTGACCTTCGCATGTATAGAGGACCGAGGGCATAACTAGGCAAATCCATTTTAGACAGTTTTAGATTCCTCTCACATGGGTCTTACAGTATCACCTGAAAAGGTCGTTGAGTAGTTCTAGTCCAACCTCTTTGTTTTGGACACTTCCACAAATTTGGATTTGTAAGAATCAATTTTGTGTCCATTAAAGATGCGAAACTTTCTCAACTTCTTTTCTGAGCGACTGTTGTGAGATTGCATATCTCTCTTTATTGTGCGGGAGCTCTGTTGTTGCAACTTCCTTTCAGTGACACTCCTCTCCAGCATTAGTAGTGTATTGAGGAGGATCTGGTATCTGCGGCGTGACAATAATGCAAGATTAGTGCTTATTGTGCATTCCCCGCTGCAAGTCCCAAAGGCAAGCACAGCTTTTCAGGTCACGTGGACGCTGCAAGAACGCTATTGGGTCTGGATGTGGAATAAAAAGGCAAGCTACGACCCCAAGCTTCGCCAAATTGGACCTCAAACACAGCGCGCAAGGAGTTGGAAGACGTGAGTAGTCGTTCACCAACTTAGTCTGAGCCACCAGTTCCACCGGCTTCTTTCACCTCGAGTGCTTGTTATCAGGCGGATACTTAATTCGTCCAACCATCTCGTGGTTACTGTTTCGAGGAAATTGTTTGGATCAACAATACTTTCTGGGTGCTTTAGTCATGCCAGTGTTCGACGTGTCTACCGAAAGATACTAAAAAATAAAGATGGGAAAACCGATGTTGGATGCAGGTTAAATTGACATGTCCACCCAATGTCAAGATCAGTGACCGGAGAAGATAGGCGGAAGCCTTGTCTTATTCAGTTAACAGCATTCTTATTTACTCAGGTTCCTAGTCCTGGGCATGTCAAATCAGTTTCCGATAATTTTACAACGAAATGGAGGTACTTGGGTCATTATTACTAGGACAGCATAAACTGGGAAGAAAACATCTATCCTTCTCTGCCTTCCATGCAGGAGCACTATAACTGTACCTGGTTGTCTTTTGGTGCACATCAAGGTTGGAGATGTTTGAGGCTGAACACACAGAAGTTTACAAGCGGCGTGCATTTCATCGGAAATAAGATGGGATTGGCCACCTGTGAATTAAATCTTGAGGCCTATCGCACTAGGTAATTCACAAGGCACATTTTGGTTGAGCTTGTTGTATGATGGCTACCTACAGTGCTACTGCATTAAATTCGTGATCAATGCGGAAGTCATATAACTACTGTGGTATCATAGGACAGAAAGGGGAAATTGCGATGTACTGTGACAGGAAGTAGATTTCTCGAAAAGATGAGGTTGATGATAAGATGCTGCAGGTCCGTCCTGGAGACATTTTTTCGCATCAGAACTAAGCACTCTAAGAAATCACTGGAAGGCGGTGCAAAAATCAAATCAATGTCACTCTTGGAACTTATCACTACCCTTTGGGGCTCTCGGATCCTCCGAAGGAAAATTGACACTACCCTTCGCACCTTCATGGAGAAAAAATTGCTCAAACTCTCTGACACACTTGGTCCACATGGTGAAGCTTCTTCGTACTTATAGTTGCTGAAAGCTGCCATAGAATCGACTGTGTGCTTGAACCTTTGCGAAGGTAATCCATCTACTTCTTACCGGAGCTGAAGATTCTACTCATCATTGTCGGCTACAGGCAAAGACGTCGACGATTGTCTCTACTGGGGCACCCGACAACCATATCTCCATGAAATTTTATAAATCGAATGTGCGGTGTATCTTGTGATACGGCTTTCCACCATAAATTCTTCTCGTGAGTTAGGTAACCTGTCCAGTTCTGTTTCCCGTCTGCAGGATCAACTTCTTGGCCCAGTCTATGCTTCAGATAATCCAAATATTTGGGTTTCGGCTTCCTCGAACCGATCTCTTTCCTTTTCACAGCCCTAGCTTCAGATGCTCGTCTCCGATCTTCTTTTCTCTTCGCCACAGCCTTATCCTCGTCCACAGAGGATGCTTCACCCGTAGTCGATCCCATCAAGGATTCTAACTCCGAGAGCAATGCGAGCCGGGGACTGTGCCCGGACCTATCGCTCGAAGTACTCGCCGAGGATTCCATCTTGCCAATGCAAAGACACCTTTTGCTCACCGCTGCATTTCCTCAGATTAAAGAATGGCTAGCTGATGAACAACTCGAATTCTTCCACAGATACTCTCCCCTTCCGTGGCCGCACAAAGCTGCGGCTTCCTCTTCATAATTTGCGCCCAAGACACACTATTCTTACTCTACTTCTTGCCGATGATCAGTTCACGATTCTTGTCTACTGACAATGGAATTGGATTGTCTGCTTACGAGGATGTGACTTTTAGTCTTCTCTCTCTGCTTCTTCGACTTCCTTGACATGGGCCGTCAGCTCAAGTGCTAGTCCACAGGACGAGATGAGCAGTTACAACAGCTTCACACTCCAACTCCATCGACATTTAAGAGTAAGTTATTGTTATACTGTACCATCAATCACAGGGAAGAGTGGTCTGAGACACGCAGTGAAGTCGATCTCTATACAAACCAAAAAATAGTATGCGGGGCCAGCATTTAAATGTTAATGACTTTCACAAAGAATCACATCGAATACATGGGAATACTTGTTTTTGCCGCGGATCTGGTTCCTTATTCGAGATTTCATCGACTCGATATAATTGGCTGCATCCATCTCGTTCTTGACGGCCTGCCTCTAGTCCAGTCCTCAATAAAACATACAACACTTAAAGGTCCGCAGCACGACATTCGCGAGTGACTACTGGATGATCATCGATAGGAGCTGTCACAAAAACTCGATTCACAAAGTACTCTACAAATTGCTTCATCATCGAAAACCTCAAAAGAACGGGAAAGGCTATAATTAAGCTACACAACTGCAAACGCGCAGATTAAGTATGATTAAATGAAAGGCTCAGAGAGTAGTCCAGTACGCACTTGTCGTTCGGCGTACGACAATAAAAGCATAAACGGATTGGCCTAAATTGGCCGCTCCGTTTGAAGAAGTGAATAACTTTCAAACAAAAGCTTAACGTAATCACAGGGGTTAATTAAACGAAACATGTGGATTAGCGCATAAAGGCCTCTGACTGCTGCACAGGACTTGGCACGGGCTTTGTGACAATTACCGGATGTACTTTCCGGACATCCGGTAATTTCATTGAAACGGGTTTGCGTCGCGTTTCCTCTGTCCCGAATAACTAAGAACTCCAAAACTTGCGCCACCTGGCACTACTACACGTACTTTGTTCCCAGAGTGCTTAAATGAGATCTAGATGTAATGAAAACGAGTTAAAGATTTATAATTGTAGGTAAACGAGTTAAAATGGATAAATAAAGAAAAAACTTAATTTACTTCTTTTATATAATTTCCAATGCGATGTGAATTTAGTTCCCTAGGTTATGACCAGAACTTTGACTTATTTGGCCAATTTCATATGAAACCAATGTTCAATCAACACTTTTCATATTACTATTTGAAGAATTACTTTTATTATCAATAATAAATACATTCACCTAATAATAATAATAAAACGAATATCTAGTTCCAATATCCAGCTTGTAAAAACCATATGTTAATCATGAAGAGATGACCCGTTAATACCATTGAATCATATAGTGACGGAAAATAATAAAATAGAGAAGTTCATATAGCTGAGATATTAGTAATTAAAACTCTCGAATAAGCTTTTTTGAACACTTTTCTTAGAAAATTTTATAATCGTATTTAAAATTAAAATTAAAATTAAATCGTTACTAGTGATATATATATATATATATATATATATATATATATATATATATATATATATATATATATTCTCTTTTACAAAAAAATAAAAATAAAATTCAAATATTGGAAAAGGATTATGCGACATAAATCATGCAGTAAAATTATTTCTCTATTTACTTTGTTGGTTTACAGTGAAATAGAATACATTACATTCCATTATTATTATTATTATTATTATATATTTATTTGAATATATATGAAAATATTAGTTGAAGATTCAAAAGCAACAAATACTGAAATAATCATAGATTTTGCATAATTAATAAAATCTTCTTATACATAATTTCTTCATTTTGAATTTTTTTAATTCTGATAAAATATAGTTAGCTCTAAATACAATTTTTCCTGAAGCCCAATTTTTCTAATAAATTATCGTGATTGTCTTCGTCTATATCAAAACTTGAAAATATTTTAAAGTCCACCAAGTCCTCCATTGCCGCGAGGCAGAGAAAAACAAAGGAACTTAAAATGAATTATTGCTTGAACAAATGAATGAACCATATTGTACTTAAAAGTTATGATTGTCCGAAGTGTATTTACTTTGTCTAAAAGATAAGCTAATTCGTCAATTACTAGTAATAACACGGAAGCAAAGTAAGGATAAGGTTGATTCTACAAGCTTCGTATAGCTCGACCTGAACTGATTTTTACTTCTGAAAATTTACAATGGTAAATTGCAGCAAGTTAATAGAGCTCGACCTTCACTAATCCTCGCTTCTGAAAAAATCACGCTACAACGTAGCACCTTGATAAACATGATACGACTATAGAACCATGTGAAGTTCGTAATGAATAATTTGACAAGAGCCTCGAAGACGTGGTTGAGTCTCAAATTCCGCTCATGGCTCCCACGTGCTGACGGCAGCAGCAGCCAAATGTCTGCTGCATTATTGCATGTAAGATCGTATACATCTGCTGTACGTATGAAGTCCTGGCGCTGAATCTTCTCTTCCTCCTGAACGCTCGGTCGATCAATGAGGACTTCCATCAACCAATCGGACCTTCCATCGATGCTATATTATGTGAACTATACGCCCAGGATCTTTGGTGGGCCTCGAGTACCAACTTCAATCTGTGTATGGTGCTGATCTGCAACAGCAAATTCATAGAGAAGAAGGCCTCCTCGGTCTTTAGCCTCTGGTAGTGATAACGCAATCCATGTCTCCCAAGTCTCATGTCTACCACGTGCCGAATCATTTTCTCGACAGTTGGCTGCTGCTTTCACCGCGCGGTGTTTCGTCCAGAAGTACGTCAACAAGTGTACGCCCGCGCCAATTTATGTGCTCTTTTAAAACCCTGTAACATTCTCATAGATGCACATTCATCGATCAAGCATTCCGAGCAGCAAATATTTGACAAGTTTTTGTTAGTTTCTGGCGTGGAATTTCTCTCGTATTTCTTCAACTTTTGAACTTGTCAATCACGTTGTGCAAGTATGTCAACTGTGAGTCTGATCAGTACTTCAAGTGCTCCTGTGGCCCGGTTGCAAAGCAGCAGTTCGAGCTTCACTGCTGGCAACAAGCTGCAGTTGAGAGTCTCGAGTGCAGCTGGTCCCCAACGTTTAGTGGTCCGTGCCGTTTGCAAGAATGAGGTACGCGATTTAAGTTCGGTCAAGGAAATGCAACGGAGAGAGCGAGTGTCATTCTTGATAAGCTTTGCTGGATACTGAGTACTTAGTGGAGGGGCCAGGAGTGTAATGGGAGAACTTGTCCATGAAATCGAGTGTATGTTTCTTTGTGATAAAAAGTGTCTTCGCCCTTGAAGTGGGACTAACGTTTTGGTTGCTAAATTGATGCAGTCACCTGTCGAGAGGATCTCGAAGGAGGTCAAGAAGCTGGGAGTGGCGGCAGCTGCCGCACTTCTCCTCAGCAGCAGTGCTGCAGTTAGCATCAGTCCTGCACAAGCTCTAGACGTTCCATTTAAGTCCCCAGCAGAGCAGATGATGAAATCTACAGAAAACCCTCCCGTTAGTGGAACGGTAAGTCTTCGAGATTTAGTCTCAAGATCCATCTACTTTGGTACTGGTCTTATATGTATATAGACATACAAGTGTTTCAACTCCGTCTGATAGAGTGAAAGCTGCCTCTAAGTCATTGCTCTTGCTTCGCATCTAATTTGGCACTGGTCTGATAGGTGTATAGACATACAAGTGTTTCAACTCCGTCTGATAGAGGGGAAGCTGCTTTAAATCATTACTCTTGCTTACCTTGCCTACTCTTGCATACGTACAGGCAGAGCAAATTTTGAACAAGGCGAAGCAAGTTGGTAATGACAACTTTGCAGAAACCCAGAGAACAGGGGCCGAGACAGTAGGTGAGACAGCCAGCGCTGGAAAGAAATCGGCAACACCCGCCATCAATCAAGTGGATCCAAACCAAGAAGAAGCATCTGAGCCTTTCGCTGACCAAGTTGCAGCTCGCGCTGATGTAAGACAATCTTCCTCCTCTCAAGCCGCCGTAGTAGTCAGAATCGTATACTAGTTCCCACCGTCACGATCTGAGCAATCTGTGATTCGATTTGCACCGATTCAACCTGTCATACATTGGCTAGTAATCTCTTCTGTTTCTCCTCTGCTGTCATGTAAAAGTGAAACTCAAACTCGCTCGAAATGACGATAAAGAGAGTTTAGTTTAGACGACAAAGAGATTCACCTCTCTTTTTACATTACCGCAGGGTTGAGAGTTGTTCTCAAATATCTCTTCCCTGCTGTCACGTAAAGAGTAGAACTTAATCTCACCATTCCTGTAACATCTTAACATTTTAGTTCATGTCCATTTATTCCCTCACTACCCCTACATTTGGGCAGTTCTGTTTTTCTATCATTATTGGCGTGTTTTAGGAGTGAATCCAATTCTCACCTCCCCTGGAACCCTCCTCTCTGTACCTTTTACAGTTTGCCGCCGACTCAGCACCAGGTACCACACAGCAGGAAGGGAAGGGAACGAATCCAATCGAGAAGGCATTCGCCACTCCCACTAGAGGCATCGGTGACAAGCTAGGCGAGCAGGTTGCTCAGATCTCCAACCGTGACAAGTTCAAAAACGAGATTCCTGGCCAAGGGACATCCGGTGAGAACCCAGGGATTTTCGACGGGCTTTTCAACACTCTTCGTGAAGCTGGCAAAAACAGAGACGAAGGAAAGAGCCCAACTCTCGAGAAAGATTCCCTTGCGCAAGGAAAGCCTTCGTTCCCAACTCTTGAGAAGGGTGGTAAGGTTGTGCAAGGAAACTAAGTGCTCTTGTGATTTGTTTTAAGTGTATACTAGAATTAATTTCTGGTCCGCCTCAAGGATAATCGCGTCCAGACAGATCTCGTACTTTACATGTACTATACTTTGGGACACTTTCAACAAGCTGCAAACTGATTTTGTGAGTAAAAGTAGCGTGATAGACACTTTTACAATCGAGGTGTACCTCGTCTTGATGGGCATTATCAGCATAACACTTGAAATTTATGGAAGAATGCTTCATATTGCGTATTGGTGTATTAAGAAAAAGCATGTTCAAAGAAAAAGGATGCAATGACAACCCAACAAGTATCATTTTACATTGGTGTCTAAAAAAAAATGTATAAATAAAAAGGTGCAATGACAAGTATCATTTTACATTGGTGTATAAAAAAATTGTATAAATAAAAAGATGCACTGACAACACAAAAAGTATCATTTTTACATTACAGAAATAGTTGAAAACACAGAATACATGCTATGAGAACCCCCAACAAGAATCATTTTTTCAAAAATAATTAGAATAATCAATTACAACGAGTATTATTGTTACCCAACAAAATATCATAGTTCCAAAAATAGTTTGTATTTTTCTCGTTAGTCTCTTGGATAAAAACGTTAATCTCTTGGATAAAAACATATCACAACTAAATAGAAAACATGTGATAACTCCACAAGCAACAACTAAGATAGAAAACATGTGAGAACTCCACGAGCAACAACTAAGATAGAAACATGTGATAATTCCGCAAGCAATAACTCAATATCATTTTTGTAATAATCAATATTTTGGATAGAAATATGTGAAAATTTAAATAGAAATATGTAATAACTCAGCAATAATCATTCATTATCCAAAAAATTTTTGGTCAAGAATTGTCAAATACAAAGTAAAAGTATCAATGAATTCCTTTTGTCAAATCTTTTACCCTCTTGGGTAGAAACTACATCTAGAATAGAAAAATAAGTGCTCATTCTACAAATTTGTTATAAGTAAATATCATTTATAATGATAATTTTTCATTTTTGTGATAATCAATACGTAATCATCAGTTACCACATAGATATTAATCAAGAATGGTCAAATATAAAGTAAAAGTATGAGCCCAATTTTGTTGGTCTCGGTCTCGGTCTTTAGCCTCTTGGGTAGAAACCACATCTAGAAAAGAAAAATAAGTGCTATCTTTACAAACTTATTACAAATAAATATCATTCATATTATAATTTTTCAAATTTTTTTCCAATTTGATATTAATTGTGAGGATTCAGTTCTTGTGAAGAAGGTTATATCACCACAAAATGGTTTCACATTGGAATTGTATTCTACTCCTCCACTCAAGGCACAACTACTTCAATCAATTTATTTATTTTACCTCACCATAAGGTGAATGCTTATCATCTTCAAAGCAAAGAAACTTTAAATTTCCTCATGAATATTATGTATCAAAAATGAAAGTCTTCCTTAGGCAATTGCATATTTATTTTACCCCACCATAAGGTGAATGCTGATCATTTTCAAAGCAAAGAAAATTTATATTTCTTTATGAATGTTATGTATCAAAGTGAAAGTCATGGTTATGTACACAATTAATATTATTTAGACAGTTTGTAAAATGTTACATTTCTAAATTTATGTTGGGGAAAGAGAACAAGGAAAGAGAATATACATGATCTATTGCTACTTCACCAAATAGAAGAACATGTTACAGATTATGTCATGCATATATACATCGCTACACAACATACATCACTTTCAACATCACACACTATAGAAACACAACTCACACATAAGTCATCTATGGACTCTAAAATATCACAATAATCAGTTTGCTTATACAACTCAAATCACACTCAATCAGATCAATACTTGATTTGTCACTCAATAATCTACCAAGAATTGGACATTGATTACAAGCAAACCACACCCACTCTAGCTAAGAGAATCCAAGTGACGCTCATTGATCTTTGTCCACCATAGCTAGGAACTTGAAAGCTCAACATCAAAAAAGTGAGCTCTTTGGAGCTGCACTTCAAAAATATACCCCCTAGACTTGAGCTAGGTCTCAAACCTTGATGGTCCCACTAACGGCACACCCAAAAATGCAAATGATGCAAGTGACTATGGGTCCTACCATGTAGTTAGTACACTAAACATGAAATTTGACAATCAACAAGTAGCCTATGAATAACTACCAAAATACTCTTGACTACCAATATTATTATTCTAAAGTCCAAGCAATCTAGGTGCAATGCTACAAATGGTGCGACTACTGTCGTGCGTATATACATTGTTACACAACATACATCACTATCAACATCACACACTATAGAAGCACAACTCACACATAAGTCATATATGGACTCTAAAGAACCAAAATCATCCCACTAGTTGGCATTTAGGTCCCCCTAACTCTAGATAGCCATCTACTCCAAGTATATGGTATACCTTATGGTGGGAAAAAGATCAAGAGGCCAAGTGCTATCGAGCCCCATTGTTAGTTGCATGTCTGGAATCTATACAATATAAAGGATGAACTAGCTATAGGTCAAGTACATCTAGGACAAAACCACTGTCCTTGAGGAACCACCATGAGGGAAGTAGTCATACATGCCATATGCCATCCTCTCGAACAACTATCACACACAAACATAGTAGTAGCTCCACAAGAATAGCTACAAAACATACATCGCAAGCATACACGTACAAGTGCCATAGGGTCCATAGTACCATCAATGTTTGGGATGTGGCATGGCACACAATTGCGCACATGATCCTTCCAAACAACACCGTCATGTCCTTCTAACACAAGGCCTTCAGACGGCAAAACCTTGCGCACTCTCAAGATAGTGCGTCATGTAGAAACATCAAGTGTCCTTGGTGCTATCTATTGTAGATATACATAGTCACATGGATGAAAATAATGGACCGAGGATCTATACTTTCTCCTCAAATGGTAGCATAGCATAAGGTATCCTTATGCTAAGCAATTGCCAAGTTTTCAAAGGCCATCAACATCACTTTTCGAAAGATCTATGCACATTGAGAACATACGCTCATCCATACATATGGATCATCCAAGTCCAAAACTATAGTAGCATCTCAATGAATGGTTGCAAGTAAATATGGATCTCGTCTATAGAGTAGAAAGTAAGTAGAGAAGGATGCTAAGGAGGCTTGCCGGCTGCATCGATAGCCCATGACCAACCAAGGTAACTAGAGATCCCAATCTCCCAAGTGGCTTCTCTACAAACCATCTTCTACAAACCATCGATAGCCCATGACCAACCAAGGTAACTAGAGATCCCAATCTCCCAAGTGGCCTCTCTACAAACCATACTTTTGCAATCCTCTCTTCATTGTCAAAACCACTCTCTCTGCTAAGCCATCTTCCTTAGGGTGATCTTGGGAAGTAGTACAATGATCAATCAAAGCCTTGTCACACAAGAACTGAAACTCTCCCAAGAACTCTATACCCTAATCAGTCAAAACCTTAGCTGGTGCACCAAAATGATTGAGAACCTGATCCAAAAACAAGTAAACCATCCCTTCACTGGACTTATCAAGAAGTGGCACCAAATCAATCCACTTGGAGAAGTGCTCCACCATTGCCAAAACATACCGATGATGTCTCACAGTCAAAGGTAAAGGTCTCATGAAGTCAAAAATCCAACAATAACCCAACCCCATGATAGGTAATGGATGTAACTATGGCATAAGAGCATTAAATGATGCTCTAACTTGGTCACAAACCACACATTTGGCAACAAACTTCTATACATTAGTCTGCATACCACGACACCAATAATGACTCTAGAGCAAGCTATATGTACGCATTACTCTAAAATGTCCTAGCTCCTCATGAGCATGATGGACCAACTGTGGTCTTTGAGATGGAAGTGGTACTACTCGCACTCTACCATCCTCCCATACATGCAAAAGGTGTTTGCACTCCAATCTGAACCGTTTGGTCTGCTGAAGAAAATGATATCTCTCCTTGGCCCAAATTTTACCACACACAACACCAAGGCAAAGCTAGTTCATCACTAAGACATCATCATGAATGTCTCGCTGAATTGTTACCACTATCTCCACTCTCTAGATCTATGACCTCCATAACTCCTCTTGTATTGTAATACCAAGAGCTAGCCATATGATCTAGATATGAAATTTAGTTTGGTAACATCTAGAATGATGTTATACATGATGGTCCAAATAGATCATATAGAAGTATCACCAAAAGAATACTTCTACTAACAGGGCAAAAACCAAAATAGACTTGAAAACCTTAGAACCAATAGCTAGACATATAATTTAAAGGTGAGAATTGGTTTGGTAATATCTAGAAGGATATTTCACATGATGAAATAAACAGATTAGAAATAGGTATCACCAAAGGAGACGTCTACTAATAGAGTAAGAACCAAAATATACCTAAAATCTTTGAAGGCAATATTGGAGGCCTAAACAAATGAATTAGGCCTAAAAAATGTGCAGATTCACCTCCAATGGATGAAAGTGTGGCCTTCCCTCCCCCTTGGTTTGTCCCATTGAGAGCTTTCTAACAGTACCTTACCCATGTGATTATGAGATTCTTACAAGAAGATTCCCTCTGATCAAAGCTTGTTTGACCAACTAGATAGGACCTAGACCAACATGTCACCTATTTATGTACCTAATCCTATGGTGGAGCTTCCTTGGAGGAAATCCTCTTTGTCTATATAATAAAGAGAAAGTGCTCCTTTGGGGCATCAAATGATTGAGTGTGAAATCTGTTTTTTCTCTCTTCTCTTGTCCTCGGAGTATTACAATGGTATTAGAGCAAGTGTTTTAGTCCAAGAGAGTGGATCACCCCTCTTGGAAAAGTATGAACTACTGAAATTGAGTAATTTGAGATGGAGAACATAGAGTACTTGCTAGACTTAGGAAGGACTTTAGAGTGGATGGGATAGATGCTTCGTGAGGACAATTTCCCGCACCTAGCTTTCCATTATTGAATCCATTCTACATCAAAGTTATATACATCCAGTGTGAGCAAATGAGGGTATGACTAGTTTATCACTTTGGTGCAGAATTCATGGACAAGGTGATGAACTCACCAAACCCAATGATTCTACTTGTGGTGATATATGATAAAGAGTGAGATTTGACAATCTACATTCTATTATGATGATATGGATATGAATATCCTAAATCCTCTCCCTTTCAACACTCAAGTAGAAATCCGTTATGTAGTGAGACCAAAAGTGATGTTTAGAGATTTTGTGGTTAGGAATTTTGGTGAGGAGTATTATCAAAGAGTGATAGCTTTGAGGTTCCAATGGTAGTTCCGATAGTGCGTGCGCCTTCCATAGTGATCATATTGACTCTATATTGAAGTATATATTAGCAATTGAGTGTTGTAGGAACCATGGATCCATAATTGCAAGAGTTGATGCAAGGAATGCAAGGGATGTTGAATAAATTTTGAGAAATAAAGATGACCATGGAGACATTACAAAGTCAAGTGCAGATCCTTAGGAACGATCAAACAATGCAAGAAGAAGAGCCGTCTCAAAACCCATTGCCTACGACTGAAGTACTTAGAGAGGCACTCGTGCATACAAACCCTATCAACAATGAATCCACATTGCTACTCCGGATGAAGAAGACCTGCAACATTGAGCCTTACAAGGGGCAGCGTACGATGGGAGTAGTGGAAAATTGGATCTTGAGAATGAATTGATATTTCCAATTTTTCTCAACAAAGATCATGGAGCATGCTATAGACATGTTTGCATGTGGGTACTTGATCGATAAAGCCCTCACATGGTGTAATGTTTGGGAATGATCCATGTTGGCAAAGAGAAGGGAGTTCACGTGGACAACAATGCAAGAAGGATTTTTGAAGAAGTTCCAATCAATGGATTCCATGCAGATGGCCTGAACCCGACTATGGGGATTGAGATAGAAGATAACGTACAAGAGTATGTGGAGACATTTCTTAATCTACAAATTGCAGTAACCGACTTGAGTCTAGCAAAGGCTCTTGACTATTTCAAACGAGGATTGAAGGAGCAGATTTGCCAAGAAGTCATGGTGCAAAATCCTTGCACAGCATTTGAAGCCATTGCTTGTGTGCAAAGGATAACAAGAGCATTGGGTGGAGGTGAAGGAGTAGTTCCAACAAATTATTGGGCAGAAATGCCACACATGGGTGTACCAATACAAATGGAATTGGGCAACCTTTGATTTTGAGATCAAGGAGCATGACTGCTTCAAGAGGAGCGTAGACGGGTAGAAGAACAAAGATATGGAGTCCTACGAGGAGAAGGAACTCAAGGAGGACAACACCATTGTTACAATTGTGGCCATATTGTGCACATATCTACCAACTATTGCACTTGTTTCCTTAGAGGCCCTTGGCCTTTGTACATGTGATCTTTGAACAACATGGAGAGGCACATTGAAGAGGAGGAGGTGGAAATCACTTCAAAAAATGAAGATTGCCAATAAACATACCTTGCGGCCTTATTGGCTCAATAAGGAAGCAGAGAAGCAAGGGAAGGAAAAAAACTAACACGCAAAGATCTCAAAAAGCAAGCTCACAATTGATTGTCATAAATGGAGTCCTAGAAGGCAATCAAGTGAGAATATTAATAGATAAGTGAGAATATTAATAGATCCAGGAGCAAAAAAGAATTTCTTGTCTTGCTTTGTTGCAATAAGATTGGGAATGGATATAGAGAGAGATGGGAGTGAAGAAGTAGAGTTACCTAATGGGCAAATAGAGAGGATTGAATCATTACATAGATGGGTAACACTCCTTGTAGGAGGATATCAGGAAGAAATTGAGTGGCAAGTGATAAAATTAGGTCGTTATGATGCAATCTTAGGCATACCATGGATGGAGCATTATAACCCTATGGTAGATTGGAGAAAGAAAGTAGTGAGAACCCACCAATGGTCAATCATTGGGGTTAAAGAAAAATCACATAGACAGGAAGTACCTCTATATGTCATAAGGACAACAATTGTTTTTAAGACTGATAGATGTTTCATGGGTCTAATAAGAGAATTCCAGAGTGCATAACTTGATGGAAAAATTCTTAAGAAATTGAAGGATATGGTGGATGAGTTTCAAGATGTCTTTCCTGATGATCTACCCTTAGGAGTACCACCAAAAAGGAGAGTAGATCATAAAATTGAGACACTCATGGAGAAGACACCTCCTTGTAAGGCCCCATATCGCCTATCACCTCATGAGTTGGAGGAGTGTAAGATTTAAATTGAGGAGATGCTGCAAAAAGAGTTCATCCAACCTAGTGTATCACTAGATGGGCTCTTGACTTGTTCGTGAAGAAGAAAGATGGTACAATGCGCATGTGCATTGACTATCGGAGTCTCAATCAACAAATAGTGAAGAAAAAATACCCCTTACCTTGCATGGATGACCTGTTTGATCAACTCCATGGAGCAAGATACTTCACCAAATTGGACTTGCAAAGTGGTTACAATCAAATCCAAATTGTAGAGGAGGATGTGGACAAATTTGCCTTTTGAACCAAGTATGGCCACTTTGAGTATCTTGTGATGCCTTTTGGCCTCACCAATGCACCTGCTACTTTCATGAGTCTAATGAATGACATATTTTATCCATACTTGGATAATTCTATTATTGTCTTCTTGGACAACATCTTAGTATACAGTAGCACGATGACGGAACACAAACAACATCTACAAGAGGTCCTCCAAATTCTAAGACAAAATTGATTGTACGCCAAAATCTCAAAGTACGAGTTTGGCAAGTCTGAAGTAGACTATTTGGGGCATAGAGTAAGTGCAGAGGGCATTCAAGTATTGATGGATAAAATAGAGGTCATTCAAAAATGGAGTGCCCTAGAAGATCAGACTCAACTCAAGAGCTTCTTGGGGTTGACGAGATTCTATCATAGATTTGTCAAGGACTTCTCCAAGGTGGCATAACCTTTAACGACACTACTTGGCAAGGGGAAGAAGTAGACATGGGGAACCGCACAAGAGTTGGCCTTTCAAGAATTGAAAGCCACCTTGCTACAGACACCAATCTTGAAGTGGTATGACCCAAAACATCCAATCAAGTTGGCTATTGATGCATCAGGCATATCACTAGGATCAGTCATACAACAAGAGTGGCATGACGGATGACATCCAATTGCATATTTCCCTCAAAAGTTGTTATCGGCAAAGCACAACTACCACACCACAAAATGCAAAGAGTTGACCATCATTTTGGCAACCAAGCATTGGAAGCACTATCTAGGCGAGAAGGCCTTTGTAGTAGAGATAGACCACAAACCTCTAGTCTACCTTGAGACGTAGAAGGATCTATCTCATTGCCAGATTTGGTGGGCAGAGTGGTGAGAACACTTCGACATGAAAATTGCCTATGTGGGAGGTAAGAAGCAACTTGTAGATGCATTCACTTGCATGCCAATGGCAAATAACTTGGTAGTAGAGGTTAAGATTAACCTTAAATTCTAGCTAAAGATTTTGGCTGCTACAAAAACTGATCCACAGATTGGAGAAACGCAATCATCCAAAGGCATCACCAGCACCTAAGGACTCACTTTTCATGATGGCAGATTATGGATCTCAAATGTCCGAGAATTGCGCACCACCATTCTAGCAGAATGTCATGATTTGATCATTGTAGGTCATGTCGGAGTGGACAAGCCCTTAGATGCAGTCAAGCACCATTACTATTGGCCCAAGATGAGTGATGATATGATGGACTACGTGCACAATTGCCTACTTTGTCAACAAAACAAAGCTTCTAATCAAGCTCCTTCAACCTCTCCCCACTCATACCCAACGTTGGGAACAGGTGAGTATGGATCTCGTCTGTGAATTACCCAAGACCACCTCAAGGTTTGACTTTATTGTGGTCTTTGTGGACCGGCTCAGCAAAATGATTCATGTACGCCCTACCACCAAGGAAGTGACCGCTCCACAACTAGCTCAATTATACTTAGATGCAATCTTCTATCACCATGGCTTATCTACAATACTCATCACCAATAGAGACACTCAATTCACCAGTTTGTTTTGGCAAACACACTTTGGTTTCTTCAAAACCAAGTTGGCCATGTCCAAAACTTACCACCCACAAACAGATGGAAAAAGAGAGCAGGCTAATCGCATGAGTGAAGACATGTTACACGGTTTCACCTTAGAAGAGCAAGAGAGGTGTGACACCCTACTCCCATTGGTGGAATTTTCTTACAACAATTCAATGAATGCATCCATCCAGGTCACTCTGTTCTTCCTCATGTATGGTGAGCATCCCTTCACACCTTCTAGCTTGATGAAGATCCGTCCAATGGCTACCAAGGTCGATACAGTCAACACATTTATTTCTAGAATCCAACAAGGTGTAGAGAGCGTCAAGCACAGATTACAGATTTTGCAAAATCAACAGAAGCAGTATGTTGATGCACACCATAGGCACATGGAGTTCAGTGTTTGGGATCAAGTGTGGCTATCGACAACCAACCTCACATTAGTTGGACCTCATAAGCTCAGACCTTGTTTTATTGGGCCTTTCTTGATTCTTTGTCAAGTCGGTACTGTGGCCTATCACCTTGAGCTACCACCACACATGAAGATCCATCCAATGTTCCATGTTTCCCTACTATGCAGATATGCTTCCCAATCAGGCCAATGTCATTTCACACAAGACACTTGACCTTGTTTGACACTCATTGATGACATAGAGGAATATGAAGTGGAGCGTATTCTCCAAAAATGCATACGTGGTACTCACCATCCGCAGGTGGACTATCTAGTATAGTGGAAAGGTTACCCCTTCTTTGCAGCAACCTAGGAGCCCGCTACCAATTTGACACATGCATTGGTGTTGTGTAAGCGTTTGAGCAACAACTGCACAACAAGGACGTTGTGTCTTAAAAGGAGGGAGGTCTGTAATACCAAGAGCTAGCCATATGATCTAGATGTGAAATTTGGTTTGATAATATCTAGAATGATGTTATACATGATAGAAGAGTACTTCTACTAATAGGGTAAAAACCAAAATAGACTTGAAAACCTTAGAACCAATAGCTAAACATATGATTTAAAGGTGAGAATTGGTTAGGTAACATCTGGAAGGATGCTGCACATGATGGAATAAACAGATCAGAAAGAGGTATCACCAAAGTGGACTTTTACTAATAGAGTAAGAACCAAAATATGCCTAAAATCTTTGAAGGCAATTTTGGAGGCCTAAACGGATGAATTAGGCCTAAAAAATATGCAGATTCACCCCCAATGGATAAAGAGATGGCCTTTCTTCCTCCTTGGTTTGTCTTGTTGAGAGCTTTCCAATAATACCTTACTCACGTGATTCTGAGATTCTTACAAGAAGATTCCCTAAAAGATTCCCTTTGGTCAAAGCTTGTTTGACCAACCAGATAGGACCTAGACCAGACATGTCACCCATCCAAGTAAGTAATCCAAGGGTGGAGCTTGTTGACATGTCACCTATCTGTGTCCCTAATCCTATGGTGGAGCTTCCTTGGAGGAGATCCTCTTTGTCTATGTAAAAGACCAAATCCGAGGAGAGAAATAGGAGAATGGAAACTCACATTGGGACACTTGAATGAGGGAAAACTCCGAATGCCTAGCATGAGCTTTGGCTTTGGTATTTATAGGTAGCATACAAGGCCCTTGAGAAGCTTCTCAAGAAGCTTCCTCAAGCCGCTTTCTTAGAGTGCAAGCCAAGTTAACTAGGAAGCTTCTCAAGAAGCTTCTTTCCTAGAAGTTGCCTACTTGGCGTGCAAGCTAAGCTAGTTGGAAGCTTCTAGAAGCTACTTACTTGAGGTGCAAGCTAAGCTAGTCGGAAAGCTTCCCAAGAAGCTTCCAAGATACTTCCAAAATATTCTAGGCTACTTTGTCTTATGTGCTATTTCGTAAGCCCGACTAACCTCATTGCTAAACTCCATATTGTTACATATTCTCTTGCCGCTAGTTGGTGACGTCCTCGTTGCCAGTGAAGCTTTGAATTCATGGATGGCCATTTGTGCATTCTAGAGGTGAGAAAGAGGTTCCTAGGTGGCATCATGAAGGGGGTACACTTTCCAAAGGACCTTGTACTCCGTATGTTGGCGACGGCCCTGTTGAATGTGGCGACGCGCAAGGATACGATCAACTTTGTACTCCTCATGATCATTGATAGGGATAGGGAGAGGGGGAGGTTGGACTCGAGAGGAAAAGGAAGAGGGGTTAGGAACAAAGGGTTTCAACTTGGAAACATGAAAGACAGGATAAATACGCATGTGACAAGGCAAGGCAAGACGATAAGCAACAGGAGAGACAATTTGGGTGATATCAAAGGGTCCTATCCAATTAGAGGCAAGTTTACGAACTTGGGTATCAAGTGGGAGAGGGAGGTTACTAGAGGATAACATGACTTTATCACCTACCTCAAAGGTGAGATCACGACGATGGTGGTCCGCATATTGTTTTTGGTGATTCTAAGCAACAAGGAGGTGAGACTTGGCTTGTTGGAGAGATTGGGATATAGTGGTCAAGAATGTGGAAGTATGAGGAACCGGAGATGGAGGGGGAGCAAGAAGAGAATATGGAACAAGCGGATCTTGGCCAAAATTGAGAAAGAAAGGAGAAAATCCGGTGCTTGCCTCTTTTGAATTGTTGTAGGAAAATTTGGCAGCGGCAAGACATTCGTCCCAATTGGTATGGTGGACATTGACAAAGGCACGCAACATATCCTCCAATGTATGATTCGCACATTTGGTTTGTCCAATCAATTTGAGGATGATACGCCGTGGACAAAGCAAGCTTGGTGCCGAGTATATGAAAGAGTGCTTGCCAAAACTTCCCAGTAAAGCAAGGATCACGGTCGGAGATGAGTATGCGTGACATTCCATGATGCTTGAAGACATTGTCGAAGTAGATTTGTGCTAAGGTTGGAGCATCCACGGTATCACAGGTTGGTGCCAAGTGGATTTGCTTACTAAGCTTATCTACAAAGACCACGATGGCGGTGTGTCCTTGTTTTGTCTTTTGCAAGGATGTGATGAGATCCAAGCTCACATGCTCCCAACGAGCTGATGGAACAGCAAGCGGTTGAAGGAGTCCACCCGGCTTCTGGTTGCTGGCCTTGTTACGTTGGCAACTCTCACATGATCGGACAAATTCTTGAACATCTCGTGTCATGTTGGGCCACCACCATTGACGTTGGAGGGTGCCTAAGGTCTTGTCCACACCCATGTGACCAGCGATAGGTAAATCATGGGCTTCTTGAAGGCGCACAAGTCAAAGATCACCTTTGGCTAGAACATAGATCCAATCCGCATGGAATAGAAGGCTTTCCTTGAAGGAGAAGGTGTTGTACTCCTTGTCACTTGTTGTTAGCTGACCATGTACCATTTGGAAGAAGGGATCTTGCTATAGAGCTAACCAAAACTTGTTATGAATCTTGGGATCAATTGACACCGTCGTAATTGCTGCCGTGATGAGAGGAAAAGACTTCAAATCAAGTCGTCGTGATAGAGCATCAAGGATGACATGGAACCGACCTGGTTTGTACTCAAGTTTGATGTTGAACAATTGGAGTTGCTCTTCCCATCGATGATGTCGACTCTTCATGTGCTCTAGGTGTAAGATCTGCAACAATGCCTTGTGATTTGTTTGCATGATCACTTGTTTCCCCAAGAGACAATACCTCCATACCTTGGTGGCATATACCATTGCAAGGTGTTCCCAATCTTGAGCAGAGTAATTTCTTTCAGCTGTATTTAGTCGGCAAGACACAAAGGCAATAGGATGTAGTCCATCTGGAAATTCTTGTTGCAACACAACCCTAATTGCAAAGTTAGAAGCATCAAAATCAACCACCCAAGGTAGTTGAGGATCATATGGTTGAAGAATAGGTCTTGAAGACACCATATGCTTTAACTTCTGGAATGCTTCTTCATGCTTGGTGGTCCATTGGAAGCTCGAGTTCTTTCCCAAGAGGTCAGTCAATGGTGCGGCCACGTGAGCATAATAATGGATGAACCGTCGGTAAAAACTGGCCAATCCATTGAATGCTCGTACTTCGGTAGCATCCTTTAGGGTAGGCCAATCAGTGATGGCCTTGATCTTCTCTTCTTCTATCTTGATCCCCTCTGATGAGAGATCTTATGACCCAAGAAGGTAACCTCTTTTTGCCAAAAAGCACACTTTGACTTCTTGCAATAGAATTTCCACTATCGTAGTCGTCTTAAGACTTCTCGCACATGATTCATGTGTTCTACCTCTATCCTACTATAGATTAAGATATCATCTAAGAACACTACCACGGACTGATCCAATAGTCCCTCCAACACCCAATGCATCTGATCCATGAAGATTGCTAGAGCATTAGTGAGTTTGAAAGGTAGAACTCTCCACTCAAAATGTCCATACCTTGTGCAAAAGGCAGTCTTTTGCACGTCCTCTCCTTCAATAGGAATTTGCCAATAGCCGCTACAAAGATCTAGCTTGGAAAAATAGCGTGCTCCACTTAATTGATCAAGTAGGTCATCGATCCGAGGCAAAGGATATGCATTCTTCACGGTTTGCTTATTGAGCCCACGGTAATCAATATAGAAATGAAGTCCTCCATCCTTCTTTGGAACAAATAGTACCGGTGCTCCCCACAGAGAGGTACTATGTCGTATGAAGTCCTTCTCCAACAACTCTGTAAGTGTTGTTTGAAACTCCTCCAACTCCTTTGGTGAGAGCCGATAGATTGGTCTACTCACTGGAGTACTCCCTGGCAATAACTCGATCTTGAAGGGCATACCTCGATAAGAGGGTAATCCCTTTGGCAGATCATCCGGAAACACATCTGCAAACTCCTGAACTATCCAATCAACCGTTGCTTGATGCGGCACTTGGCCCTCCTCAGATTGTTCTTGTGCAATCGGCTTGATCCACACCGCAAATACCGACTTATCTTCTTCCAAAGCTTGCTCTATGGCTGCTTCATTAACAAACTTCCCTTCTAGGGACTCATCTCTCTTCCAAGCTTGCTCCATGGCTGCCTTCCTGGCAAACTTCCCATCTTGGGACTCATCTCCCTTCCAGATTTGCTCTATGGCTACCTTCTCAACAAACTTCTCATCTTGGAACTGACTATTCTTAGGTGTCTTACTCAGAGGTACCAGACAACCTAATCGGAAATTCCTACCTTGGTGTTGTACTTGAATTTGACGTCGGGTCCAATCAAATTGAACGTTATGACGTTCAAGCCGAGGTAGACCCAAAATGATATCATAGTGTAGAGGTGCCACTGCAAACCTCATACACTCCAAATACTCCTTCCCAATCTTGAAGGTAACAGGATGCAAGGTGCGGAATGCAGAACCTTTTCTACCATCCGCCATTATCAAACTACTTCCAATCACTGGCTTGATAGGAATACCCAATTCCTTTGCTATTTGCATAGACGTGCAATTCTTTGAACTTCCAGAATCAACCAAAATCCTACAACCCCGATTAGATATCATACCTTGCAAGTGAAGTAGACTTGCATAGGTCGAGCCTTCAATCCCATTGGAACTAATCAAGCTCCCAATAGACGACTCAAAATCTCCTATTGGGATTCCTCGTTTCCCTGATCATTCCGCTCCACAACCTCCACTTGGGCAACTTGTTGAGGTCATCCATTCTTGAGTGGACATTTAGCAATGTGATGCCCCACCTGGCGACAATAAAAAAAACCTCTATTTTGTCATAATCTTTCTCTATCTACTGTGCCAAGTGGTCTTCGTTGGATAACATCAATCTCCATTGGTACCGATTCTTCCACTTGTGGTACTGGTAGGTTTTGTGTAGGTCAAGGTCGGACCAAGTTATTGCAACTAAGGATTCAAAATGCTCAGCCAATTGCATGGCTTCTTCTACGTTCTGTGGCTCCCGCATGGTCACCTCCAATCTGGTTTGTGACTTCAATCCTTGCACAAATCAATCCAGAACTTCACCTTCTTGGATATCTGGAATTTGCATGATGATATTCTGAAATTGTGTGATGTAGCTTCTCATTGAGCCAATCTGCCTCGACTCTGCCAATTTATCTCATGCAGCTCGGGTGGCATTTATAGTCTAAAATCAACCAAGTATTGCATCCTTGAATTCTGCCCATGTCAAAATCGGTGTAACAATTTGTCGTTCAGCCCTTTCTACTCGGAATCGCCACCAAAGTTTTGCCACGCCATCCAACTGGCTAGAAGCCAAGAGAATTTGTTTCCACTCGTCTTGAAGATTGGTGGCTTCAAAGTAACGTTCACAGTCAAACACAAAATTCTCCATTGTGCCTGGAAGATTCTTGCCTTCAAACACCTTGGGTTTTGGAAATCGAATGTGATCTTCTCCATCTCGAACTGATGCTTTGTCTATCTGTTCTTGTCATTGCTGGTCTCGTTCATCCAACAATCAAGTAAGATGCCCAATTTGTTGTTGTATTGCAAGGATAACATCCGGTATTTCCGCCATCGCTATTACTCTATTCCACTACCCTCAATTTATCTAGTTGATTAACATATAGATACAACACGTCTACCGTTCTCCATAAGTTACAACTGGAAGTATCAAGGGTTCCTCTGACATGGTGATCATGTGTAGAAAATCCTGCCCAAAGCGTGAGGTGATGAATTGTATGAAATGATGCTTTGGTAATATTTGGACATGAAAGTCCCAAAGGTTTGGCCGAAGTGGATTTGGTGGTCCATAAATTCCATCCATCCCATTCTTGCTCTGATACCAATGTAAAAGACCAAATCCGAGAAGAGAAATAGGAGAATGGAAACTCACATTGGGACACTTGAATGAGGGAAAACTCCGAATGCCTAGCATGAGCTTTGGCTTTGGTATTTATAGGTAGCATACAAGGCCTTTAAGAAGCTTCTCAAGAAGCTTTCTCAAGCCGCTTTCTTAGAGTGCAAGCCAAGTTAACTAGGAAGCTTCTCAAGAAGCTTCTTTCCTAGAAGTTGCCTACTTGGCGTGCAAGCTAAGCTAGTTGGAAGCTTCTAGAAGCTTCCTTCTAGAAGCTACTTACTTAAGGTGCAAGCTAAGCTAACCGGGAAACTCCCAAGAAGCTTCCTAGATACTTTTGGAATATTCTAGGCTAATTTGTCTTATGTGCTACTTCGTGAGCCTGACTGACTTCGTCGCTAAACTCCATATTGTTACAGTCTATATAATAAAGAGAAGGTGCTCCTTTGGGGCATCAAATGTTTGAGTGTGCAATCTGTATTTTCTCTCTTCCCTTGTCCTCAGAGTATTATACCTTACACTTGGAGCACATGAAGAGTCGACATCATCGATGGGAAGAGCAACTTCAATTGTTCGACATCAAACTTGAGTACAAACCAGGTTGGTTCCATGTCATCTCTAATGCTCTATCACGACAACCTGATTTGAAATCTCTTCTTCTCATTGTGGCAACAATTAAGACAATGTCAATTGACCCCAAGATCCATAACAAGTTTTGGTTAGCTCTACAACAAGATCCCTTCTTCCAGATGGTACATGGTTGTCTAACAACAAGTGACAAGGAGTACAATACCTTCTCCTTCAAGGAAGGCCTTCTATTCCATGCAGACCGGATATATGTTCCAGCCAAAGGTGATCTTTGACTTGTGCGCCTTCAAGAAGCCCATGATTTACCCATCGCTAGTCACATGGATGTGGACAAGACCTTGGGTACCCTCCAACATCAATGGTGGTGGCCCAACATGACATGATATGTTTGAGAATTTGTCCGATCGTGTGAGAGCTGCCAACGTAACAAGGCCAACAACCAGAAGCCAAGTGAACTCCTTCAACCACTTGCCATTCTATCAGCTCACTGGGAGCATGTGAGCTTGGATCTCATCACATCCTTGCCAAAGACAAAACAAGGACACACCGCCATCGTGGTGTTTGTGGATAAGCTTAGTAAGCAAATCCACTTGGCACCAACCTGTGATATCGTGGATGCTCCAACTTTAGTGTAAATCTACTTCGAAAATGTCTTCAAGCATCATGGGATGCCACACATACTCATCTCCGACCGTGATCCTTGATTTACCGGGAAGTTTTGGCAAGCACTCTTTCAGATACTTGACACCAAGCTTGCTTTGTCCACGGCCTATCATCCTCAAACTGATGGACAAACCAAACATGCAAATTGTACATTGGAAGATATGTTGCATACCTTTGTCAATGTCCACCATACTAATTGGGATGAATGTCTTGCCGTTGCAGAATTTGCCTACAACAATTCCAAACAGGCAAGCACCGGATTCTCTCCTTTCTTTCTCACTTTTGGCCAAGATCCGCTTGTTCCAGATTCTCTTCTTGCTCCCCTTCCATCTCAAGTTCCTCATACTTTTACATTCTTGACCACTATATCCTAATCTCTCCAACAAGCAAAGTCTCACCTCCTTGTTGCTCAGAATTGCCAAAAACAATATACGGACCACCATCGTCGTGATCTCACCTTTGAAGTTGGTGATAAAGTCATGCTATCCTCTTGTAACCTCCCTCTCCCACTTGATACCCAAGTTTGTAAACTTGCCCCTAATTGGATATGACCCTTTGATATGACCCAAATTATCTCTCCTTTTGCTTATCAACTTGCCTTGCCCTATCACATGCATATCCATCCTGTCTTTCATGTTTCCAAGTTGAAACCCTTTGTTCCTAACCCCTCTTCCTTTTCCTCTTGAGTCCAACCTCCCCCTCTTCCTATCCCTATCAATGATCATGAGGAGTACAAAGTTGATCGTATCCTTGCGCATTGCCATATTCAACGAGGCCGTTGCCAACATACGGAGTACAAGGTCCTTTGGAAAGGGTATCCCCTTCATGATGCCACCTAGGAACCTCTTTCTCACCTCCAGAATGCACAAATGGCCATCCATGAATTTGAAGCTTCACTGGAGACGAGGACGTCACCAACTAGCGGCAAGAGAATATGTAACAATATGGAGTTTAGCGATGAGTTAGTCGGGCTTACAAAATAGCACATAAGACAAAGTAGCCTAGAATATTATGGAAGTATCTAGGAAGCTTCTTGGGAAGCTTTCCGACTAGCTTAGCTTGCACCTCAAGTAAGTAGCTTCTAGAAGCTTCCAACTAGCTTAGCTTGCACGCCAAGTAGGCAACTTCTAGGAAAGAAGCTTCTTGAGAAGCTTCCTAGTTAACTTGGCTTGCACTCTAAGAAAGCGGCTTGAGAAAGCTTCTTGAGAAGCTTCTTAAAGGCCTTGTATGCTACCTATAAATACCAAAGCCAAAGCTCATGCTAGGCATTCGGAGTTTTCCCTCATTCAAGTGTCCCAATGTGAGTTTCCATTCTCCTATTTCTCTCCTCGGATTTGGTCTTTTACATCCTCTTTGTCTATATAATAAAGAGAAGCTGCTCGTTTGGGGCATCAAATTATTGAGTGTGAAATCTATGTTTTCTCTCTTCTCTTGTCCTTGGAGTATTACATGCATGCGCTAAGGGAAATAACACTAAAGCCTCAAAAAATATACAAAGAAAGGTAGATGCATGCTAACCTAACACCATCTCCTCATTTGTCTCTCCATGCCAACATGCTCTGGTCTTATCCTGCTAGCTAGGACATGGGTTTCTACTCAACCCATCCGCATCACGATTCACCACTCCAAGTCTTTGAATAACCATGAAACATACTCTTGTAAAATCAGAGCCTATTGTGCAAGCTTCCTTGAAAGCTTATCAGACTCCATCAACTACTTCAGTGGTTGATGATCAGTGATGAGAGTAAAGGGGTTACCAAAGAGATAATATTAGAAATGTGCTACTGCATATAATGCTACCAAGCACTCTCCATCATATGAACTAACTTTGCCTCTACTTAATTGTTGAAGTGATTAGCATGGGCCACCACAAACTCCTTCTCCTCATCATCATGCTAAGTGAGCTACTCCAAGCCCCATCATACTCCAATCAGTGTGAAGTTGAAATGGTTGTCCTATGATTGGTCTCCTCAAAATAGGAGTAGATGTCAACCTCTCCTTGAGCTCTACAAAAGCTCTCTCCTGCTCATCTCCCCAACACCACTCCTATGTAAGCTTGGTCAACTTCGTCAAAGCCTTGGCAATGACACTAAATCCTCATAGTGGTGATAAAAGTTTACCAACCCAAGGAATGCTCACACTCTGCTCACATCCGTAGGCCAAGGAATATGAGCAATAGCCTCCACCTTGGTCTATTGAACACCAAGTACTCCATGGTAGATAGTGTGATCCAAATACTCAACATGCTTGTGGAAGAACCTACACTTCCTAAGATGTAATTTGAGTCCATGAGATCTCAACCTCTCAAACACCTCCAACAGATGTCTCTCATGCTCCTCCACCATAGTGCTATAGAACAAAATGTCATCAATATAGCACCCAACAAAACCCAATCCAACTAGGATTCTATCCATGATCCTCTAGAACTCGACAAGAGCATTCTTTAACCCAAATAGTAAGAACCTCCACTGATATAACAGATCCTTACCGTGAGGATCAATAGCCCAAAGTGCTAGCTTAGACTTATACTCCTCTCTAATTGGCAACTAATAATATCCTGCTTGAAGATCCAAAGTGTTGAAGACCTTTGTATACCCAATTGCATCAAAGATCTCCTCTAGTGTATGCATGGCATACCAATCAAACCTAGTTTATCGGTTGATAGGATGGTAATCTTCACACATTTGCTTATTTGTGTAGTTGCCATGCATATCCTTCTTGGCTGGCATCACTCTAACTTATGCATACTCTCCTTGTGAAATCTCCACCAAACCAACCTCAAAAAGGTCACTACTCCGGCTTTGAATCAATGCTATCTCCATATCACTATATTGATAGGGATGTCATAAAGCTAGTGTATCGCTAGTTAGCTCAATCTTAATACTAGGTCCTTCAGAGCACCCAAATCCTTCATATTGAAGACAAAACAACTTGTGTAGCTCTTGATGAACCTCCAAACTCTTTGTCTTTCCTTTCCTGTAAGCTTGGGTCCCAAATTTTGGCTCCCAAGTATCCTTTGTAACTGTCATAGGAGTGGACGACGTATTGATGAGTTGCTAGACTAGGCCTCTTGGAGCAAAAGTGTCATACTCCCAAGCACTAGAGGTCCCAACCTCAATGTGAAAACTCTCTCTACTATGGCTGCAAGCTCCATACGTCCTTTAGTTGCATCCCAAGTAAACCAAAGGTGTAATCCAAGTACACGACACTCACCTTAATGGAATCCAAGTAGACCACTCTCCTAGTAGCCATTGGTTGTGTCTCAAGAATACCTTGTCCACTCAGTCCATTGCTCCCAACATGTGCCAGAATCATCTTGATAGGCATAGAGTTCACAAGTGTCTGAGTGGTGATGCTTATCAAGCGCATCCTTTGTTGCTATGCCAAACCAAGACTCACAATCCAGGTCAAACAATTCAAGTCCATAGCTTGACCTAACACCTGACGCTTGGATGTCTCTAACACTATTAGAACAACGGTAATAACGGTGAAAAAAACCATCACCTGCTCTCTCTTATCGGCGTTGGGCTCCACCAATTGTAACTATGAGTCCCAAACCAGTCCATGACCTCCCTCTCAAAAAGCATGGGAGCTTGGGAAACTCATAAGTGTGGGAAAAGTAGCTCGGGGCTGTCCAACTAGGTTCACCTTTGCTATATGTGAGCTATCAACTACTATCACCATCTAAGACTTATGTCCAACATCCAAGATGTCATCAATAATGATGCGGTCTAGTCATTGAATCCCATCATAAGCACGTTGTAGAACCTCTCTAAGTAAGAGGTTTGTCCACCAAAGACAAAGATGATGAACTCGTGATCTTGCTTTGGCTGCATCCAACAATGCAGTAGGTCCCATCCAAGAATGGACCTGATGTGTGCTTGCCACCACCCTAGTACAAGAATCACCCATCAAAGGGGTGTTCTCCAAAATGTAAGCAAGAGAAATAGATTGATGAACTTAGAAATGTTGTAGTATCCGTAACATCTCCCAAAACACACCAAAACAAGGATCCTCAAGACCCAGACCTTGGCTAGTGCATGTATGTCCCTCACATAGCCATCCAAAAATCACCAAATGAATGGGACTATGTCTTTCAAAATCTTGCGCTCCTTGCAAGGAAATGTTTGGTGGTAAGGTCTTCTGGTAACCCTTGACTACTGAAATCAAGAATAATTCAGGATATCGATAGGCCAAGTGTGCCATATGATATAGAAAGACTTGCCTAATAGTCTCATCTCTCTCCACATACAAATATCTCTGTACTTGTATACTCGTATGTAGTATTGCAGCTAGTCTAGTACTAATCCCATCAAACAACTCCAATAGATATATTCCCTCTACTAGAGAATGCCAAGCAATGAGTGTGGTATCCAAAGGTGTCAAGGTAATTGAGTCTGGAGGCTCATCCTCACACTAGTCACCTAGTGGTACAAAGGCTTCACTCCAAGGCCATTGCACCAACTGATTTGCATGTTGTTGTAATGCCTCCTTTGAACTCCACAAAGGAACATCCAAGGTGGATGGAACAATCCCATTTGTACTCCCAATCTGAGTGATCTCCTTTGGTACTAGAGTATCCTCTACATGGGCGCTATACTCCAATAAATCACAAAGCCAAGTAACAGAACCATTGAAAGCTAAACTGATGATGCCATGGTCTTGAACTATAGTGAGCCAAGACTACCACTACTAAAGCGTGTAGGTAGGTGACAAACCTATCCCTCACCTGATTGCCAACCTGGTCTATAGGAGACTGTCTCCTTCCAATAGTCAATATTGAAACCCATGGGGTATAAAATTGCTCTGCCAACTAACACATCATATGACTTAGCCGTTGTTGCAATAGCTTGAGCTCTCACCATAGAGCTATTAGTTGGATGACTAGGCTAAATCTGAAAAACAAGCTATCCACATGTGATGTACTATGTAGAACCACCACCTAAAGATCTTTGGATTTGAAATGGACACCTCTCCACATTGGTCTTTTGTAACTCCAAACCAACAACTGTAGCCTTCTCCAACATAAGGGGTTGTGCACTAGAGTCTAGTAAGACCCTCTATGGTGTATAGACCCTCCTTGAAGGTCCCACCAAATGAAAAATCCTCCTTTGGTTATCCACTAAGACAAATCTAGATGTAAACCGCACTTGCTCCAAGGCTGGTCTAACTAGTAACTCTTCCAATCTAGCCATTACTGCTTGCCATAAACCATTGGTCCTTGGGTGGATCCCATGCTCCTCAACCAAGTCAAGTCCACTATCAACCACCTCTGATCTAATAGTAAGAACCACATCATCCATACTATCACAATGCATGGCAACCAATCAAAATACAAGGGCTAGGCCAATGTACCCATGTCACTTATTGAGAATAATAGAAAGCGCATAACCGGCTAAGCCGCCCCAACATTGTGCTAGACTCAATCTGTGTATTAATAGGTGGCTAACTAGTAAGTAGTCCATCATGCACCCCATCACTACCTATTAAATCTACACTTAGACATCTAGGAGCCATGGATGTCATCTATAGTGCCTTAGAGAGTGTAAAAGATTGGAGAAGTCTGACCAATCTACCAAACTCTCCTCTTTGTAAGTCCAACTCCACTAATGCTTCTCTAGGCTCTAAAGCACATACTGTACTCCTAGTCACTACAGTAGATGCATCCACCTGTGTTGCTCCGCACATGAATTCTAAGATGTCTCTATCACTCACATATGAGGTAGAAGACTCAACATCCAAATCTGATCTCCATTGAGCTATGGCCATGCTAGCCAATCTCTACTCCAATTGCTCAATCCAAGTAGCCATGGTTGTATAAGAAGTAAGGGAAGGTATTGCACCTTTGCTAGGTGTGGATCCTCTACCACCACTTCTACCACCTCGTCCTCCATGACTTGGAGCTCCTCTACCACCTACCATAATAGCTTTACCACTCCGTAACTCTGGGTGTAAGTCAAAGCATCGATCATTGGTGTGACCAAATCTATGGAAATGCTCACACTATCTTTGTGCTAGTTGTGATGCACCAAAGGTATCAGGTCCGTTGCACTAAGTGCACTCTCTCTTGTGATGAGGTCCACCACAAGTCCAACAAGCAACACCACCACTCACTGGCTGTTGTTGATTAAAAATGAAAGTAAGGGTCTGGCCACACTATGCACTCCACTCACTCCATAAGATCTAGACTGTCCCCCTTGTCCTCGGGAATTGACATGGTGTGGTGCACTCTACTGCACTCTAGAAGACATAACAACTATGGATGAGGTGTTCCTACCAAATCTAGATATCACTATTCTCTCATCCACCATGTTGAGCTCAATATGCTCAGCCAAACCAAAGACCATTGCCAAAGTAGGCGAAGTAGCATGTAACAACATAGCATCACAAACTCTACGTCTCAACTCCTTGTCCAATATCCCATACCAAAACTGGATTGCTTGGGCCTCAATAACTCCCTAAGTAAAACTGATCAGACATCTCATGCGAGTGTATGCCTTGCATAGGCTCTCTCCATCCTCCGTTGGAACTCCTGCAAGCTCCTCAACTTGTCAATCCATACTCCTTGGTAGTTCTACCTCAAACATTAGAAAAAATCCACCATGGAGTTAAACCCTGGTACTACACCACCTCATGTAGTAGTACCTCCACTTGTAGTAGCACCATCTCCAAGAGATCTACCAATGCTATTAGATCTAGAACTCGTGGGTATTGTAGATCTAATCCTAGAAATTGAGCCTAGAGTAATGGAGAAATATTTGGAGACCAATGCTATTTCCAAACACAATCTCCTTCAAGTGAGCTCTCTTGAACTCATGGTAGTTGTCCATTGGCAGACCCTCTAAATGTTGAAACATCACTTTCCATGCCATGAAAGGTGTGAACAAAGTCGGGTTCCGTATCTGCTGCAAATCAGACCAACTATCAAACTCCTTGATGAAGTCATCTAACTCAATGGTACCCACTATACCAAAGTAACGCGTGGGACCTTTGGAGGCTCCATAAATCTAGTCCATGTCCCACAACAATGGTACGGACATACCAAGTGCACTCTCAATTGAATCAACTCCTATGTCAAACTCTGACTCAAAGTCAATCTCCTCACTCACTAAGATATGAGATATAGGCTGATAACGAGCATCACTTCGAGTAAACCCACTGCATACCACAACGTTATCTCCTTCGGGATCCCAAAGAACTCCATCATGACAAAGTAACCAAGAACTACAACCCGCAACTAGACTCATCACAAGTACCTCACCAAAAATTACCACCTAGTGCCAACACCACTAATTGAACGTCACCAACTAATGTAACTCTAACAAAGATAACTCCATTAGGGGAAAGGGCAACTTGGAACCTGCCATCATAACACACACTCTCATGGTTTGTAGGTCATCACTTCTTGCTTCACTGAAGAGAAACATAGATAGTTTGATTGGTCATCACTCCAACCTCACTATTGAGAGCACACCAAAGCACCGTGCTCTAAAGTCAGGGCACCTCACACACAATAACACACTCACCTAACACAAACATAGTGCACAAATAGGAAGCAAAGAATGGAGGGGGTCCAATGACACTCCATGTCATAAATCAATGTTGGATTGACTTTGCCACCATTTGGCATTTGACATAATATGAGTTATCTACTTCCTAAGCTACTAGGACCAAGAATGAGATCAAACTGTCTCTCTTAGCTAAAGCTACAGGTGTATAAATAACAATGGAACAGTCAATAGGACAACAAGTGAGGGTGAACCAATTGGCTAGGGCATAAGTCTAGGAATCAAAGATTTAGTGTCAAACCTTATTGCACACAATGTAGCGAGGTGGGTAGATTTTGCCAAACAATGACCAAAATCTACCCTAAACTAACTAGCCTCATGCCAACAAGCTAGCTTGCTGGCCTTTCTAGGCTTTTGTAGCCTCTCATTGCCTACAATTGTATGCCTCGAAGCTTCTAAATGCCAAATGAGTCCTTTCTTCTTGCCACTTTGAACCCTCTCCAAATCTAGCAAAACTCTTGCAAATTTGTGAAACTCCTCCAACTCGAGCGAAACTCCTCCAAATCTGGCCAAAATCTGACGTAAACTTCAACAAAAATTTGATGTAAATCCCTAAAGTTGGTTGACTACTAAATCCTCCGCTAACTCTCCACTCGAGCCAAATTGAAATGACAAGTTTCTCCAAATCACAAATTCACGGGGATGGACTCCAAACTCCACCTTCCAATTTCACTTTTTGAGCTCAACTCATACCAAATTGGTCCTACTTTCATCTTTTGAGCTCAAAATCACAACTAACGCTTGAAAATTGCTTCTCTTTACTCAAAATTTGGCCAACGCTTCTACACATTGTTTGCCTCATTGCGAAATCTACATCAATCAAATGAACTTATGCACATTAGTGAAAATCAGAACTTTGATTGAGCTACAAATGATCAGCAAGTCTTGGAGATACCAACAACACTCTTAGTTCTTGCACTCGATTTTCCCTTACTTCACTTCTTTGATATAATTAGTTCGTTTACACAACTCAAATCACATTCAATCATATCAATACTTGATCCATTACTCAATAATTTGCAAATAATTGCGCACTGATTATAATCAAGCCACATCCACTGTAGGTAAGAGAATCTAGGTGACGCTCATTGACCTCTATCACCATAGTCAAGAACTCGAAGACTCAATATCAGAGAAGTGAGTTCTCTAGAATTGCACTTCATAAGTATACTCATTGGACTCGAGCTAGGTTTCAAATGGTGCGATTCTGACGGTCTTGATGATGGCACACCCAACGGTGCAAATATTGCAAGTGCTAGTAGGCACCACTATGTAAGTAGTACTTTGAACATGAAATCTGACCGTTGACAAGTAGTCTATGTGGAATTACCAAGATACTCTTGACTCCTTACACTATTACTCCAGAGTCCGAGCAATCTAGGTGCGATACTACGTTGGGCTACCAAGTGTGGGACAATAACCTCCGAGAAGAAAATTTGAAAGTAAAATATAAGTGGAAAACTTAGGAAATTTTCCCCAATAAGAGCAATCTAAGTGCGATACTACGATGTGCTACGAAGTGTGGGACAATAACCTACGAGAAGAAAATTTGAAAGTAAAATATAAGTGGAAAACTTAGGAAATTTTCCGGGGGAACTCATTTCTTCTAAGGAATACATTGAACAAATTTCGTCAATTTTCAAACAACAAACATAGTGTAATGAAAACATTTAAGAAGCAAATTACTTCATAGTAACACGGCAAATTTGCAGCTAATTTATATACCATCCAATGCAATTATATTCGCAAGTTGCAACCTTAAGAAACGGGAAGAGAAACACGTCCAGAATTCACCCTACTCTGCTGTAATGGTCGTAATCTCGAGTTGGCTAGTGACAATTCTTAGACAAAAGAGCCGTTGCTCATTAACTTGCCCATTTTCTTGGCCCGGTCAAAACGTGGACTAACAAAAAAGCGCACCAATTTTGACGCAACACGATAGGGACGTGGCAGCCCATGTGGATTTGAGTCAGCAAGAGCCCTTCACACGACGAGGTTTTGGTGTTTGCTGGTCCATTGCCTTCACAGAGTGCTCGATCGTGAGGATGCAGTGTTGCTGCGGCAATTCTTGTTTTGAATCTCATTACGTTGGTCTAATGGGCTCATATTTCCGGACCTCGAGATTCAATTTCCGGTGTGACTCAGCAATGTGTACGAGGATTTAGGATTGGGTTTCTTGTGACATACGTGCTCAAACGAGTGAGACAGTTTAGCAAATGATGTTAGACGGAACAGCCAGCGGGTTTTAGTCTTCTGCTGGTTTGCACCACTGTGCTTTACTTTTTCGGGTCTATGCACTGACAATTCCATAGCAGGACTCCCAAGTAGCAGAATTGGTTGGATTGGCAGTGATGATGGGCCACCAAGTTGCGGGGTTGGTCAGGCGAGCTCTCTCTCAACGAGCTGATCGGTCAAGTGTTGCTCTTTTAGGGAGAGGATTACGTGATAGATTAGAGGTTGCGACAATTCAGTTGGTAAGCAGTGCTTCACGGAATTAATGAAATTGGATCACTCTTCGATTCCGTCTCGTGAGAATTCAAAGTTCTGGCAACAGGTCCCCTAGTATGATTGTGAACTTACTAAGTTCAGTCATTTTCTTCCCGGGTATCATGTTTGTGCTATAAAGAATGGTGAGGCTACTTTTGGCAACATGGAAAGGCACTTAATTGCCTTAGAGTCATTGATAGAAGTTACTACATGTTATGCAGTCTACTGTACGGAATAAATCTTCGACTGTCTTTGAAGAAATTCGACGACCTGAAAAAATTCCAGCAATTCAGGTGCACAAAAGACTTATGCCTGCTGCAGACTAAAGTCCTCAAGTTCTTAGAATTCTTCTAGACAGTCAGTGACAGGTTTTAACTCTTAGGGCAGGAGCTCCTCCCCGCTTTTGTTAGGCGTTATGGTGTCATTCCTGAGCTACAAGGTGGAAGCGGGCCTAAAAGAAGACACGTCTCTATTTTCTAATTGAGCATTCTCCTGTGGTTAATTGCAGGAGTACAATAATCTACAATCTAAAAAGCAGGTGAGGCCAGTTCTATTCTGGACTGCAAAAATTTCATTGGTGGGTGGAACACTCATATTGAAAGGCCAATCTCAAAGTTCATTTGAAGAATGTTCCAATCTCAAAATTCATTTGAAGAATGTGGAAGTGTTACATCTATCTACGGATGTACTTAGTTACCTTCTTGGAACTTGGTGTGTAATTCAACAGTCATAGTATTTTGTCGAGTGAAGCTGTGACAAATACTGCATGAACTGCCCAGCAGCCTCAGCTGAATAGGTCTTAGGAACTTAGAATCTCGCTCTTTGCTTGACTTTAACTCTATGCAGCTTCACTTATATGCAGCTTCACTTATATGCAGCTTCACTTATATTCACCCGGGTCATGTAAATCCACTTCCACAATAGAAAGGAAAAGTATATCACATTTTGGGAAAAACGTATCACGTTCAGAGATCTTTTTTTCCCTTTTTCACATCTTTCACGTGGTTATTGCAGCTTCAAGCAGAGCGTTTGAGGGCTGCTAGGCATGCAGCTCTCATGGGAGGGGGTGAAGCTCGACTTCAAAAGCAGCATTCTGTGGGGAAGGTATGTAGTAAGTTCTCCTTTATCTTCTGTTATAGGTTTCAGTGTCCCCACGGATGGTACGGTTGATTCCACAGGCTCGTACATTACACAGTTTTGCTGCATCAGCTGATAACGACCTTGATTTCGTCTAGAGGCTAAATCTTTCAGCATTTGACTACCGTCTCGTTGATTGTATCTTGCAGCTGTCCGCAAGAGAGCGCCTATCGGTTCTTCTGGATGAAGGATCTTTCCTTGAAGCTGGTTATTGTCTGGGCCCCATTAATGATCTAATAGAAACTAATGTGATCACATTGAATAATGACATCACTTTACATTGTTAAGAAATTTTCTCTCAGCTTCTTGACGGGTGTAATTGCATGCCACACAAAGTATCACTCTTGTTGTGTGTAGGCTCTTGACTGGATCCTCCCGCATTCCCACACCCCTCACACCCTACCATAGCTTGTTACAATTCTGGATGTGCAATTGGAGTCTCCAAGGTTTGAAGATGCGGCGTAATCTTGTCTTTCCGCTTCGTTTTTCTCAAAACGAAGGGAAAATTCTGACTTTCTAGAATCGCATTTGGTGTAGGAATGTTTGTGCAACACCGCAGCAACGACTTTGAAATGGATCAGAAACGATTCCATGGAGATGGTATGGTATTGACCGTCGCAGTCGAGCTTGTCTGTATGGTGTATGAAGCCTAGGACTCTGTTGCTTTTGAAATAAGTTCCCCTTTTGCTTTCTACAAGTCCCAGGTCTAGGACTTCAACAAAATACGTTTGTATCAGGGCCAACATATACTCAAAGTCAAATTCTCCAATTCTATCTCTTTGACATATAGTTAGAGGGAGAACCATGACCAATTCTTTTAACTTTGGCACCTTTACACAAGAGACCTACATGCTTCCAGTACCTGACAGTCGGGTTCGTTTGCCATGTAGGAGTGGTAACGGGGAGTGGCACCATCAACGGAAAGTAGGATCCGCAATTCTTCTTAAAGTTTAGTTTCCAGTACGATTGATGCGCAAATAATCGAACAAACCATCCAATGTCTGGACTGCATAATTCACATAGATGGGAGAGGCTGATAGCTCACTAAGTCATACATACGAGGTCTTATCAAGCACAAGACCTGTCTACTTGTAATATTTTTGTGGACGATATATGTGAGGATGCCCACGACACGTCATAAAGTTTGTATGCATCTCCATGTCTGTGATGGGCAGGCAAGTCTTTGTTTATAGCCAAGATTTCACTGTCTTTGGGGGCAGCCTCTCAGAGACGCATGCGCAAAAAATTTGTAAGGTAAGTGGATGGACTTTAGCCTCAAAGCTGACTACCTTCATGTTAACTGTGGAGATGAGAAGAGATCGAAAATAAAGAGGTCTGGTAGTTTTGTAACTCTATCTAATGAAGAAATTTTGTATCCGAGTCAGCATGCATCGTGCATGTCCTTTTAATGAAATTGATCCAACTTTTTCCGCAGATTCTGGATAAGGCGATGGAAGTTGGGGCTCCGGTAAGGGACTTCTGACCAACTTAGACTCACACATGGTTGTCCAGTGCGAACTCAGACGCGTGAAGCTCATCGTGAGAACTCTTTGGTGTACGATATAGGTGATTGGATTGAATGATTCTGGAGGAGCTAGAATTCAGGAAGGAGTTTTGTCTCTTGCAGGTTATGCCGAGGTTTTCCAGGTACACTCTGCAATCTTTGTTTGCAAGTGCACGAAAGAAGATCAGCGAGAGTTGCTTCTAGATCTTCATCTGCTCCCTACAGAACTTGCCCACGATGCCTGTCGTTGATAAAAGTAATATCGATAAGTTATTCAGGAGATATACTCTGGAAAGGAACGGCATAATGAGCTGTTTATTTTGGGAGCCACATTTAGATCCCAGGGCTTTGACGTGCTCCGTTTCAAGTCCCAGCTCTGATTGGCAAACCTGCACCATGTCGCAGAGAAATGTTCTGGCATCTGGAGTTGTTCCTCAAATTTCTCTAATCATGGGTCCCTGTGCTGGTGCGTGCCTTGACCTGAACCAAGGAACTGTGTGCACCTTAATTAAATTCCTTAGATTGTCCTGTTCATTCTGAACTTTGTAGGTTAAATTACTACAAGATGATCATACATAGTTCGCTATAGAGAAGTACGATGGAGGATATCACTTAAGTACTAGAAACATCACACCAAGATCATGTTTCACTATATTTATGTCAGCAGTAGTTTTTGAATTCACTAAGGTTTCTGACAGCACATATCTGACTCGCCAGCACCTCTACTGCGCGCCTTGCAGGTGGAGCAGTGTATTCGCCTGCTCTCACCGATTTCGTATTCATGGTATAGTAATCACTTCTATATGCACCTTGGGGGCCTAAGGTCGAGTTCTCAATGTATCTGTAAATAAAGTTTCCCTGAAGGGATAGTCCTGACGAATATATAGTGATGGCATTTAGCACTAGGAGAAATCAAACACCATCATTCACAGTTTCTTTTGCCTTTGCTCCAAAACATGCAGGTACGAGGATCTTCATATATGTTTGTCACGGGACCAGATGTGGTCAAACAAGTAACTCAGGAGGAAGTGACCCAGGTTCTTTTCCGAGCAACATACAAGCCTTTTTGCTCATGTGATGCATGCTAGCGAAATATCGTCACATATATTTGTCATGAAGATGATTCTTTTTAGGTCCTGGTTTTAAAGCGTGTGACTGAATGGTTGAGTGGGGGAGTCATACAACGTTTCTGCTAGTCGACAGTTGGCTGACGTAGGTGCAAAATGCGCACAGGGAGGTCTCTGCTTCATACCTGTCATGAAATAGGTTTTTTCTATACAACATATTTCGTTTCAAGCATAATAGTCTCCACAGTTACCTTTGGATCTGATGATTCTGAAGAGGCATAGATATGTTGTTCTAAACTATGTTCGAACTCTTGTTATTCTCTCTTCACTGTATTGGTGGGATACTACTGATGGGAGTACTTGGCGTTAATTTCTTCTTTCTCCCTGCTCTTTCTCATTGGAAAGGACAAGCCATTAGTAGGTCTTGTTAGGAATCACACAATAATCTGATGAAAGCTCTCAACTATGATCTGCCATATCCTTAGTTAATCAGGTAGGTCCAGTATGTGTTAACAGTGCGTCACTGTCACAGGAGGAGTTGGGAGGCTCAAAAGCACACACCAGGAAGTCAGGTGTGGCGCATGGTGCCTTCGATAACGAGTTAGATGCTTTAGCCAGGTACACGTACACTTCTTTAAGCAATCGAGCATTGTGTATATCTGCATATATCATTAGTGAAAGAGGCATCCTTGGCGTATGTTATTTTTTAGTGACATATGCCTTGGCGGGCTGCTTTATTTTGCGACTTTTCGAGTAAGTCGTCCTTCTTGTGAGCTAGAAGAAAACAAAGAGCTGGGATGAAGAAAATTTAGAAGTTTCTAAGAAATGCTAGATGCCCGGCTTCCATTCTGTCAAAAAGAAGGCAGACATCTTCTGGGACACTTCCGTGTCCATTGGGTGCTAGATACTACAGGAGTTTTGCTGGTCTAGAAGTTGAGCTGAGTTATGTGTTTACATATACTAGTTTGAGCAGTCCAGAATGGTAGTGTTTTGTCCTTTTACCAGAATAAGGGAGCTGGTCGACTACTTGCCTTCAAGCAATCGGGAGTTATCTAGTCGAAGACCAACAACAGATTTTGTGTGAGTCGGCGTCATCTCAGATTTCAATCATTTTTTCTGCATGGTGTGCCCAAGGTCTCTTTCGGTGCTATTACTGGACTGTGATACTGATATCGGAGGGCAATGAAAAGTGAAAATTTCAAATCTTGAGTAACATGCTAATCACCAGTAAACAAAGGCATCAAAGGGTTCAAACTCAGTGAGCTGGCCTGTTGACACTCAAGTGCTTCTTTCGCATGGCAGGGATCGACGTTCCCTTTCTTTAGATTACCTCGTTCCTGCAGACAGTAATACGCCCTACGACATGCATGAGGTTCTGGAGAAAGTGAGTAGAGACTAGAACTATTGCAAATGTGGAGAGAGGATTTCCTTCAAGATTTCTTGTTTTTAGATGCCTACTGCAACTAAACGAGGGAAGGAAGATGAGGAAATACAGCCCCAGCCCAGAAGATTCTCTAGAAACAAGATCTGTTGGAAATGGAAAACGAGCACAATAGCATTTTCTGCTAGTCCTGAGCACTACAGTGCCATTGTGCTCAGGAACTGAAGTTTAAGCTTTTGCTACAGATTGTTGATGGCACTGAACTATTTGAAATAATGGCGGAGTATGCTCGCAACATTATTGTTGGTTTCGCGGTAAATCTCCTCAACCTTGTTGATGTTACTGTACGTTCAGTCAGCAATCTATGCTGACCGCCCTTGGATCAAGCATGTCTACCAGCAGTAGCACAGGAGCTTAGTGTTTATGGATTTCGATTTAGGCAGAATAATTTTGTCTTACTCTCCTTTTAGTGGCACGGTTCGCTTAGTCAAACCATTTGTTTCTCATTTAGGATGTGTCGGATACTACCGTAGTTTCCTTCATGCAGAGATTTTGGGAAATATAGCGGCCATTGGAAGTAACAAAACGGTAGCTCTTAGGTGCGAGAAGATTCCGTTCAGACAATTCACTCTCCATGCTCTCTACATAACTGCAGAGAATGGACGGAGAAACAGTGGGACTAGTGGCTAATCAGCCCTTGGTTGGGGCTGGGTGCCTTGATATTGATGCCTCTGTGAAGGCGGCACGATTTGTACGATTTTGCGACTGCTTCAATATTCCCATCATTACTTTTGTGGACGTTCCTGGATTTCTACCAGGTAACTTTGAAACATGCGAATTGTCGATGCTTCATTGCATACGTCAGTATTGCTATATCATTCTTGATTGCACTTCTTAGTCTCGTCCACTGCTGACAAGTGATTCTCCACTGCATTTTTCTTCGTCGCTTCAAATGTCAATGTATAAGCGTCTGGCTTTCTATGATGTTCTTTTCTCAACAGGTGTGTCGCAAGAGCATGGGGGTATCATAAGACATGGTGCTAAACTTCTATACGCTTATGCGGAGGCAACCGTTCCCAAAGTGACTGTAATTACCCGCAAGGCATACGGTGGTGCTTATGATGGTACTAATCCAATCACTCTATCTGACAGACGTCTCTAAGTATAAAAGCAGCGTAAAGTGGACAATGTTTAAATGATGGTTGATAAGTCTCTCCTTCTTGGGTAACTGCTTGTGATTATTTATAGTTAGCTACCAGCTTCATACATCTTTTATGGAACGCTGTGCACACTGAACCGTACGTTTTGTCATTTCTGACAGACGTCTCTAAGTATAAAAGCAGCGTAAAGTGGACAATATTTAAATGATGGTTGATAAGTCTCTCCTTCTTGGGTAACTGCTTGTGATTATTTATAGTTAGCGACCAGCTTCATACATCTTTTATGGAACGCTGTGCACACTGAACCGTACGTTTTGTCATTTCGAAGTCATGAGCTCAAAACACTTAAGAGGTGACGCCAACTTTGCTTGGCCCGGTGCTGAAATTGCTGTGATGGGAGCAAAGGTCGGTTTCAAAACCTTTTTACCTTCGCTCGTGTACACCACTGGTTTGTGTGGCCCCATTAGTAAAATGTAAACAATATGTAGTGTTGTCTGGGATGAGCTGCTGAACTGACATACTATTTCTAATCTGTTTTTTTCTCCTTTCGTACATGTAGGGTGCAGCAGAGATATTGTACAGAGGTAAAGAGAACATAGATCAAGCCATAAAAGAGTATGAGCACAAGTTCAATAATCCTTATGTTGCAGCAAGCCTGGGGTATATCGACGACATCATTAGACCTCAAGACACCCGATCTCGTATATGTGCAGAACTGAAGGCTCTCCGGGGGAAGGTGCATACTCCTCTTTGTTTGTTCCTAAGCATTCTCAAAACGCTTGAGAATATAGTATGGCACTCTGTCTTGTTTCCTGTTTCGACACCTAACTTGACTTAATTCAAACTGAACATATTCTTTTATGTGCAGGTTCAGCGTAATCCTATGAAGAAGCATGGGAACTGTCCTCTTTAGGTTTAAAAGCAGTTGTATCATTGTCCTACGATTTGCATGGTTGTCACATTGTACATAAACAAAGCCTTTCCCGTGAAATTATAGACTCTTGAGTTTGGTCGATACTGCCATTTCCTTGCAGAACAGAAACAGCTATCTTTATCTCATGGAAGATACTCTCGAGACAGGAGGAATGTCTGCAAACCTAAAGTTGGACGAGGTTTTGTTCCCCTATTAGCTTCTGGCAGCTTGGTCTTCCCCTGTTATAAAGCTCTTCTGCTGGGATCTGAATCCAGCTCTGCCGTTCACGCTTCTACCTGTCCGGTTCTCCAGTTGCTCCACTAAGCAGCGACTCCCACATTTGTCGAATCAACAAAATGCTCTGCCATGAGAGGAGTGAAGAGAGACAAGTAATCCTCACTAGCCAATTCGAGCACTTTGTAAATGCTGAACATGATTCAATGATGTCTTCTGAAACGAGTTGTCCACAAAAAGTTCAAGACACAATCAAGAAACCGACGTACAACAAGGTTTCGCAGATAGCCTCTTGCATTAAACGTGTATAAAATGTTGCATCTTGGATGCCAACGTCTTTCACATGATCATCTTTGCCCCGTTGAAATGGGACATAGATAGGATAAGTTTCAGGTACAATGTCTCTTGGCTTCCAAGGGCGGAGTTTGCAAGACGAGACCAAAGATCATAAACAAGAGTAATAATATTGACAAACCTAATGCACATCGCTCAAATCCTCAATGCGCACTTACATTGTGGAACCTCACAATTCACATGTTTGAAAAAGGGACTTCTAAACTTTCAATCAACCTTTCAAAATGAACGAAACGAAACCAAAAATTAAATCTTCAGTGAAGTAAAACAAAGTCTTGAGAGAACGGAGGGTTCCAAACGTTATCTTACTACCATATTGAACGATCGTTCTCTCCATACGTGAGGGAAATGGGTCCAGGTATCCATTATGAAAAATTGAAAAGGCAAATTTCACACGTCCATCTCCTTTATTCAATTTGACGTACCCTTCATTGTTTTGAGTAGATGAACGAACTTCATTTGGATGTCATGACCTTTCTGCAACAAGTCTGCCCCAAATCGTCTTTGAAATGAGATTTTAACCATAGTTAGTTCCTCAAGGTTGACCCTGGGTTAGGACCTGAAAGGTGAATACGCTGCAGTACTGTGTTCCTGATTCAGGCGAGATCTCACGCTCAATGCGGGAAGCAGCTCCGCAAGGAGAAGAGCGGGCCAGCCAGTTGTACAGTGGACTGATGGGTGAACTAAAGAGGGGCCAACGGAACTGTACAGTGCTTCGATGATTTGGTAGGTTTGTGTCGTTTCTCTGTGTGGTAAACTTTCAAATTTACATCCTTCCTCCTTTCTCGAACGTAGACGACAGACAGCCTCAGATTTTGCGCTAAAGATAGGCTATCGATATGATACGAGCAATTCGATTGGAACCTCAATATTATATTACTCCGTACGACTGCAATTGCGATTGTCTGTGCATATGTGGCATGCCTGCAGGAATGGTGGCTTATTTGGCTTCTGAGTGCGTGCGTAGGTTGAACACGAAAGCAGGCGACAAGGAAGGGCAGGGCAGGGCAGGGCAGGGAAGGGAAGGGAAGGGAAGGAACGAGTGTAGATATTTGGAGAGGAGAATCAATCCGGCGGTAAGCGACATGACAAGCTTTCGGAGGTGGTTTAGCTTGTTTAATTGAATCGAAATCGATTTTGGATGGAGGATGGGGAATTCGGTGCAGCAGGATGCTGTCGTTGTTTTGGCTGAAATTTCAGGGAGGAGGAGATGGCAGGGTTGTGATTGGATCTTTGGAAATGGCGATGGAAGTGCAAATTAGTGCGGTCAGGGTTCGCGATTCTGATCGACGAGAGGACAGGCACATGAAGACATAAGGTATCAAGAAGTGTATGCTAAACCCTAGCTAAGATGTTCTTTGATAATGTTCAAAGGATTTCGTCTGGATAGAAGTTGAAATTCTGTTGAATATTATGGAAAGCGCAAACAACTTGAGAAATTGCTGCTCTTCTTACATGCAGCACTGCGCATGGCTCAAATACTTGGTGAATGATGGATGAGTAGTTGTTTGAGATTTATATAAAGCGGAATGGGCAGTTTTCTGGATGCCAGTAGTACCGACGAATTGCATCCCAGATAGTTTGTCGATTACTGTAGTGAGTAGGAATCTACTGCCCAATCGAGTTCACTGACTTGTTTAGGGTCAATTCTTGTTTGTGGCACAAAATTGGTTGATTATGTCTCGAAGATCTTAGAGATAACCAACTTGCAATTACAAGGAATACTGGCTCTATTTGTTTCGCTAGTATGAGGAAATGTGGAGCTGACAAAAGGTCAATGCAATTGCATGCTTAGTTTTGCTTGTAGCCTTGTCAGCGAAGATTGAATGATGGCTTAGCCAATCATCCTTTAATCAGCGACTCAACTGTTGGTAGTTCACATGGCTCTTGTTCCCGCCAAGGATATGTTGTCTATAGTATCTGGATGACACAAGTAAGTTCAACCACATGTGTGTCGTTGGTGAAACGGTTGAATTTCAGAAATTGTTGATTTCGAGTTTATTTGAAGCTCTTCGAGCATGTTCAGGTGAAATAATAGGGACTATACTACAGACGTCAAGGCCATGGCAACGGGAATGAAGGGTGGAAGGAAGGAAGATATTCGAAGTTTAGACACAGCAGGAGAAACCTCTGTAAGCAAAGATATCAGGGTGGAGAGTTTTTCAAGCGGTGATTATGGCTCCAGAGGTACCAAGGCTGATCTTTGCTTTATTTCCGTTAGTTATACTGAAGCTATGCCGCCGTTAGCATGTCATGTCTTCTGCTTTTTTGTGTTCTGTATTTCTATTATCTCTTTCCATACCTTTGTAGAGAATGTCCGTCACTGATGCAACTGCCATAAATCTTGAGGAGGTAACTCTGTAGTGCTTGATACATGTCCTCACCTAATTGATATTTTTCTTGTTGCGTTTTGGTGTATTTGTTGATTCTTCGCCATTGAACATGAATTTAATTGAAGGTCCCGACGTCAAGCTGAGCACCATGCGGAGCCAGACCAAGTCGGCAAGAGAAGGTGGAGCGCAGGCGGTGGCAGAAATGAACAAAGGTACTTCGGTTTCTTTGCGCCAACGCTTTCTGACAACATCGATGGCACCGATATTGTCTTTGAAGAGAGTTCGCTTGACGAAGGATTCCTCAGGGCAACTTTTTACGTTTTTAGTTAAGCTTGCGGCCTTAGAAATCATAAGAAGGGGTTCCAAGGCCAGATGTCCACAAATCTGGTGGGGACTGCAAGGAATCTCTCTCTTTCAAGCTCCACCCTTCAGCTGGTTTCAGCGTTGGGCTCCTATTCGACAACTTGTTCAGGGCACAGAGGTACGTGGGTATTATTTTTCCCTCCCACGCCACGCTTTTATAAGTGATATTTGATTTAGCGACGGATACATGTTTGGAAACAGATGTCATCTGTTGAGCAGTAGGAAAGAGACGGTTAAGGACTAACGATCTAAGTCTCACTCCTGATCCGTAAACGAGGTGTCCATTTCCAACTGGAAGATGCGGATAGCTGACGTCTTGGAAGCGAGTTCTGAGAGCTGATTGTTTCTCTCTCTCTATGCAGAGTTTCTCCAAACCGATGTTCATTCTTTCCTTAGCAACTGCTGTGAATGGTGCCGTGGAGGAATTTCAACAGGCTTCCCGACCTAATCTCCTTGATCGAGTATTGAGTCCTGATTCTTCGCAAAATGAAAGGTAAACCATAGCTTAACGGTTTACTTTATCCATATTGCAATGGGCCGCCAACTTGGTTCACTGTTACTTTCTTGAAGGTTAGGTGACCATCTTACAGACATGTAGAGCTCATGATACTCCGCTAACTCTGCAATGGTCTCACGAAGGATATTCGAGATAAAGACTCAGACTTTGGTTATTTCACATGTAAAGTTTCAAAGTATGTTTGAGTGTTTAAACTCTGTGAATATCTGTCTTGCGTCTAGACCGGAAGGCCAGTTGCCTGGAAGTAGGCGCACACAAACTCTGAATCGCTTGAAGCGTGAGTTACAACTTGCAGTTATTGAGCTACCAGAAAGGTACAATTAACAAGATTGACGAGTTCCCGCTTGGACAACACAGGTTAAGCAAGAAAGTGCTTTGGGTCGTAGAGAAGTATGAAGTGTCGTCTGAGTTTAGCTATCACTTCTGGAAGTGCCTCATGTTGACATGTTTCGATTTACTGAGGTGTTGAGATGTCTCTTGGAGGTTCTTGCACAGACATCTAGAAAGATATTGATGCATAAGATCCTGACAGACAAGCTTCACGGAGATTCTGACAAGGTCTTTGGTAATCTTGCTGACAGGCTTAATGACGATGAACTTGAAAGGTTTCTCATTGCTGCAAATGGGAATGTCGCAAAGTTCATCTCAATTGTTCGAAAAACTGTAAGCTGGAGACAGAGCTATTATTTTCTTAACACTCAGGAGCTAAAGTCGTGGTCATCATTGGTCTTCTGGCATGATTATGACCAGAAGTCAAGACCTACTCTTTATATTCGTATTGGCCTTGCATATACAACACTTCTACCTGATGACCGACCGCGTTTCTGCCAAGCAGTCGGTGAGTGGGTTAATCTTGCATGTCCTTTCAGCACCTGATGTGGGCTAGTTTTAGCTTGGTGCCTTCTGAGTGTGCACTACTGCAGTTTCTGATCAAACGAATTTCTTGATGTAGTGTCCCAGATTGAGCACGGCATTCTCAATTCCCTTCATGATGAAGATCCCAGGATCACCGTTGTATTAGACTGTGAAGGGACTACATGTGTTGGATTTCCTGTTCAAATGATGAAATCCTGCTCTGTTCTTCTACAAGAACACTATCCAACACGACTTGCGGCTCTTTTCGCTGTCAACGTCCCCCCTGTTGTCAGGGTCATTGCGAATGCTGTAATGCAGGTTAGTTGTAAATCGTAAAGTTGTGTTAATGGGTGAATGTTGTAGTGATATTGCGGCACGTGCTCATGACGCAAATTTTCTTTTAGAGTATCTAGTTTTGCGTTCATATCTCAGCCGTAGGACATCGGACGTTGAGCAGAAATGGTGTCAGCTTTTTGATTTTAATGGAGATCTTAGCATTATTTCTTCTCTTGAACAGGTTGTACGACCAGTCACAAGGGAGAAGGTCACTCTTCTTGGTGAGGTCTTTATGGGCTCTCTATCTGAATTTCTCGGTGGGACAGACAAAGTGCCTTACTATCTCGGTGGATCCTGTAACTGTAATATGTGCATCGAAGGACGCAAAGCAGAAGGTGTCCATCAAGTTTCTAGAGATAGAACACCTTATGGTCGCACTCAAGTTCAAGAGGACGTGGAACCGGATGAAGAAGGAACAGAAGAAAGTGGGTATCACGTGGATAGGGTCACTACTGACTTTCAGACGTATAATAATTCGTTGAGAGTGGCGATTGTAGGTTTGCTTATGCTTTGGGTTGTGATTGCTATGGTGGCGGCTTTGCAAGAACCTCAGCTTCTTCCGACATGAAGGGTGTCGGAAGATGATTAACAGGACAATGGTAAACAATAAGATTCACGTTTCCTTTTGAAGTAGAATGATATAAACTAACAAAGGAGATTTCATTAAAGATATGTGAGAGTCCGATAATGACCTGGTAGAAAAATCTCTTGGTCTGGCCTTGCTCAAGAGAGGGTTATTTCCTTATGTTTGTTGCCAGTGTACGTTCGAGGTTATGATCTCAAGGAAATGTCTGTTCTAGAGAACCCATGTAACGATGTGTGAATAAGTTTCCTGTAGTTTGTCAATATCGCCCTGTACATAAGTTATTTCCTGTCGCACTTCGAGCCAATTATTGTCGAATAGTATTTTCTTTCCAACTTGGGTCATGTGCTGTGTTCATAGGAAGTGGGAGATTGGAGTATGCAAGATTCTGCTTTCGCAGTCTTCAACAGTAGACAATGCGCCCTGCATGGACGACCCAAGAAGGGTGATTGGACTCCGAAAGAAGAGTCGTAGGCACCGTATGAAGAGACTTCAATCTGTTTCATGGCCCAATGTCTGTCCATGACGTGGGCCGCCAGCAGATTTGGGAACAGCTTTGAGTTTCACCTCCTCTCTCAGAATAGAGGATTCCTTGATTGGGGGAGTATGCCCACGCGGTCCACTGAGACTTGGGTGCTAAACATGTCTCTTAGGTCACTTAGGTCATGCGGTGGATTTTCAGTGCCTTCGAAAACTGTGTGTATGACTTCACTTCCCATGCATCCTGCGATAATGTAGAGTTCTTCATGATGACACTTCAGAGAGTTTTGTCCATCCATAAATGGAGTTATGGGGGAGGCGGTGGTGGGCAGGTAGCGCAGAAAGCGTTGGTGGAGACATGGGCAAAGCTATTGACGGAACGTAGGCGGACCGTGTTGTAACATAAACATTCCTGTCTTCAAACTAGAGTTATGCTGCAAAGGCTGCATGACTATCTTCATGTCGTTGCAGATCATCTTGAAACGTACTGAAGGTCTGCAACTTGTACAGTGAAAGTCTATCCTCAATCTTGCTCCAGATGTTTCTATATACCATTACTTGGATATTCGTGTCTCGAATGTGTATTTGCAAGTTATCAGGATTCCACGCCGAGGGTCTGGAAACGAATCATGCAGATTGTCCAACGATCCATACTTGGATTGTTGAATATTATATTTTAGGCAATCAGCCCGATAACTGGGCCACATTTCCCTGAGGAGGCTGACTCACAGTGTTGAAATCCTGAGTTAGGAGAAAGTAAAACCACTGCCTCCGCTTTGAGAGATTTAACGTATTGCAACCAATCTCCCGTCACGTTACTAGGAGCTGAAGGTCGCCAGAGGCGAATGCAGGTTACAGAAGAGTAGTATCATAGGTAAAGAAACCAAGAAAGGAACATGTAAACCTCCTGGTGTGGATTCCTGTAATCCTCTTTCATCAATGGATTATACCATTGATATAAGGCCTGAAGTAACGAGCACAACTGGTACGAGGTAGACATAAGCAATCCATCTTAATAAGTATGGAGTTACATGCACGTGTCACGTGTCTAACCTCTTATTTCGAATAACGTAGTTTAAGGATCACCACAAACATCGTTGAGCATTTTTACTTGAAGATCAGAAATGTACCCAAATTCAAGGAGTGTACAGAAGTCTTTACATCTTCGAAAACAGGCCGGAATAGAAGCTTCAGAGACGAACGAATAACCGAAACCTTGGTCATTGATCACTTTTATAATTCCTTTAGTTGTGATCTGTTTACCGAACCCTGGAAGTGTAGATCAATCAACTAAGCAAATCCTGGCTTTGGGCAGACGCATTCATCCTCATTCGGAATAAACTTGAGAAAACCCTCTCTGCTGAGCAATAGCTCACTAGTTCAGAAAACTTGAGGAAACTCTCACCGCATAGGATAACAAGAAGATGGGAAGACCCATCAAGCCTTACCTGGATAAGAAACAAGAAGTAAAAAAGCGGCTAAGCCACAACGGTGTCGGTATGAGAAATGTGCCATACTGCACTTAAGATGTCATGAAACGAATTTAGAGATGAAACGATATCAGTTTATCAACATCTCAGTTTATCAATAAACGATACAGAGACGTTGGCACATTGAACCAATTTTGGAATCTAGAGTTGATTCAGTAGTTCGAATAAGGGTGTCAGAATCTACCGTTATAGACATTTTGTCAGAGGAATAAAAAGGGAAGACGAAGGCAGACACGGAAGAGGATACTGTGGAGAAATGCATACATATCCGTCGGTCATGGCTTCACGAATTGACAGGCCGAGTGCAGACAAGCGCAAAATATTAGAGGCGAACAAGTCTGATTGATTCATTCGCTCCGCCACACTTGACATCGACCTAGATCTGCAGAGATTTTAAAGTATCCTGATCTCTCAGTTGACTATTACGGTGAAGAAGTTGGTGTTCATCTTATCCTTAGGCAGGAGAAAGGATGCGCACATAAAAATAGATGGCGCTGAAGAATCTCAGGAGTTGAAGAGTTTACTTCACCGCTTCCCTGAAGTACTCCCACTGTTCTCATGAGTCCGTTTTCCATATTCAATCTTTTGTCATTGGAAAGATGTTGATGAAGCTAGCAAATTTTAGCCATTTTGTTTGAATTCTGAGTTGAATGCTCTGAAATGGTGCGAAATTAAAACCGCTTCTGACTTTCTGCATGATCAATCTGCTCCAGAGTGGAGTTGAGGTCGCCGGGCGTGGGGACCTTTTACTGCCTCGTGATGCTGGAGTGAAAGGGCACTTAATCTGCGGAAGAGGAAGAGTGTGGTGGGAATATGGACCCGATGAAGGTGCTGTTCACGGCTGGAAGTTCAAGACCCGAGTTCTGCATACCGCTTATGCTATTCAAGAAGGTTCCTTCTCTCCAGAATAGTAGAAAATCTGCGAGGATGGTTGTGCTCTGTCGTCGTGGCAACGAGCAGAGAAGTAAGGTGGTCATTGTCGGGGGTGGGGTTGGTGGTTTGGCTGTTGGGGGTCGACTGGCGAAGGAAGGCTTTGATGTGCAGATTCTCGAGAAAAATGCTCAAGTTGGAGGACGTCTCCAGTCTTTGGTTTTGGAGCAGACGAATAGTAACATAGGAGGGCGGGACTCTTTCAGGTTCGACACTGGTCCGAGCTTGCTTCTGCTACCTCAGAAGTACCGAGATGCTTTCGTAGCTATGGGTATACTATTGACTCTTTACTTTTTGCGTGCTAAGTGGCTTTCAACTAGGCTATATCAACTACACTGATGTCAATACACGGCAGACTTGAGCTCCCAAGTGTGAGAAACTGTGGAGAATTGTTTTTCTGTAAATCAGCCCAATGTTTTGTGAATCCAGGTGAAGAAATGGATGATTACATTACTCTGAAGAAAGTCGAGCCGGCCGCCTACAGAGTTTTTTTTAGTGGGAAAGAAGGACCAAAATCACTGGACTTGCTCTATGATGTACAGAAAATGTGTGCACAACTTGAGCAGGTCGAGCTAGGATCATCGGGAGCATTTCTGCGTTTCTTGGCAAATGCGAAGGAAGCTCTAGACAAGGTCTATCCGAAGCCTCGCTCACTTGGTCTTTAATATATTTCCAAAGTACTACCTCGTGAACGCTACCAGCGATAATCATTTGTTTTTAGCTATCTTCTCAGTTCTTGTCACCTCAGCTTGAGATTCACTACTTCAGGTTGTATCTTAGTCCACAGGGAATTCCAGTTTATTCCACTCGAACTACTGTATATCTCCGGAGGCTATTGTGGTAAGTTCTGACAGGTGAACTCTGAGTTTGCACCTTTTGCAGGGAACGGCGAGCTTTATTGAGCGAGACTTCAAATCTTTCTGGGACTATGCTGATGTACCACGACTGCTACCTCTGTTGAAGCACCTCTCACCCCTCGAGCTTCTGGGGCAGCACCACTCTCGTATGAGCAAATACTTTAAAGAACCAAAGCTTCAGGCTTTATTCACCTTCCAAGTAAGTCCTGCACACTTCGTTTGCTATCCAACTTGTCAAGATGACTGAGGAAGGTATTCCATGGAGTTGAATGATTTCATACTGGACATGAAGGATCTGAAAGTCCCAAGATACTATGATGAGAACTATTGTTTCCACTCTTTGAAGTAGAAGGTGTGTCAGTCATTCTAACCTCTAATGTATCATACATCATTAGCACTCAACTTCTTCTAGTCTCATGAAGGATTTGAAAGTTCCAAGATACTATAATGAGAATTATTGTTTCTGTTCATTGAAGTAGAAAGTCTTTCAGTCATTCTAATCTCTGATGGATCAGACATCACTAGTACTCAGTTTTTTCTGGTCACACCCGAATAAACATCAATGGTTGCACTCAGCAATACTAGACCTCTCTATGATCTATAGTTCTCAAAGACAACACACAAAAGTTCACTCACACAACATTACTAACACCCAACACTGAAGTAACATAGAACACATATGAGATGATGTTAAGCAACTCAAAGCTTCAAGAAATACAAGGTGGTGGTGTCGGGAACAATCCTTGTACTAGAATTAACTCAAACAAGTTCAAAAATTATTCATATATATATATACAAAATTAAACACTTCGACCCGTTTCTGCAGCCACATCATCCGAGAACTCTTGTTTTGTTCCACTCCTCCATTCCCCAGCTAATTCCCTCCCTAGTATTTTCCCCTTCGCTCTTTGACTGCTTCCTGCTTTGCCCTCTCGGGTCTACAGTGTATTTACCCAACTCGAGCCGTACGCCATTGGTTATTCTCAATTTGTTTCAATTATGCTTTTGCTGCATGTTACATTCAATGCATTCTACCTTAAGGATTTCACACTACTCTAGCATTGTGAATCATGTACATATTGCTTATCGATCATTTGCACTTCATGAGTTCTGGATAACCCATTCCCAGAACGGCTTCTGTTTTCGTATACCAATATATACAAAATTAAACACTAAGAAACTGCTTTGTATAACACTAATTGTGATTACGTTCCATTTTATCATAAGCAGATGGTAGAACTCTAGAGAAATCTAACAAAACAATAAAAACTAGAGAATTCACTAAACTAGAGATTAACTAAAATTAACATACTATATCAGATAATAATTAATCTCTAGTTTTTGTCGATCCTAGTTTAGATATATCCAGGGTTAGGATATATCATTAGAGTAAAGTGGGCACAACCACACTTAGGGTTGAACAAAGCAATTCTCTCACTTCTGTGTAAATAAGTACGTTTTTGAGCTTGGAATAATCAGTTCTCTTACAAAGGTCATTCGTAGCACCTTGTACATAATATCAAGTGTTTTTTGAATGGTTTACCTTGGAGTGTCTGTCACACTGTGTGAGTGAATTGTTGTGTACTATCTCTGGAAGCTATGAGAAAGAGAGTGAGTTGAGTATTGGTGGAAGCAATCAGGAGTATTTACTCTGGTGAGGGAGGGAAAGCAGAGTGCTAGGATGTCTGATACATCGGAAGTCAGAATTGATTGAAGATAGACCTTCAACTTCATTAAGAAGAAACAACAATCTTTATCAAGTTATGGGTCTATAGTTGCCATTAGGATTGATGGGAGAACTCAAACAACTAAAGAAATTGAGTGAGCATAATTATATGTCCTGGTCTAGTGATGTGAAATCTATCATAGATAATTATGATTGGACATAATATTAGAGATTCATGATTTTGATGACATAGAGTCCAACAGAGTGGTGAGAGTGAAACACTCAACAACGAGGAGATTTCTCTTACCTTCTCTGCAGGAGCAAATCAAAGACATGGTAGATAGTTATTTTTGGAGTTGGTAAACTTTGGGGAAACTCAAGAGTTTATTTACTGTTGAGAGACTAAAGAGGTCTAATCTGAATGGGGTAGAGCTGTTGTCCATAAAAATTCAAGAGGGTGATGAGTTCACCAAACACCTATCAGAGTACAGAAAAGCTTCAAGAAGCTTAGGGAGGATGGGTTACCATTTGGAGAGAAATTACTCCAAGCAAAGACTCCATTCTAGTAGCTTTGAAGGTTCAACCTGTTGAGGTTGTCACATGAGGGTATGTGGCAAACAAGCTGATAAAGTTCAGGAGAGACAGAAAGGTCAAAAGAGAAGAAGCAAGGTACCAATGAGTGGTTGCATGCTGCTTCATTTAGTGTTTCTTCACAGTCAAGGAAAGAACCAGGTAGAAGATTGAACATTCCTGGAAAGGAAGGTGACTTCAGCAACAGGACCTGCTTTTTCTGCTATGAAAGAGGTCATATTGCACCTCTATGTCCTAAGAAAGGAGAGATGAGAGAACAAGAGATGAAGGCAGGAAGGAGATCATACCTGGAGCATCTATCTAGAGCATGGATATTGGGCTCCAATAGGTGTCCTAACTTCAGATGCCAGAGATGGATATCATTGTGGTTTTCTGCAACCAATGCAGCATCTGAACAATCAGTTGCCATCAACTTGAACAACTTACTTCTGCAGTTCCATACGCAAGACCCTGTACAATTGACTTCTAACTTCAACTTTGCATGTTGAAGCATTGCTAGTGCCTTATACACCAATGTTCAGTTCAGCTTTTCTGCAATTCCATTCTGTGCTGGACTGTCGCTAGCAGTACAGTCAAGAAGAATTCCTTTCTCTGATAAGAAAGATAGAAATTCTTCATTCCTATACTCTCTACCTCCATCTGTTCTCAATCGTTTGATTTTCCTCCCAGTCTGCAACTTAGCCATGGCTACAAACTTTTGGAATTTTCGTAGTGTTTGCTTTTCATGAGATAGATAAACTCTTTGACTATATCATCTACAAAAGAGATATAGTAGGCTTGTTAGTGTATCTAGCAAGTGCTCCCATTGCATAGCAGGTACCTGGTCTTGGCCCAACCATGGTAAACATTAGAGAACCAAGAGCACTCTGATATAGAAATTGGAAGGTTCTGTCATGGTCTTTTACTTCTCCTTCCATGCTTCCTCTATGCTTCCACCCTAGATCAACAAGTGTAAAGACAGGTTTTGCCTTTATCATCGAGTACTTAGTAAATATCGATTTCACATACTGTGGTTGACTGATCCGAATCCAATCTGCTTTTCTGTCTCTGATCACCTTAATCCCCAAAATGAGGTTCACTAGACCAAGGATGGTCATCTCAAAGACAGAACATAAAAGATCTATCCTGCCACTCATAGATTCTCTATTTTCCAGCAATAACAAGTCATCTACATATACAGCAATGTATACATCATCCTTACAGTAGACACTCATGTCAGAGTCTGCTCGGTTGAAACTTTGCTCTCTCAGATATGAGTCTACTCTCATACCAGGCTCTAGGACCTTGCTTAAGACCATACAGTGCTTTTTTAAGCTAACATACCTTCCCTTTGCCTTCAACATACCCATTTGGAACATCCATATAGATGGTCTTTTTCAAATCTCTATTGAGAAAGGCTGGCTCCACATCTAGGTACTCCACTTCCCAATCTCTGTCTGCAGCAAGTGCTAGAAGCATCCAGATAGGTCTATACCTGGCCACTGGTGCAAAGGTTTCTGTGTAGCCAATTGATGTTTTTTAACTTGGAATAGTCAGTTCTCTTACGAGGGTCATTCCTAGCACTTTGTACATGGTTTCAGGTGTTTTCTGTGCTGCTTACCTTGGGGTGTCTATCATGCTGCGTGAATGAACTGTTGTGTATTATCTCAGGATGTTCCGAGACATAGAGAGTGAGTTGACTATTGCTATAAGCAATCAGGAATGTCTACTCTGATGAGACTAGAAAAGTTGAGTGCTAGGATGCTTGATACATCAGAAGTCAAAATGACTAACGATAGACCTTCAATTTCATTCAGAGGAAACAACAATTCTTATCATACTAAATCTTTGAGTCCACCTAGAGTTGTACAACTCAGTTAAATTGAATACCATAATGGAATGCTATGCCTAAAGTCTATTTGTCTCCTCTCACGGCTATGCTACAGAACCGGTGTAGGTTTTGTGAATCTGCCCACCGACTCACAATATAACAGGGATGTTCAGCTTGTGGGCAGCTTTCCATGTCTCCTGACTTGACTAACCGTAGATTCCCGATGTAGGATTTGTACGTTGGTCTCACTCCATATAATGCACCAGGAGTGTTCAGTTTGCTGGCCGCAACTGAGATCACAGATGGTGTATGGTATCCGCTTGGGGGCTTTTGTAAAGTTAGGGATGGATTGGCTCAAGCAGCACAGAAGGTGGGAGCAAATATTAGAACGAACACGTCTGTGGAGAGGATAAACCACAAAAATGGCAAGGTAAGCAAAGGACCATGCATCGGTGTCAATTTTTTGGTGTACTGTAGTAAATTCCTTCAGTGATGCGCAAAGTTTATTTGAGAGGTTCCATGTTTGTGAGTTTGTGTAGAAGTCATAGAAATAGTGGTAGGTAATGGTGCCTCATTCTCTTTTCTGTTCCTGACAGATAAAGTGCAAGGGTTTGGAAGTTTCCTGAGTCCAGCAGATAGAGAATTCATAGTGGAGAATAAATGTGACAGATATTTGCTTGTCCCACAGGTATTGGGCGTAACTCTTCTAGATGGCAGCATTTTGAAGGCAGATATTGTAGTAGCAAATGCCGACTTGCCATATGTTTACAACAATCTCCTCGGCTCAGAAGGTGCCAATCTCTCATGACCTTAACCTTGCCCTGCAAGAAGTCTTCATAGTTTCCTTCTCATACTGCTTGTGAATTTATTGTGTCTCAAATTATCCGTTTCCAGAAACACCTTTTAGGTCAAGTAAACTACCTGAACTTGACTCTTTGATACATGAGCTTATCTCGGCTGGATGCTCCACAATTTCTCAAGGCGTTTTGCAAGTAATGTGGTCTTACTGTCTGAAGGAACGACGTCTGACAGGGGTTAACACTCTCATTTGCAGAGTCTGTCTCTAGTGAGAGTGAATGTGTAAGATTTACAGTGCACTTGATGTAACCCTTTCCCTGTCCAGAATCATTGCCTTACTTTTACCATCGCTATGTCCACCTACTGAAGAAACTGACAGTCTTCGGAGCCATTGCTAATAGATATATATATCTCTTGGATGGCACTCATGAGTTTTCGAGCAGAAACTCGAAATGAGGGGTACTGGCAATTGTTCAGCTACTTCGGCACTGCATGAGGCACTGATGACGTCGCAGGTGGTTTCGTGGAGGTTTACTATGGCCACCTTCTGCTTCCCTTAGCTGTTTAGCGTCTCAGGACTCCAGCGTCCATAGCATTGGTTGTGATATTTTTCATATCCTGTCCTCTTACGCTTCGCTCTCTTTCCCTTTTACACTTCGACCCATTTCTGTAGCCACCTCATCTGAGACCCCTTGTTTTGTTCCACTCCTCCATTCCACAACTAATTCCCTCCATAGTACTTTCCCTTCCTTCGCACTCTGATTGCTTCCTGCTTCACCCTCTCATGCCTAAAGTGTTCCTACCCGACTCCAGCCCACGTCCTTTCTAGTTGTTCACGCACGGCTTACTGGCAAGTTCTTCATCGTGTTCACGCACTGCTTACTGCTGGCCTTTTACATCATGGTTTCCTATTCCTTGCTACCCTTTGCATAGATGCTCTCGTTTTAATGTCCTTTACTAGTCTGTTGGCCATCAGTTCTTTTCAATTTGTTTCAATGATGCTTTGGCTACAGGTTACATTATGATGCCTGCTACCTTAGTGCTTTAACACTACTCTCGCATTGTGGTTCATGTACATATTGCTTATCGATCATTTACACTTCATGAGTTCTGGATAACCCGTTCCCAGAACGGCTTCTGTTCTCGTATACCAATATATATAGCTCTTGTTGTGATATACTTTATATCCTGTCCTTTTTTGCTGCGCACTAGTTACCTTGTTACACTTCCACAGGTTTCTGCAGCCACACCATCCTATAGCTCTCGCATTGTTCCACTCGTCCATTCCCCAGCAAATTCCCTCCCTATTGTTTTTCCTTCGCTCTTTGCCTGATTCATGGGCCCTCTTGTGTATACAGTGTTCCTATCTGACTCCGGCCCACGTTTTTTTATTTTTTATTTTATTTTTATCGTTCATGCACTGCTTATTGGCAGTCTTTTACATAGCGTTACCTATGTTTCGCAGTCGTTTGCATAGAGTTCTCGATTTCAAGGTGGTTTACTAGTCTGTAAGCCATATGTTAGTCTCAACTTGTTTCAATTATGGCTTTGCTTCAAGTTACATTCGATGCATTCTACTTTATGGATTTCTCATTATTCTAGCATTGTCAATTATGTACATTTTGCTTATCGATCATGTGCACCTCATGAGTTCTGGATAACCTTTCCCAGAACGGCATCTGTTCTTGTATACCTATCTATATATGGACACGTGGCCCACCTGGTCCTTCAATTAACACGAGGTTGCATTTGTCTCCATGGTTTGCCCTATTGCGAGATTCCCTAATTTCCTTTCCAGTGCTCTTACTTGCTTCTCTGATCGCCAGGGTTTCTCCCGTTTGGGTTCGCTGGGATTTCTCCCGCTGTCCTTTCTTGTGCAGCATTCAAGTTTTTTGCTCCCCGCTCGTGGTTCGCTTGGCTTTCTCCTGCTGGTCCTTTCTTGTGAAGCATTGCAGTTTTTTGGGTCCCCGCTCGTCCCTTCTTGTGCAGCGCTGAGCTTTCTTGTGAGGAGGTTTCTTTCGCTGGTGCTTTTTGTATCTCACCGCTTCTGAGCGGCACTTTAGGGGAGCATCCGAGTTTGCCTTGGCAATCTTGAGTTTTCAAGCAGAAACTCGGAATGAGGGGTACCGGCAATTGTTCAACTACTTCGGCACTGCATGAGGCACTGATGAAGTCACCTGTGCTTTCGTGGAGGTTTACTATGGGCACCTTCTGCTTCCCTTAGCTGTTAAGCGTCTCAGGACTCCAGCGTCCATAGCATTGCTTGTGATATTATTCATATCCTGTCCTCTTAAGCTTCGCTCTCGTTCCCTTTTACACTTCGACCCATTTCTGTAGCCACATCATCAGAGACCCTTTCTTTTGTTCCACTCCTCCATTCCACAACTTATTTCCTTCTATAGTACTTTCCCTTCCTTCGCTCTCTGATTGCTTCTTGCTTCACCCTCTCATGTCTAAAGAGTTCCTACCCGGAGTTCCTACCTCCAGCCCACGTTCTTTCTAGTTGTTCACACACGGCTTACTGGCAGGCTTACTGGCAGGTTCTTCATCGTGTTCATGCACTGCTAACTGCTGGCCTCTTACATCATGGTTTCCTATTCCTTGCTATCGTTTGCATAGATGCTCTCGATTTAATGTCCTTTACTAGTCTGTTGGCCATCAGTTCTTTTCAATTTGTTTCAATGATGCGTTTGCTACAGGTTACATTAGATGCCTGCTACCTTAGTGCTTTAACACTACTCTCGCATTGTGATTCATGTGAATGTTGCTAATCGATCATTTGCATTTCATGAGTTCTGGATAACCTGTTCCCAGAACAGCTTCTGTTCTCGTATACCAATATATATATATATATATTTTTTTTTTCCTGGAGGCCTGTATACCATACCATACTGTTGTTTGGGAGTCCTACTTGACTTCTGAATTCATAAATATACTGTATACTTCACCTTCACCTTAATTCACTTCACCTCTGCTTTTCCCGTTGACTTGTCCCCTTCCCGTGCAGCGCTGAAGTTTTCTTGCTCCACTCTCGTATCACTCACAAACCTCTGCTTGACTCTTTCTCATTGTTGTTTCCTGAACTTTCGCTCTACTAATGAATGTGATGAGAACCTTTGTTCCTGCTCTTTGAAGTAGATGGTCTATTCTCAGGCATTCTGACTTCTGATGTATCAGACATCTTAGCACTCACTCAGCTTTCCTAGTCACACCAGAGTAGACACTCCTAATTGCACACAGAAGTACTTAACTCTCTCCTAGCCTTCAAAGACAGCACAGACAGTTCACTCACGCAGCACAAATAGTCTCCAATACTGAGATACAGAACTCCAATACAGAACACTCCTGAGATGGTGTTAGGCAGCTCAGGACTTCACGAAATGCAGAAGGGAAGTGGTAGAAATCAACTCCAGTAGAAGAAACTCCTGACTGGGATTATATAGATAGAAGAGTGTACTGAAAGGTGTGCTAAAGGGTGTGCTGTAGGGTGTGCTGAATGGTGTGCTACCATAGTGCTCATGTAACACATGCAGCACATGGAAAGTATGTGAACAGTGAACATGAACAGTGTCTATTTTGTCTGATTCTAAGAAAAAGTCTCTAAACTCGAGATTACTTAATTTAACACTCCCACTTAATGAGAGTTTAGGACTATTCCCATTTCTACTACACATTTCATGTGTTTATCTTTAGGTAGTGCTTTTGTAAACACATCTGCTGTCATCTCCTGTGTAGGACAGTAAACTAACTTCACAACATTCTCCTTTTCTTTCTCCTCTACAAATCTTCTTCTAATCTCAATGTGCTTAGTCCTTGGGTGATGTACAGGATTTTTGCTGAGTGCTATACTTCCTGTATTGTCACAGTACAATGTAGTAGGACTTTCCTGCTCAAAGCCCAGCTCCTTAAGAAGTCTCCTGTTCCAAATGACTTCTTGAGTAGCATTTGAAGCAGCCATAAATTCTGCCTCAGTAGTAGACAGAGCAACAGATGTTTGCTGTTTACTACGCCAACTGATTGCTCCACCACTAAGCATAACTACATATCCACTAGTTGATCTGCTGTTATCTGTGTCATCTCCCCAACTAGCATCTGTATATGCTTCAAGAGTAGAAGCAAGTATGTTCCCTTGCTTTCTGTACTCCAAGAACGCATCTGGAGTACCCTTTAAGTACCTGAATACTCTCTTTATACCTTTCCAATGTGCTTGTGCAGGGTTGCTAGTATATCTAGCTAGTGCTCCCACTGCATAGCATATATCTGGTCTTGTACAGACCATGATAAACATTAGTGAACCAAGAGCACTCTGATACAACACTTTGTCACAGAGATTCATCTCCCCATCTATGATTCTGCTGTGCTTCCACCCCAGATCAAGAGGTGTAGAGACAGGATTCGCCTCTGTCATCTGATACTTAGCTAGCATGGATCTCACATACTGTGGTTGACTGATTCGGATCCATCCTGCTTCTCTGTCTCTGCTCACTTTGATTCCCAAAACGAGTTTTACAGGACCAAGGATAGTCATCTCAAAAACAGAGCACAAGAAATCTATCACTCCTTTGATAGATTCCCTGTTCCCCAACAGTAATAGATCATCTACATATACAACTATGTATACATCATCTCTAGTATACACACTCATGTCAGAATCTGCTCGTTTGAAATCCTGCTCTCTCAAGTATGAGTCTAGTTTCTCATACCAGGCTCTAGGAGCTTGCTTAAGACCATATAAGGCCTTCTTAAGCAAGCATACTTTTCCTTTGCCTTCAGTATATCCATCTGGAACATCCATGTAAATAGTCTCTCTCAAATCTCCATTGAGAAAGGCTGTTTTCACATCCAACTGCTCCATTTCCCAATCTCTCTCTGCTGCAAGAGCTAGAAGCATGCGAATAGATCCATACCTGGCAACTGGTGCAAAAGTTTCTGAATAATCTATTGATGCTTTCTGATTGAAGCCCTTTGCAACAAGTCTTGCCTTGTACTTCAGGATCTCATTCTCAGCTCCACGTTTGACCCTGAAAACCCATTTGCAGCCAATTGCTTTCCTACCTGGTGGTAAATCAGCTAGTACCCATGTACCATTAGTCTGAAGAGACTTCGTCTCTTCTGCTATAGCCAACTCCCACTGACTCGAATCTGGTCTGAGCATAGCTTGCTGTAAAGTGTCTGGATCACAATCTTCATGACAAATGTAAGATTTATCTAACATCTCTTCTGATAGAAAACCAAGTCGGTCAATAGGTTTTCTATCTCTCTGTGATCTTCTTGGCTCTGTGCCCAGAAGATTCATGCTGTCTCTTGACATCTCTGGAGTCTCACTCAGAGATTCTGCATCTGCAGTCTGCTTCTGGGGGTCATCTTCTGTAGTATCAGAATCAGAAGCCACTGTCTGTTTAGGCCTTCTTTTGTACACCTTCAGACTCTCCTTTGGTGAACCATCAGCTTCAGGTAGAGATTGCTCTCTGATGATTGCTCTGAAAAACTGACTCTGCAGCTTGGGAAGATAGATTGATCAGGCTGATCAAACTGATCAGCTTGCTTCTGCAACTCATTACTGTTCTCACTCCAAGTCCTCAATTCATCAAAGAGTACATCTCTACTTCTGATGATCTGTCCAGACTTAGGATTGTACAGAAGATATCCTTTCAGTCCCTCTTCATATCCTAGAAAAAGCATTCTCTCAGCCTTCTTTGTGAACTTCCTCCTCTGCTCCTTTGGGATATGAACATAGGCAGGACATCCAAAAACTTTCAAAGCTGAAAGATTAGGTGTCTTACCACTCCAGCATTCTTCAGGAGTTCTTCCTTGCAATGCTGTGGTACCACTGATATTTCTAAGAAAATTTGCAGTGCTAATTGCAGCACCCCAAAACTTTCTCTCCAGCTTGGCATGTTGCAGCATTGCCAATGCTTTGTCCACCAGTGTCCTATTCAACCTTTCTGCAACTCCATTCTGTGCAGGACTGTCTCTGGCAGTACAGTCAAGGAGGATTCCTTTTTCTGACAGAAAAGAGAGGAATTCCTCATTCCTGTACTCTCTGCCTCCATCTGTTCTCAATCTCTTGACTTTCCTCCCAGTCTGCAACTCAGCCATGGCTACAAACTTCTGGAATTTTCGCAGCACTTCATCCTTGCTTTTCATGAGATAGATAAAGCTCTTTCTACTGTAATCATCCACAAAGGAAACGTAGTAGGCTGCTCCACTCAATGACTTCTCAGTCATGTATCCCCATACATCAGAATGTACGACATCTAGAAGACCAGAAGCTCTAGATGAAGATTTCTTGGGGATAGGAGCTTTACGTGCCTTACCTTCTGCACACCCAATGCAGAATTCGAGTTTTCCTTTGGGATCTAGTTTCAACCCCTCCACTACCTTCTCTAGAGCATATAAGTTTTGCTCTGACAGGTGCCCTAACCTCAAATGCCAGAGATGGATATCATTTCTGTTTTCTGCTACCAACGCAGAATCAAAACAATCAGCTTCCATCAACTTGAACAGCTTCCCTTTGGCAGTACCATACCCAAGGACCAGCTCTCCTTTCTTCAAAGTACATTGATTTCTGTTGCTTTCAAACAGAACATCCACTCCATGCTCCATGAGGCTATGTACTGATATCAAGTTCTTGGTGTAATCTGGAACATACAGTACATTTTCCAAATAGCCTTTTCCAGAACATCCCATGAAGGCAATAGGAACTTTGCCAATTCCTAACACTGGATTCAGAATCCCAGGTCCACAACGAACACTCTTGGGAGTCTTCAGAGGTTGAAGAGTCGAGAACAGCTCCTTCTGATAACAGATATGAGAGGTGGCTCCTGAGTCCAAGAACCATCCAGAACCGTTTGAGGACAACTGTGATTCTGCCAACATTCCACAATCCGGCTCTTCTGCTGAGTACCCCTCCTCATCGCTGAATAACTCATGGCACTCCTCTGAGTTGTAAGCTGAACTCCCAGATGTTCGACCTTTTGCTGGTTGAGGTCTCTTGCCTACCTTCTTCAGCTCTCGTTCTCTCCTTTCTCCTCTCTTGGGACATAAAGGTGCAATATGACCTTTCTCATGACAGAAATAACAAGTCCTGTCATCAACACTACTAATTCCTTTACCAGATTTACTCACTCTGGCTTGCTCTGGTTTGCTCACTCTTCCATCTGGCACTCTTCTTGAACAAGAAGAAGCACTGAACAGAGCAGCATCTCCCTGCTCATTTAACTTCAGCCCTTTGTCCTCTTTGTGTCTGCTAAACACCAGCAATTTGTGTATCACATAATCCCATGTGACAGTTTCAACTGGTAAAACTTGCAGAGCTACTAGAACAGAGTCATAGCTTGAAGGAAGACTATCTAAGAGATGATTGATCTCGTACTTCTCTGTAAGTACAACCCCGTCCTCCTTGATACTCTTGAAGAGTTTCTGCAATTTTGACAGATAACAGGTGAAATCTTCACCATCCTGCAATCTCAAGTTCTTTACTGCAGACCAGACTCGATAGGAGCTCTCCAGCTTCTCAACAGTGTAATAACTCTTGATTTTGTCCCAAATCTCCCAACTCCAAGCATAAGTATCTACTAGGTCTCTAGCTGGCTCTTCCATAGCCCTTAGCAGAAACCTCCTAGTAGTAGCATGCTTGACTCTCTCCTCCTTGTTTATCTCTAGCTCATCTATATCATGAGCTTCTAATGCAAACTCTAGACAGTCATAACTGTCTAAGATAGACTTCACATCCAAAGCCCAGGCTTTGTAGTTAGTCTTTCCCAACTTCTCTATCTCTCTGAGTTCTCCTATCAATCCCAGTGGTGATTGTGGGCCCATAACCTGATGAGAACCTTTGTTCCTGCTCTTTGAAGTAGATGGTCTATTCTCAGGCATTCTGACTTCTGATGTATCAGACATCTTAGCACTCACTCAGCTTTCCTAGTCACACCAGAGTAGACACTCCTAATTGCACACAGAAGTACTTAACTCTCTCCTAGCCTTCAAAGACAGCACAGACAGTTCACTCACGCAGCACAAATAGTCTCCAATACTGAGATACAGAACTCCAATACAGAACACTCCTGAGATGGTGTTAGGCAGCTCAGGACTTCACGAAATGCAGAAGGGAAGTGGTAGAAATCAACTCCAGTAGAAGAAACTCCTGACTGGGATTATATAGATAGAAGAGTGTACTGAAAGGTGTGCTAAAGGGTGTGCTGTAGGGTGTGCTGAATGGTGTGCTACCATAGTGCTCATGTAACACATGCAGCACATGGAAAGTATGTGAACAGTGAACATGAACAGTGTCTATTTTGTCTGATTCTAAGAAAAAGGTCTCTAAACTCGAGATTACTTAATTTAACAGAATGTTTGTGATTTCAGGGATCCATCAGGTATGTCTCTATTTCTTCCCTCATCTTACTCATGTGGATTCTTTTCTTTCTGGACTGATACTCATTATGCGGCTAAGACTCCAGTGCTTATGTATGTACCTGCACTTTTGCTTGCCCTTGCTTTCCACAGTTCCACCTCGGTTCTTTTTGACATTCCCACTCCTTTTGAGCGGCACTTTAGGGGAGCAACCGAGTTTGCCTTGGCACTCATGAGTTTTCAAGCATAGACTCGGTAGGAGGGGTACTGACAATTGGTCAGCTACTTCGGCACTGCGTGAGGCACTGATGAAGTCGTAGGTGTTTTCGTGGAGGTTTACTATGGCCGCCTTCTGCTTCCCTTAGCTGTTTAGCGTCTCAGGACTCCAACATCTATAGTAGTGGTTGGGATATACTCTGATGATAACCTTTCTTCCTAGTCTTTGAAGTAGATGGTCTATCCTCAATCATTCTGACCTCTGATATATCAAACATCCTAGCACTCAATTTTCCGGTCTCACTAGAGTAGACACTCCTAACTGCACACAACAATATTCAACTCACTCTCTCTCAGAGCTTTCAAAGATTGCCACAACAACACTCACACAACATGAAAGGCACCCCTGTGATAAGCAGCATAGAACACACTTAAAACAAGGTACAAGGTGTTGGGGAATGACCCTTATATGAGAACTTAACATAACGCAAGCAGAAACCATTCTTACATATGTGAGAAAGTGAGTAGTATGTAAGGGTCAAATGATTGAACTAGTGATAATCCCATAACTGGGATTATATAAGTACATGAGCATACTCGAGAGCACACCATTTGCATCTATAGTGTTAAAGGTGTAATTCATTGTCAAACGTGTAACTCATGTGCTCTTAACTTAACTCTAAGGTGTTCATATGTAATTCATGTGAACAGTAGTCATGTGAACAGTAGTCACGTGAATAGTGATCCAACACAACGTTACATTACACTTCTAACACTCCCTCTTAATGAACGTTTTGTAATTGTCTATTATCTATGATGAGAACCTTTGTTCCTGCTCTTTGAAGTAGATGGTCTATTCTCAGGCATTCTGACTTCTGATGTATCAGACATCTTAGCACTCACTCAGCTTTCCTAGTCTCACCAGAGCAGACACTCCTATTTGCATACAGAAAGACTCAACTCTCTGCTAACCTTCAAAGACAGTACAGCCAGTTCACTCACGCAGCACAAATGACCTCCAATACTGAGATACAGAACTCCAATACAGAACACTCCTGAGATGGTGTTAGGCAGCTCAGGACTTCACGAAATGCAGAGGGGAAGTGGTAGAAATCAACTCCGGTAGAAGAAACTCCTGACTGGGATTATATAGATAGAAGAGTGTACTGAAAGGTGGGCTAAAGGGTGTACTGAAAGGTGTGTTGAATGGTGTGCTACCATAGTGCTCATGTAACACATGCAGCACATGGAAAGTATGTGAACAGTGGACATGAACAGTGTTCGTCCATGAATAGTGTCTATTTTGTCTGATTCTAACAAAAAATCCCTAAACTCGAGATTACTTAATTTAACAATCTATAACTCCTAGTGCACGACAAAACCTTGTATGGAGTTCTCTAGTTAATCCCTTAGTAAAAATGTTGGCAGTATTATCTCTGGTGTCCACCCGAGAAACAGAGATCTCCTTGTCTTCCACCTTTTCTCTGACAAAGTGGAATCTGACGTCTATGTGCTTTGTTCTCTCATGCTGCTTTGTTGGAGTAACAAGATCAATTCCGCTGTTGCTATCGCAGTACAGCTTCATCGTTTCTCCAAGAAAATCCAGGTCACTTAACAAGCGCTTGAGCCATATTGCTTCAGTCGCAGCCTTTCACAAGGCCATGTATTCAGCTTCAGTGCTGGATAAAGAAACAGAAGCTTACCTTTTGCTTGACCAACAGACAGCTGCATTACAAAAGATAAAGCAGTATCTTCCTGTAGATCGTCTTGTGTCTTGATCTCCTCCCCAATCTGAGTCGGAGTACCCATGAATGGGAGTACTAGAGGCTCTGTAAGTTAGGCCCTGTGACAACGAACCTTGAATGTTCCGGAAGATCCTTTTGATAGCCTTCCAATGGTTCAGGCCAGGATTTGCCATATACTTGGCAACTGAACTGACAGCATAAGCCAGATCAGGCCTAGTGCTGACCATGGCCCACATCAAACTCCCCACTGCAGATTGGTAAGGTACTGTTTTCATATATTCTCTCTCTTGATCAGTTTGTGGACAATCCTGAAGACTTAATCTCACTCCTGACTCTACAGGATTGTAAATAGGTTTACAGTCTTGCATATGAAAATGAGTAAAAATCTCTCTTAAATATCTCTCTTGAGATAGACTGATCTTTCTTTGTTTTTTGTCCCTTGTGACTTGCAACTGAAGACCATCACTAATCTCTCCCAGATCAGTCATCTCAAAACCCTGTTTAAGAGACTCTTTGACAGAGAGGAGAAGAGAAAGGTTATTGCTGGGAAGGATGCAGTCATCTACATAAAGAGGTAAGATGACAAAATGAGAACCAGAATGGAAGATATAGAGATTAGAATCAGCTCTAGAGCGCTGAAATCCCAAACCTAGTAAAAACTGATCAAACTTGTGATACCATTGTAGGGCAGACTGTTTGAGACCATACAAAGCCTTGTAGAGCTGTAAAACCAATTGTCCTTGTTTAGTGGCATGTTGCTGCTTGTGCTGGTCAGGAGTCAGCAAGCCAGGAGGAATGTGCATGTAGATTTTCTCAGTCAATGTGCCATTGAGAAAAGCTGTTTTGACATCAAGAGCATGCACTTCCAAATCATTCTGAGCTGAGTAAGCAAGCAGCACACAAATTATTGTCAATTTGACAACAGGAGAGTAGGTCTCTGTGTAGTCAATACCTGGAACTTTTGAGAAACCACGAGCAACAAGTCTAGCCTTGTACCTTTGGATCAAACCTTGTGCATTGTATTTCTTTTTAAAAATACACTTACAGGTGACTGCCTTGCGACCTGCTGGCAACTCAGTGATGACCCATATTTGATTGTTCTCCATGGACTCAAGCTCATCTTGAATAGCCTCAAACCATTTACTGGAATCAGGTCCAGCGATAGCAGCTTCATAAGTGTGGGGATCAGGGTCAGATGCAGAATAATGCACGCTTAATGCATTAGCAGACTCCAATAGTGCATCATATTTTCGAATTGGAGTGCGAACCCTGGTGCCTTGACGTACAGAGGGTGCTTGGACAGCATCTGGAGAGGGTAGAGGTTTTGGCCTTCTCGAGTAAACAATGATAGAGGATCCTGAGGACCTGTGTGGAGTGCCAGAACTAGAAGGTAAGGATTGTAGTGAAGGAGGTAATGGAGAAGGAAGTGTTGGAACTATAAGATTGTGGAGAGGAGGTGACTGAGTAAGAGTTGGTGGGGATAGACTGTGGGTAGATTGAGAACTAGAAGTTGGAGAGGGAATGAAAATTGTCGGATAATAGATGAAATCTAGTTGAACATCCTGAGTGTTAGAACACTGTTTATGTTCATGAGCTGTTTATGATCATGAGCATAGGTATGTTCCTGAAACTGAACATCTCTTGACAGGAAAATAGAGTTATCAGATATTTTCTGTAGTCTATAAGCTTTACTATCCTGATCATAACCAAGGAAGATACACTTGGAAAACTTAGAATCGAGTTTAGATCTGGAAGAAGATGGAACATGTGCATAAGCAATGCAACCAAAAATGCGAAGCAAGGATAGATTAGGTTTATAACCAAACCAGAGTTGGAAGGGTGTGACTTTGGAGGAGATGGTTTTGGTAGGATTTCGATTTTGCAGAAAGTTGGCAGTGTGTAGTGCCTCTCCCCAGTAAGGCTTGGGGAGTCCATACTCAAATAACATAGTGCAGACTGCTTCCACCAATGTTCTGTTCTTTCTCTCAGCAACACCGTTTTGCTGAGGAGTATGGGGAGTGCTGAATTGGCGCATGATACCTTTTCCTTTGCAAAAAAGATGAAAATCTGCAAAGCTGTATTCACCACCATTGTCTGAACACACCACACGAACCTTCTGATTGAGTTGAGTCTCTGCATAGGTCACGGATTCTTGAACACAAGTAAAAACTTCATGTTTCAACTTGAGTAGATACAAGAATGTATACCTTGTGTAATCATCAATGAAGGTCACAAAGTATCTGTAACCAGTGTAGGTAGCAGAAGAGATGGGACCACAAACATCAGAATGGATGAGAGCTAATGGAACAGTGGCTCTAGTAGCTCCATCCTAAGGTAAGGGAATTCGAGTTTGCTCGCCACGAAGACAAGGTGAGCAAACAAGAAACAAATGAGGATGGATCCTATCCATCCCAGCAACCAGATCTTTGTCTTGTAGAAGTTGAAGTCGATTCTTGCTGATGTGCCCCAAACAAGAAACAAATGAAGATGGATCCTATCCATCCCAGCAACCAGATCTTTGTCTTGTAAAAGTTGAAGTCGATTCTTGCTGATGTGCCCCAGTCGTCGATGCCAGAGGGAAGTAATAGCAGAAGATGTATCCATGGTTGGAATAGAGATTGCAGCAGCTTGAGATGGCTCTAGTAGCTGAGTTGAAGTAGAGACTACAACATCTTGAGGTTGCCTAATGGACTCTACCAAAAACAAAAAATTATCCAATCTAGGATAGGATGCAATCAGATTCTGTAGATCATCATAAAAGAAAATGCTGGTTTCCTTTAACTGAAGTGATCCATGTGACTTGCTCAACTGAAGTGCTGAATAGAGATTCTTGTTCAGCAAAGGAACATGTAGAACATCTTCTAGCATGTAGGACTTCCCTGAACAAGCAAGCTTAACTCAAACTGTCCCATGGCCTAGAATAGCAATGTTGGAACCATCAGCCAAGTAAACTTGTCTAGGTGGTGAGTATGCTTCATAGACCAAGAAACAGGTTCGTTGGTAGGTCATGTGCTGAGAAGCAGCAATGTCGATGTACCATCTCTTGTCCTGAGTGACTGAAGGAACAACATCAACATTGTACAAAGAGAGATGAGTTGTAGAAGCATTGGAGTGATGGTGTTCTTTGCCTCCTTTCTCCCTTACATCAGCAATGCGTTTGCAACAGTCTTTGATGTGATGTCCCTTCTTTGAGCAGTAGTGACAGATGATAGAAGGTATGAAGGAATTTCCTCCAGAAGATGTAGAGAAATAACTCTGATTTTGACCGGAAGGTCTGTTGAAAGAGTTCTGACCAGGGGAAGGATTCTGACCAGAAAATCTGCTGAAAGAGGTCTGACCAAAAGGTTCGTTGAAAGAGTTCTGACCAGAAAAACCATGAGATTCATGCTTCTAGCCCCTCTTGCCTTTACCTTTGTTTCTGTAAGAAGATGTAGAGCCGTTTGTGACGGCTAGAGCAGTTGTTTGCTCTACAAGACCTTCATACTTCATACTGATCTCTTCTTGAAGAAGAAGAGCAATGACATCAGAGAGATGTAATGTCTTCTGTGTTCGCAATGATTGCAGAAGATATTTGAAACTAGAAGGCATAGATCTCATCAAATGGAACTCAGTCTATTGGTCATCGATTGGGTTGTTCACCGTAGCTAATTGGGTGAGGACTCCTCGAAAATTGGTAATGTGCTTTGCTACACTGGTGCTTTCATGCATCTTCAAATTCATCAAAGTGTCCAATAGGTACATGATTGTGACATCATTGGTACCTTCGTACATGATTGTTAAATCCATCCATGCTTTGCTTGCCAACATTTGCCTGCTGATGGTAAGAACAAACTCAGGAGCTAATGTTAAATTGATTGCTTCAAGAGCAACAAGATTCTTATGCTCCCAATCAGGTAGAGTAGCAATTGAGGTGGGGTTAACTTCAGTACCATCAATAATTGTAAAAATTGAAGCCACCTTCAGTTTGAGGACAAGACAATGTTTCCAAGATTGGAAATAATTGCCAATGAATTTGACAAAGATTGAATGTAATCGTATGGCTGGAGTAGCAAATATTGCACCAGTAGGAGCACCAACACCAACAACAGCAGGACCAACACCAACAGCAGAGGTGCACAGATGCACAGAGGATAGTGGAGAATTTCTCTCCCCAAACCCAGACTAACAGAGGAGGCTAACAGAGGATATAAGAGAAAATTCTCTCCTAAAACCCAGAGAAAAAGACACTCTTCAGAGGAGGAACAAGGGACTCTTGTTTTTCCAAATACACTAGTATGTAAAACTTATGCCTCTCAGAACTTCGAAATTTGTGTGTGCTAAAGCATCCCCTAGTAGCTGAAAGGAATTCTGAAACTTAGAGCTCTGATACCATGTGAGAAAGTGAGTAGTATGTAAGGGTCAAATGATTGAACTAGTGATAATCCCAGAACTGGGATATATAAGTACATGAGCATACTCGAGAGCACACCATTTGCATCTATAGTGTTAAACGTGTCACTCATTGCCAAACGTGTAACTCATATGCTCTTAACTTAACTCTAAGGTGTTCACATGTAATTCATGTGAACAGTAGCATGTGAACAGTAGTCACGTGAAACAGTAGTCATGTGAATAGTAGTCACGTGAATAATAATCATGTGAATAGTAGTCATGTGGAACAGTGATCCAACACAACGTTACATTACACTTCTAACAATATACACATAAGCAAACCCTAGAGGGTTGCTTTGCAAGATCCAAATTAGGGCTCCGGCCCCTCTTTACCCTAAGTATATTTAGTAGAGCTTCTAGAGGAATGTAACAAAGCCCTAAAAGTAGAGAAGTCATTAAACTAGAGATTAACTAAATCTAACACTCCCACTTAACGAGAGTTTAGGAAATTCCCATTTCTACTACACATTTTATGTGTTTATCTTTAGGTAGTGCCTTTGTAAACACATCTGTTGTCATCTCCTGTGTAGGACAGTAGACTAACTTCCCAACATTCTCCTTTTCTTTCTCCTCTACAAATCTTCTTCTAATCTCAATGTGGTTAGTCCTTGGGTGCTGTACAGGATTTTTGCTGAGTGCTATACTTCTTGTATTGTCACAGTACAATGTAGTAGGACTTTCCTGCTCAAAACCCAGCTCCTTAAGAAGTGTTCTGTTCCAAATACTTCTTGAGTAGCATTTGATGGAGCCATAAATTCTGCCTCAGTAGTAGACAGAGCAATAGATGTTTGTTGTTTACTACGCCAGCTGATTGCTCCACCACTAAGCATGATTACATATCCACTAGTTGATATGCTGTTATCTGTGTCATCTCCCCAACTGGCATCTGTATATGCTTCAAGTTTAGAAGCAAGTATGTTCCCTTGCTTTCTGTACTCCAAGAATGCATCTTGAGTACCCTTTAAGTACTTGAATACTCTCTTTATACCTTTCCAATGTACTTGTGCAGGGTTGCTAGTATATCTAGCTTGTGCTCCCATTGCATAGCATATATTTGGTCTTGTTCAGACTATGATAAACATTAGAGAACCAAGAGCACTCTGATACAACACTTTGTCATAGAGATTCACCTCCCCATCTATGATTCTGCTGTGCTTCCACCCCAGATCAAGAGGTGTAGAGACAGGATTCGCCTCTGCCATCTGATACGTAGCTAGTATGGATCTCACATACTGTGGTTGACTGATCTAGATCCATCCTGCTTCTGTGTCTCTGCTCACTTTGATTCCCAAAACGAGTTTTACAAGACCAAGGATAGTCATCTCAAAAACAGAACACAAGAAATCTATCATTCCTTTGATAGATTCACTGTTCCCCAACAGTAATAGATCATCTACATATACAACTATGTATACATCATCTCTAGTATACACACGCATGTCAGAATCTGCTTGTTTGAAATCCTGCTCTTTGAAGTATGAGTCTAGTTTCTCATACCAGGCTCTAGGAGCTTGTGTAAGACCATATAAAGTCTTCTTACGCAAGCATACTTTTCCTTTGCCTTCAGTATATCCATCTCTAACATCCATGTAGATAGTCTCTCTCAAATCTTCATTGAGAAACGTTGTTTTCACATCTAACTGTTCCACTTCCCAATCTCTCTCTGCTGCAAGAGCGAGAAGCATGTGAATAGATCCATAACTGGCAACTGGTGCAAAAGTTTCTGAATAATCTATTGATACTTTTTGATTGAAGCCCTTTGCAACAAGTCTTGCCTTGTACTTCAGGACCTCATTCTCAGTTCCACGTTTGACCCTGAAAACCCATTTACAGCCAATTGCTTTCCTACCTGGTGGTAAGTCAGCTAGTACCCATGTACCATTAGTCTGAAGAGACTTCTTCTCTTCTGCTATAGCCAACTCCCACTGACTCGAATCTGGTCTGAGCATAGCTTCCTATAGAGTTTCTGGATCACAATCTTCATGACAGATGTAAGATTCATCTAACATCTCTTCTGATAGAAAGCCAAGTCTGTCAATAGGTTTTCTATCTCTCTGTGATCTTCTTGGCTCTGTGCCCAGAAGTTTCATGTCATCTCTTGACATCTCTGGAATGTCACTCAGAGATTCTGCATTTGCAGTCTGCTTCTGGGAGTCGTCTTCTGTAGTATCAGGATCAAAAACCACCATCTGTATAGGCCTTCTTTGGTACACCTTCAGACTCTCCTTTGGTGAACCATCAGCTTCAAGTAGAGATTGCTCTTCTGATGATTGATCTGAAAAACTGACTCTGCAGCTTGGGAAGATAGGTTGATCAGGCTGATCAAACTGATCACCTTGCTTCTGCAACTCATCACTATTCTCACTCCAAGTACTCAATTCATCAAAGAGTACATCTCTACTTCTGATGATCTGTCCAAACTTAGGATTGTACAGAAGACATCCTTTCAGTCCCTCTTCATATCCTACAAAGAGCATTCTCTCAGCCTTCTTTGTGAACTTCCTCCTTTGCTCCTTGGGAATATGAACATAGGCAGGACATCCAAAAACTTTCAACGTTGAAAGATTAGGTTTCTTACCACTCCAGCATTCTTCAGGAGTTCTTCCTTGCAATGCTGTGGTACCACTGATATTTCTAAGGTAATTTGCAGTGCTAATTGTAGCACCCCAAAATTTTCTGTCCAACTTGGCATGTTGGGGCATGGCCAATGCTTTGTCCACCAGTGTCCTATTCAACCTTTCTGCAACTCCATTCTGTGTAGGACTGTCTCTGGCAGTACAGTCAAGGAGAATTCCTTTCTCTGACAGAAAAGAGAGGAATTCCTCATTCCTGTACTCTCTCTGCCTCCATCTGTTCTCAATCACTTGACTTTCCTCCCAGTCTGCAACTCAGCCATGGCTACAAACTTCTAGAATTTTCGCAGCACTTCATCCTTGCTTTTCATGAGATAGAAAAAGCTCTTTCTACTGTAATCGTCCACAAAGGAAATATAGTAGGCTGCTCCACTCAATGACTTCTCAATCATGTATCATGTATGTATCCCCCATACATCAAAATGTATGACATCTAGAAGACCAGAAGCTCTAGATGAAGATTTCTTGGGGATAGGAGCCTTGTGTGCCTTACCTTCTGCACACCCAATGCAGAACTTGAGTTTTCCTTTGGGATCCAATTTCAACCCATCCACTACCTTCTCTAAAGCATATAGGTTTTGCACTGACAAGTGCCCTAACCTCAAATGCCAGAGATGGATATCATTTCTGTTTTCTGCTACCAATGCAGAATCAGAGCAATCAGGTTCCATCAACTTGAACAATTTTTCTTTGGCAGTGCCATATCCAAGGACCAGTTCTCCTTTCTTCAAAGTGCATTGATTTCTGTTGCTCTCAAACAGAACATCCACTCCATGCTCCATGAGGCGCTGTAGTGATATTAAGTTCTTGGTGTAATCTGGAACATAGAGCACATCTTCCAAATAGCTCTTACAAGAACTTGTGTTAGATCTTCCCATGAAGGCAATAGGAACTTTGCCAGGTCCTAACACTAGATTCAGAATCCCAGGTCCACAACGAACACTCTTGGGAATCTTCACAGGTTGAAGAGTTGAGAACAGCTCCTTGTGGTAACAGATATGAGAGGTGGCTCCAGAATCCAAGAACCATCCAAAACCGTTTGTGGGCAACTGCGATTCTGCCAACATTCCACAATCTAGCTCTTCTGCTGAGTACCCCTCCTCATCGCTTTCTATCTCATTGCACTCCTCTGTGTTGTAAGCTGAACTCGTAAATTTTTGACCTTTTACTAGTTGAGGTCCCTTGCCTACCTTCTTCAGCTCTCATTCTCTCCTTTCTCCTCTCTTGGGACATATAGGTTCAACAGATCCTGTTATCAACACTACTAACCCCTTTACCAAATTTACTCACTCTAGATTGCTCTGGTTTGCTCACTCTCCTTGACTGAAAAGAAGCACTGAACAGAGCAGAATCTCCCAAATCATTAAACTTCATCTCTAGGTCCTCTCTGTCTCTGCTAAACACCAGCAATCTGTTTATCACATAATCCCATGTGACAACTTCAACAGGTAGAACGTTTAGAGCTACTTTGATAGGCTGGTAGCTTGGAGGGAGAGTCTTCAAGAGATGGTTGATCTCATATTTCTCTATAAGGGGACACCCATCTTCCTTGACACTCTTGAAGACCTTCTGTAACTTTGACAAGTGCAAAGTAAAGTCTTCACCATCTCCAAGTTTAGTGTTCCACATCCCATCCCAGATCCTACAGGAACTTTCTAGCCTCTCAACAGAGTAAAAATTCTTGAGTTTGTGCCAGATCTCCCAACTCCAAGCATAAGTGTCTACTAGGTCTGGGACTGACTCTTGCATAGCCCTTAGCAGGAACTTCCTAGTAGTAGAGTGCTTGATTCTCTCCTCTTTGTTGGACTCAAGCTCATCTATATCATGAGCTTCTAGTGCCAAGTCTAAACAGTCATAACTGTCTAAGTTACACTTCACATTGAAAGCCCAGGCTTTGTAGTTAGTGTTTCCCAATTTCTCTAGCTCTCTGAGTTCCACTATCAACCCGTGGTGATTGTGGGCCCATAACCTGATGAAAACCTTTCTTCCTAGTCTTTGAAGTAGGTGGTTTATCCGTAGTCATTCTGACTTCTGATGTATCAGACATCCTAACACTCAGCTTTCCCAATCACCAAAGTAGACACTCCTGATTGTACATAGCAATATTCAAGTCACTCTCTCTCAGAGTCTTCAAAGATTGACACAACAGCACTCACGCAGCATGAAAGGTACCCTTGTGGTAAGTGGCATAAAACACACTTAAAACAAGGTACAAGGTGCTGGGAATGACCCTTGTATGAGAATTTAACAAAACAAGAACAAAAACCATTCTTATATATACATAAGCAAACCCTAGAGAGTTGCTTTGCAAAACCCTAATTAGGGTTGCGCTCCGTTTTTACCCTAAGTATATTTAGCAGAGCTTCTAGAGGAATGTAACAAAGCCTTAAAAGTAGAGAAGTCATTAAACTAGAGATTAACCAAATCTAACATACTCTATATCCTGTCTTCATACGCTTCGCTCTCGTTACCCTTTAACACCTTGACCCATTTCTGCAACCACATCATCCGAGAACTCTTGTTTTGTTCCACTCCTCCATTCCCCAGCTAATTCCCTCCCTAGTATTTTCCCCTACGCTTTTTGATTGTTTCCTGCTTTGCCCTCTCGGGTCTACAGTGTTCCTACCCTATTCCAGCTGTACACCATTGGTTATTCTCAATTTGTTTCAATTATGCTTTTGCTGCAGGTTACATTCAATGCATTCTACCTTAGGGATTTCACACTACTCTAGCATTGTGATTCATGTACATATTGCTTATCAATCATTTGCACTTCATGAGTTCTGGATAACCCGTTCCCGGAATGGCTTATGTTCTCGTATACCAATATATATAGAACTCGATTCATTGTTTTCTCGAGAATCTATTATAGTTTTTCTCCAATAGGCACACATAACGTGAAGATTGTACATGTGTTTAACATGAGTTGTGAATGGGTACATATACACTCTTCCACCATGTGATGTATTGTTTTTTCTTCACGAATGTCTTGGACTGTCTGCTTGTAGACGCGTGAGCCCACTGACTCGCTCCTTTCAACTGAAGTTGATATTATCTCTTTTTCTCCCGCACTCCCCTGTGTGGTTTCATTCAGTTCTTTCCTACTTGCGCTTTGTTCCTCTTACTCTTTGCCCTTGCTTTACCTTTTTTGTGTGCTTGCTGTGATATTTTTGTGATAGCGCTTGATGTGATTTACTCCGTCGGTTTTAGTTAATCTTTAGTTTTTAAAGTTTTGTTAGATTTCTCTAAAGTCCGGTTAGAAATCTGCTTAGGGTAAAATGGGACATAATCTTAATTAAAGTTATGCAAAGTAATCTCTTAGGGTTTGTTTATGTGCATATATGAGTGTTTTTTGCACTAGTTTGAATTAATTTCTTCTAAAAGGATGATTCTCAACACCAACACCTAATATTTTGTGAAGTCTTAGAGTTGCTTTATGTTAAATTAGGTAATCTTTAGTTTAGTGACTTCTTTGTTAGAATGAGATAAATTAGGTACTGTTCATGAGTGAGTACAGTTCATGTCCACTGTTCACATGCTTTCCATGAGTTACATGAGCATTTCAATACACCTTTCTATCTATATAATCCCAGTCAAGACTTTCTTCTACTGAAGTTGATTTCTAGCATTTCCCCTCTGCATTTCGTGAAGTCCTGAGTTGTCTAACACCATCTCCGGAGTGTTCTGTATTGGAGTTCTGTATCTCAGTATTGGAAGCTATTTGTGCTACGTGAGTGAACTGGCTGTGTTATCTTTGAAAGCTAGGAGAGAGTTGAGTCTTTCTGTGTGCAATTAGGAGTGTCTGCTCTGGTGAAACTAGGAAAGCTGAGTGCTAGGATGTCTGATACATAAGAAGTCAGAATGCATGAGGATAAACCATTTATTTCAAAGAATATGAACAAAAGTTCTCATCACTTTATATCACCTTAGGTGTGTTCTATGTTATTTCAGAGTTGGACGTTAGTAATGCTATATGAGTGAACTTGTCAGCTGTCTTTGAACTCTGATACAAAGGGAGAGGTCTAGTCTTGTAGTGTGTTAATGATGTCTGATACATCAGAGGATAGAAGAACTGTCGGACCTTCTACTTCAAAGAGCAAGAACAAAGGTTCTTAGCAGGTTATGGGTCCACAATCACCATTGGGGTTGATAGGAGAACTCAAAGAGATAGAGAAATTAGGAAACATTAACTCCAGATCTTGGGGGTTGGATGTGAAGTGTATCTTAGACAGTTAATATGGTTTAGACTTGGTGTTAGAAACTCATGATATAGATGAGGTAGAATCCAACAAGGAGGAGAGAGTCAAACACTCTATTACATCCCTATTACTAGTAAAAACAACTCCATCCTCCTTGATACTATTGCAGATTTTTTTTAGTTTTGTAGTTTTTGTAGTGAGCAAAGTGGAATCATCACCATCTTTCAGTTTTGTGTTTCATATCACATCCCGAATTCGATTGGAACTTTTCAATTTTTAAACAGAGTAGTAACTCTTGAGTTTATACCAAATCTTCCAACTCCTAGCACTTTATTACTAGGAGATTTCTGCTAAGGGCTATGCAAGGGCAGATCAGAGACCTAGTAGACGCTTATGCTTGGAGTTAGGAGATTTGGCACAAAATTCAAGAGTTATTACTTTGATGAGAAATTTGAAAATCCTAGTAGAATTTTGAGATGCAATATAGAACACGAAATTGAAAAATGATGATGATTTCATTATACATTTGTCAAAACTACAAAAAATCTTCAGGAATGTTAAAGAAGGCGGGGTTGTCTCTACAAAGAAATATGAGATTAACCATCTCTTAAAGACTCCCTTCAGGCTATCAGTTTGTTCTAGTAGCTCTGAAAGTTTTACCTGTTGAAGTTGTCACATGGGATTATGTGATAAACAAATTGCTGGTGTTTAGCAGAGACAGAGAGGACAAAGAGATGAAGTTAAATGAGTTGGGAGATGTTGCTCTGTTCAGTGCTTCTTCTCGGTCAAGAAGAGTGCTGGATAGAAGAGTGAGTAAATCTGAGAAAGGAGTTAATAATGTTGATGAAAGGACCTGTTATTTCTGTCATGAGGGAGGTTATATTGCACCTATATGTCCCAAGAAAAGAGAGAACGAGAGCTGAAGAAGGCAAACAAGAGACCTCAACCAGTAAAGAGTAAAAATTAGGGAGTTCAACTTAGAACACAGAGGAGTGCCATGAAATAGAAAGCAACAAGGAGGGGTACTCAGCAAAAGAGAGAGATTGTGGAACGTTGGCAGAATCACAGTTGTACTCAAACGGTTCTGGATGGTTCTTGAATTCTGGAGCCACCTCTCATATCTGTTACCACAAGGAGCTGTTCTCAACTCTTCAACCTCTGAAGATTCCCAGGAGTGTTTGTTGTGGACCTGGGATTCTGAATCCAGTGTTAGGAACTGGCAAAGTTCCTATTGCCTTCATGGGAAGATTTAATACAAGTTCTTGTAAGAGCTATTTGGAAAATGTGCTCTATGTTCTTGATTACACCAAGAACTTGATATCAGTACATCGCCTCATGGAGCATGGAGTGGATGTTCTGTTTGAGGGCAACAGAAATCAATGCACTTTGAAGAAAGGAGAGCTGGTCCTTGGGTATGGCACTGCCAAAGGGAAGCTGTTCAAGTTGATGGAAGCTGACTGTTCTGATTCTGCACAGGTAGCAAAAAACAGATATTATGTTATTTGTGATAATCTCGAGTTTAGTGACTAGATACATGACTAGGCTAGATTCCTGATTAGACTAGATACATGATTAGACTAGATACATGATTAGGGTGAAGTGAGGGCGCAGCCTCAATTAGGGCTCTGCAAAGCAACCTGCTAGAGCTTGCTTGTGTATATATATCAGTGCTCTCTGCTCATGTTAAGGTAAGTTCTCATACAAGGATCATTCCCAGCACCTTGTACCTTGTTTAGGGTGTGTTCTATGCTGCTTCCCACTGGGGTACCTTTCATGCTGCGTGAGTGCTGTTGTGTACTATCTTTGAAGGCTCTGAGAGAGAGTGAGTTGAATATTGCTGAGTGCAATTAGGAGTGTCTACTCTGGTGAGACTAGGAAAGCTGAGTGCTAGGATGTCTGATACATCAGAAGTCAGAATGAATGAGGATAGACCATCTACTTCAAAGACTAGAAGGAAAGGTTCTCATCATATTATGTCCATCTCTGGCATTTGAGGTTAGGGCACTTGTTAATGCAAAACCTATATGCTTTAGAGAAAGTAGTGGAGGGGTTGAAACTAGATCCCAAAGGAAAACTCGAATTCTGCATTGGGTGTGCAGAAGGTAAGGCACACAAGGCTCCTATCCCCAAGAAATCTTCATCTAGAGTTTCTGGTCTTCTAGATGTCATACATTCTGATGTACGGGGACACATACATGATACATGACTGAGAAGTCATTGAGTGGAGCAGCCTACTATATTTCCTTTGTGGATGATTACAGTAGAAAGAGCTTTATCTATCTCATGAAAAGCAAGGATGAAGTGCTGCAAAAATTCCAGAAGTTTGTAGCCATGGCTGAGTTGCAGACTGGGAGGAAAGTCAAGCGATTGAGAACAGATGGAGGCAGAGAGTACAGGAATGAGGAATTCCTCTCTTTTCTGTCAGAGAAAGGAATTCTCCTTGACTGTACTGCCGGAGACAGTCCTGCACAGAATGATATGCAGAAAGGTTGAATAGGACACTGGTGGACAAAGCATTGGCAATGCTCCAACATGCCAAGTTGGAGAGAAAGTTTTGGGGTGCTGCAATTAGCACTGCAAATTACCTTAGAAATACCAGTGGTACCACAGCATTGCAAGGAAGAACTCCTGAAGAATGTTGGAGTGGTAAGAAACCTAATCTTTCAGCTTTGAAAGTTTTTGGATGTCCAGCCTATGTTCATATTCCCAAGGAGCAAAGGAGGAAGTTCACAAAGAAGGCTGAGAGAATGCTTTTTGTAGGATATGAAGTGGGACTGAAAGGATATCTTATGTACAATCCTAAGTCTGGACAGATCATCAGAAGTAGAGATGTACTCTTTGATGAATTGAGGACTTGGAGTGAGAACAGTGATGAGTTGCAGAAGCAAGGTGATCAGTTTGATCAGCCTGATCAACCTATCTTCCCAAGCTGCAGAGTCAGTTCTTCAGATCAATCATCAGAAAAGCAATCTCTACCTGAAGCTGATGGTTCACCAATGAAGAGTCTGAAGGTGTACAAAAGAAAGCCTAAACAGACTATGGTTTCTGATTCTGATACTACAGAAGAAGACTCTCAGAAGCAGACTGCAGATGCAGAATCTCTGAGTGAGATTCCAGAGATGACATGAAACTTCTGGGCACAGAGCCAAGAAGATCACAGAGAGATAGAAAACCTATTGACAGACTTGGCTTTCTATCAGAAGAGATGTTAGATGAATCTTACATCTGTCATGAAGATTGTGATCCAGACACTTTACAGCAAGCTATGCTCAGACCAGATTCGAGTCAGTGGGAGTTGGCTGTAGCAGAAGAGAAGAAGTCTCTTCAGACTAATGGTACATAGATACTAGTTGATTTACCACCAAGTAGGAAAGCAATTGGCTGTAAATGGGTTTTCAGGGTCAAACGTGGAACTGAGAATGAGGTCCTGAAGTACAAGGCAAGACTTGTTGCAAAGGGCTTCAATCAAAAAGTATCAATAGATTATTCAGAAACTTTTGCACCAGTTGCCAGTTATGGATCTATTCCCATGCTTCTAGCTCTTGCAACAGAGAGAGATTGGGAAGTGGAGCAGTTAGATGTGAAAATAGCCTTTCTTAATGGAGATTTGAGAGACTCTATCTACATGGATGTTCCAGATGGATATACTGAAGGCAAAGGAAAAGTATGTTTGCTTAAGAAGGGCTTTATATGGTCTTAAGCAAGCTCCTAGAGCCTGGTATGAGAAACAAGACTCATACTTGAGAGAGCTGGATTTCAAACGAGCAGATTTTGATATGAGTGTGTATACTAAAGATGCTGCATACATAGCTGTATATGTAGATGATCTATTACTGTTGGGGAACAGTGAATCTATCAATGGAGTGATAGATTTTTTGTGCTCTGGTTTTGAGATGACTATCCTTGGTGCTGTAAAACTCGTTTTGGGAATCAAAGTGAGCAGAGACAGAGAAGTAGGATGGATCCGAATCAGTCAACCACAATATGTGAGATCCATACTAGCTAAGTATCAGATAACAGAGGCAAATCCTGTCGCTGCACCTCTTAATCTAGGGTGGAAGCACAGCAGAATCATAGATGGGGAGGTGAATCACTGTGACAAAACGTTGTATCAGAGTGCTCTTGGTTCTCTAATGTTTATCATGGTCTGTACAAGACCAGATATATGCTATGCAGTGGGAGCACTAGCTAGATATACTAGCAACCTGCACAAGCACATTAGAAAGGTATAAAGAGAATATTCAGGTACCTTAAGGGTACCCAAGATGCATTCTTGGAGTACAGAAAGCAAGGGAACTTACTTGCTTCTACTCTTGAAGCATGTACAGATGCTAGTTGGGGAGATGACACAAATAACAGCAGATCAACTAGTGGATATGTAATCATGCTTAGTGGTGGAGCAATCAGTTTGCATAGTAAACAGCAAATATCCGCTGCACTGTTTACTACTGAGGCAGAATTTATGGCTGCATCAACTGCTACTCAAGAAGTCATCTGGAACAGGATACTTCTTAAGGAGCTGGATTTTGAGCAGGAAAGTCCTACTACATTGTACTGTGACAATACAGGAAGGATAGCACTCAGCAAAAATCCTGTACATCACCCAAGGACTTTTGTAAGCACATTGAGGTTAGAAGAAAATTTGTAGAGGAGAAAGAAAAGGAGAATGTTGTGAAGTTAGTTTACTGTCCTACACAGGAGATGACAGCAGATGTGTTTACAAAAGCACTTCGGAAAGATAAATATATAAAATGTGTAGTAGAAATGGGAATTGTCCTAAACTCTCATTAAATGTGAATGTTAGTTTTAGTTAATCTCTAGTTTAATGATTTTCTAGGTTTCAGGGTTTTGTTAGATTTCTCTAGAACTCTATTAGGTATCTATTTAGGGTAAAGTGGGTCAACCCTAATTAGAGTTTTGCAAAGCAACCTCATAGGGTTAACTTATGCCAATATATGAATAGTTCCTGCACTGGTTTGAGTTAGTTCTTCTACAAGGATATTCCCATCATCAACACCTAGCATTTCGTGAAATCTTGAACTGCGTTACATCACCTCAGGTATGTTCTATGCTATTTCAGAATTGGGTGTTAGTAATGCTGCGTGAGTGAACTTCTTTGCTGTCTTTCAACTCTGATACAAGGAGAGAGGTCTAGTATTGCAGTGTATTAGTGATCTCAGGTGTGTTCTATGCTATTTCAGAATTGGGAGTTAGTAATGCTCCGTGAGTGAACTTGTTTGCTATCTTTGAACTTGATACAAGGAGAGAAGTCTAGTATTGCAGGGTGTTAATGATGTCTGATACATTAGAGATTAGAATGATTGACAGACCTTCTACTTCAAAGAGCAAGAACAAAGTTTCTTATCATATTCTATCCAGTGGTTCCATCAAGTGGTTGGTATCCCCATGGGACACCTTGTGCTGTCTTCGTGGCTAATTTGTACCTCGTCACCTATGAGCTGGATTTCATTCGAAGATTAGCAGACCTTCAGGACTAGCAGACACTTCAGACCTTCCAGATTAGCAGACCTTCAGGACTTCGACCTAATGGTAAATTGTCCCACATTGGAAGATATGTTGATGATCTTCTTGTAGTTGGCTCTAGTCTTGCTAACTGTAGGGACTTCATGTACAAGGATGACTCTGCCAGGGGAGGAGGGATATATCCTAAGCTATCCTGCGAGTTAGTTCGAACTCATTTCGGCACTCAGTGCAATTACCTGGACTGTAGGATAACTCAGGATGACTTCAACATCTTCGTCTCCATCTATGATAAGAAAGGACTGCCTCATTTTGCTAACTTCAAGACCATCTCATTACCTCATGTTCTCTGACATTTCCTCTACATGCAAATTAGGCATCATCAAATCAGAATGTGTAAGATACAGGAGAGTCCATAATAACAAAAAATCTTATCTTGCTGCTTGTAGGACACTCATTGATAAATTTGTGGCAGAAAACTACCCTCTTCACCTCATTCGCAAGAAATTTTGCTTAGTCCTTCAATGAAAAGAAAATATTCATGGTTATCATGGTCTTAGCATCTATAGAGATCTAAGAAACTCCGTTCTCTCTACCAGGCGGGGAGCTCCAGTCCTAGCCCACCAGTAGTTACTCACACACTTGGGTGTTTTTGTTAGATTTATAATGAGACATGTTAGTTGATGTTCACACATGACTACTGTTCACATGAGTTACATGTGAACACCTTAGAGTTAAGTTAAGAGCACATGAGTTACACGTTTCACACTGTAGATGCAAAGGTGTGCTCTAAGAGTATGTTCGTGTACTTCTATAATCCCAGTTCTGGGATTATCATTTGTTCAACCAATCGAGTACATACTGCTCATTTCATTTTCTCACATGGTATTAGAGCTCTAAGTTTCAGAATTCCTTTTAGCTGCTAGGGGACGCCTTAGCACACACACAAATTTCGAAATTCTGGGAAGCCTAAGTTTTACACACTAGTGTATCTGGAAAAACAAGACCCCCTTGTTCCTCCTCTGAAGAGTTTCTCTTTTCTCTGGGTTTTGGGAGAGATATTCTCCATTATCCTCTGTGCATCAAATCATCATGTCTGCTGCTGGTGCTGCTGGTGTTGGTCCTGGTGTTGGTGCTCCTGCTCCTGCTGCTGCTGCTCCTGCTGGTGCAATATTTGTTACTCCAGCCATACGATTTGACTCAACCTTTGTCAAATTCAATGGCAATTATTTCCAATCTTGGAAACATTGTCTTGCACTCAAACTAAATGTGGCTTCAGTTTTTTCAATTGTTGATGGTATTGAAGTTAAGCTCACCTCAGCTGCTACTCTACCTGATTGAGAGCATAGGAATCTTGTTGCTCTTGAAGTAATCAATTCAACATTAGCTCCTGAGTTTGTTCCTGCCATCAACAAACACATGTTGGTTTTTGCAAGCAAAGCATGGATGGATTTAACAACCATGTATGAAGGTACCGATGATGTCACAATCATGTACCTACTGGACACTTTCATGAATTTGAAGATGCGTGAAGGCACCAATGTAGCAAAGCACATTACCAATTTTCGAGGAGTCCTCACCCAATTAGCTGCGGTGAACAACCCAATCGATGACCAGCAGGCTAAGCTCCATTTGATGAGATCTATGCCTTCTAGTTTCAAGTATTTTCTGCAATCATTGCAAACACAGAAGACACTACATCTCTCTGATCATTGCTCTTCTTCTTCAAGAAGAGATCAGTATGAAGTATGAAGGTCTTGTAGAGCAAACAACTGCTCTAGCCATCACACAAGGCTCTACATCTCCTTACAGAAACAAAGGTGAAGGCAGGGGGAGCTGGAAGCATGAATCTCATGGTTTTTCTGGTCAGAACTCTTTCAATAGACCTTCTGGTTAGACCTTTTTCAGCAGATTTTCTGGTCAGAATCCTTCCCCTGGTCAGAACTCTTTCAACAGACCTTCCGGTCAAAATCAGAGATATTTCTCTACATCTTCTGGAGGAAATTCCTTCAGACCTTCTATCATCTGTCACTACTGCTCAAAGAAGGGACATCACATCAAAGACTGTCGCAAGCGCATTGTTGATGCAAGGGAGAAAGGAGGCAAGGAACACCATCACTCCAATGATTCTACAACTCACCTCTCCTTGTACAATGCTGATGTTGTTCCTTCAGTCACTCAGGACAAGAGATGGTACATCGACACTGCTGCTTCTCAGCACATGACCTACCAACGAACCTGTTTCTTGGTCTATGAAGCATACTCACCACCTAGACAAGTTTACTTGGCTGATGGTTCCAACATTGCTATTCTAAGCCATGGGACAGTTTGAGTTAAGCTTGCTTGTTCAGGGAAGTCCTACATTCTAGAAGATGTTCTACATGTTCCTTTGCTGAACAAGAATCTCTATTCAGCACTTCAGTTGAGCAAGTCACATGGATCATTTCAGTTAAAGGAAACCAGCATTTTCCTTTATGATGATCTGCAGAATCTGATTGCATCCTGTCCTAGATTGGATAATTTTTGGCTTCTGGTAGAGTCCATTGATCAACCTCAAGATGCTGCAGTCTCTACATCAACTCAGTCTTAGCCATCTCAAGCTGCTGCAATCTCTATTCCAACTAGGGATACATATTCCGCCCTTACTTCCCTATGGCATCGACAACTGGGGCATATCAGCAAGAATCGACTTCAGCTTCTACAAGACAAAGATCTGGTTTCTAGGATGGATCGTATCCATCCTAATTTGTTTCCTGTCTGCTCACCTTGTCATCATGGCAAGCAAACTCGAATTACCTTACCTCAGGATGGAGCTACTAGAGCCACCGTTCCATTGGCTCTTGTCCATTCTGATGTTTGTGGTCCCATCTCTTCTGCTACCTACACTGGTTACAGATACTTTGTGACCTTCATTGATGATTACACAAGGTACACATTTTTGTATCTACTCAAGTTGAAACATGAAGTTTTTACTTGTTTTCAAGAATCCGTGACCTATGCAGAGACTCAACTCAATCAGAAGGTTGGGTGCTGTGCTCAGACAATGGTGGTGAATACAACTCTGCAGATTCTCATCTTTCTGCAAAAGCAAAGGTATCATGCACCAATTCAGCACTCCACATACTACTCAGCAAAATGGTGTTGCTGAGAGAAAGAACAGAACATTGTTGGAAGCAGTCCGCACTATGTTATTTGAGTCTGGACTCCCCAAGCCTTACTGGGGAGAGGCACTACACACTGCCAACTTTCTGCAAAATCGAAGTCCTACCAAAGCCATCTCCTCCAAAGTCACACCTTTCCAACTCTGGTTTGGTTATAAACCTAATCTGTTAGTTTAGTTAATCTCTAGTTTAGAGACTTCCCTTGACTTGAAGAATCCTCTAGAAGCCCTGCCAGATGTCCTCTACTTAGGGTAAAGAGTGGGCGCAGCCCTAATTAGGGTTATGCAAAGCAACCCCCTAGGGTTTGCTTAAGTGTATATAAGAGTGTTTTCTACTCCTGTTTCAGTCAGTTCTTCAACAAGGGTGATTCCCAACACCTCTTCCTTGCATTTCGTGAAGTCCTGAGTTGCCTAACATCATCTCAGGATTGTCTTTGGATATCTCAGTATTAGAGGCTACTAGTGCTGCGTGAGAGAACCTACTTGATGCTTGTGAGCTGTGATACAAGAGGAGAGATCTAGTACTGCAGTAGTGATGTCTGATACATCAGAGATCAGAGGGAGTGATAGACCTTCCACTTCAAAGGGTAGGAAGCTTGGTTCTTATCATAATCTATCCCTACTTTGCATTTTTGGTTGCATTGCTTATGCACATGTTCCATCTTCCTCCAGATCTAAATTCGATTCTAAGTCTTTCAAGTGTATCTTCCTTGGTTATGATCAGGATAGTAAAGCTTATAGACTACAAAAAATATCTGATAACTCCATTTTTCTGTCAAGAGATGTTCGGTTTCAAGAACATACCTACGCTCATGAACATAAACAGTGTTCTGACACTAAGGATATTCAACTGGATTTCATCTATGATCCGACAATTTTCATTCCCTCTCTTGCTTCTAGTTCTCAGTCTACCCATAGTCTATCCCCACCAACTCCTACTCAGTCACCTCCTCTTCACCATCTTACAGTTCCAACACTTCCTTCTCCATTAGCTTCTTCACTACAATCTTTACCTTCTAGTTCTGGCACTCCACACAGGTCCTCAGGATCCTCTATCATTGTTTACTCGAGAAGGCCAAAACCTCTACCTTCTCCAGATGCTGTCCAAGCACCCTCTGTACATCAAGGCACCAGGGTTTGCACTGCAATTCGAAAATATGATGCACTGTTGGAGTCTGCTAATGCATTAAGCGTGCATTACTCTGCATCTGACCCTGATCCCGACATTTATGAAGCTGCTATCGCTGGACCTGATTCCAGTAAATGGTTTGAGGCTATTCAAGATGAGCTTGAGTTCATGGAGAACAATCAAACATGGGTCATCACTGAGTTACCAGTAGGTCGCAAGGCAATCACCTGTAAGTGGATTTTTAAAAAGAAATACGATGCACAAGGTTTGATCCAAAGGTACATGGCTAGACTTGTTGCTCGTGGTTTTTCTCAAGTTCCAGGTATTTATTACACAGAGACCTACTCTCCTGTTGTCAAATTGACAACAATTTGCGTGTTGCTTGCTTACTCAGCTCAGAATGATTTGGAAGTGCATGCTCTTGATGTCAAAACAGCTTTTCTCAATGGCACATTGACTGAGAAAATCTACATCCACATTCCTCCTGGCTTGCTGACTCCTGACCAGCACAAGCAGCAACAAGCCACTAAACAAGGACAATTGGTTTTACAGCTCTACAAGGCTTTGTATGGTCTCAAACAGTCTGCCTGACAGTGGTATCACAAGTTTGATCAGTTTTTACTAGGTTTGGGATTTCAGCGCTCTGGAGCTGATTCTAATCTCTATATTTTCCATTCTGGTTCTCATTTTGTCATCTTACCTCTTTATGTAGATGACTGCATCCTTGCCAGCAATAACCTTTCTCTTCTCCTCTCTGTCAAAGAGTGTCTTAAACAGGGTTTTGAGATGACTGATCTGGGAGAGATTAGTCGTTGTCTTCAGTTGCAAGTCACAAGAGACAGAAAACAAAGAAAGATCAATCTATCTCAAGAGAGATATTTAAGAGAGATTCTTACTTGTTTTCATATGCAAGACTGTAAACCTGTTTACAATCCTGTAGAGTCAGGCGTGAGATTAAGTCTTCAGGATTGTCCAAAAACTGATCAAGAGAGAGAATATATGAAAACAGTACCTTACCAATCTGCAGTGGGGAGTTTGATGTGGGCCATGGTCAGCACTAGGCCTGATCTGGCTTATGCTGTCAGCTCAGTTGCCAAGTATATGGCAAATCCTGGCCTGAACCATTGGAAGGCTATCAAAAGGATATTCCGGTACATTCAAGGTACGCTGTCACAGGGCCTAACTTACAGAGCATCTAGTACTCCCATTCATGGGTACTCCGACTCAGATTGGGGAGGAGATCAAGACACAAGACGATTTACAGGAGGATACTGCTTTATCTTTTGTAATGCAGCTGTCTGTCGGTCAAGCAAAAGGCAAGCTTCTGTTTCTTTATCCAGCACTGAAGCTGAATACATGGCCTTGTCAAAGGCATCGACTGAAGCAGTATGGCTCAAGCGCTTGTTAAGTGACCTGGGTTTTCTTGGAGAAACGATGAAGCTGTACTGCGATAGCAACAGCGGAAGTTTAGTTAATCTCTAGTTTAGAGATTTCTTTTGTTTTTAAGATTTTGTTAGAATCTTTTAGAAGCATTGTTAAATATCTTCTACTTAGGTAAAGAGAGGCGCAACCTTGATTAGGGTTAAGCAAAGCAACCCTCTAGAGTTTGTTAAAGTGTATATAAGAATGTTTTTTGCTCCAGTTTCAATTAGTTATTAACAAGGGTGATTCCCAACACCTCTTCCTTGCATTTCGTGAAGTCTTGAGTTTCCTAACATCATCTCAGGATTGTCTTTTGATATCTCAATATTAGAGGCTACTAGTGTTGCGTGAGAGAACCTACTTGATGCTTGTGAGCTGTGATACAAAGAGAGAGGTCTAGTATTGCAGTAGTGATGTCTGATATATCAGAGATAAGAGGGAGTGATAGACCTTCCACTTCAAAGAGTAGGAAGCATGGTTCTTATCATATTGAATATCACTATTTGAGATTTTTTCTACCATATGAATTTTCATCAAAGGCTTATGGACACGTGACCTCTGCTTATGGACACATGGCCCACCTGGTCCTTCACTTAACATGAGGTTGCACTTCCCCCCATGGTTTGCCCTATTGCGAGATGCACTAATTTCTTTTCAGTGCTCTTACTTGCTTCTCTGTTTGCCAGGCTTTCTCCTGCTTGGGTTCGCTTGGGTTTCTCCCGCTGTCCTTTCTTGTGTAGCATTGAAGTTTTTTTCTTCCCGCTCTTGGTTCGCTTGGGTTTCTCACGCTAGTCCTTTCTTGTGTAGCATTGAAGTTTTTTGCTCCCCGCTCAGCCCTTCCCGTGCAGCGCTGAGTTTTCTTGCGATGAGGTTTCTTGCACTGATGCTTCTTGTTTCTCACTACTTCTGAGCGGCACTTTAGGGGAGCAACCGAGTTTACCTTGGCACTCATGAGTTTTCGAGCAGAAACTCAGAACGAGGGATACTGGCAATTGTTCAGCTACTTCAGCACTGCGTGAGACACTGATGAAGTTGCAGGTGCTTTCGTGGAGATTTACTATCCAGGCCGCCTTCTGCTTCTCTTAGCTGTTTAGGGTCTCAGGACTCCAGCATCCATAGCGTTGGTTGTGATATTATTCATATCCTGTCCTCTTAAGCTTCGCATTCGTCATCTTTTATTCAAATGATGACGTTCCCCTTTTACGCTTCGACCCATTTCTGTAGCCATATCATCTGAGACCTCTTGTTTTGTTCCACTCCTACATTCCCCAACTAATTCCCTCCATAGTACTTCCCCTTCCTTCACTCTCTGATTGCTTCCTGCTTCACCCTCTCATGCCTAAAGTGTTCCTACCTGCCTCCAGCCCACGTTTTTTCTAGTTTTTCATGCCTGGCTTACTGGCGGGCTTACTGGCGGGCTTACATCGATGTTCACGCACTGCTAACTGCTGGCCTCTTACATCATGGTTTCCTATTCTTTGCTATCGTCTGCATAGATGCTCTCGATTTAATGTTCTTTACTAGTCTATTGGCCATAAGTTATTTTCAATTTGTTCCAATGATGCTTTTGCTGCAGGGTACATTGATGCATGCCACCTTAGTGCTTTAACACTACTCTCGCATTGTGATTCATGTACATATTGCTTATCGAACGGTTGTACTTCATGAGTTCTGGATAACCTGTTCCCAGAACAGCTTTTGTTGTCGTATACCAATATATGTATATACCTTGGCACTCATGAGTTTTCGAGCAGAAACTTGGTATGAGGGGTATTGATAATTGCTCAGCTACTTCGGCACTGCGTGAGACACTGATGAAGTCGCAGGTGTTTTTGTGGAGGTTTACTATGGTCGCCTTGTGCTTCCCTTAGCTGTTTAGTGTCTCAGGACTCCAGCTTCCATAGCGCTGGTTGTGATATACTTTCTATCCGGTCCTTTTACGCTTCGCTCCTTTTATCTGCAGCCACATCTTCCGAGACTTCTTGCTTGGTTCCACTCCTCCATTCCCCACCTAATTCCCTCCCTAGAATGTTCCCTTTGCTCTTTGCCTGCTTCCTGCTTCGCCCTCTTGTGTCTACGGTGTTCCTACCCAACTCGAAACCACGTTCTTCATCTTTATTCATGCACTGCTTACCGGCGGGTTCTTCATCTTTGTTCACGCACTGGTTACTAGCAGGTTCTTCTACACTGCCTACCACTATTTGCCATGTGGACTTTGATCATTTGCTTATGGACACGGGGCCTCTGCTTATGGACATGTGGACCCACCTAGTCCTTCACTTCATACAAGGCTGATTTTGCCTCCATGCTTTGCCCTTTCGCGAGATGCCCTCACCTTTCTCAGTGCTTTTATTTGCTTCTCTGTTCGCCTTTGTTTCTCCTTTTTGAGTTGCCTAGTCTCTTCCCGTGTAGCGCTGATGTTTTTTGCTCCCCACTCGTCCCTTCCGGTGCAGCGCTGCTGTTTCTTGTTCCCCCCTCATATCACTCATGCACCTTTGCATGTTTGTGATTTCAGGGATCGAACAGGTATGTCTCATCTTCTTCCCTCCTCTTACTCATGTGGATTCTTTTCTTTCTTGACTGATACTCATTATACGGCTGAGACTGTTGTGCTTATGTCTGTACCTACACTTCTGCTTGCTCTTTATTTCCACATTTCCATTTTGGTTCTTCTGTTCTTTCAGACGTTCCCACTACCTATGAGCAGCACTTTAGGGGAGCAACCGAGTTTTCTTTGGCACTCATGAGTTTTTGAGCAGAAACTCGGTACGAGGGGTACTGACAATTGCTCAGCTACTTCGGCGCTGATGAAGTCGCAGGTGTTTTCGTGGAGGTTTACTATGGCCGCCTTCTGCTTCCCTTAGCTGTTTAGTGCTCAGTACTCCGACGTCTCAGGAGTCCTGAGACGCAGGAGTGATATTCTTTATATCCTGTCCTCTTACGCTTCGCTCTCGTTACCCTTTTACACTTCGACCCATTTTTGCAGCCACATCATGGGAGAACTCTTGTTTTGTTCCACTCCTACATTCCCCAACTAATTCCCTCCCTAGTCTTGTCCCTTCGCTCTTTGACTGCTTCCTGCTCCGCCCTCTCGTGTCTGCAGTGGTCCTACCGACTCCAGCCCACGTCCTTCGTCTTTGTTTACGCCCTGCTTACTGGCGGGCTCTTACATCACATTTCCTATTCCTTGCTATCATTTGCATAGATGCCCTCGATTTCATGTTCTTTATTAGTCTGTTGGCCATTATTAGTCTGTTGGCCATCGGTTATTCTCAATTTGTTTCAATTATGCTTTTGCTGCAGGTTACATTCAATGCATTCTACCTTAGGGATTTCACACTATTCTAGCATTGTGATTCATGTACATATTGCTTATCGATCATTTGCACTTCATGAGTTCTGGATAACTGTTCTTGTATACCAATATATATATTTACACCAAGTAGAATATCTTTTTCCTTTGATGTAATAATTCCAAGAAATATCCCGTGATAAGTCACAGTAGCCCATATCATAGTAGCAAACAGTAATTAGTGACAAATTTAAAGTTCAGTAATACTTCTCTTTGTAATTCAGCGTGACCCATCAATCAGATAAGTAGACTCCAAGTCCATCTTTACTAAGTTGTAACCTCCTAAGCTCTCAAAGATCCGAAAAGGCACACATTTGGTGTCATATGTTTTATAAATTCGTCCCTGCAACGACTAGACTAGATTTGTTCCATGTGCCAAACTTCACAGCTACTCGTCGGTTATTCATTCAACGTGACCTACCATTCTGTCCGTCACCAAATGCTCTAAGTCACGCAAAATTAGTATCTTTCACGGCTAATTAAGGGTCTGTGATTGCAGGAAAGAAGCAAGCTCCAAAGTTACTACGATCAAAATACAGGTAACATAAGCAGTTCTTCTGAAAAATTTTATGATAGTTCTACTTTCATGACGAACTTCTGCCTAGAAAATCCCACAGCCAGGATAGGAATTTTATGTATTAAACGTTTAAGGCTAGTGACTGTCTTGCAGCTGACGGTCTTGAAATATTTCAGCTTCTCTTTGGGTATGCCGATCTCATGGTTCGGTGGTCTGACGTGGTGAAAGTTTTTCTTTTTTGTCGGATAGTGCCAGCGTCATTGCTTTCCAATGGGCCTTGAATACCCACTTGGATGCCCTGAGTCACCATAATGTCTTCCTCTCTGAACTATACGAGAAGAGCTGGCAGCGTGCAACGAGTGCAGATTCGTTGCTCGAGCAACCCAACTTCTATGTGCATGCCCCATCTCGTACCGATCCGACAGTCTGTCCTGAAGGTATGAAATTGCATATTGCCTTGTAACATACCATGATAAGATCAGATACATCTGAAGGTTGACTTTTTCTGTGAAGTCTCAAGTTTTCTACTTCTGATATTTCAAGTTTGAAGTTCTTCTATGTATCATCACAAGTATGGTTACGAACAGAATAGGGTTTTCTTCTCTTGATGCATTCTACATGGTTCTACGTACAGGACCGATTTAGCTTTGTAGTTTGTAATCGTATTATTGGCAACGTATAACTAAGCATAGTGATCTCCACATTCAGAACATGTGACAGAGAGTGGGCCGATAACATCTTAGGTCTCCGTACATTTAAGGAGCTAACTCCACATGCATCTGTCCTCTGTGAGTATGGATCCCCCCATCGTACGATGGGTTGGGGGTGGGGGATGGGGATTCTGCTCTCGTTTCACATATATCGTGCATGCACTTGGCACTCTTGAGCTTTCGAACAGAGACTCGGTTCGAGGAATACTGACGTTCGCTCAGCTACTTCTGCACTACGTCTGGTACTGATGAACGTCGCACATGCTTTCGGGGAGGCTTTCTATGGCCACCTTCTGCTTCCTCTGGCTGTTTCAGCGTTTCAGGACTCATGCGTCCATAGTGCATGCAGTGACATACTCTATCCAATCCCCTAGTAACATTTACTTCACTTTTCATTTGATGTGTCCTGTTCCTGTTTATTCGATGCATGCAACTAGGATGTAGGTGTTGTTATTTCATTGCTTCCAGTTTACAATTACTAATGCTTTAATTCGACCAGATGTTCGTTATCTTGTTTACATTACATATCGTTCATAGCATTTGCATTCGATGAATTCTGGATCTGTGCTCATTTCTCTATATCCAGTCCCCTAATACTTTCCCCGTTCAAGGGAAAGTAAAGCAGAGTGGAAATCGTTCAAAGAAGATTTCCACTTTACTTTTTCATACCCGAAATCCTGGTTTGGTTTCAATCAATTTGTTCTCAATTCCTTTAGTTTGTTTTCAATTGTTTCACATCCGCTTATTTCGAGATTTCTTGATATGAGATGACTCTTCGTTTCCTCAATACACAGTGCTTCACATATTCTCTACATGTAGTATATGTTAGTTTAGTTAATCTCTAGTTTAGAGACTTCCCTTGACTTGAAGGTTTTGTTAGAATCCTCTAGAAGCCCTGCCAAATGTCCTCTGCTTAGGGTAAAGAGTGGGCGCAGCCCTAATTAGGGTTAAGCTAAGCAACCCCCTATGGTTTGCTGAAGTGTATATAAGAGTGCTTTCTATTCCTGTTTCAGTTAGTTTTTCAACAAGAGTGATTCCCAACACTTCTTCCTTGCATTTCGTGAAGTCCTAAGTTGCCTAACATCATCTCAAGATTGTCTTTTGATATCTCAGTATTAGAGGTTACTAGTGCTGCGTGAGAGAACCTACTTGATGCTTGTGAGCTGTGATACAAAGAGAGAGGTCTAGTATTGCAGTAGTGATGTCTGATACATGAGAGATAAGAGGGAGTGATAGACCTTCCACTTCAAAGAGTAGGAAGCTTGGTTCTTATCAGTATATATGTTCGTTATTTGACAATACATGCTTTTTATGATTTAAATTTCATCTCCTATTTGCATATTTCTTAGTCAGTTCTGCGTTCATTTTATTGCCATGTCATTTCCATTGAATGAGTTCTGGATCCCCCATTCTTCGAACGGCCTCTGTCCTCATAACTCCAATATTGTGCATGCAGTCTGAAGCTCTGACTGTTGTGGCCGTCACTTGGACTCTTAAGCTAGATGCAAATTCTTGTGGCTTCAGTTTCATTTGGATAAAAGCAGGCTGCGTTTCAATTGCAGGGGCTGATGCTATTACCGTTCTTCTACCTGTTGCGCATCTAGGCGAAGGTTACAATAGAGGGCATGCCGGTGATGACAAAGATATAATAGCTGCTGCCAGGGGTAAAATACTCCACACTCTATCAAGATCTGGGATAGGAGAAATCTCTTCCAACATACTTTCTGAAGTTGTGTACTCGCCACCTACATGGCAAGACACTTATAACCTCCAGCATGGCGCAGCTTTTGGCCTAGCTCACAATCTTCAGCAATTAGCTTATTTTCGCCCCGATGTTGCAGAGCCATCTATAAGAGGGCTCTATTTTGCTGGGGCTTCCACCAGACCCGGAAACGGGGTACCGCTTGTGCTCATGGGAGCTAAAATTACAGCAAATAGAATATTAGAAGAGAATCAGCATATGCTATCTTCAGCAACTCTGTAATCCAGGTGATCTGTTCTTAATTGGTGATAAAATCCTGAAATAGTCTTCCTCACGTGACTTCTGTCCCCTTGAGTGCTTTTGCATGTGTTCTCTCAGTTACTACTCTAGATATAGAATTGGTGATTACGTATATTTCTTTAACATAACAGGGCGGAATCACGATGTCACGTCGATTACAGTGATCTGCACGTTATTCTCTTCGAGCTGGAAGGTAAGTAAAGATAGGGATGGAGTTTCATGTGGAAAGCACATGGTAATATTCCTTCGTCTTGTCACTTTGTTGTTATCCTGTCGAGCAGTGTGGGCTACCTATTAGCACTCCAATGCTCTACCGCCGCATCCGCTTCAAGCAATAAAACAGGCACACCGTGCTCAGTCCTGGTCACCACACAAATGTGAAGAATTCTCACTAAGTAAGAACGTAACTTGCTCCTTGTGAGCGATATTTTCAGCCTTATTGGTTTACAAACTGCTAGACAGCTAGAAAATGTGTTCCGTCATCCCATATAGTCATTTTTTTGGTGCATATATCTTTAAGCGATGAATAAGGAAATTCCCACAGAAATCTTGCCAAGGAAACCTCGGACATCTCCGCAAAAGTGATGTCCTTTTTTCCTTCTAAATTAATCAGACGACGTAAGTAAACATCATACATTACTTTGAACCCGAGCGTGTCAATATGTACTACCAAAAGTTCACTGCAGGGACTCCAAAACTGTGTGGACTACAGATAATTTCGTTTACCATCTAGCTTAGGCTTAGCAGCACCCCCACCAACATGACAACGGAACTGTTAATAGTGACTATCTTACCCACAGAACACTAGACTGAGGCATCTGAAAACAAAAAACTACTGAAAATAACCTGGTTCATTGAACCATATATAAGGAGACCTTTGATTCATTCCCATGATTCTGTTATTCCTGAAGCTTCAAGTGGTTTTGTGAATTCACCAAGATCAATAAGTCATAAAACGAGGTTAAGAGCACACGTTACAGACATGAGCCAACTTTTGTAGATATGTATCGGAGGAGTTCACCACGATACTCCGAAGGTCATCTACCAAAAGCAGAAACTTCAAGATATAGACTTGGCCTGTTCAATCTTATAGTAGTGGAGTAGAACTTGACCCACTAGAAATTTCGAATATTCAGCTGAGATTGATGACTACGAGTAGAGATCAAACCAAAGCATGGTCGTATGAACATACCGATTCTCTTTTTCTTCTCCTCACGTCGAAGTTCTTCATCATGCAGTTGAAGAGATACAACCATTATGATAGACGAGAAGTAAAAAGAGGAGAGGAAGGAATAAAAAAGTATCATGACTTAGACTCACGAGGAAATACTCCCAATAGGCTTTTGCATTGACCCGAGTGATTTATAATTCTGTCCTGTTATCCATATGATGGTCATTCCAAATTAAGAAATTTGTTTTCCTACGCGTGACGATGTATGTGGATAAAGAGTCAACTAAGATGACTCAACCAAACAAGAAACAGAGCAGCTTCTTCAAATAAGATGAGGTCTCCTAATCCTTAGCAACAACTGTGCATGATATGCACGGTGAGAATAACTGCATACCTATGGAAACCATAAGTTTGTTTTCTAGAGTGGTGGCAAAGTAAAGAATAACATAACTGCCCTTGAAGAAGCCTTTGAAGGAAATGATTGAAAATACCACATTTAAGTACCTCTTTTCCAAATATTCCCTTGTAGGATGAGAAAAGCATGTCAGAAGAAGACAAGTAGACCGTGGTTGACATCTAACTTAAGTGCCTATTCAAGTCAACTGCAAAATTTTGGTGGTTTATTCCTTTGCTCAAATAACACCTTTTTCACCAACACGAGTAAAAACGACTCTCCATCTTACCCACTCAAGCACCATCTTATTACCCTAACTCAATACTATCAAGAGCCACATGCCACATGCAAGAGCCTTATTACTTCATTCCATGCTATTCCGGCTGTAAAATCATAGGCATGCAACAGAACCTTTTCACAATGGAAGCATGCAAATCCATTACCTATGAACCTTTTCTTATTATAGTATTGCTTTATTCGAAGTTGAGATAGTGGTTTTGAGCATCTCTAGACGAAATCTGCAAAGGCCTGATTCGAAATTTCCTTCTGGAACTTCTTTCTTATCGGAGTTTTGCAGATGAAATTCGAACTTTTACAAATGAAACTCAAATTTTATTTGGAGCTTGTTAGTTGATGAGGACGGATTGTTAAATGTGGCCACCCAAACGGAAGAGATAGATGTTTGAGTGATATGATAACCTGGAGGGATGAATTATGTTCAGCATCTGAGCCCAACTACAGTACCAGTAGGACTTTAAGTGCCGTATCCCCAAAATAGTGCATGTCTCGGACTCTTCTTTAGGTCTAAACATCCAAAGGTTGATCCCTACAATTCATCGGGGTAAGCTGAATAAAGCTGAATAGACCACCACCCAACCAGCAACAACTCAGAATTATATCACAGTGCCGTACCGGATCTATAAAAGTAGCGGGTGGGAATAAATTTCATCCTTCTCAGCCGACTTCACCCATTGAGTGTTTCACGCTGCATTTGCAATAGTGCATGTAGGCAAATGACGGCTGCAAATTCATCAATAACCCCATGGCACTATTTTAATATCATATGTTGAAGGGGAGCACTCTGTTTACCCTCAGGACTCTCACCTAACTTCAGCATGACCACTGTTTCAATTGAACTATCATGTCAATCGGATCTTAACTTGACACCGAGTAGTGTTTTGTTTGGTTGGTTAGTTGGTGGTTGAAATTAACCATCCTTTCTGGTTAACTTTTCAATGACGGCTTATTTGAACCTGCAGCAACCGCCCACTATTCACAAAGGAATATAATTGACTTGGATGAGTCAAAAGAGAATCATATGAGAAGTGTTGTGAAGTTAAAAATGGGTACCCAGGAGCCTTACTTGGTTAGTTGGTGGATGGTTTAAACCCTTACTGGTTATCTTTCCAATCTATATGGTGGTGGCAAGCTGTAACTGCGTAGCTGCTCTGCTGCACCGCCCCACTATTCACAAGGGAATAAAAAGCCCAATAAAGAAGTCAAAGGAAGATTAGTATTAAAGTTATTTTGGTGCTAAAAGGGGCAGATAGTAACCTGACTCGAGTCATAATCGTCTCAGAATAGCAACTCGTTGCGATAAGCTTAAACTGTCCCTATGGAAGGAAATGTATGGGTAAGATATGCCGACCACTAGAAAGGAGCACGAAATTTATAGCCCTCGTTCTCGTTCAGGGAAGTCAAAGGAATCTGGAATGTTTGGGGTGGTTAGATAAAGGGTAACCGACTAAATTGCATTATGAGCTACCAGGATATGCATATCCCCATTAGGGAGACAGCAACAGAGAGAGAGAGAAAGAAAGAGATCCTTCTCCTTCAAGAAAAAACTGCAAAACCAATTGTGACGCATGGTTGATCTATCTTTTCGAGATGAAATGGAGTCAAAATGTAAGAAAAGTTTCCAACGAAAACCAGGTGTTCATCTCCGTAAGTGGGGTTTAAAATGATGTGGTAGAGTGGCTTGTCCAACAGCCAATGCTCTCCAACAACACAACACATCCAATTCTCATAAACATGAAGCCGGTATGTCACCACCAGCGTAAGGTCTCCTCCCAGAAGGGCAAGCATTTGGGGGATTGATCATCTTCGAGATTCAACCCATTAGAGGTTTATCCTTGATATTGTGCGTATTCTTTGATGCTTCATGGATGATGCGTGTCATGAACAAACAAGAACAAGATTATAGTAATAATTCGCACTTAAGTAGTGGGATTGGAACCCAACATCACAAGATCGCATTGTCAAGAAATCAGCACATCGAACTGACCAACACGTCGACGTATATTAATTCCACTAAAAACCTGACTTTGTGAAGATTGTATCCCGAAATATAATTGTACATGTTAGGTCATTTATAAGGCAAGCTTTGGTCAAAGATAAATCTACCAGACAGACAAGAGAGACGACCAGCAGGATTGTCGTTGTTCTTCAAACACCGAAGTTGAATCGAGTTAGTTAAGGTGACTCTGTACGTTGATAACAACCTTCCGAACTCAACTGGTTGGTATGCTAAGTGGAAAACGAGTATGGTGGAGAAAAGTAACATCCAACCAATCTCAATTGGACACCAAAAGAGACGTACAGCAAGCAAGCTGCCTCAGGTGTTGTACTAACCACATCCACTCCACCACAATTTTTGGTCAAAAATCTTCTACAAAATTGATTATTTGATTGCATGGTGCATAATCATTCAAGGGACTGCTGCAATTATCAAATCCGTGATTTCCTAACCAAAATTTTATCGCACAATGGGATTTCAACAGGTTACTAGAAGACAAGCTTTCCAAGAGGTCGATCAATCTCCAGTCAATGTTGATTAAGCTTTAGAAAAAACAAACGCTTGGCCTTATCGGTAGAAGTTTGATCTTTCATCTGCTTGTCAAAGATGAAGAAAGGGAAAATGACCTCCTGATTAAAACTAATTTATATCTCTGGGTGTTTCCAGTGCGCATGGACAGTTGGCTCAATGAGGTTAGATTGAAGAACCAGTTTGTTGCAAAATCAAATCAAATCCAAGAGAGAGAGAAAGCGAGAGTTAGGGCAAGGGCGGCTGATCATGTGCTCACGAAGGAGTAGAACCTTCGTAGTCAACACACTTAGAGAATTAGTTAATTTTTGTAAACCATGGGCAAGGACACAGCACGTCACATATGCATCAACCATTCCCACCGTACTTGTGGTCGTGTGACAGAAAACATGGAGCAGGCAGTTGGATGCGTGACAACAGCTAGAAGTTGAGAATTTTGGAGTTTACTAGTAAAGGGAGGAATAACATTTACGGCCTCCTTAAATATCTGATAATTATAGATGGAAGGAAGGTCCTGGGAAAGAAAGACAAGACGTGGGAGGGCATAAAGGTCAGCAACTTTACCATTTTATCCGAGGAATTCCTGATGATGATCAATAAATGTAACTTTGGATACCACTCGTGTCAAAAGCTAATAAGAATGAGAGAAAATCAATATCAAATCCTTCAGGAGAAAATACCACCAAGTGATCCCGGGTTATGGATTGTGTTGTTGGCCATGAAAGAGAGAACTCTTCCCTCGGCCAACTCTTTCCAAACGTGGGCACATGAAGGAATCCTTATGGAGGGAGCATCTTTTCTGATCACTCCACTCTTCGCATGACTAGCGTCAACGCAGTTCTCCCCATCGCAGCTTTATGACTCTCGTTTATGATCGGGCTTTAGTTCAAGGAAAGCGTGGGAATGGACTGCATGATCATCTAATCCTCATTTACTCTGCATGTGCTTTGACACAAGAATAAGACACATGCTGTATCGCAATGTAGGTGCAAAACTCCATGCATCCATCATCTTCTTATACAAACATTTCTTGTTGCTGACTTATTGATCTATCGTGTTACAAATTTCATACTTGAGTAGCTAGATGTTGATAACATGTGAAAAAAACCATAGTGTACCGACGAGTCGTGCTTCGAGGATGATGAAAATGTAAAGAATAGAGGTGCAGAGCTTTTTCACAGTTCAATCTCATCCTTTGAGTCCTTTTAGAACTTGGGTCTACCTTGAGATACAAACCAATTGTAGGAAATAAAGACTGCACGTAGAACGCCATAGGGGAGCCTTGGGTCTTTGATTCATGGGTTGGTAAGGCCAATTTGTAGGTTGTCTTCTTCTTATGCTTTTACAACTCCATGCGTCTACCAAAAAAGATGTGTCATCTTAGAAGTGCAGAGAAAGTGAACTTTAATTTTGTCCGCAACCATGCAGAATTGGCCTTGGAAACCCACCTCACTATAGTAAACAAAAGCTGGAAGGAAGCTCGAGACCCTCACGTGCAATGTGGAGCTTCGTGAGCTCCAACGACAGAAGAAAATGCATAGACAGACGAGACGAAGGGCAAGAGACAAACGAGCTTTCAACGAAGGAAAATATCTGGGAATAAATGTTATTTACCTTATATGTTGGCATATTTCCCTAGTGTCCTCAGAATCTTCCTTATTGTCCTCCGTACTTTCAAAATCAACCTCATGTCTGCATAGGATTCTGTCGTTCTAGTACCAAGCTGTTCTCCGACTACACGTTCTAGAACCGAGGAGGACTCGGGTAATTATCATTGGCACGCTTTTACGGTTGTAAGCTCTAGTTACCGCTCATTTTTCAAGGTTTAAGATTGGCAGGAAGAGGAATCTCCGTCCGGACACGCTGGTAGTCGACGAAATGGATGCCCCGAAGAGTGTTCAGGAAAATTCCTACTGTCACGAATTCAGAATCAGAATCCGCTTTTGAGGATCTATCTCATGATATCTACTTCAATTTTCAAGTTTTTGACCAGCTGCCTAGTATCTGATTTGATCTAGTCTCCCCAGAAAGTTAAAGGGGAATATAAAGATTGTTTATTTGCAGTTAAAAGTTCTGTGAGATATGTAGCATGATAACTCTTTTATAATTTGATATCCAGGAACTATCTAGGAATTATAGGTAAATGAGACTTGACCAATGCCATACTCCTCTAAAACCCAACACCCTATGGCTTGTTGATCAAAGTAATCAGAACTTAACTTCTCTCAAGTTATAACATGAACTAATAAAGATCGGTTGGATGTTTTCATCATCGTCAAATATAGTCTAACAACTATGATGCTGGTGACTTCCGTAAGGGTCGGCAAAACTCTGTTCTTAAGTTCATTCGCTAGGTCTCATTTGACCTCGGAAAGGTGTTCAGAACTACACTCAGGAACGTAGCGTCTTAATCTACACCTGCTTAAAATGCGAAGACATAAAGAGTAAAGCAGAAAATCCACAAAGAACGAAATCATCCTGTTCTTCAGGAAAGTAAACATCGTATTCAGGTTACTCGGCAGTTTAGGCTGTGCACTTAGTCTCGTTCATGTTATGAGTCCGGTTTGGAGTTACACAGCTCGAGTGGATGTCACGGATATTGGCAAGGTTAGCGTGCTTCCAGGTACATGGCTTAACGTAACGTACTCGGAACTCGATTCACTTTGTCACAATGTTGTTTTTACTTGATTTTCTGTTTTGCTCGGGAGCAAAATTCTACATAGGAGAATCCTTAAACAGGGAAATCTTTCCAATTCCTACATGTACACGGGATACATATGCCGTGACGGTACACCTGAAATCCATGTTCATTCGCGCGAAAACTATTATAGATATGAATAAGAAAATGGGCAGTCACCGAGTGGTGAAATCTTCGCAGTCATACTATTTGGTAATCACTGGCCTGGGTGCGCAAATTTAGCTTCCAGTACGCTATGATCCATTCCACGGATACAAACAAGTAAGGAAAACACAGTTGGAAGTCTGGTGCTTATCAACGAATTCTGGCTTTAATGGCGTCACCATGTTCATTATTTGTAGAACGCAATGAATCTGGTATTCCTTCTTGTTGACAAGGCCGGTTCGAAACAGATCCAGGTGCATGTTTCGGTACCTTCGCTGGTGGTTTATGTTTGAACTTCAAAACAGCATTACTCGGTTCTTCTTTAGCTCCACTTGCAAAATACGAATTTGTGGTAAGTTCTGAAAGCTATTTTGGTCTGTATCGGCGCATGCTGAATGTGAGCACTAGAACAAAAAATACGTGAAGTAAACATTGTCAACAAGACCTTCACAAGAATCTGTAGGTAAACACATATGTTCCTTATATCATTTGAAGATTCTGCAATTCTGCAACTATGAGAACTTCCATGCGAAAGTTGTTGACGTTCATGTTGCTCCTCCTGTTCGTTAGTCTTGACCACGCCGAAAGCGTTTACTCTAACGATTGCCGCCCTACGGCGGGCGACGAGATTACAGTGACAAAGTTCGCAGCTGAGATACAATTTAGGCAACAAGATCATGAAGTGGAACTCGACACTAGCCGTTAAATGCGTTGCTTTGGCAAAAAAGTTTCTCTTCACCTTTCTCTTCTCCGGAGTGAACCTTGATGTTTAAAATTGTCTTAAACATTGATTCGAATCTGCACATCATTTACAAAATACAAGGAACTTAAAAGCACAAAGCACTTGTGCAGACTCCCTCTTATTGCAAATCTAGTCACATGAGGTGAAGAATGGAATATCTGGAGGCTAGTATGCAGGTTCTAAGCTAATGAAAAACTTGGATATGTTATTTAGCCTTGCTTCTCCAAACTGCTGCTCACAAGTCTTACTACTCAAGCTTCTTAATTATGCCACCAGCATCTTGATGAAATGAAGAACCTGCTCCCTCAAAGGTAAGACCTAAATACTCTAACACTAATTGACATTGCCGCCGGGTGCTAGGTGTTATGTACAAATCCTAACACCTATAGTATAGATACATGCTATATCAATGCCACATGTATTACCATTTGAAAAATTAATTTTAACAATCCCACTCATTGAAGAAATGGTAGTACTTCAATCAAATTTCTAAACTTACTGAACTTATCTGCTGATAAAGCTTTCATAAAATATCTGCAACCTAAGTGTTGGTGTTGATATAGTTGAAATACATTTCCTATTCTTGTGCTGCTCTCTCACATAGTGCTATTGGATCTATGTGCTTGGTTCTCTTGTGGAACTCTAGGTTATACACCAGCTTGATCTCATTTTGATTGTAGATGTGCATCCAAATTGGACCATTTTATCCAAATTGTAGTTCCTTGAGTGAATTGCAAAGCCATACTACTTCTTTGGGAGCTGAACATGATACTATGTACTCTGCCTTTGTTGTAGAAGTGAAAATGCATTGTAATCATTGGCTACTCCAAGCTAGTGGCACACCATTCATCATGAATATGAAACCTCTACGTCAATTTCTATCATCTAAGTTACCTCCAAATTCAGCATCATAATATCCAACTAGTGTAGTGGCAGTACTCAACCTCCAATAAATTCCGATCCATAATCCAAAGTACTTTTGAGATACTTGAAAATTCTTTTCACTACTCCAGAATGTTGAGATGAAGGATTACAACTGAACTTTGCTACTATGCTAGTTGCGTAAGCTATGCCAGGTCATGTACCTATCATAGCATACATTAGGCATCCTATTGCTTCTTGGTAGGGTGCTCTTATCTATTTTGTATCTTCTATCTGTAATCTAACATTTGGGATCTAAAAGAGTAGCAATTGGATATGCATCTCAAAGATTGAAACTTTCAGTAATTGGCTCTACTTATCTTTCTTGAGTCAATCCAATTCTAAGATTATGTCTATAATGCCAAATCTGGAGTCTTACATAGCACTCTGCTTCTCCTTGTGTAACTTCAAACTCTCTACAAAGATGATTTAACATGGTCACAATGTGGGATTAATCTTTCACACAAATAATTGCATTGTCTGCAAAGATAGTGAGGATTTTTCCTGATCCATAATACACACAAGGATCAGAAAGTGATGTTTGCAATACATACCTCACTAGGAAGTCATCAAACTTCTGGTTCAAGTTCCTTGAGGCTTGCTCATGCCATAAAGGCTCTTCAACAATCTGCAAACACTCTTCTCCTTTCCAACTTCTATCTATCCTTGTGGATGCTCTATGTAAATTTCCTAATGCACATCTCCATTAAAAGATTTTGTCTTGATGTCAAATTGGGTTGTCTTCATGTTTTTTGTTGTAGCTAGTTAAAGAAGAGATTTGACAGAATCAAACTTGTCTACTTGAGCAAGTGTCTCCTCATAATCAATTCATTTGAGCTATGAATATCCCTTGGCTACAAGTCTAGCCTTGTGTCTTGAGATCTTGCTTGTAGCATCAAGCTTGGTTTCATAAACCCACTTATATTTGACTGCTTTTCTCCCTTCTGATAATGTTGTAAGCTTCCAATATTATTTTGCTTCAATGACTTGAACTCCTCATTCATGGCTTTTAATCTCTCAAGGAATTGCATTGCATTTTCAAATGAGAAAAACCTGAATCTACATCTCCTCCTTCAATCTTAGGTGCAAAAATTCAAGCATACAATGTCTCACCGTAATGCCACTCACCAAGTTTTTATGGTGTCTTCTCAATCTTCCACTTTCACAATTTTTTTCATCTTGAGTGGTTGAAGGTGAGTTCATTTGCAAATCAGGTTCTTGATCACCCTCGTTTCCTTCTTGAAGTGGGAAAATTTTAGTCTCCTTTGCTGATTCTTTTGTAGTCTACTTTGTAGACTCCTTAGAAGCTTGTGGAAACTCTCCATCAACTTCTATCTCATCATTGTTCATTCTAGCAATGGCTTGCTCTCAATCTCTCTCTTAAAGACAATTTGTCTCTAAGTTCATCATTTGTAACCATTGATGATCAGGTTGCTCCTCTCTAAACAAGGTATCCATAATTTCATATATCTTGTTCTTCTTCTGACCCAAAAATGTAAAGGCTTTAGATTCTAAACTATATCCAACAAAAGACATATCTTGTCCCTTTGGATCAAACTTCTTCCTCTGGTGCTTTTATGTGTGCACAAAGATTGAGCAACCAAAAATTCTCAAGTGTGCTATTGTTGGTTTTATTCCATGCCAAGCTCATAAGAAGTTTTTTGTAAAAATCTACTCAAAAAATGTGTAGCAACTCCCACTCCTTTTGCCCACAACTCTCTAGGCAGCTTGCTAGAAAGCAACATGCTTCTTTCCACTTCAAAAATTGTTCTATGGTCTCTCTTTAAGATGCCATTTGGCTCAAGAGTGAAAGGCATAGTAAGTTCATGGACTAATCCAACACTCTATACAAAAATGAAAAAATTAATTTCAATGTATTCACCTCTTCTATCAGATTGTAATTTCTTGATCTTCAGTCCACATTGAGTTTCTAGATATGTGTGGAGTTGTTTGAAGCAAGAGAGAGTTTTGAATTCTCTATCAACAAAAAAAAATTCAACAACCACTAGATTATCTTTACAAAGGAGATAATATCTTGATCCTCCTATTTAACTCAAGCTCATAGGACCACAAATATCATTGTGAATGAACTCTCCATTCTTGTACTTGCCTCTACTATCTCTAGATTGCGCAAAACATAATCTATGCTAATTTCATATAATGCATCCATCATAATAGATAATAATTGACTTTTAAATTGAGACTCTCTACCAATCCTTCTCTCTCCATATTCCTAATGTAAGCAAGATTGACATAACTAAGTCTTAGGTGCCAAGGAGTAATATCTAACTTTTGACATTGTTTTGCTTTTCTAGCTTCTCAATCTTCCCATCACTTACAACAACAAAGTTAGCTTGTGAAATGCAACCTTTATTGGTAAATCTGATCTTAAGTCTATAGAGCTTTGAGTTGTGGACACCTTTCATCACCACTACTCCACTATTCTCCATACAGAAATTGTCTTTGGTGTAGGTGGTTTGGATTCCTTTGTCTGTTGCTTGACCAATCCTAAATAGGTTGCACTTCAACTCCAAAACATAGAGAACTCCTTTTATGACTCAATTTTGTTCTTGCACCAAGTTTACAAGAAATTGTGATGTCTTCCACTCTAGTAACCTAAATAATTTGATTTTTGATAACATACATGGACCAACTCCTTTCAACCTTCTTCATTTGTCTTCAATCTTCTTGAAGTCTTTGAATCACTCTTGTCTATACATCATGTTCTCTAAAGCTCCTCCATAAGCATACCAAATATCATTGTCTAGATGATCAATACTTGTGGCAGTGCTCAAAGTAGCAATAAAAGCAATACTCTATATTGTTAGAGCATTGGCTTGACTTTTAGGATTAGCCCCATTGTGCAGCTTTCTTTTGGCAGGTTCTGCTCACCTCTACATTCTCTTGCACAATGCTCCTTCTTTTTGCATTTTTTGCAGTTTGTTCTCTTCTTCAATTCAAAGTTGTTTGTCTTCTTTTGACTCATACCATCATTGCTACTTTTAATGCTTCTTCTTTTGGTAGCAAGAAAGGGTCTTTCCCTTGAACTCTCTTTGTTCTCCTCTCCATTTATGTTCAAGGTTTGTTCCTTGAGCAGCCTTGTAGTGACTCTCTTGAGGTTTGTTGCTCCCCATGTACATTTTCCCATGCAGCTATTATATGGTGATGAATATATAGTAAACTACAAATAATCTTGGTGATGGTTGACAAATTATCTATTCTAACACCAAGGTTACTCAATTGACAAGTGAGAGTTTCTACTTGATTAATAAAACCCACTATCTCTTCTCTTGGTTACACATCTCTACTATATAATGCGCTTTTTCTCTAAAGCACATTGCTCATGTAATGTAATCAATCTACTCCACATCTTGTTTGTGGTTCTACAATTGATCAATCTCTGTAAATACTTTTCTTCTATGGCTATAAAAATGTACAGTTCTACAAAATCCTTCTACAAAATCATTCTTGCTCTACCAATAGGTCTATTCCCATCTGCTATGGCTTCTTTATACTTCTCTTCTCTTCTATGGCTATGTATATGTACATTTCTACAAAATTCTTCTTGCTCTACCAATAGGACTCTTCCCATCTGCTATAACTTCTTTTATAATCTTTTTCCCATTAACAATCCATATAAGTCTCTTTGACTTGAAGACAATAATCATATGGAATTTCCAAATCATGAAGTTTTCTCATTAAATTGACTGATGTGTGTTATGTCTCTCACATTGCTCCTTGTCCCATTGTGTCCCAATCTACTCTCAAATCTGAAAGATTTCTTCTAGTCTCTCAGTCTCTCTAAAATCCTACAACAAGAATAATCTTCTATCACTCTTGGTGCATTGTGAAATGCGGTTACATAAGCTATTGCAAACTATCATAAAAATTGATGCAAATATGCACAACATTTACAAAAATACAAGGAATGGAAAAGGTATACAAAGCACTTTGGTTGATTTTGTCTTCTTGCAAATCTAGTCACATGAAGTGAGGAATAGAATACCTATAGGCTAGTATGCAAGTTCTAAGCTAATGAAAACTTGGTCGTGTTCACAAGCCTTTCTTTTCTAGACTACTACTCACATGTCCCATGCTCAAGCTTCTTGACTATGCTGCAAACATCTTGATGAAATAAATGACCTGCTCTCTCAAAGGTAACACCAAAATACTCTAACACTAACTGACACTGCCACCAGGAATGAGGTGCTATTGATATAGTATAGGTACATACTATGTAAATGTAGCATATATCAATGCCACATGTACTACCATCTGAATGTACTTTCAACATTTGATTAGTGGAGAAAAACATACTTCAACAACTAAGAGACTACTCCACAAGACCACATAATTTGTTGACTTTTGCTAGAAAGGTCCTATGAGGTCTCTTCATCAATATATCTCTTCACAAGAACAACAAACTGTTATAATCCACATGACATTAGTTTCAACAAGTCTCTCTTGAGCAACATCTATCATGAACTCAAGCATAACAATAATTATCACAATGCCCTATTTGGGTCTGGACATCCATACAAGGAGGTGACTTTGCTAGTCACTCACAATGTCAAAGAAGAGAATATATCCATTATATCAAGTTCTTAATACTCATGCTTAGCATGAGTTTTTGTCCCCTTACTACGAGTCCTAAACACTAAACACTTTAATCAGATAATCAAGCTGGTATCGAGTCACTAGTTGTGGTGGTGGCAAACTCACTTCGATCAGAGTCCATGAAATAATTGAGCCGGTTTTGAGTCTCTAGTTGTGGTCGTGATGAATTCACTTTGACCAAAATTCTTGGCACTAACTAGCATCAAGGTAGGAGCCACAACTATTTGTCACCAAGGGAAGGAGTACCGCTGTGCCCCATGGCTTGCCTTCTAGACCTTAGTCCCTCTACTAGTAGAGATCATGGATTTGATAGTCTACTTCAAGAGTAAGCATAGGGCTCACTATAGAGGAGGGACGTTTCTGCTTTCTCACCTGCTATACTTACTTCTTATTTTGGCTAAGGGTCTTGATCACACTCAAAAAGTCATAGGTTTTGAGTCTTCATCAAAAAGTCATAGGTTTTGAGTCTTCATCGATGAGCATCAGTAGTGTGTGTTCCAATTCTATCATCAATGATGTTCATTAACATTTGCCAAACATACACTTTGGAAGATCTCTATCATACCGTTCAGGTCATTTATAAGTTCTTATATCACTCATTTTATATATATTTTTTTGTAATTATTTACATAATATTTTGTACTTTATTCCAACTGTTGCCAAACATACACTTAGGAGTATCTCTATCATCCTATTCAGGTCAATTATACGTTCCTATATCACTCATTTTACATATTTCACTTGTAAATTACTTTCCATAGTGTTTTGTTCTTTATTCCAGATGAGCATAGGTCCGCTGAGTGTTAAACTTTTCATAGAGTTTTAAACTTTTCCTTTTTATGTGTACTTTATGGTGCTCCGGTATTCCTCTTTTTCCTCTCCCTTACTGGTTTTTTATTGGGCCCATTGGCCCTTTTTCTAGCCTTTTTTACCGATCCTACTCATCTTGGGATTTCGGAAAGATGTACAAGAAATAGAGGTGGTGCAGTTATTCCCTTAGCGGCACTGCAGGTGCTCCCTAACTGCTACAATTGACGGACTTCTAGGAACCGCACCTACAACGGTGAATGAACCAGTTAGATCTGGAGGAGCTATAGGAGAAGGGCTATTGAGCCTATTGTGCATCTCGAGGGAAGAATGCAGCCACTCTGACAGTCGGGCAGTTTAGAAACATACAGTATCAATCGACCTTCGCAGAGAACCTGGGTTCCGTGTAAGATACACACCGGCATCTTTGCAGACAAAACGATAAAGGAAAGGAGGAATTCGGAAGTTCTCGCCAACAAACTATTTCCAGTTTAGACGAAAATCTCGTTGTTACCGATTCCCTTTGTACCAGAATATGCAGTCATCCACCACCGAAGATCTATCCGAAAGTGGGTGTGACAAGACATAACCAGCAGCAGGACCACTACAATTGGGAAGTTCCTGACCGAAGAAAAGTCCCTGAGCTATTTATGGGGATGCTGCAGGAGTGATTGCGACCGAGCACAATTGAGAACTAGCTTGTCCCCGTCCCGTCAGCACGGAAGTAGCACTCTCCAGCCGGCAAAGGTATCCTGACCTTGGCCGGCCTAGGAACTTACGAGATGTAACCGTCTACCACCGGCATTCAGCAGGAAACAAACTTGCTGGTTTGTTCCCCGCTCTACGACGGTGAGAATGTTCGGAAGAAATCCTTAAAGGTCCCGTGACCGGCAACCGTAGGTAAAAGAATTGCCACAGTAAATGAGGCTAGGAATGTTCTCCCACCATTTCCCTACCCCCCTGACAGCGGCATGAATGCACACTTAAGAAGAAGGGTGCCGCAACTTGAAGCAGCTAAGACAAACCGCAAAATGTGTCGGAAAGAATTTATAGCAGGCATACCCCAAAGTGCCGCGCATGTGCCTTGGGCCCATCTTTGTCGTGCATGTGCGCTTGCCAGTCCCAAAGAGAATACGCTAAAGATCGTCTGTTTGGGACACCTTTAGGACTCGGAAAGGAAATCTGTCTTATCCTTTTGTACAATTATCCTTACTTGAGGTTCCTTTTGTACTTTACCTCAAATGGATACTCAAGGATGGAGTAGCGTACACGAACAGCCTTGTATTATTTTATTTTCGTTATTATTGAGCCAATTCCTTCGTAGCATAGCTCATGTTGACGTCAACAAGTAGAAAATATTTGTGGAATTTTATATCAACCATACTGAATGATATCAATGTCTACTCGATTGTTGTATAACCCCAGATGTCATGTATATTATGCGGAAATAAGATATCCCAAACAAACTGTTGTTGCTACCAATGTTATAGAGGATAGGTATTGAAGACGAAGAGGACTTGTTGCGACTATAGAAATCCGTACTCTTATATTGCAAGGGTGGGCACAGCCCAGCACCTGAGCAAAGAAGTCCAAATCTCGAAAATCACATTACGTCATACACCAAATTGTTTTGTGTACTCACACATCACTTTCCTTTGATTTCCAGGGAATCAAATGGGATTTCATGTATGAGAGCACTTTGTCGAGTAGAAACATACTAGACATCGTGAAATGGTCTTTGTTGAATTTCGAATAAGCAAGACACACGTTATAGCATCCAATCGGAGATGAGCAGATGTTATGTTTTAAGGGTATACTTTTCACTATCTTATATTTTCTCCATGCGAGATTACCGTGCTAAGAGCTGTTGTTTGTATACCAGTCAAGATTTCTCCCTATTTTCTAAGGGCCTTGTCTTCTTGTAGATAACCTGTGCTAATTCATAACCCTAAAACAGATACGAAGTTTGAAGTTGAAAAAGTTATAAGTTCATCCCCGTGTGTTAGTCTTGAAGAAAGTAAAGTAAACAAAGATAGCTAAAGGACAGATCTAAAGTAACCGAAATAGTTCACAAAACGAATCATCCTGTCTTGTTTCCACAAAAAACGATATTTAGGGTCTTTGTGATGACTAGACTAAGAAGAAGATCTACTTTTCCCTCATCTACCTTTTTTTTTTAAATAGAATTATGGTTTGCACATTCTTTACTCTATTAGAGTCAGGTATGCGTTCATAACTCTTGGACAAGTGGTGTTTGTTACATATAACTTTTCCCCGTACTACAGGGAAGATCTGGTCTACCATAACACGAGGCTATTCTACCTATCAACTATTTAAAATCATGAGCCTTAGTTGCTTCCTTTTCTACCTCGTTAGATACGTTTTTACATATGGTCCTATAGTAAGGTTGTCTATCTCTTCTAGTACTATTATGATAGTAAATTCAAGGATGTTTGGTTTCCAATCATGTCTTCATTTAGCTTGTGATCAACTTCCTATTCTAGCTTGCATGTCATTCCTTGCATGCACATGTTTCTTGTCCCTAGACTCAAGAAGATTCTAGCAAATTTTAGTGAAGATGTAAGTGTGAGTGACTCACATACTCACACTTACACCTTCCTAGCATATTCACCAATACTCAAATATTTGATAATGCCTCTTTTCTCTCTTATGCAAGGACAAGTCTAGAGATTGGCTCCATACTCCACATTGATGAAACACTTTTGTTTCTCGTCCAAGGAATTCATTCATGCATCTTGCCTACAATTAAGGTTATCACATCCATCACTTTTGGATCTCCATACAACATACAAGGTATTTATATTTTGAGATAGAGTGCATTTACAAGGTCTTTGTTCTGAGATGTGCATTGGATAGAGAGCACACTAGCATTCATTCTAGGTATATAGATCCTATGATCCACATTATCTCAATTATAAATTGTGAACTAGTTGGACCACTTCTCCAAAGGGTAAGAACAAACATAATCACTTTAACTACTAGTATATGTACACTATTGAATGACTTTCATTAATAAGAGATATACACTATTTGATGTGATAGTTGCCAAACCCTTATGAGTAAAGACTTTGGAAGCCATATAGGCATGGGCAGCAGCAACCATTGCCACTAAGAAGCAAGGAGGATCAGAATGCTTAATTTTTCATTGATGCCTTTACAACCTTGGAATTGGATAGGTTAAAGCATCTTCATCATCATTTTGACAAATTGTAAAAAAAATTTGTACTAAGACTATCTCTCACCCATGAAATACCTCTTATGATAACTTTTATGTGCACCATGTGCTATGAACAAAAAACAAGTTGATATCAATCACCATCAAGGATAACAACAACATGTGCTATGAAGGAATATTCTCTCATAACCTCTCCAAAATCTCTTATTCTCTCCTCAAGTCACTTATTCCATCTTTCGTTTTGGACCAAAGCTCCTCCAAAATGGCCTTTAAGGGAAGACTTCACCAATCTAAGCATAGAAAGTACTTCTCACACACTCATAAAAGAGTCCTCTAGAGTTAGAGCTTCCTCCAAAATGAACACTATATAATGGTACACTCAAGATGAAATCTTACTCTTTATAGAGGTAATACTTACAAAGCCTCATTCCCATCACTCAATCCATCTTCCAAGCTCACTAAGGATTTTCCTCAACCTATTAAGCCTTTCCTTATATACTCACTAGAATTATCATAGTAAATACCTTGGTGACTTGGTTAAATTTCTACTTGTCCTAAATTACCTTGGGTAAGGAATCTATGGATTTTCACATAGGTTTTTTGCCTCACATACATCCCTTTAGAAGCTTCTATGCATATACCCTAAGAAAGTAGGACCTTATCATAATTAAAATTACAATATATTCTAAGGTCAACTCAAATTGACCTAACTTGACTTACCTCTACTATGGAAGGTCACTTAACTTGGTTGAGCCCATAGGAGTTTGTACACCTCTATAACAAGTGCAAAGTCCAAGATAGAGGCATCACTTCAATATATTTAACTATAAAATTTCCTAAAGGGTACCACTCTAATATAAAATTCTCTAAAGCGTTCATACTTTAATATAAAGATCATTAGAGTGTCATATTGAGTATTCAAAATAAAATATTGGATCCTTTTTCCTTATATAGCCACACTTAGTTAAAGATATCTCTAACTTAATTATTACTAAACTTAGCTAACTATGACTACCTCAAAACCACCAAAATGCCTTTAATGACTCATGTGTATCCTAGGATGTTCTAGGTCTTCTTTGAGAGATAGTTTGAGGACCTTTGTAAAGAAGAATGACTTTGGTAATCTCAATTGCCATTTTCACTTCAGATTTTAGACAGAGTCTTGGTCACTAAATAACACTCTTATATATTAGATCTTCATAAACATGCAATAATAATGAGAGCTCCTATCACTTAGGATATTTTTGCCCTATCTATTACCTAATTAGGATATTTACTTAGAGGATCTTTATCATAGAGTGCAACCAAAATCTATTTAGATCACATATAATCTTTGGTATAGGGTATTGCAGTTCATCCTTAGGCCTTTTGTTTGTTCTTGTTATTTTTTACTTCTTAATGTATTGTATTCTTTCTTCTTCTTTTAAAGTAAACTATTTTGCTTTTAATTTCATACAATTCTTGCTACATTGACTTGGCCTTGTAATTCACCCATGATTATTATGTTTATTCTTGGCATTTCTTATATCTTTGCATGAGAAAAACAAATTCCACTTCCAAACTCCATTCAATAAACATAAATATTCCCTCTTTCTTTCCACCAATATATCAAAAAATGACTTGCAACTAAATTACTTTTGACAAAAAATTCTTGTTTTTAATAAAAATTATTTTTCACCAAAAAATTTATAAAAATGTACAATTTTTTAGAGTAAAGCGTGATTCAAAGATTGACAGGCAATTTCAAGATTTCTATGTTTTGAGAAAAAATATCACAATTATTTTAAGAAATAATGATAATTTTTCTACAAGAAAATAGATATAAATTTTTTGGGAATATTTTGTACTTATATTAGTTTACACTATTTTGAACCAAATGGATAATACTGTTTTAAACTATTACTCTAAAATTTGTTTTCTCATTCTATATTCACCAAAATACCTATGATGTTTAAAGATTTCAAATATTTTCTAAACCCATATGTTGAGGTGTACATCCTATAGGTTTATCTAAGAGTGTCATAAACAATTATATATGCAAATTCCTTGAAAATATCTTCTAAAATTAGTCAAAAACTACATATAATTATCCCGTTGAAAGTGCATTTTGTATTTACTAAACTTCATCCTCATTCATTCTTATTGTTCCAATTACTTAGATTGTACTCCTGCAAAAAAAAACATATATCCTCATTCATTCTTATTGGTCCAATTACTTAGATTGTACATTGCAAAAGAACTTATATTTTATGCAAACTTGAGTTACAATGCTTTGTTCAAGACCCATACTTTGGTCAAGGTAAAATCAAGTGCTAACATTTTAATTCCATAAAATCTTTCTCAATATCCTTCTATCATTTGCTTGTTTTCTTGAAAAAAATACTCTTCATTACATACATCTACTTGCTTGGTAGCAAATAATTAAATTTTGGTTCCCTTATTTATTTTGGGATAGTACTTTTAGGAATTTGAAAAAACTAAAATCTTCATAATGTTGGATCATTAGTTATAAGCAAAACATTAGACTAGAGAATGTTTAAGTAGTTTTGTTTTCAAGAAGCACAAAAAGCAAAATGGTAAAATCTATTCATTGAAATCCCTAGAAGATTAAGATTAATGATATGATAAATGTTGTGCACCATGTTTTTAATTATTTTTAATATCTTCAAAAGCTTAATTAAGGTCAATGGAGGATATGCCAAATTCTTCTATAACTAATGGTTTCCTAAACTCACTTCTTTCTAGAATAAACTTCAATGGTAATTTTTGAGAACTCAAGATCTCTCTGCTATCATTGGAGTGCAATTAAATGACAAACATCATTCATTGGTTCCCAAGAAGAATTCATCAAAAACCATTTCTCCACACTTTGATGAAGACTTGCATGTTTGAATTTTAATTATGAATGAAAGTAATATTATACAAAGGATGGATTTTTTTGTGTTATCATCAATGTAAAAGACCAAAGAAAGGAATAGGAGAATGGAAGAGCAGAGTGGAAGATCACATTGGAACTCTCAAGTGAATAAAACTTTAACTGCTTACCATGAACTTGTTCTTTGGTATTCACAATGAAGCAATAAAAGGCTCTTGAGAAGTCTCCTTCTAGAAGCAGTCTTCTTGGAATACAAGCTAAGCTAGCCGAGAAGCTTCCTTTTAGAAACTGCCTACTAGGTAGACAAGCTAAGCTAGCCATTAACTTGGTGTGCAAGTTATCCAATCCTTGGAAGGTACCTATAAATTTCCCATCAAGAAACCTCCTAGATACATTTAGAATATTCTACTAAAACTTCCTAGATTCTTCTACAACATTTTTAGAATTCAAAGCTATATTTTACTAGCTCATTACCCTATGCTTTTTTGCTTACTTTATATTACTACATATTCCCACATTGCTAGTGAGAATGTCCTCTTTGAAATGGAATATTATAATTCATTTATGGCCATTTGTGCAATGCGGAGACAAGAAAGAGGCTCCCATGTGGCATCATGAAGAAGATACCCTTTCCGACAGACCTTATATTCAATTGTCGTTGGTGGCCATGTTGGATGTCATGATGAGTAAATGTATGATCAAATTTGTAAATTTAATGATCAATTATAGAGATGGGAGAAGGAGGATGTTGGAGACAAATTATGAAAGGAGGAGTGGTTAGAAATAAAGAATTCAACTTTGAAACATGGAAGATAAGATGGATCTTCATATGATTAGGAAGTGAAAGTTGGTAGGCAATAGGAGAAGTGATTTAGGTATTATCAAATGGACCTATCTAATTAGGAGCAAATTTACAAACTTGGCTATCAAGCGGGAGAGGAAGGTTATTAGAAGAAAGCATGACCTTATTGCCTAGTTGAAAGGTGAGTGGTAGAAGTAGTCCACCTAATTTTTGATTCTTCATCTTGTTGCATTGGCAACTCTCACAAGATCCAAAAAAACTCTCAAACCTCTTGTGCCATGTTTGGCCACCATTATTGATATAAGAAGGTACTCAAGGTTTTTTCAATACCCATGTGACCAAAAATTGGTACATCATGAACCTCTTGAAGCCACTCAAGTTATAGATCACATATAGTTGGAATATAGGTCCAATTCTCATAAAATAGAGGACCTTCTTTGAATACAAAAAGTATTGTATTCCTTTTTGTGTGCTATGAGATGCCTTTGCACCAATTGGAAGAAAGGGTCATGTAAAATAGTCTTGAACTCTATATGTGCCATTGAGTCTATCAACACTACGGTGATTGCTATTATCATGGGAGATTCAAGAAGAATCTTCAAATCCATTTTTTGTCATAGTGCATCAAGAATGGTATACAACTTTTTAGGTTTACTCAGGCTTGATATCAAAAAATTTTACTTGTTATTTCCATCAATGATGTAATTTTTTATATGCTCTAAATCTAAATTTTGCAACAAGATGTGTGATTGGTTTGCATGATTATTTATTTCTCCAAGAGGTAATATATCCATAGTTTTATGGGTATACCATTGCTGGTTGTTCTTAGTCTCACGCAAATAATCCCTTTTTTCTATGTTTAGTTGGCAAGACACAAAGGCAATGGGATGTTATCCATCTGAAAACTTTTGCTGCAATATAGCTCCAATGGCAAAGTTAAAATATCAAAATCAACCACACAAGGTAGTTGAGGATCATATGGTTGGAAGATGGGTTTGAAGACACCATATGCTTTAGTTTTTTGAATGCTTCTTTGTGCTTGGTTTTCCACTAAAAGCTTGCAATCTTCTCCAAGATATCAATCAATGATGTGGCCACATGAGCATAATAGTGGATGAATTGGTGGTAAAAACTCACCAATCCATTGTATCCTCAAATTTCCAATAGTATACTTAGGATTAGGTCAATTGGTAGTGGCCTTGGTTTTCTGCTTCTTCATCTTAATCCCCTCCATCAAAACCTTATGGCCCAAGAATGTAACTTCCTTCTACCAAAAGGCACTCTTGAACTTTTTGTAATAGAACTTCCATTATCATAGCCATCTCAAGACTTAATAGATATTATTCTTGTGTTTTGCTTCAATCTCACTATAAATCAAAGTGTCATCCAAGAAAACTATCAATTATTGATCCAATAGCCTGTCTAACACCTGATACATTTGATCTATGAAGAGTATTAGAGCATTAGTGAGCCCAAAAAGTAAAACTTTCCATTCAAATTGCCGGTACCTTGTACAAAAGTAATCTTCTTCATATCTTCTCCATCAATTAGAATCTTCTAGTATTCACTTCAAAGATCAAACCTGAAGAAATATTTTTCTCTACTTAATTGATCCTATAAGTTATCAATTTGAGACAAGGGATATACATTCTTCATGGTTTATTTATTGAGACACCAATCGTAAATATCTAATCAAAGTCCTCCATCTTTCTTTGGTAAAAATAGTATAGGTGCTTCCCAAAGGGATGTATTATGTTGTATAAAATCCTTCTCCAACAACTTGGTTAGTTTTAATCAAAGCTCTTCTAACTCCTTTGATAAGTATTGAGAGGTTGTCTACTCACCAGAGTACTACTTGGCAATAGCTTGATCTTGAAGAGTATACCTTGATCAAAGAGTAACCCTTTTGAAAAATCATCTAGAAACACATCTACAAATTCTTGAACTATCTTATCAAGCATTGATTGTTGAGACTTCTTATACTTATTAGATTCTCTTTGCACAATTAGTTTGATCAATAGTACAAAAATGGGAATATCTTCCTCCAAAGCTTGTTCTACAACCGCTATACTAACAAATTTCCAAATCTTGGGATGGGCTACTCTTAGATGTCCTCTTCAAAAGTGCTATCAACCCAATCAATAAGCCTTACCTTGGTTTGCTTGATTTTGTCATTATGCCCAATCAAATTGAACCTTATGATGTTCAAGGAAGACCTAGAATGACATTGTAGTGTAGAGAAGCTTTTACAAACCTCTTACATTCTAAATACTCATTCACAATCTTCAATGCAACAAGATATGAGGTACAAAATAGAAAATCTTTTTACCATCTGCCATCATAAATTTACTACCAAATACTAATTTGATAAGAATATATAATTCTTTTGTTAATTGCATCAATATGCAATTTTAAGAACTCCCACAATCAACCAAAATCATGTCATCATGATTAGATATCATACCTTGCAAGTGTATCCAACTTGCATATGTTGAACCTTCAATCTTATTAGAACAAATAAGATTCTTAATAAGTGGCTTGGATGTCCTTGTAAGTTGTATGAAACTTGCATAATTTGAGCCTTCAATCTTGTTGGAAAAAATATATTCCTAGTAAGTGGCTTGATAGGATTTTTTTATTTCTTTGATCTTCATGCCCCAAGAACTCCATTTGGGCATAGGTTGAGTTCATCCATTCCTAGTTGGACATTTTGGTAATGATATTTGGCAACAATGAAGCAACTATTATTTTATCATAATTTTTTTCTATCTACACTACCAAGTGGTCCTTGTTAGATGACATTAATCTCTATTTGTACTTGCTCTTCCATCTATATGTGATGCGTTTGAAGGTCTATGAAATTCAAGATTGAGAGCAAGTTGTGACAACCAATGAATCAAAGTGCTCAACCAATTATATGGCTTCTTCCAAGAGTTTGGGCTTTCATATAATTATTTCTAATTTGGTGTGTGATTTCAAGTCTCTAACAAACAAAGCCAAAGCTTCACCCTCTAGTATCTTTAGAATTTTCATTATTGTATTTTGTATTTGAGTGATAAAGCTACTCATAGACCCAATTTGCTTCAATTGTATCAATATGTCTTATGCAACATTCATTGCTTGGATTCACCCAATTATTGCACTCTTGAATTCATCTTGTGTAAAGACTAGAATAAAAAATTGTTGTTGAACTTGCTCTACTTGGAATCATTACCATAGATTTTTCACTCTATCTAATTGGCTCAAATCCAAGAAAATATATCTCTATTCATCTAGAAGATTTGTTGTTTCAAAATAATATTTGCAATCAAACACAAAATTCTCTATTGTACCTAATACATTCTTGCATTTAAATACCTCTAGTTTTGAAAACTAAACTTTATCTCCTTCTTCTCAAAATGTTACACTTTTACTTGCTCTTATAATTGAAAATCTCTCTCTTCCAATAATCAAGGAAGGTGCTCAATTGTTGCTACATAGCAATGACTATGACTATTGTCATAGTCATTTCTATGCAGCAACAATTGAGTGCCTTTGTTGCTGCCATGACTATTACTCTACCAAATTATCAACTTGTAATTAGCTAAGTTAACTTGGAGATATAATATACCAACCATTCCTTGGAAGTTATTATCCAAAGGATCAATGGTTCATTAGACAAGGTGATCATATTCAAAAAATTCTACCCAAAGTGTGAAATTATAAACTATATGAACGGATACATTGGTAGTACATGGACACAAAAATCCCAATGGTTTGAGAGAAATGGATTTGGTGGTCCATAGATTCCATCCATCATATTCTTACTCTATAGAATGGAAGATTATATTGGAATTCTCAAGTGAATGAAACTATCAATGTTTAGCACAAACTTGGGCTTTGGTATTTATAGTGAAGCAATGTACGACTCTTGAGAAATTTCCAAGGAAAATTTCTTCTTGAAGCTGCCTTATTCTACTGCAGGCTAAACTAGCTGAGAAGTTCACTTCTTGAAACCACCTACTTGGTGTGCAAGTTACCCAATCCTTGGAAGGTACCTAGAAGCTTCACACCAAGAAGCTTCCTAGATGGTTCTAGACATTTTACCAAGAAGCTTCTTATGAATATTTTAGAATACTCTTAAAATTCCTAGCTATATTTAGCTTCTTCTACTAACTCATTAACCTTTGCTAACTCATTTTCCAACTCCATATTATTACAATCAAGATAGCATTTGAAATCTCAAGTTTCTTTTGATCATTCAATTGAAGGTCTTTATGTATAAAACTCTTAATGATAGCAATAAGAGTGGCCATTGTAAGGGTTTTAGAATGATACAAATATACAAACATTTGATTGAACAGTTGCTCAATATAGTCATGACACATGACTATTGCTCAATATAATCACTCAAAAATACGATAATATTTTCTTGTTAACTAATTTTTCCAACCACATTGAAAGATAAGTATTGCATGAGATTGCAAGTATATTCACTTCTATTATTACGTATATAAACAATTGAAGGTAGAGGATATGTGAAGTGTGCTATTTTAGTTTGTCAGAATTTAATTCAAAATTGGTATTGTGAGGTTGAAGTTAGAATTAAAATATAATAGGCCATGAAGAGTTTTGATTTCATATTGCTATTGAATATGAGTAGATCAAAAAAATGTACTACTACTAGTTACATAGTTTTTATGGACTTTGGTTTCTTGATGGAATATAGAAGTGTAGTTTATTTTTGGTCCATAAAATTAATGATAATTCCAAGTTATTTCCTAATTATGAAATAAAATTTTCCTTTATAGGCTAGTCTATTGCATTTACTTGCTTTTTGGGCCCAATGGAATTGAAGTATGGTAAAATGTTTAACTATAGAAAAGAAATAAGGTTGATAAGATTTCAAAATTAACTAACCAACAAGCATTATATCATCCAAAGCATAATGGAAGAGGTCTACAATTAGCACAATATGCACTTGACCTAGTAAAAAAGAAACATGGAGATTTTTTTCCTACTCAAGTTTCATAATATAATGGAGAAAATCATACCACTTACTTAATATACTTTAGAATGATAACTTTAATGGACAAAAAACATACAAGAGTTTTGAAGATAGACCTATTCTTACATTTGAGAAAGATACCTTATAACTTATAATGAATTTTTTTATTATATTATATACAATGTTTATGCAAGTCTTGTAATACCTACAACTTTTTTTTTTAAAGTGATTTACTTGTTTTATTTATGTATGGATTTCCAATCTCAAGCATATTATAAAACTTAGTTTGTATTCTAAGTAAAAATTAATTGGTGATATTAGCTTTCTCATGTAATTATGCAAGAATGTGTCAAAGAGAAAGAAACAAGTTATCTCTTAGCCTAGGTATACATGTAACATGTAATCTGATTGAGATGATATAATGCACTAGACACTCATTTTGAAAATAATTGAATGATGAAACAAATAATTAATAATGAAATTACATAAATACATGATAATAATGAAAATAAATACCCTAGATACTTATTTTAAGACAAGCAAGAGTATATTTCCTTTCTCCACTAAAATGCTTAGAGGACCTAAACTCCTTAGATATAGTTTAGTAAAACAAACAAAAGTAATATTTCTCATGTAGTCAACAAGTTATCTATAAATCATCCTTGTTGATAGTGGTATTTGTCCACTACACTCAAGAATAGACGTTCTTTGGATACTCTTGATGATGACCTGAATCAAAGAGGTCCATGCAAAGTATCTTCCAAATGTTGTAAAGGTAAAGAAGATCCTCTCTTATTGAGATCCTCTCTCAATTGGTTGGGACATCTCCGCAACATTGGATATAGACAAAAATACTAAACAAGTCGGAAGAATAGGCAAAGAAGAGCTATTTTTTCTCAAAAAAGCCAGTTTGCAACTGGCTTTTACATCTGCAAAGCTCCAGCAAAAGAAAGAGATAAAAAATTTCTATCTTTTTTATCCTCCTTTATTTCTTATTGATGAACTTGAATTCATAAAGGAATTGGAAGTGGATTTGACTATCTTGCTTGAAGTACAAAGCAAAGAATGAGAAGAGAGTGAAAATATAAAAAAAAGTGATAGAGAAAAGGGGAGGGTTCAAGAGTACGCGGTATTGGAGAAGGAGAAAATTGAAATCTATTTTTGTTAGTTTGTTAGAGGAGGTGATAATCAATCTTCCTGATTAAAAGTTAGAGTATGTCAACAAACATTTGATTTGTTTTGTTTATAATAAGACAAGGAGATAGAGTAGAAGAAAAAGAGTGAAACAGTAGGAAAAAGAGAGAGAATGTCTATCAACTATAGGTTTAGAATTACTAATTAAACTATTTTGTGTTTGGTAAAATATTAATAACATTTGTTAAAAGTAAATGCAAATATGGACAATGTCAAGAAAATTGCTTCATCTTATCCAAAGAATTCAATAAAAGATACCTTCGCTAAAGGGTACTTGGCCAATTACCTCAAATCTAACCTTTAACAGCATTCTTGGTAGAGGAGAGCCTTTAAATCAAACCAAGAGAGTCAAACTCCACATTTGATCAGTACAAGAGACTAGAGCAATATGTAGAAATTTAACTTTAATCAACTAAAACTTGGATTTATCATTCATCCTAATAAGTCTTCCTAAAATACAAAAAAAAATATCTTGGAAAGGAAATTTATCTTTTGCTAGAGTTTTTCTTTACTCTATTATGGTTGGAGATTGTTGTCTAATACTAAGAAAAGCAAAGTTTCATTGCTTTTAAAGTGAACTCTAAATAGCTTGAATCTAGCTTATGTGGTTGATTCTCCAATAAAATATCTTCATTTTTTGGATCAAAATTTTGTCTTTTGATATAATTTTTTGGAGAAATTTTAATTTGATATAATATCCTTAAAAATGATAAAAATGATAAAAATGGCAATAATAAAAAGAAGTCTCTATGCCAAAAAAAATTACTACCTCAATTTCAAATTTTTCAATAAACAAGTTTATCCTATTTGAATTTGAAGAGCAAAATATAACAGTTTTGATTGTTGAATTGGATAATTTATTCTTATAAATCTTTGACAAACAGATAAAAATTTTGCAATTCTTGATAATGCCCTTGGCAAATTCTATATAAAGAAGAAGAAATTTGGATTTTTGTTCTTCTTATTTTATTTACACATTAGATGTTCTTCTTCTTACTAAGCAGATTTCTAGCATATTTGCTACTTTAGGCAAAAAAAACTATTTGCAAATTTTACTTATTTTATGTCTCTTTTTTTCTCATCAATTTTAACCATTTGGACAAAAAGTGCAGATTTGGTACACATTAATATTTTACAAATATAAGGAAAGCCTTGTAAGTAAAGTTGGATAACCAAACTTGATGGATTCTTGAATTGCTATGATTTGAGACTTTGGCACTTTTCATTAGATCTTCCAAGGGTGGAGATCCTTTATCATATATTACATCTACCATATATATATATATAGAGAGAGAGAGAGCAACATAAAGAAAGTGGACTGTATACTGGTGGACAACAAGGGCAATATTATCCTCTTGCATTTGCTTCTCAAGAAGCTCCATATCTTATTTATGAATTGCATTCATTGAAAAGTTAGAAAGGAGATGGTACTTCACTTGATGGTATTTATCTTTCCATGCAATTCATGAATAGATCATAGATCCAAGAATATCAAATTTAGATGTTGAGTTTTTCACCTCTTATGTTGGTGATAAAGATGTCTTGGACTTTATGTGTGGAGCAACACAAGTAGATGCCATTGCCATAGTGACTAGGAGTGTAATGTATGCTTTGGAGCCTAGATGTAATACCATTAGCTAGATATATTAATCTAGAGGTGGAAATTGGCTTTGTAATATCAAGAAGGATATTATATATGATTATAAATAGATTAGATAGAGGTGTCACCAAAAGAGTACTTCCACTAATAGAGCAAGAGCCAAAAACACTTTGAAAACTTTAGAGCCAATTTTGGAGTCCTAAACGCATGAATTAGACCTCAAAGATGGAAATAACCTTAGCTTTGGACAAAAACCTTAGCTTGCCTTCTCCCCTTAGCTATTTCTCTTGTCAAGAGCTTTCCAATGGTACCTCACCCACGCTATTTTGAGCTTCATGTAAGAAGATTCCCTAAAGATTCCCTTGAATCAAACTTGTTTAACCAACCAGATAGGACAAGGACCAACATGTCACCAATTCATGCAACTAACCTAAGGGTTGAGCTTACTAGTATATAACCAATCCATATATCTGATCCAAGGGTGGAGCTTCCTTTGAGGAGATCCTCTTTGTTATATTAAAAAGATAAGGTGCTCCTTTGGGGTATTATAATATTGAGTGTCAAAGCTTTTTTTTCTTCTCCTATGTTTCTCTTAAGGGTTCTCTTGTCCTCAAAACATTACAATGGTATCAGAGTGGTTGTTTTAATCCAGGAGAATGGATCATCCCACTTGGAGGAACACAAATTACTAAGATTGAGTAATTTTGAAATGAGAAAACATAGTACAATCAATAGATAAGGGTGTTTTAGAGAGAGGATGGGATGGAAGTTCCTGAAGGATAATTTTCTACACCTTGCTTTCCATTCTTTTATCCATTCTATATGAAGATTATATACATCCAATAGGAGCAAGTGAGAGTATGTCTCATTTACTATTTTGGAAGAGAGGTCATGGATATGATAATGAATTCATCAAACCCATTGATTCTACTTATGGTGATATATGAAAAAGAGTGGAATTTGATAATCTTTAATCTATTATGAGGTAATGGATTTGAATATACCAAATCTTCTCCCTTTCAACACATAAGTAAAAATCTGTTATGTGATTAACCAAAAATGATATTAAGGATTTTGTAATCCGTAATTTTGGTGAGAAATATTATCAAAAACTGATACCCTTTAAGGTCCCAATGGTAGTCCTAATAGTCCATGCACCATCCAAATTGATCATATTAACACTCTATTGAAATAAGAAGTAGCAATTGAGTGTTTACCGTGTGTACTAATTATGTAGTTGTAGGACTTGATGCAAGGAATGCAGTGGATATTGAATGAGTTTTGGGAGATCAAGATGATAATGGAAGCATTGCAAAGTCAAGTACATATTTTCAAGGATGATTAGGTAATGCAAGAAGTAGAACCATCACAAAATCCAATGACCAATGGCCAAAGTACTTAGAGAGTCACTCATGCTAATGACACCGACTATGGTCAACAATGAAACCACATTCTTACTATTGATGACGGAAGACACGCAACATCAAGCCTTACAAGGAACATCATTCTATAGGAGTAGTGGAAAACTAGATTTCAAGAATGAAATGATACTTTTTATTATTCACAATTGAGATCACTGATCATTCCTTAGGTGTGTTTGTGTGTGAGTACTTGACCAATAAAGCACTCAAATGATACAATGCTTAAGAATGACATTGTTGAAAAAAGGAAGAGAGATCATTTGGATGACAATGTAAAAGGGTTGCTAAAGAATTTTCAATCTATGGATTCCATGTAGATGGCCAAAATCTGACTATGGGAGTTGAAGTAAAGGAATAACATATAGTATGTTGAGGAGTTTCTTGATCTACAGATTGCAATAATTGATATGAGTCCAACAAAAGTTCTTAACAATTTCAAACATGATTAAAAGAGCAAATTTGCCAAGAGATAATGGTACAAAATCCTCATAATATTTTTTAATCCATTACTTGTGTTCAAAGAATAGTAAGGGCACTTGGAGGAGGTGAAGAGGTAATCCCAATGCAACACTATCGGGCTTAGATACCCCATTTTGGTGGACCATTTCCTATGGTATTGGGCAAAATTTAATTCCAAGACCAAGGAGCATGACCACTCCAAGGAGAATGTGGATAGGTTGAAGAAAGGAGAGATAGAGTTCCATGAGGAGAAGAGGCTTGAGCAAAACAACAATGTTGTTACAATTAATGCCTAGTTGGGCACATAACTATCAATTGTAGTGTTCATCTTCTTGGAGTGCCCTGGCCTCCATATAGGCAACCTTTGAACAACATAGAGAGATAAATTGAAGAGGAGGATGTTGAAATCATATTGGAAAACAGAGATCTAGTAATGTACCTTGTGGCCTTATTGGCTCAATAGAGAAGAGTAAAAGTAGAGGGAGGAAGTAGACCAATGCAAGGAAGATAAATGCACAACTGATTATTGTAAATGGAGTCCTAGAAGGTAATCAGGTGAAACTATTAATAGACATTGGAGCAACAAAGAATTTTTTTATCTTGCTTTGTTGCAATAAGATTAGGGATAGAACTAAAGAAGGATGAGAATGAACACGTAAAGTTACCTAATGGTCAAATAGAGAGGATTGAGTCATTACTTAGAAAGGTAACACTTTATGTAAGAGAGTATTGGGAAGAAATTGAAAGGTGAGTGATACAGTTAACTTGTTATGATGTGATCTTAAGTATAACTTGAATGGAGCACTAAACCCCATGGTCGATTGGAGAAATAAAGTATTGAGAACTAGCCAATGGAAGATCAATGGGATTAAAGAAAGATCCCAAAAGCAAAAATTGACTCTCTATGTCAGAAAGACAAGAATATTCAATAAGATAGATAAATGTTTCATGGATCTAATAAGAGAAGTTCAGAGTGTGCAATTCAATAGACAAATTCCTAAGAATTTGAAAGATGTGGTCAATGAGTTTCAACATGTCTTTCCGGATGATTTACCCTTAGGATTACCACCAAAAAGGAAAGTAGATCATAAAATCTAGATATTTCTAAGGAAGACTCTCCTTGTAAGACGCATATTGACTATCACCTCATGAGTTGGAGGAGTGTAAGGCTCAAATCAAGGAGATGTTGCAAAAAGAGTTTATCAACATAGTGTATCACCATATGGGGCTCCAATCTTTTTTGTGAAAAAAGATTGTACAATCAGCATGTGCATTGATTACCGGGGCCTAAATCAACAAACAATGAAGAAAAAAATTCCCACTACCTTGCAGGGATGACCTATTTGATGAACTCAATGAGGCAAAAAACTTCACCAAACTTGATTTGCAAAGCAACTATAATCAAATTAGGATCACAAAGGAAGATATACATAAAATTGCCTTTTGAATAAGGTATGGTCACTTTGAGTACCTGGCCTCACAAACACACCACCCACTTTCATGAGTTTGATGAATGATATTTATTTTTATACTTAGATAAATCTATTTCATTTTCCTTGATGACATCTTAGTCTAGAATAGTATGATGATGGAGCACAAGCAACATCTACAAGAAGTCCTTCAGATTTTGTGACAAAATTAGTTGTATGCCAAAATCTCAAAGTGTAAGTTTGGTAACTCTAGAGTAGACTACTTGGAGCATAGAGTAAGTTTGAAAGGTATCCAAGTATTAACAAACAAAATAGTCATTCAGAAATGGGGTGCTCTTAGAAGATGAGACTCAACTCAAAGTTTCTTTGGATTGATGCGGTTCTATCATCAATTTTTCAAAGACTTCTCCAAGGTCACACAACCTCTAATTGCACTACTTAGAAAGGGGAAGAAGTGAATGTGGAAAATTGTACAAGAATTAACATTTCAAGAATTGAAAGATGCATTACTACATGCACCAATCTTAAAAAAGTATGACCCAAAATGTCTAATCAAGTAGGCTACAAATGCATCAAAGATTGCAATAGGAGCAATCCTACAATAAGAATAGAATGACGGTTGCATATTTTTCTTGAAAGAAATTATTGATAGAATGCAACTATCACTTTATTGAAAGAGAGGAGTTGGTCATTGTCCTTGAAATCAAGCATTGAAAGTACTATATTGGCAAGAAGGCATTTATAGTGATAGACCACAAACCTCTAGTGTACCGCAAGACATAAAAAGATCTATCTTGTCAAAAGATTTGGTAGGCAAAGGGAAGACAATGGTTCAACATGATGATCACATATGTGGACGGCAAGGAGCAACTTGTAGACGTGTTCACCCAAATGCCTATGATAAACAATCTAGTGGTAGAGTTCAAGATGAACCCAAAATTTTGGCCCAAGATTGTTGTTGCTACAAAAACTAAACCATAGATTATAGGAGCTCAATCATCCAAAGGCATAACCAATACCCAAGGACTCAAATTTTGTGATGGCAAGTTATGGATCCCATGTGCTCAAAACATAAGAACCACAATCTTAGCAAAATATCATGATTTTTCCATTGTAGGTCATGTTGGAATGGACAATATCTAGTAATCATGCTATTATTAGGATGTAGTCAAATGTTATTATTATTGGCACAAGATGAGCAACAATGTGATGGAGTATATTTGAAGCTACCTACTCTATCAAAAAAATAAAGCTTCTAATTAGGTTCTTGTAGGACTCCTTCAACCCCTTCCTACTCTTATAGAACATTGGGAACATGTTAGCATGGATTTGGTTTGTGAATTGCCCAAGATCACCTCAAGGGTTGACTCCATTGCAGTCTTTGTACATCACTTAGCAAAATGAGTCATGTGCATCCTACAACCAAGGCCATGATTTCTCCACAATTAGCTCAATTGTACTTAGCTATAGTCTTTTCTCTCTATGGCTTGTCTCAAGTGCTCATTACCAAGCAAGGCACTCAATTCACAAGATTTTCTTGGAAAACACTATTTGGCATCTTTAAACCCAAATTGGCTATATCCATGGCATACCATACACAAACCAATGGAAAAGTAGAGCAGGATAATTGCACTATTGAGGATATATTCTAGGGCTTCACCTTAGATGAACAAGAAAGGTGGGACACCTTACTTCTATTGGTGGAATTTTCCTATGACAATTTAGTGAATGAATCTTGATAGATTACACCATTCTTTTGCATGTATAAAGAACACTTTTCACACCTTCAAGCTTGATGAAGATCCACCCAATGGCTACTAAGGTTGACATTGTCAACACTTTTGTTTCTAGAATCCAACAGGATTTGAAGAACACTAAATATAGGTTGCATATCACCCAAAATTGACAAAAAAATATGCAAATGCACATTGTAGGCACATTGAGTATGTTGTTGGGGATCAAGTCTGATTTTCCACCATTAAACTCATATTAGTTTGCCATTGTAAGCTCATACCTTGTTTTATTGGGCCTTTTTCCATCCTCCATTGAATTGGCGTAGTGGCCTACCACCTTGAGCTACTGTCACATATGAAGATCCATCTATGTTTCTTGACTACATAGATATGCATCCTCACTACTCCCTTTTCTTCCATACAAGAATTTTCACATTGTATAACACTCATTGATGTCATGGAGGAATATGAAGTTGAACGCATTCTCTAGAAATGCATCTAAGGTAACCACCATCTACCTGTGGAATATTTGGTGCATTGGAAAGAGTACCCATTGATGAGGCAACATGTGAGCCAATAGTCATCTTGAACCATGCACTAGTGTTAGTGTAATCTTTTGAGCAACAACTTTGCAATGAGGACATTGCATCTTAAAAACGGGACAGATTTGTAATACCATTAGCTAGAAATATTATCTAGAGATGAAAATTGGCTTGGTAATATTTGGAAGGATATTTTATATGATGGACTAAGTAGATCAAATAGAAGTATCACCAAAAGAGTACTTCCACTAATAGAGCAAGAGCCAGAAACACCATGAGAACTTTAGAGCCAATTTTATAAGTCTAAATAGATGAATTAGGCCTCAAAGAAAGAAAGATTCATCCCCCTCTAAAAGAAAGACTTTCTTTCTCCCTCTAATAATTGTCTCATGGAGAGCTTTCCAATGGTACCTCACCCATGCTATTCTAAGCTTCCCATAAGAAGATTCTCTAAAGATTCTCTTTAGTCAAACTTGTTTGACCAACTAAATATGACAAGGATAGACATGTCACCCGTCCACGCAACTAATCTAAGGGTGGGGCTTGTTGATATATCACCAATCCATGTATTTGATCCAAGGGTGGAGCTTCTTTTGAGGAAGTCGTCTTTGTTAAACAAATAGAGACAAGGTGCTCCTTTGGAGCATCAAAGTATTGAGTGTCAAAGCTTTGTGTTTCTTCTCTTGTGTTTCTCTTTGGACTTCTCCTATCCTTGGAATATAACACTAGAAGAGCATCAATGGAGTTGGACATATTGAGCAGAAAGATTGGTAGACAAGTTACACTCCCTTAGTGTAAAAGACCAAAACCGAGGAGAGAAATAGGAGAATGGAAATTCACATTGGGACACTTGAATGAGGGAAAACTCCGAATGCCTAGCATGAGCTTCGGCCTTGGTATTTATAGGTATCATACAAGTCCCTTGAAGCTTCTCAAGAAGCTTCCTTGAGCCGCTTTCTTGGAGTGCAAGCCAAGTTAACTAGGAAGCTTCTCAAGAAGCTTCCTTCTAGAAGCCGCCTACTTGGCGTGCAAGCTAAGCTAGTTAGAAGCTTCTAGAAGCTTCCTTCTAGAAGCTACCTGCTTAGGGCGCAAGTTAACTAGTTAGGAAGCTTCCTAAGAAGCTTCTTAGATGCTTCTAGAATATTCTAGGCTATTTTGTCTTATTCTCTACTTCGTAAGCTCAACTAACTTCGTCACTAAACTCCATATTGTTACATATTCCCCCGCCGCTAGTTGGTGACGTCCTCGTCGCCAGTGAAGCTTCGAATTCCTTGATGGCCATCTATGCATTCTGGAGGTGAGAAAGAGGTTCCCATGTAGCATCATGAAGGGGATACCCTTTCCAAAGGACCTTGTACTCCGTATGTTGGTGACGGCCTCGTTGAATATGGCGACGCGCAAGGATACGGTCAACTTCGTACTCCTCATGATCATTGATAGGGACAGGAAGAGGGGGAGGTTGGACTCGAGAGGAAAAGGAAGAAGGGTTAGGAACAAAGGGTTTCAACTTGGAAATATGAAAGACAGGATGGATACGCATGTGACAAGGTAAGGCAAGACGATAAGCAACAGGAGAGATAATGTGGGTGATATCAAAGGGTCCTATCCAATTAGGAGCAAGTTTACGAACTTGGGTATCAAGTGGGAGAGGGAGGTTACTAGAGGATAGCATGACTTTATCACCAACTTCAAAGGTGAGATCACGACGATGATGGTCTGCATATTGTTTTTGGCGATTCTGAGCAACAAGGAGGTGAGATTTGGCTTGTTGGAGAGATTGGGATATAGTGGTCAAGAATGTAGAAGTATGAGGAACCTGAGAGGGAGGGGGAGCAAGAAGAGAATATGGAACAAGCGGATCTTGGCCAAAATTGAGAAAGAAGGGAGAAAATCCAGTGCTTGCCTGTTTGGAATTGTTGTAGGCAAATTCTGCAGCTGCAAGACATTCATCCCAGTTGGTATGGTGGACATTGACAAAGGCCCGCAACATATCCTCCAATGTTCGATTGGCGCGTTCGGTTTGTCCATCAGTTTGAGGATGATAGGCCGTGGACAAAGCAAGCTTGGTGCCGAGTATCTGGAAGAGTGCTTGCCAAAACTTCCCGGTAAATCGAGGATCACGGTCGGAGATGAGTACACGTGGCATCCCATGATGCTTGAAGACATTGTCGAAGTAGATTTGTGCTAAGGTTGGAGCATCCACGGTATCACAGGTTGGTGCCAAGTGGATTTGCTTACTAAGCTTATCCACAAACACCACAATTGCCGTGTGTCCTTGTTTTGTCTTTGGCAAGGATGTGATGAGATCCAAGCTCACATGCTCCCAACGAGCGGATGGAATGGCGAGTGGTTGAAGGAGTCCACTCGGCTTCTGGTTGCTGGCTTTGTTCCGTTGGCAACTCTCACATGATCGGACAAAGTCTCAAACATCTCGTGTCATGTTGGGCCACCACCATTGGCGTTGGAGGGTGCCCAAGGTCTTGTCCACTCCCATGTGACCAGCTATTGGTAAATCATGGGCTTCTTGAAGGCGCACAAGTCGAAGATCACCTTTGGTTGGAACATAGATCTGGTCTGCATGGAATAAAAGGCCTTCCTTGAAGGAGAAGGTGTTGAACTCCTTGTCGCGTGCTGTTAGACGACCGTGTACCATTTGGAAGAAGGGATCTTGCTGTAGGGCTAACCGAAACTCGTTATGAATCTTGGGATCAATTGACACCGTTGTAATTGCTGTCGTGATGAGAGGAAGAGACTTCAAATCAGGTCGTCGTGATAGAGCATCAGGGATGACATGGAACCGACCTGGTTTGTACTCAAGTCTGATGTCGAACAATTGGAGTTGCTCTTCCCATCGATGATGTCGACTCTTCATGTGCTCTAGGTGTAAGGTCTGCAACAATGGCTTGTGATCAGTTCGCATGATCACTTGTTTCCCCAAGAGATAATGCCTCCATACCTTGGTGGCATATACCATTGCAAGTTGTTCCCGATCCCGAGCAGAGTAATTTCTTTCCGCTGTATTTAGTCAGCGAGACACAAAGGCAATTGGATGTAGTCCATCTGGAAATTCTTGTTGCAACACAGCTCCAATTGCAAAGTTAGAAGCATCAAAATCAACCACACAAGGTAGTTGAGGATCATATGGTTGAAGAATAGGTCTTGAAGACACCATATGCTTTAACTTCTGGAATGCTTCTTCATGCTTGGTGGTCCACTGGAAGCTCAAGTTCTTTCCCAAGAGGTCAATCAATGGTGCAGCCACGTGAGCATAATAGTGGATGAACCGTCGATAAAAACTGGCCAGTCCATTGAATGCTCGTACTTCTGTAGCATCCTTTGGGGTAGGCCAATCAGTAATGGCCTTGATCTTCTCTTCTTCCATCTTGATCCCCTCTGATGAGATCTTATGACCCAAGAAGGTAACCTCCTTCTGCCAAAAAGCACACTTTGACTTCTTGTAGTAAAATTTCCACTGTCGTAGTCGTCTTAGGACTTCTCACACATGATTCACATGTTCTGCCTCTGTCCTGCTATAGATTAAGATATCATCTAAGAACACCACCACGGACCGATCTAATAGTCCCTCCAACACTCGATGCATCTGATCCATGAAGACTGCTGGAGCATTAGTGAGTCCAAAAGGTAGAACTCTCCACTCAAAATGTCCATACCTTGTGCGAAAAGCAGTCTTTTGCACGTCCTCTCCTTCAATAGGAATTTGCCAATAGCCGCTACAAAGATCCAGCTTGGAAAAGTAGCGTGCTCCACTTAGTTGATCAAGCAGGTCATCGATCCGAGGCAAGGGATATGCATTCTTCACGGTTTGCTTATTGAGCCCACGGTAATCAATACAGAAACGAAGTCCTCCATCCTTCTTTGGAACAAATAGTACCGGTGCTCCCCACGGAGAGGTACTATGTCGTATGAAATCCTTCTCCAACAACTCTGTAAGTGTTGTTCGCAACTCCTCCAACTCCTTTGGTGAGAGCCGATAGATTGGTCTACTCACTGGAGTACTCCCTGGCAATAACTCAATCTTGAAGGGCATACCTCGATCGGAGGGTAATCCCTTTGGCAGATCATCCGGAAACACATCTGCAAACTCCTGAACTATCCGATCAACCATTGCTTGATGCGGCACTTGGCCCTCCTCAGATTGTTCTTGTGCAATCGGCTTGATCCACACCGCGAATACAGACTTATTGTCCTCCAAAGCTTGCTCTATGGCTGCTTCATTCACAAACTTCCCTTCTAGGGACTCATCTCTCTTCCAAGCTTGCTCCATGGTTGCCTTCCTGGCAAACTTCCCATCTTGGGACTCATCTCCCTTCCAGATTCGCTCTATGGCTACCTTCTCGACAAACTTCCCATCTTGGGACTGACTATTCTTAGGTGTCTTACTCAGAGGTGCCAGACAACCTAATCGGAAATTCCTACCTTGGTGTTGTACTTGAATTTGGTGTCGGGTCCAATCAAATTGAACCTTATGACATTCAAGCCAAGGTAGACCTAGAATGATATCATAATGTAGAGGTGCCACTACGAACCTCATACACTCCAAATACTCCTTCCCAATCTTGAAGGTAACAGGATGCAAGGTGCGGAATGCAGAACCCTTTCTACCATCCGCCATCATCAAACTACTTCCAATCACTGGCCTGATAGGAATACCCAATTCCTTTGCCACTTGCATAGACATGCAATTCTCTGAACTTCCAGAATCAACCAAAATTCTACAACCCCGATTAGATATCATACCTTGCAAGTGAAGCAAACTTGCATAGGTCGAGCCTTCAATCCCATTGGAACTAATCAAGCTCCCAGTAGGCGGCTCAAAATCTCCTACTGGGATTCCTCGTTTCCCGGATCATTTCGCTCCACAACCTCCACTTGGGCAACTTGTCGAGGTTGTCCATTCTTGAGTGGACATTCAGCAATGCGATGCCCCAACTGGCGACAATAAAAGCAACCTCCATTTTGTCGTAATCTTTCTCTATATGCTGTGCCAAGTGGTCTTCGCTGGATAGCATCAATCTCCATTGGTACCGGTTCTTCCACTCGTGGTACGGGTAGGTTTTGTGTAGGTCGAGGTCGAGACCAAGTTGTTGCAACTAAGGAATCAAAATGCTCAGCCAATTGCATGGCTTCTTCTACGTTCTGTGGCTCTCGCATGGTCACCTCCAATCTGGTTCGTGACTTCAATCCTCGCACAAATCGATCCAGAACTTCACCTTCTTGGATATCTGGAATTTGCATGATGATATTCTGAAATTGTGTGATGTAGCTTCTCACCGAACCAATCTGCCTCAACTCCGCCAATTTATCTCGTGCAGCTCGGGTGGCATTTATAGTCTGAAATCGACCAAGCATTGCATCCTTGAATTCTGCCCATGTCAAAATTGGTGTAACAATTTGTCGTTTAGCTCTTTCTACTCGGAATCGCCACCAAAGTTTTGCCACGCCATCCAACTGGCTAGAAGCCAAGAGAATTTGTTTCCGCTCGTCTTGAAGATTGGTGGCTTCAAAGTAACGTTCACAGTCAAACACAAAATTTTCCACTGTGCCTGGAACATTCTTGCCTTCAAACACCTTGGGTTTCGGAAATCAAATGCGGTCTTCTCCATCTCGAACTGGCGCTCTGTCTATCTGTTCTCGTCATTGCTGGTCTCGTTCATCCAACAATTGAGTAAGATGCTCAATTTGTTGTTGCATTGCAAGGATAACATCCGGTATTGCGGCCATTGCTACTACCCTAATCCACTACCCTCAATTTATCTAGTTGATTAACACATAAATACAACACGTCCACCGTTCTCCATAAGTCACAACTGGAAGTATCAAGGGTTCCTCTGACACGGTGATCATATGTAGAAAATCCTGCCCAAAGCGTGAGGTGATGAACTGTGTGAAACGATGCTTTGGTAATATCTGGACATGAAAGTCCCAATGGTTTGGCGGAAGTGGATTTGGTGGTCCATAAATTCCATCCATCCCATTCCTGCTCTGATACCAATGTAAAAGACCGAAACCGAGGAGAGAAATAGGAGAATGGAAATTCACATTGGGACACTTGAATGAGGGAAAACTCCGAATGCCTAGCATGAGCTTCGGCCTTGGTATTTATAGGTATCATACAAGTCCCTTGAAGCTTCTCAAGAAGCTTCCTTGAGCCGCTTTCTTGGAGTGCAAGCCAAGTTAACTAGGAAGCTTCTCAAGAAGCTTCCTTCTAGAAGCCGCCTACTTGGCGTGCAAGCTAAGCTAGTTAGAAGCTTCTAGAAGCTTCCTTCTAGAAGCTACCTGCTTAGGGTGCAAGTTAACTAGTTAGGAAGCTTCCTAAGAAGCTTCTTAGATGCTTCTAGAATATTCTAGGCTATTTTGTCTTATTCTCTACTTCGTAAGCTCAACTAACTTCGTCACTAAACTCCATATTGTTACACTTAGTCTTTCACACTCTCTAAAGTATTACAAACAACATCCATGGCTCTTGGACGTCCTAGTGTAGGTGTGATAGGTGGTAATGGAGCATATGATGGACGAGATGCTAGTTAGGCACTTGTTATTACACAAATTGAGTTGAGCATAATGTTGGGGCGGCTCAATTGATTATACACTTCCCTTTGTTCTCAACCAATGACATATTTACATTGGGAGTTGACCTAGCTCAATGTTCCGGTTGGCTTCCATGCTTTGTGAGAGTAAGGATAATGTGGTTCTTGCTTCTAGAGCAGAGGTGGTTGATAGGAGAATTGACTTGGTTGAGGAGCATAGGATCCTTTCAATAACTAGTGGTTTATGGTAGGCAACAATAGTTAAGTTGGAGGAGTTACCAACTAAACATGCTTTTGAGCAAGCTTGGTTCATATCTAGAGTTGTCTTATTGGATAACCAGAGTGTGATTTTCCATTTGGTGGGACTTTCAAGGAAGGTCTATTCACCACAGAGGGTCTTATTAGACTTTGATGCATAGCCCTTGATTTTGGAGAAGGCTGTAGTTGTTGGTCTTGAGCTACAAAATACCAATGTGGAGAAATATCTATTCAAATCTAGACATCTTTAGGAGGTGGTTCTACATAGTACATCATCTATGGAGAGCTTATTGTCCAGATTCAACCTGGTCATCTGATTGATAGTTTTGTGGTGAGAGCTCATGCCATTGCAACAATAGCAAAGTCATATGATGTGCCAATTGGTAGAGCAATGTTATATCCCATGGGTTTTAGTATTGACTTTTGTGAGGAGATAGCCTCCTGTATGCTAGGTTGGCAATCAGGTGAGGGATGGGTATATTACCTACTATTACACTTAAGTAGTAGTAGTCTTGGCTCATATTTTCAAGGACCATATCAATTTCAGCTTTCAATGATTTTGTTACTTGGACTAGTGACTTAGTGGAGAAGAATACCCATGTGGAGAATACTCTAGCACCAAAGGAGATCACTCAGATTCGGAGTGCAAGTGGGATTTTTCTATCTATCTTGGATGTTCTATTGTCGAGTTTTGAGGAGGCATTACAATAGCATGCGGATTTGTTGATGAAATAGGCTTGGAGTGGAGCTCTTGTACCACCAGGAGACCAATGTGACGATGAGCCTCTAGAGTCTTTACCTTGTCACCTTTGGACACCACACTCATTGCTTGGTAGTATCTAGTACAGGGAGTATGTCTATTGGAGTTGTTTGGTGGGATTAGCATTGGACTAGCTATGGTATTATAGGCAAGTATACAAGTCTAGAGGTACTTGTATTGGAAAGAGATAAGATTGCTAGGCAAGTCTCTTTATATCATATGGCACACTTGGCCTATTGGTATCCTAAGTTGTTACCAAAGTCAATAGTTGGGGGCTACTTGAAGACCCTACTAATAAACATTTCCTTGTTGGAGGTATAGGATTTGCGGAGACATGGTCCCACTCATTTGGTAATTTGTGTATAGCCATTATCAAGGATATACCCATGCTGGCCAAGGTCAAGGTCAAGGTCAATAGGACCCCATTCTAGTGTGTTTTGGGAGATGTTATGTATACTACAACACCTCCAAGTTCATCAGTCTATTTCTCCAACCTACATTTTGGAGAATGTCCCTTTGATGGGTGATTCTTGTATAACGGTGGTAGCAAGTACACATCAAGTCCATTCTTGGATGGGACTTTCCGTGTTGTTGGATGTAATGAGAATGGGATCGTGAATACATCATCTTTGTCCTTGGTGGACAAACCTCTTACCTAGAGAGGTTCTATAGTGTGCTTATGATGGGATTTAGTGATTTGACCACCTTATATTTGATGATATTGTGGATGTTGGGCTCCAATCTCAAATGGTGGTAGTGGTGGATAGGTCACCTATGGCAACGGTGAACCTTGTTGGATAGTCCTAGGCCGCATTACTCACTTATGAGTTTCCCAAGCTCCCATGCTTTTGAGAAGGAAGTCCCAGACTTATTTAGGACTCATAGTTACCATAGTTGGTGGAGCACAACGTCAATGAGAGGGAGTAGCCAATGGATTTTCATCTGGTAAAACTTCTATTATAGCCGTGTTAGAGATATCTATAATATTCCAAGGACAAGAGAACCCCCAAGAGAAACACAAAGCTTCAACATTCAATACTCCAATGCTCCAAAGGAGCACCTTGTCTTGATTATATAGCAAAGAGGATCTCCTTAGAGGAAGCTCCATCCTTGGATTAGATATATGGCTTGGTGATAGGTCAGCAAACTCCACCCTCAGATTAGTTGCATGGATGAGTGGCATGTTGGTCCTTGTCCTATATGGTTGGTCAAACAAGTTCGACTAGAAGGAATCTTTAGATAAGCTTCTTGTAGGAAGCTCAAAATAGCATGGGTGATGTACTATTGGGAAGCTCTAAATATGACAATAGTGGAGAAGAAAGGATGTCATTCCCATGCCCAAAGGGGTGGGATTCTTTCTACTTTCAAGGCCTAATTCATTGGTTTAGCCCTCTTAAATTGGCTCTAAAGTTTTTAAGGTGTTTTGGTTCTTGCCCTATTAGTGGAAGTACCTTTTTGGTGACCCCTCTATCTAATCTATTTAGTCCATCATATATTACATCCTTCCAAATGTTACTAAGCCAATTTCCATCTCTAAATAGTGTGTCTAGCTAATGGTATTATAGCATCTAAGCATCAGGTGTTAGGTTAAGCTATGGACTTGAACTATTTGACTTGGATTGGGAGCCTTGGCTTGGCAAAGCAGCATATGATGCATTTGATAGGCATCAACACTCAAACACTTGTGATCTTGATGCTTATTGAGACAATTCAAGCACATGTTAGGGGCAAAATACCGAGTGGACATGGTATTATTCTTGGGAGCCAGTCGATGACTACTAGTGAGAGTGGTCTACTTGAGAGTGGTCTACTAAACCCTAAACCCTAAACCCTTGGTCTACTTGGGATGCAGCTAGAGGAAGTATGGAGCTTGCAGCCAAAGTAGAGAGAGTTTTTTGTGTTGATGTTGGGGACTCTAATAGTTGGGAGCATGACATTACTATTCCCAAGGTGTATTATCATTAGCTAGACATATTGTCTAAAGGTAGAATTGGGCTTGGTAATATTTGGAAGGATATTATATATGATGGTCTAAGTTGACTAGATAGAGGTGCTACCAAAAGAGTACTTCTACTTATAAGGTAGAGGTCAAAAATTGAAAAATTCCTCACCCTTTGAGGAGAAAGGTGTTACCTTTTCCTCTTATGTTTGTCTTATCAAGAGCTTTCTATTTTGAGTTTCTTACATGAATATTCCCTAAAGATTCCCTCCAATCAAACTTATTAGACCAACCTGATAAGAAAAGGACCAACATATCACCAATCCATGTATCTCGATCCAATGATAGAGTTCTCTTTGAAGGGATCTTCTTTGCTACATAATGAAGACAAGGTGCTCCTTTGGAGCATTGGAGTATTGAGGGTTGAAGCCTTGTGTTTCTTTTCTTGCATTTCTCTTGGGAGTTCTCTTGTCCTTAAAACATTACACAAGGACACGATGTAGCAACCAATTAGTATGTCTTCCACTCTTACATCAGTTACAAAGGATACTTGGGAGCTAAACATTGGATCCAAGCTTATAAGAGGGGTAAGGTACAGAGTTTAGAGGTTTTTGAGGAGCTACATGAGTTATTTTGTTTTCAATATGAAAGATTTTGGTGCTCTAAAATGACTTAATATTTAGATTGAGCTTACTAGTGATACACCAATTTTTTACCATCCTTACAAATAGAGAGCATTGATTAAAGCCGGAGTAGAGATTTAATAGAGATTTCACATAAAGAGTATGCTTTAGCTATATTGATCCCAACAAAGAAAGATATGCATAACAACTACATAGATAGGTAGATATGTGGAGATTACTAGCCTATTAATCAACAGACTTGGTCTGATTTATATCCTATGCCTACATTGGAGGAGATTTTTGATGCAATTGGGCATGCAAAGGTCTTCAAGACTTTGGATCTTTGAGCATGATATCATTAGTTGCCAATTAGGAAGTAGGACAAGTCCAAGACAACACTTTTAGTTATTGATCCTCATGTTAAGGATGTATTATATCAATGTAAGTTCTTACCATTTGGATTAAAGAACTCTCTTGCCAAGTTCTAAAGGGATAGAATCTTAGCAAGATGGATTTTGCTCAATATTATATTGATGACATTTTGGTCTATAGCACTATTGTGGAGAAGCATGAGAAATATTTGTTGGAGGTGTTTGAGAGGTTGAGATTGAATGGACTCAAATTACATTCTAGGAAGTGTAGATTATTCCACAAGCAGTGAGTATTTGGGTCACACTATCTACCATGGAGGACTTGGTGTTCAATAGACCAAGGTGGAGGTTATTGCATGTATTCCTCAACCTACGGATGTGAGTAGAATGCAAACATTCCTTGGGTTAGCAAAATTCTATCACCAATATGGTAGAGGATTTAGTGCCATTGCCAAGGCCTTGATGAAGCTGACCAAGCTTACACATGAGTGGTGTTGGGGAGATTAGCATGAGAGAGCTTTAATAGAGGTCAAGGAGAGGTTTAGATCTGCCCTTATTCTTAGAAGACAAATCAAAGGATAACCATGTTAGGTTCATATGGATTGGCATACATTGGGGCTTGGAGCAATGCTCATTAAATAGGATGATGAAAAGAAGAAGTTTGTGGTGGCCTATGCTAGTTTTTCCAACAATTCAATAGAGATGAAGTATAGTTCATATGAGGAAGAGTGCTTGGCAGCAATATGGACAACACATTTTCAATATTACTTATTTGGTGACCTTTCACTCTCATCATTGATCATCAACCACTTCAGTGGTTGATGGAGTCCAACAAGCATTTAAGGTAGTTTGCACAATAGGCTTTGATTTTACAAGAGTATGATCTCACAAATATTCATAGACTTGGAGTGGTGAACTATGATTTAGATGGGTTGAGTAGAAACCCATGTCCCAACCAACAAGATCAGACTGGAGCATGTTGCCATGGTGAGATGAGGAGATGGTGCCAAGGAGAAAGACCGTGTCCTTTAGTGAGCTAGGCAGTTTAGATTGGAGCTTAGATACCTTCTTTGTGTATGGGAGGATGGTAGAGTGCAAGTAGTACCACTTCCATCTCTAAGACTAAAGTTGGTACGTCATGCTCATAATGAACTAGGACATTTTGGAGTAAAACATACATATAATTTACTCCAAAGCCATTATTGGTGGTTTGGTATGCAAACTAATGTACAACAATTTGTTGCAAAATGTACAATTTGTGACCAAGTTAGAGCATCATTTAATGCTCCTACACCATAGTTACAGCCATTACCTATCCTAGGATTGGGTTACCATTGGATTTTGGACTTTGCTAGACCTTTACCATTGATTGTGAGACATCATATGTATGTTTTGGTTAAAGTGGAGCACTCTTCCAAATGGATTGAGTCGGTGGCACTTGTTGATAAGTCCAATGAAGGGACAACTTATTTGTTCTTGGATCGGGTTCTTAGTCATTTTTGGTGCACCACTTGAGGTTTTGAATAATTAAGGTATAGAGTTTTTGGGAAGTTTTAGGTCTTTTGTGACAAGGCCTTGATTGATTATTGTACTACCTCCCTACATCACCCTAAGACAAATGGCTTAGCAAAGAGAGTGGTTCAAATGGTGAAGAGAGGATTGCATAAGTATAGTTTATAGAGAAGTCACTTGGGAGATTGGGATCTCCAATTACCTTGGTTGGCCATGGGCTATCGGTTCAGCTGGTAAGCCTCCTTAGCATCCCTCTCTCCTTACTTTCTACTCTATAGACAAGATCCAAAATTACCTATAGCCATTCATCATGATGTTATTCTAGTTTTGGACTTGGATGATCTAGACATATGGGTGAGCATATGTTCTCAATTGGTAGAGATCCTTAAGAGAGTGATGCGAATGGCCTTTGAGAACTTAGCTATTGCTCAGCATAGGGATACCTTACACTATGCTACTATTCAAGGTGGGGGTAATAGATTCTTGATCCATCAATTTCATCCAAGTGGCTATGTATATCTATAATAGATTGCACTAACAACACTTGATGTAACTACATGTCGCACTATCTTGAGAATGCACAACATTTTTCCTTCCAAAGTCTTCATGTTAGAAGGACATGATGATATATTTTAGAAGGAACATGTGTGCAATTGTATGTTATGCTACCTCCCAAACATTGATGGCATTATGGACCCAAGCTTAGCACTTCTAAGTGCAGGCTTGCGGTGTATGTTATGTGGCTCTTTTGGTAGATGTGCTGCTATGTTGGTGTGTGAAATATTTTCAAGAGGATGGCTTATGGCATGTTTGACTCCTCCCCTCATGATGGTTCCTTAAGGACAATAGTTATATCCTAGATGTCCTTGATTTATAGCTAGTTCATCCTTTATGTGGTATAGATTGTAGACAAGTGACTAACAATAGGGCTCAATAGCACTCGGCTCTTGATCTTTCCACACCAAAGGGCATATCATCATATACTTGGAGTAGATGGCTATCTGGAGCTAGAGGGACCTAACTGCCAACTAGGAGAGCAATTGTGGCACTTTAGAGTTCATGTATGACTTATGTGTGAGTTGTGCTTTAATAGTATGTGATATTGACAATGGTTTATGCTGTATAGCAATGTACATAGGCATGATAACTATCATGATATTTGTAGTGCTAAAGTTAGTTTGCTCAGACGTTGGAGTGGTAGTGTTGGCAATCATAATTATTTTGGTAGTTGATCTTGGACTACTTGATGATGGCCAGATTTCATGTTAGAACTACTGATCACATGGTGAGACCCACCGTCACTTGCACCATCAGATGTACCATCAATGGCACCATTAGGATTGGAGACCTAGGTCAAGTAGAGTGGTATAGTTTAAAGTGAAGCTCTAGAGAGGTCACTTCTTTGATGTTGAGCCTTTGAGTTCTTGGCTATGGTGGATAGAGGCCGGCAAGTGTCATATAAAGTCTCTTAGCTAGAGTGGGTGTGGCTTTATTGTAATGAATGCTTGATTGTTGGCAAATTATTGAGTGGAGGATTGAGTACAAAGCTGATTTGAGTATGATTCAAGTAAAAGAGTTGAACTTATTATTGCGGCACTTTAGAGTTCATGTATGATTTATGTATTAATTGTGCTTATATAGTGTGCAATGTTGACAAAAATGTATGTTGTGTAGCAATGTATATATGCATGACATAGAGTTTCTAGGGGATTTTATTCTAGATTAAATTAGGGTGGGACTTCCATCTTGGACTTTGCATAGTTGAAATGAGTTGGTCTATAAGAGATGTCAAAAGCCTTTTGGCTTGATCAAGTTAGGTGATCTTTGATAAATAGGTGGTAAAGGTAGATAGATTTGACTTGACCTTGGAATATATTGTAATTTTAATTAGATTATAGATTCAAAAAGCCTATGCTCAAAAGCTTTCAAGGAGGTATATGAGGCCATAAACCTAGGTAAAGGCTCACAAACATAATTTAATTTGAGTAAATAGATTTTACCAAGTTACAAAAGCACTTACAAGTATACATTTGGTGAATATATAAGGAGAGGCTTAAGAGAGAAAAGATATCAATCATTTAGTGAGCTTGGAGCACAAAATGAGTAAGGTAAATGAAGCTTTGTGAGTACTAGCTATATCTAACAAGCAAAGAGTGAGGTTTATTACTTGAGAAGCACATTTTTATAGTTGTTGGAGGAACCTTTAACTCAAAAGGACCCCTATGATAAGTAATAATGAAGTACCTTCTATGTTGAAGTTGGTGAAATCTTTCATTATGAATTGTTTCAAGAAGTTATAGCACAAGAACTGATTTAGTGAATGAATACAGATTTTGAAAGTGAGTGATGGATTTCATTTTGAGTTGTTAACCTTGATGGTGCTTGATACCAAATTTTCTTTCTTTTAGCAAGTAATGCTTATATGAATTGTCACTAGAGGTATCTCTAAGGTAAGAAATAGATATATATTGATGTTGCACTATTCCCATTTCCAAACTAGTGTAGAGGAAAGGACCTAATGGGTTAGAAGCTCATTTTCATCCAAAGATTCTTTTTATTTGTTAAGTTTATGATATTTTCCTTTCAAATTTACAAAATCTCCTTTTCCTTTGTCTCATCATTTTCCTCTTGTTTTTTTTTAGGAAACTAGCTATTGCTTAGTTGTGCTTACTCTATCATGCAATGTAGACCAATAGATTGAGCAAGATCTTATTGAAAAGGAAATACTTATTACTATTTTTCTGGGAAGCTGAGCTAACATTAAGATGTTTTTGCATCATCCTTAGCTTGCTAACCTTTCCATGTCGATTGGTTGTGTGTTGTACAATACGGTAATTTTTTGGGATCTACAATGCACATTGTGCAAGGAACTTGTTGTTATTACCTTGGAAGAAGAAGATGTTTCCCAAGTGAAGAAGACAACTTATGCTTTTCATGCAGTGCAAGATAGCAAAAATAGGTGTTATATCTCAACTTGCATGCATCTTTGCTCATGAGACTCTTTCATAGAATTCTAGAACTTTTTCTACCACAATTTGAAGGATATGAAGGCCTATTTTCTTTAGTCATTGAGTAAAAGTAGATAGAAGTTGAGTAGATGGATGCATCTTTGAGGTCCTGTTGGAACTCAACATGGTTATTTTCAAGAACCAAAGATTGAGCTACAAAAGATAACCTTTGACTATCATAATGTATTTGATGAGATGATGAAAATCAAAATCCATAAATTTGGAGGTCCAAAGATATGGAGCTCATAATAGATAAGATCAATCAATATCACTTTTGGTAGCCAAACATATATGTAAACTCATATTGAAACACAAAAGGCTCATCTTGGTGGTTGATAAAGATGAATATTTGACCAAGGCTGACTGGATTAACACCCACTAAGGATTTTGCTATTCTATATTGTGGATGCGAGCTCAAATTTTATTGAAACTCAAAAAACTGATCTTGGTGGTTGATAATGATGAATATTTGACAAACATTGATTGGATTAACATCCACTAAGGATTTTGCAATTCCATACTGTGGATGGGAATAATAGTAGACTAGTACGGTAGAAGTTATTGCAAGCACATACAAGTACTTACCTCCACATGGTCTTCTACTTGGTCAAGATGTTTGTTAGGTTGACCAAGCTAGCGGAGAGCATGATAATAACACAAACAAGCAAATCCAATAAAGAGATACATTTAGATAGAAGATCAATTGCTTCCATAGCAAGATCAAGGAAAGTAATTTTGTATTTGGTTTGACTTTCACATACTTTATAGAATAAAGCATATAAAAGTTAAAGCAATTTTGTATGTGATTTTTATGTCTAATGGTAACAATTGGTAATTTCCATTTGGCGCTAGGTGAGATCTAAATATGCAAAATATTATGTTTTGTAAGTGGGAGAAGAAATTTTGCAAAGTAAAAAATTGGTTGGTAGAAGCAAAAGATGCCAACACTCCTAGAATATAAAAGAAGATGGACATGAAGTTGACTTTGTGGAGACCTCTCAAAACTTAAGTGTCTTTTTTGCAAATTGAGGTCAAGCAATTGAGCTTGGATGGGATAGCCATTGAGGTATAGTGCTTGCATTCATGATAACATTCCATACTCCATTGTAATAGTTAGACTGTTAGACTCTTTTCCTAGACTCTTGGTAAGTTTGTAAGTTTCTTATTTGAGTTTGCATCTTTTGAGTCAAATTGTAGATTTTAGATTAATGATTGATTCTCAAATTTGTATGTGAGCTAAAGATGGGGTAGTATTGTGTTCCTATATCGGAAAGACCTCCAATAATACATGTGATTTTGCTTATTGAGTAAAGAATTTGTGAAGAACAACATAGGAGACAACAAAAGATGTACCTCATGACAAAGATATTGAACATCTAGATTGTGGGAGTAGAAATTTCTCAAGATTTTTGCAATATCTTTTGTGGATATGTACAATAGAGTGAAGCTTCAAGTTACTTTCCAATAAAAAGCTCTTATCCCAAAGGTTAACAAGAGAGAGAAAAAGGAGAGACCAACTGTAGAAAATAACATTGTTGAGGATGCAAGCAATGAGGTAGACTCTTCAATTAAGATTTCTCTTTACTTTTGCTACATTGAATGGATTGATGTGAATACAATTTTTTTCAATCTTTTTGCAAATTTCCAAATATTATCAATGCAGTAATGTGTAGAGCTATGTGCATAAGACTTCCAAACTCTTATTTATTTATAGTTATTAATTATGGAATCATTCAATTATCCCATAAGTTAATCCAAAATGTTACTTTCAAAACATACATTTAAATAAGAATACTTATCTTGTACAGATTTCTGATGCAAAATAAATTCAAAATCCATTTTTTTTATATAATACCTTGACATTAAAAAGTTGTGTAGCTTGTAACCTAGAATGATGACTTGGGTTTGTGGATGTAATCTTTAGAATAAAAGGCAATTTACATCCTTTTCTAACTTGCAATAAAATTGAGTGCATCCACATCTTACGATTTGCCATACAAGGAGAGCCTACTAAAGTCCATGATGCCATTAGAGATTTTGTAGCCTAGATCCTATGATAAACTTGCTCATAGGTTCAGATTGAGCTATGGATGGTCCTACCATGCCCACCTCATTGGAAGGTGCGGACAAATATTGTAAAGTTTAGGGATGTCCGACCTATGTGTATAATGTGGCGGTGGAAAAAACCCACTTTGACTAGAGTCCTTGGCACAAGCTAGCATCATGGTAGGAGCCACAACAATCATCCCCACCAGAGGAAGGAAGACCACTATGCCCCATGGCTTGCCTCCTACACCTTAGTCGCTCTAGCAATGGAGATTTTTGGCCACCTCCACCATCAATTTGATGGTCTCTTTTGAGAGGTGGCACAGTGCTCATTATAGAGGAGAGGAGCTTGGCTTTCTCACAGGCCATGCTCACCTCTTATTTTTTGCAGGGTGTCTTCGTCACCCTATAGAGATCATAAATTCTAAGTCTTCATTGATAGGCATCAGTAGTGAGTACTCCCGTTCTATTGACGGCACTCCACTCACCTTATCCTTGGAGGATCTTTATCACCCCTTGCAATTACAGGTTCCTATATCACTCATTTTACATAATTCCAGTGTAGTTTACTCTACATGCTTTGTTCTTTTGCCACGGGGTATAGGGCTTTGTCTTTGCCCATCTGCACACTTTCATAGGTCTTGGACTCTTCCTCTCTTATTGCACTTGTATTCTTTTTTTGCCTTTTCCTTCAGTATATCTTGAGCCTGTTGGCCATTTTAATTTGGTTCTGCTGTCGACCATGTAATATGAGAGCTAGGAAGGTTTATTTAAACCCCGGTACGCCATCAGACTGGGAGAACGTTGGATGTTTAGACACATGTATGGTTTGTCGGATCCATGTTCTAGTGAATGTGATACATTCAAAATTAATCGTAAGACCGCGAGCGAGTCTTTACTGACTATCGAATGCGATGATCAAAATTTGAAAATGTACTTTATCAACTGTAAAAAGGCAAGATTGTTAAATGTGCTGGTTGTCCTACAACCTCAACATTGTGGTCTTTCGGGACTCGGATGAAAGATTAGCTCAAATCATCGTTGTCAGCTTTGAGAATGCTGGTGATCCCCATGGTTTAATTTCTAAAATCTAATGGAGAAAGAGATAAAGTAAAGAAAAGCGGCTTTGATAAGAAAATGCATGCTTGGAAGTTGGGGACTTAAGGGTTGAAGTAAAAGTTGTTCGACGTCTAATCTCCAAGTACTCAAGAACATCAATGTATTCTTCTAGAGTGGTTCCAAAGAATATTCACAGTTATAAACAGCATTTTATCATATCCCATGTATGAGAGTACACCATGCCTCCTTAGTTCTAGTACTGCACTATGTACAACATGCTACTCTAAATTTTTCATATTGAGAAGTATCATCTTATCTTATCTACAGTACTGTGGTTAGATTACTGTGTGCATATAACTTGGTGATGGATCTCACATACGCAGACTGAAGTCAAGCCCATCCAGGCTTTCTACAACTCTGTTGCTAGGAGGGGAACAAGTGGGTAATAACTACTCAAACAATGCTTCACGTTCACTGTTTCGTGTTAGCTCTAATTGGAACACCAACAAGAGGTTAAATGAAACTGTATCATACAAAACCAACTCTCTTGTGTTCATTGAAGTGGCACTACACTACAAAGTACATTTCTAACATCGTACGATGTTCGAAGCACATCGATATAATTCAGCTATAGTAGTGGATAGCTGTGGATGCGCATGAATAAAGCCAACCTAAAGACATGATTTAAGGCGCTGATGTCCTACTTCTCGACACCAGGTCGTGTAGTTGTGAACGTGTCTGTAAACTGGACATACGATTACGGTTACATCAATATGTTTATTGCGGGCAGAGATGCCTACGGCCCCGTACATTGTAGTACGGTGGTTGTAGAGGTAGAGTCAACCTTGTGGGATGAATAAGAATCAATATTTGAGAGGCAAGACAAATCTAATCAATGTAATTTGCTATAAATTGATCAGTCAAATTAAATGAATGTTATAATAAAAACATAAAACATAAATTTATTATATGAAAATAATACGAAAATATGAAATATTTTCATATTTAGATATATGAAAATAATGTAATATATATTTGAAATTTTAAATGATATTATTCTAAATGTTTTAATTTATTTTAAATGAATGTTTTAAATATTTTTAAATATTTTTAATTTCATATTCTAAATATATTATACAAATGACACTAGCTAATACGATAATAATATTTAATTATTTTCCCGGTTCCTTTATCCCATGGAGTATGACTTGTAAGGTTTGATAAGGTCTTGCGGTCGTTTCGCTATCGGGGCAAGTATTTCACCTCAAGTATTAGACCTCTTTCTATATAATGGATGGATTTGCGTAGTGGCGGACAGTACACGCTTGAGAACTTTTTGTACATTGCGTCAAACGTTCGAGTTTGGATTTCATAGTACTCCAGATATACTACCCTGGTACCAAAGTTACAGTACACTGCAGCTATGACCTTAAGGAGGCTCATATTTAGCTTGACTGCAGTAAGATTTTCTATATCTGTGACGGTGAAACATCTATTTTACAACCTGAACACTGTCGGTAAAGGGTTCGAGTCGATAAGACCTGTGATTCATGACGGACTTCGAAACGTATGCTTGGATGAGGGTAGTAAAAGATGTATGATGTTTCGCTGCAACCTAGCCTCACAATAATGTGCGCGTTAACTTAGCCTAGTGTACAAGAGGGTTCTGCCTTGAAGCAACGTACCTTGTTCTTCAGCACATGAATACCTTATAAGGTCCACTTTGTAACTACTGTATATTTGGTTTGTTGTTTCACTCCAAAAGTTTGTGTAAGTGAGCTAGATGGGATGACGGTTCAAATTGTTCATAGTTTGATCTTGAAAGTTGATTCTGTTGTTTGGAAGAAGAATTAGCAACTAACACAGCTACTCTACAATAATCCCGACTAACAATGGAGACTAGCATAGACGTAGAGTCCACATTGTTCATTTCATGTGTGAAGTCTGTCATCGTTTGATCGGACACAATCAGTTCTATTCGATTATAGACTCTCTGCCAACGAGGTAATTATATCCACTTTCCAGTGACATCCTGCCTAAGCGCAAAGGAGAAACAAGATTGCATGCCAGTTATTGTCTCAGTGCAAAACAATGCCAAGTTAGACGAGTGCAAAACAATACAGACTGTCCGTCTCGTGTATCTTCACTCGTTGTGAAGACAACAAATTATGCCCAAGCTGATTTAGGGAGCGAATTCAGAGAAAGACTGAACCGACTGCGGACCCCACACCTACCCCCAAACGTAACACGTGGCCCGATGTGGCACCATGAACAATAGCTGGCACGGATGAGTTCGTGCTGGCAACGAGTATTCTTGTCGTGTCTGTGAAGTCCAGTTCCACCATAGAAGTGGGGCGCTTGTCAAGGCTTCAAGTGGGGCGGTGAAGTTTTCGCTAACTTGGGGTCGGACAAGTCGAAGTGCCAAAGATTAGGGTCAGTTAAGTCAATCTCTGGATTCAATTACAAGCTACTCTCGATAATTGCAAGTCTTGATAAGTGCAAAGGGTTTGGCTGGGAAGAAAAACAAAAGAGTAATTGCACTCTTCGTAAATGCAATGACCCCGGATAGATGCCCAGTACAGGTAACTGTATAACTGTAATTGTACGTGTAATTTGCTTCAATGAAAATATTTTATATTCTAATTTAAAATTTTAAAAATCGCAGTATAAATATTTTTAGTCTCCATCCTACCTAAAACGTTGTCCTTATTCATTCCTTGAATCTCGATAACGACAGTTAAAAAACAATTTGCACTTGTGGATTTTTTGGATAACTGCAAAACCTCCCTATATGCAGTCTCGGGCCGGAACGGAGCTTATTGCACGTACTGAGTGTCTACTGTATAATACACATCATGTTTTTGTCCGACTTTACCTGTGAAAGTATATGGCGATCCTTTGTAGTGGTGGATGCTCTACTTAGTCAGGTATACTACGTTCGAATGGAACTAACTACTTGATGGTGACTCTTGTGGAAAGCGTATCGTTCCGGGCAAATCCGTCAGAGACTTTTACCCTTATGGCCCGACGTTTTATACGAAAGGCGTTCTCTTGCTCAAGCGTTAGTCTATTATTTCAGTGTTAGTCTATTTCGACCTGAATTGAGATTTCTTCCCTTCGGCTAGATACTGTAATTGGTTATACTTATGCTTGAGCTGTCCACACGGTTTCCAAAACCGTACATTTGTGCTAATCCTCTGGTGTTAACAGGAATGACCACGATGTTTTTGGAGTTAGTTGTAGTACTAGACTACCCCTTGACGTTTATGTATCAGAACTATTACAGTACCTCAAATTGTTTCTTCGCAGGTCATACCGTCTAAACAAACGCATAGTTTATTCAGTCCGCCCATTCTTTCCGTGGAGAAGACGTCTTAACAGACTTACATAATCAAAATACCAGAATAAACTTATGAACGAGATCTCTGACCTAATCTTGACATCATATTTGACAGTTCTACTGTTTGTCCCCGGGTTGAACAATGATTATATCATCGCTATCCTAGGGGCAAGCTTAGGTAAGGTTCAAACGATCATTTACCCTTGGTGTTCTCTTGACGAGACAGAAGTGCTGGCCAATCGAAGCACCCTTTTTAGGAATATACCATAAGCTCCATGCACAATCGATGGATGTACACATATAATAGAAAGAATACTCTAAGACGGATTGAACATAGCTATGAACAATGAACTGTACGAAGCTGGGCTATGAATTTATTTCTTCTTGTGGTGTTTAAGTTACCGTGTAGTGAAACTTTAGGGAACCACAATAGTGTGGACGAATGGCACCAGTACGAACCAATGCCACCAGTATGGATCCTCCTTCAAACTTGATCTGGAGAAGATGGTGGGTTGGACTCTACCCTACCACCTTGCACTACGGATTTTACGGATCCAGGGTAGTTGGCGGAAATTAAGATCGATATGTAGGTGAAAGCTTCGAACGTGTAACCTTAACTAGAATGAAAGTTAGAGACCGAAGGTAAAAGAACTGACATATGAGTGAATACCGTATCTTATGTAAGGAGGAACCATGAGTGACGAAGGTGAATTAGTGTCGTCAATGGAAGGTCGGACTGACATCCGAGGAAAGGCCGTACTATGCGAGAAGTGCAATATGCATGTGCGTTGCTCTGGTACAGATGGGCCTATCATTCAGTAGCTCCAGCTCAAAATTGAAGTCATATTCTCAAATCACGGAGGAATTTGAACAGAATGCAACCGACAGCGGACTTGTTAAATTAACCAAAGAACCTAGAACTTGAGGATTAAATTAAAATTCGGCTTGTATATAAAATGTTCCAACCATGTATGAACACTATATATTCGCTGATTGCACCTGTGTACCCATACTTCAATCAGGAAGAAAGCTAGAAAAAGGATGAAATCTGCAACAAATAAGCTACAGTAGATTGCCTGACAACAACAGGAGGATAAATACAAACAGAAGCACATCATACCAGAAGCACAAGGTAGTGCGTGGAGTAGGCATCACTTAGAAGAGTAAACGTAGATTTGATGATCTCTTAATAGGATTCTTCGTGCCTTTTCATCTCATCATTCCGTTGATATGCTAGATTTTTGTTGAGATATGTTAAGGGCTGTAATCAAGTAGCCGAATATCTGGACAAACGATTTACTTCCATTTGGCGGTTGCCTAGCATAGGTTCCTATTTTACCATGATGTAAAATTTCCTTCTGGTTTGTGCATAAAGTATGTACCCGTAACGCAACCACCTTGTGACATATGCTTATGTCGAGGAGGTCCCTCCGAAGTAATTTCCACCCCTCATGATCACCAGCACCGAAGATCGCAACCATGTAATAAACTTAAATGTGGGGATCAACTAAGGTCCGGAGCTGGTTAACGTTCGTTAACTACAATCATAGTGCTGCAAAAGTTAATTATAAGATCGTGGGATAGCTGTTGAGAATTCCCAGAAAGGAACGCTTGGTGTGTTTACATCAAGCCTTCTTTTCTGAACCTCTATAGTGAAGGTCCTTGCATAACTTGTGTGGGACATGCTAATGCCTATAGTCGAAACTCCTAACAAGTATTGCACAGAGAAGATAGCAACCCAAGGTAACAAATGGACTTTGAACAACCAAATTACGTTAGTGGCATGGTTGCAAACCATAATCTGGCGTGCATGCTGGAAAGTCATTGCAACCATGCTGAGAAAACACGGGGATTACAGATCGGGGATTGCTGTTCAGCAAGAGCCTGTAGTTCCTGCTGATACTGGAGTCCTACATCGTCGTCAAACAAACTTCAAAGTGTCCATATGAGAAGGAAGGTCGTGTAATTCAGTCTTGTCTCCCACAATCTTTTCATCCCTGTGATTCCATCGTGTTGTTTGAGTATGACCGATTGGTACTTTACAGGAGGGGACGCAGAAATCTGTGTACATAGCTGGGGTCCAGGAAGTGCTAGTTTAAGCTCTCTAGGACTAACAATGTTGTGGCTGATCTCCTCGTTGAGGTTGGCACACAGGAAGGAGGGAGAACGAGGCCTGATGTTCTTACAGAAAGAGAGTTGTTGGGATGCCATCATCGCTGAGAATTAACCTTTGTACCCTCAATGAGGTAAACAGTCAGTCGCGTAACGAGAAAGAGCGAAGCTCAGTCTGCCGCTGTAACTTGACTACTACCGGGAATCAATCTCTGCATATTCATGCACTCCTTCTATTTGATAAGGAAGGCAGAAGGGGACAAGCAGCCCTGTGTTTGTATCATCGGTTGAAATGCACTCCAGCCAAAAAGCCCATACTGAACCCGAGGCAGTGTGTCCTGAGAAGGCTACTGTTCTTGCAGACACAGAAATGATTGACAGACGTGACAAACAACCTGCAGTGACCTTGAGCAACCGCAAGAAACGGACGTAAGATGTCAAGACAACATCATCTTATCTTGCTTTCCTTCAACTTTCTTTGAGAGCGTAGTATTTCCTGAGATGCATAGTGTTGTTGGCTTTGCTGTTCAAGGCTTTGGTGTTGAAACTAACGGCAGCCAAATTCCAATGGTGAATGACACATTTCCATGCAATATTTATCGCGTCTGATTGTCCTTTTGGACTCGATTTCAGTGAGCGAGATCAAATGATTCTTGGTTAATTGCCGAATCGCAAACTTTAGTTTATAGACAATATATGAACATATCCTCCAATAACATTGCTTTATAAACTGATCCTTAAACTTAAAGAAAGAAACTTCTTGGAAGCAAAATAAGAAATATGTCCTGTTCAAAAAAGCACCTTTACTTCATGGTGGATTTAGTAATCAGGTATCAAATTAGGAAACATATATGACAACTTTTTCAGTTTCTTATAAAATAAACTTCTCCTTTCCTTCACAATGCAATAATTTTACTCTTTACTGTACACTATATTATATCTAAATAAAATATTAATAAATCCTTGGGAAAAAAATTGAATTGGAAATCCATATAAAATCACAATTTTCTCGTTTTAAATATATCTCTAAATGTTTCATATGCATACACACTATGTACTAGTATTAACAAATACTGGGCAGTTAATAATCATCTAATATGTTAATACTAGGCCGGCAATTTTAATAATCATTTAAATCATCAATAGTATCATCATTCTTGTAGATGAGCGTGGGACATAAAAAGAAGATGATCATGAATTTCGGAACTAGGTAGACACTATGAAGAAAGGGAAATTATCTCTTGATTGAACTGATCTAATGAATAACTTCTTAAAGAACAAGAATCGACCTGCTCTTGAAAATTGAGCTAGCTTCTGTTAGAAGAAGATAGAACTTTATCCTGACGTTAGGTTCCTTTCTATTTTAACGCAAGAAAATTTCAGCGTCTCGGGGTAGTTAGTCCAAAGGACTAACTGACAATACCTACCTAAAGCTAAATATAAAGTGCCAAAATTTTAGGAAGTAGCTACAGAAGAAATTGCCTACTCTATTTCCCTTTCAGAAGATAGAGTCATCTAAGAGCTTAGGTTAAATAAAGTATACTTAATGATAGAACTTCGAGCTTATATTTTCTAAATTAGATACCGTCAACATAAGTAAGAAGCTTCGAATAATTTATTGCTTTTGTTTACGAGCTTGGTCTTAATAAAGTTCGATGATATCTATAACTCAAATTTAAATCATCCTAATTAGATATCTCTGGATAATGAGAATCTTTCAATAAATTTATTACTTTTGTCTAATAGCTCATTTAAATTTTTTTTTAACTTGAAGATAGAACTCTAAGATTGATATCATTTTAATTGAATCTTGATTTTGATTTGTATGAATTATATACTTGTATAGTTGAGAAATATCAAGAAATAATAATTTAAGTGGGTCAATTAACTATCAAAATTTCAACAATTAAAGCCTAGATGAGCTAAGACTTTTACGTGTTCTTCTTGTGGACTTGACATTCGATACCGATTTCTTAACTACTAACCATAAGAAAAGCGAACAGTTTGGATTAATATCGACAGCCAAGAGGAGAAGGTGCCAGAAGTATGAAGATATAGATCAGGAGTCACACCACGAGTATGAAAGGATGGGAGGAGCAGAACAAGCAGGCAAGCAGACGATAGGGCTTTGAGCATGGGCGCCGTATCTTTGTCGCCGCCACTCTGGCGCAACACCCTAGGTTCACTCGGCACTCGTAAGGCTGGGAATTCCGTATAAGACGGTCCACGTGGCGTGTCATCATGTGCGATTGTGCTGATGTCGGAGTACGGCCTACACGCTCTCCCTTTACCGCGCCTCCCATCTTAACTGACGACTCCATCTGCTAATCCTGATAGACTCACGGCGGTCCCACTCTCCCAGTTCCTTCCCTCCTACCCAGGAGGCCTCTTCCTCTAAACTGAACGAAGAAGGAAAACAAAGAGAAAGAGAAAAGATAGAGTCTACTATTTTTGCTAATCAAAACTAACAATCCAGTCTACCGCTGCACTTCTCTTGGCGTCACCTTTTTACGCAATCTCAGCAACAGAAGAAGCTATGCTACAGACTGCACACTCATATCTTTACCTCATTGGCTCGACTCTTAGAGCTCTCGACTCTCAGGAGTCCCTATGAGCGAGCTGTTGGAACAGAAACTCACACTCTCCCTCGCATGGTATGTGATGATATTTCGTGATTTCTCCAACCCGGACTTCAAAACTTTGGTTCGACTTCCTCTGAGCGAGGCTCGTCTCTTCTCTGGTTGAGCGAGAGAGAAGTTTAACGAGCTACTCCTCTCTCTTATCTTCTCTCCTATCTGCCCTTGAGTGACCTTATCGATTTTGAAGACGTTCTGGTACCTGACGAGTAAGGTTGTCGAGACGGCCGTTGTTGTAACATCTGGTAAAGGATCCGGAATGTTAGCATGGGCTCCGTCTGTTGATTGCTCCAAGAGTTGCCATGCAAGGTAGGTTATTGAAGTCAGTCAGGAACTACTATTCACGTAACTGGTCCAACTGTCAGTGGTGTGGTGTTACCTGTAGAATGAGTCGAGGAAACGGAAAGAGAGTGTGCGTGCAGTGTGAATAGACACCACAGTAGATTTTATCAATCAGCCGTCTGGGATGGATTGACTACAAATCTGGGATAACTGCCACCGGCCTTGTTAAAGTAGGAACCCATGCGGAGCTTGTTATGGTGGAACGAAAGATCAGTGAAGTAGAAAACAGGGATACCAACGAAAGTTGTTGAGTTGAATGTTAAGAAATGTTCCAAGGAACTGCTAAGCAACGTACTCGAACCAAGTAGCGATCGCATTTGTTTCCACCTTGGTCCTGACAGAGATGGAGAGGTGTCACACCCTTCCCGTTTCATACTGCAGCGCCAAACTTTTCAAGCTGACATATATGCGCTTGTATGGGACTCAGACAAATATCTCTTTCTCTACAAGTTGTCAATAGCAATGAGTATAGTAGCGAATGAGAAGTACTAGTTTCTTTCTTTCTAGGACTGAAGACTCCTCTATCGGAATTGGTATTATGAGCTGCGGTGAAATGGGAGGTTGGTTGGGCTAGCGTGGGTCATGTGGAGATGTGGATGTCATGGAATGCGTCTGTGGATCGGTCACCCGGTTCTGGAAAGAGAAAAGACGGAACCAAGTTCCTTGGTCCTAGTATAGTGCTGGAGTATAAGAAAACTAGTGTAATGCTGGGGAGTCCGTACTGTCAATCTAATCTATGCTCCGCCTGCGGTAGCTCTAGAATGTGTATTCTATCGTCTGGCCCTTCCACCACATTGCATTCAGTTTTCGATGGAGTGCGTCAGCATGATTCATGCTTGAAGAAAACTCAATTTCAAAGCTCGATTCATTGACAGGTCAACAAGCCGGAGGATCGCATACGAAGGCAACCTTTGGCCGGCCGAAAGAGATCTTCAAGACGTTTGCTCCCGACAATGCTCAAGCTCAACGGGATATACGGAAGGTTCAAGCAGAGCTGAAAATCTACCCCAACTCGCATATTGCATTTCTGAGTCAAGGGAAACTAAGTTTGAAAACAAAGCTGACAACAAAAGGATAGTGAGGTACCAAGCGGACAGAAGTGAAGAAAATCAGATCAGGAACACCGACCAGGACACCAGCCGGACCTTTGAAGATTCACAGGCAGCTGTACATGTCTCGAGAGAATTGCGCTCTTCAGCCGCTGGGAGTTTAACTCCATCAGAAGCTCAACTCGGTGCAGATGTAAGCAGATATAGAACACAGAAAGTGTTGGTGCATACCCTTAGGAATCATCGTTATTCAAATACATGTGATTATTCCGGATCCGCGAAAATCACTTCTCCCGAAAAATCACTGTTGATATCCACCAATCAGAGACGAGATGTTGAAAGCGATGCTGTTGTCGAAGCAACAATCTCGGGAAGACTGAGACTTGCTGAAGAGGCATCAGAACAGGTCAGTGGATCTTCATCTGTGGAAAAGGTGCCACAACTGGCCGAGAGACGAAGTGTCTCTCGTGAGTTCGTTGTGGAAGCGCTGGATGATTCTGGGTCCGCAAGGAACGTCAGTGGGGGTCCAGAGAACTTTCGTGTTAACCCGTGGAACGAAAAAGTGGGTCTTGTAGGACATGATCATTTTCTCCTAGGTGAGGATTTGGTGGAATGTAGTACAGATGTAGGTGGAGATGAGAGTGATGACTTTGGGTTTCACGATGTGATTGATTCACAGGCTTCGCATGGGAATTCCCACGAACTCCGTGGAGAAAAAGCTGACAAGAGAAGCCAAAAAGATTATCGGGCCACAAGAAACCTTGAAGGAGATCGAGAGAGATCAAAAACTGCCAATGCCATTCCGGGAGGTTCAAAATGTCCCGGTTTGACCGAGAGAGGATCAAGAGGAGGAATTCGTGATGTGCTTGTTGTCGACTCGCTTCCTCAACCTAGTGTGAGTGATAAAGTTGCTCGGACTAATGTGAGTGAACAACCTCAACGGCAAGGTAGTCCGGCACAAATCTCTCTGAGCAAACCTTTGATTGGAAACAGTGCCGGTGATAGAGACTTGGAGGAGATCCAAGCGAAGGCGACAACAGCAGGTCGTAGATATCCGGAAAGGATCGGGAGCCTTGGAGTAATCACAATATCAACAACGGGACTCCCGAACAATTCAGAACGAGCCGGAGATGCAGTAATAGTTGCAGCAGGTGCTCAAAAAATTGGAGAAAGAATTGGTGGGACGTCGGAAGGTCCGGCAGTGCGAGAAAGAATTGGGATACTTGAAAGCCCTTTGACCCGTGAAAGAGTTGGAGGTAGCTATAGAGCAGACAGCCATTTAGCTCAAGAAGGAAGTGGAGGGAGTGCAGAAAGTCTCAAGATTCGAGAAACAATCGGAGGGAGCTCATTCGAAGGTCACAAGATTCCAGAGAGAATTGGAGCGGGTCCAGAGAGGGATTCGCCTGGGAAGGTTCAGGAGAAGGGTAAAGATGAAAAACTTCATTCTAGAGAGGAGGGACATCATCGACAAAGCGATATACTGGAGGAGAGGAGGATTCGAGCACGGATGGAAGTCTCAGGAGGTAGTGCTGGTGGTGGAGGGGATGACATGGAGGAGCCCAAAGTTATCAGGCCCGCACGTCCTTCCGGTGGGAAGGATCGACACAGCAAAGTAAACACTGCTAAAGGCCCCAGAGATCGAAGAGTGCGCCTATCCGTCCCGACAGCAGTTCAATTTTATGATGTCCAAGACAGGCTTGGCTTTGATCAGCCAAGTAAGGCCGTGGAATGGCTCATTAACAAGGCCAAGGACGCAATCGATGAACTTGCTCGTGTGCCAGTAGAGGGGAAGGAGGGACCTCGAGTGCCGGGTGTCTCTATGGGTGATAGTACTCATCATGTTCCGGCTACGTCGTCTTACGTTGGTGCTGTCTCAGGTCATGTAAGTGGAACTTCGTCTTGTACACCTGCAAACCAAACTCCTTTGAATAACCCTTATGGAAATCATCTGAGCTTTTTAATGGGCTCTCCTATTGGAAGGTTTTCCCCACCACAGCCAAGTCAAGGCCATTTCGCAGGTTCACCTTTTGGTCTGGGACAAATAGACCTGACAAGGGGAAATACCGGATCCACTGAAGGAGGCAGATCGAGCGAAACAGCAGGATCTCCTTTGGCACGTGTGGAATCCAGAACGAAGGCACGAGAGAGAGCAAGGGAGAGGTTCACAAAAAAGGTCCCCGGAAGAGATGGAGGACAGGCAAGCGTCACAAGTGGTGGTTCCCCGTCTTCTTCTTCACAGTCCCCTCCCTTCCATCCTAATTCTACATTCAGTTCCTTCAGTCCATCTAATTCTATGCAGGGATCAGCTCATAGTCTGTCCTTACAGGGCACCCACCAAAATCCCACTCAAATCTCCAATGTGTATGAAAGTACCGCTTTCTCTAGAATCATACAAAGTTCTCACCAAACAGGTCCTGGAGCTTTCCAAACTCTGATTATGCAGAACTCCCTAGACTCTCATGATCAGTATAATGACCAGATTCAAAACTCTCTACAAAGCGCTTTTATGATTCAGTCTCAAGCTACTTTACATAGTCCTCCCCGAAACATAAGCTCGTTGCAATTGCAACATCCACATTTGCAGACACTGCAAGTAAACAATCAAGGAGCCTTACATGTAGGATCCAATTTCAATCCCGGACCTTGTTCCTCCGCTTTCCCCGAGGCTTCCGTAACCTCCCCTCATTATTTATCGATCTCCGGTCAATCCATATCTCAATCCCTTTCCGTCCCTCACGAGCATTTGCCTGTTCTTGGTATCACTCCAGCGGTTGCGCTAGGAACCCACTACCCTACTGGTAGCCCAACACCTATACCTCCAGGGTTTTCCCCTGGACCTCCTGCCTCGGCATTTCGAGCGCATCGAAATCCATTGTCAATGACCCAATGCTCAAATCAGAATCAGCAACAACAGCTTCAAGGGTTACCTAGAGGCCAACGAGCGCTTTCGTCTTTCGCCGCAACTTCAGGAGTGGGAGTTCCATCGACATCGCTTGCTGGATCTTCGTCATCAAGGGCATCTGCGTTCCCGTACTACTCGGATTCGCCAAATTCACTGATTGACTGTCTACATGCCATGTCATCTGAGCGACTGAGTTCACCTTCTTTCACATCGAGAAGAAGTGCGGGATTTGACCCTGGAACAAGAGGTCGACCAATGATGTCTCCCAGTCGAAATAATTCTCATCAAGCATCGAATTCTCAGATACCCGCAAGAATTCAGGGTCTGGACGAAATGGAGGATCTCGAGGAAGAAATGAATCCAGCAACCCCATCTTCTCCACACACTTAACTCGCGAGCAGCATCAACAACCAATTTAGGGTTCAGAAAGTTTGAAATGCGTTTCTGAACCCAATGGTGGTTCCCTTGCTGATTTACGGCGCTCTAGAACCATACGGTATTTCGGCAGGAACCCAACCAGCGCTGTGGCAGATGTTGTACGCCACTTGACCAACTTCAGCAGCCTGAAGCTTCACTAAGAAGCTCCAGCCTGAGAGCTGTGAGAAGGTTCTACCTCTATTTTGCATAGGAGTGGGACATCCATGGCAGCTGCATTTGCAAGGTAATCGCTAACTTTGATGACATTGGATAATCTTTCTGAGTTCCAACCAGGTTTTGACCAGATTGTGCGAGCAGTCATGTGGGAGAGCACACTGTATATGTATAAGCATCGGCACATGTACATGGACGAGCAAATTAGTAGAAGGTTCTGAAATTGATGTATCATTTGGTCTGGGAATTCAGACGCAGAGATCCAGTAAAGCTGCTTTTAAGAGTCTCTCTGTACCATGATACAAAGTATGTAATATCTTTCTACCCACTCATTCGCATGTCTTAGAATTGTTATTGGGGCCACTCGCGATCGCTGCTCTGGAAATGCAGGCCCTTCAATTGTTGTTGAAATAAATTTTCGTAATTGCGATATTAGAGAAGTTAGTATTTCGCTGATTCAAGTAGGAGTGTAAATTGAAACATTTTCGTAGCTTAAGCTAGTCAAGGAGATCAAATTCTTTGTGGAAGAAGATTTATCTTCTGTTCTGATCATACATCTGCGTGTTAGCGTCCTCTTGCCTGGCAGAAGAGCTTCTAGACTTTGCAACACGCGCTTCCCCATGTGTCGCGGTCACGACTGGTTGGAACTGGACGGAAGTGCTTAAATATCAGGCAATCTTTTGGATCACCGCACGTCTAAGTTTGAAATGTTAAAGTTTCGGATTTCCACATGAATCCATGAGATAGTAGCAAGAAAACAACTCATTCAAGTGAAGGTTCGAATTCCGACCTTGCTATGGAGCTGTTGATGATCATGAATGCAATTGCTTCTCATGTAGTTCCTATTCACCGCTATTTCTCCTCGTTCTCCCGAAGAATGTCTTGCAAATCAAGACTTATATCTGGCCTTAAAATTTAAGGTCCAGGTCAATAATTGGGAAAAACATAAATCTCATTTCTTGATGCAAATTTTGCCAGGAAATATTCAACGGTTATGCGATTAAAATTCAAAGATAAGTGGAAGAAATATTGGTTTGCTGCTCGATGATTTCATAATCCAGAACGTCCAATTCAGAGTTACTTGAACCGCAGGACAATGTACAGATGATGTTCATTATTCTTGTTGGAAGACATGGATTTTCCTCAAGTTTTGTATACTCAGGTGTTCTTACTCCTCTAAAGAATAAGTCTACTGAATTCTCTTTGAGAATGACGAGTATGAATGATGTCATACTTCTCTGAGTGCAAGTACGTACAGCAGGAAGGTCAGAAGCTATTAAACAAACAGGTTCCAGTTTTCATTCGGTGCCCAACGACAAACTTGGAGAACTTTGAAACAGGCTGAGTATCACTGAATAGATACAGATATATACTCGTGAAAGGTAGGAAAGTTTAGATCAACACCCAACAAACTCAATCAATCAGCAAAATTCAGATTGAACTTTGTGACATATTATTTCCAGGATTTATCCACTCTATATCTATGCTGCTGCTGAATCAGTGTACGCCGATAACTTTAATCCACTTGTCCGCTGCAAGAGGAGCACTAGATTGAAGGGGGAGCAAGAGCGGGCATCTGACTGAGGAGGAATCAATCTGAAATGCAGGCCGGCAAGCGACTGGTGTTTATATTCGGAAAACCTTTCTTCCCTGGATTTCAGGTTCTATAGTTTTGAGAACACACCAGAGTATGTAATCCACACTGAATAGAGACATCTGATAATTGTGCCCTTGAATAGTGAGATAATACGCACAGTGTAACTCTCAGTGTAACTTGCAAATGGTTGGCATCTGTCCCTACTCACGTTTGTCGAGTGTCAAGAATGTCCGATCAAACCACCACACCCGCTCGAGAGGTTGGCTGAGGTCGAGAAGCGCTAGCCCAGACCGGCTATTTGAACATGAACGTGCCCTTTGTAGATTGATTTCTCCGATATAAAGAGAGAAATTTGAACTTTGATCATATCGCATCGAAACAAAAAGACTTATTACTTCAAAGCTAGTTCAATGTCCAGGGAGGTATAAAGATTTGGACTGTCGAGTAGGAAATGTGTTGTGTTCGCAATATTTCTTCCCAGAACAGTTTGCAGGTTTTTCGGTTAGCGTAGTCTCTTCTTCCTTCAATGGGTTGAGACAGCTAACTTGTGTGGCCGCTGTTCTTACCTCAATCTAAATACGGTGAAGTATCTACGAGTCTGTAGTAGGGTAGATATGCATGCATATGGAGGCTACAACTTTTACCTGGCCGCCGGCTGTTTCCAATATAACGTGGCATGTTCTAAGATATGTGACAGATCTTGATTCGAGCTATTCGAGTGGGAACGGCTGTGTCGTTCTTTAGCAGTTTCTTTGGGAAAGGCGTTGAGATGTTGTTCGGAGTTTAGTTCTATCCACGTTACTCGGTGGCGGCCTCAGCAACGGATTAAAACTTTAATTTACAGCTGCAGGCGGCCATAAGAGGTACACTTCAAATAATTTGGAAACGGTTTCAAGTATTAGATTACAGGAATAAAACACTTCACCAGTAAGTGGCCATGACATTCATAGATCTAGACCTAATACAAAAAGAAAAAGACCTGAGACTGCGTATGCAAATGAGAATAGCTCCGCAAATTACGAGACAGAAAAGATAAAGTTTTGGGACTAAGACGTATGCAAGTCCGCGACGGTGCGGAGACTGTGAGAGGAGATGAAGACGGAAATAGAAATAAAAAGTATGTTCTCATTCTAACTGGATCTTCTGGTGAAAAGTTTTAAGAGTCATGATTGGTGTGTGCTATTCACGTGATACTAATGGCACCTAATCAATTACATCGCCAGTCTCCGGTCTCTATTTTAGCTAGTCTACTTGCTTGTTTTGACAGGTTAATACAAGAGATGGAAAAATATGTTCAGTCTCCAATCTAACTTCTAACTAGACGGCACAATGATTTGTGCCCGTAACAACTTGCATATAGGACTTTCATGTTCTGGAAATTCGATTTAACACTGATCTTGATCACTGAAGCTCTCTTACTCCTATCAGTTGAATAGTGCTAGCAACCATACAGGCAATAGAGGTAAGATGTAGACAATCGGTCTAAAGGAACCCAATAACAGCTTAAGATCTCAAAGTTTTTTTAGATGTACAGACGAAGTTACTTGACCCTGAATTAGGGACCTGATTATATGGACTATCGAAGTTCTGAACATAACACTAGTATTTGGTGCCCGCGACTTAGTTTCGAATATCAGATACAGGTACTCAGAAAAATGTCATCAACCAACAATTAGGGTAATGCATTTGCTAGATTCGGGCTTTGTTCGATCGCATCTTACCGAAACTCGCTGATGTAGGTTCTACTCTCACGATCTTGCAATCAAACACGCATGTAGTGCTGAGGAAGGTTGGCGGATGGCATGTTGGTTGTAGTAACTTAAATCCTGCATTGAAGAATAGGATGATTAAGCCGTTTGCTCGTATTCAGTTTTCACGGTTCCAGATTTCAGGATGTTGAATTGAGTAGCGTTTAGAAAAAACACCCCGCATCATTGAACAACTTCAGCTTTAAAGCCATTGAAGTGTAGACTGTTTCTTCACTTTACGAGTGTAATGTAACCGAACAGAAACATACTGGAAATATTTCACGAAGTACGTTCAACATCTACAAAGCAAAGGAGGTGAAAATCGCCATGCAATGGCCCGCGCACATTCCTACCTCCCCGGTTTCGAACTTAACGAATGAGGAAACTTGTGAGTGGCGCGGGTGGCGCCAGAACTTCTCGTGAACGAACTGTGTAACCGCGGGTTAAGGGGCCAAAACTACAAGGGATCGAAACCGCTGCTCGGTCCAAAACCGGATAAATCAACATAAGGGGTCTTCTCCAAAACCATGAAATTCAACGCCATCGTTGAACCGCATGGATCGGTGTTCGACGTCGTGTGTGCCAAAGTTCTGGGATTCGGTGCTCACTTTTTCGCCGGTGACTGTTTGTGTTCGCCATTCGACAAGCTTTTACCTCCACTTTCGAGGACGTTCAGGAGTCTAATAATATGCGTGAGTGCACATGAGATACTTGTGTCGCAACATGTAATGCGCAAAATGATGACGTGCTCTACTATGTTTGTCGAAAACTGGAAGATTTTATTTTGGACAAAATAGATAATGTCACTCTGCAGAGGATCCTTGTGCAGGCCTAGGCGGGCTCCCGCATTTTATGTCTCTTCTGCAGTGTAGTATGCATCCCGGCCAGCCCCTTCCTCAGATAGAACTTGAAGAGTTGTATCCGAGGACCCTGAGACTAGAATCTTATAGAAGAATCTGATGCATAAGCCATGTCTAGATTCTAAATGTTTCATAAATCTCGAGACAGTTTTAGATGTCCCTCTCAGGTCCCTACCATGAGTTGTTTCAACATTATGTCTGTAAGAAGTTTAACTCCATACAAACTCAATGCTTTCAGCACCTGCCCGCCCTGGATCGATTGGTGGTCCATCAAGAGTCACTACAGCTGGTCGCGCACTAGGCTCTACTTTGTGCTATGCTTGAATATCATTATACATCCCCAGGTCAGCCGCCCTTTCATGATGTTTTTCTGCATTAGAGAGCAAGAAGAGAGGGAGGAGTACGGGAAAGACAAATAGATATGCATGAGATGTCCGACTAGATTGTTTTGGAAATGATAAGTAAAGAGAGGTCGTCAGTCGTGGATTTGTGGTCCGCTACGGATGTGGACGAGGAAGAGCTTGAAGCCGCAGTGTTGATACATATCCATTGGCACATGTGACAGAGGAACAATCGTGCATGTCCAATCGATACACGGTGATAAACCCACTGGGCTGCTTCGGGAAACCTTTATGTCAGGTAGCCTTTAAGAAGGCCAGACGAGAAGGAAGAATACCGTATAGGAGGCCGCCGATTCGGTCCCAGTAGCCAGCAAAAGGCAAGGCATTTTCCAGGGGAAATTATATTCTCCACCTTCAAGATGCCCAAGACGTCCTCTAAACAAGCTCAGAAGTATTCCCATTCGAACATTTGCGAGATTCCCGTTTCTTCCTCCGTCTCCACACTTTCAGCAGCAACCTCCTTTAACAAGTTTAAAAACCTTAGGGCAAACAGTTTAATTAATTCAAAGCTTATATCTTCTTTGCTTCTATCTCACCGGTTCTCTTTACAGGTTTTTTAATAAAAGCTTGTGTACATTCACCCCGTCTCATGCTGCGAATTAGAGTTTTCACTGACCTATCAATCATTCTCCGTCTATGTCCATAACACATCCTGCCCTATTTCCCTTCAGTTGTCAGACGCTTGCCCCTCCTGCTAACTGAAAGACTACAGATGGCCCTCGATGATCGTAAGTTATAGTGCAGCCACATCGGATGAAATCAGTGAGTTTAGTACCTTACCAGATTTGCCATCAATGGCATCACTTCGGGATGCCATTGATGTCCGATTACGAAATTAATATTTTACAAGGAAATCTTGCAAATGGGACAATAGTGGCAAGAAGATCATACGAAGAAACTGCTAGCTTCAATGAAAGTGTCAGAGCCTTTCCTTCCAGATCCTCCTACTCACGGTGTACCTCTCAAAGAACTCACTGTGAGGTACCCCTGTTCTTTCTTTCCCTACCACACTTGACCCCCAACATTTCTCAGTGATGCCATCGTGAGTGCCATCTACGTCCAGAAGTTAGAACAAGCATTCGCGAGTACAGCGGTGATAAACGGTACCAAGGAAACTTCCGAGCATCGATCATCGGACACCTTCGTGGTACGCATCATTTCGTATAGTACATACCCTACTTGGACCTCTACTCCCATTAATGACAGAGCAAAAGATCACGAAATAGAGAGCGATTTCTGAGGCCCACATTGACGTGAGATACCCACGTCCCAAGCTTGCAATGGAAATTATTCCCGTATACAACATGTCACAACCCTACAGTTAGTGCCGAATGCCCTGTGTCGAGAAACGTAAATTCAAATACTATCCAGGTTCCGATAACGAGTAAATCTATGTGGCGGACAGTTTCGTTTTCCTGTTCTTCCTTTTTGCTGGGAGCACTTACACAGATCTACAGTTACTGTACAGTCTAGGTCGCTACTTCCTTTTCCCAGGTGAAGTAGCCGTAGTGCGAGCAGGGTAAGGGCCAGTGCAGGACAAGAGTAATGTTCTGGCCAGAATGGAAGTAGTAGTAAATTTGTCCGCCAGATAAGATCTCTGCACGAAGATTGCGCGGGCAGCTGCGGACGCATGAATGCCTGCTTCGGCAATGACTCTGAGAGAGAAGCTCTCAGCTCTTCTGTGGTATGGGGCCCTGGTCCAGGAGGCGTTGTGGTGGAGTGGAGCTGCATAGTGTCGGTCCAGAGAGAGACACTTGAGAGAATCGCCATCACGTAACGAAGGCATCACTATTCTCTCAAAACATCACGAGCTGCAAGCATAAAACTGGGTTCAGATTGTTTAGGAGTCGTGGGAGAAGTTCTGAAAGAAGTCAACTATGGGGTACACCTGAGCAGTACAGCTTAATGAGTACATCTGAGCACCTGAGCTAAAACTTAAACGACATTGGCAAACATTTTAGTCCGGTTGTGAGAATGGAGAAACAAAGGAACATGAGTAATAATTATTTTTCTATAGAAGTCAGAGTTAGTTTCGTGGTCAGCTTTGACATTCCTGAGTTGTAGTACCATAGGATGTAGTTTCCTCTCACCTGGCAGTACTTTTGATGATTGATGATTGACATCAACTCATGAGTGGCTCACCAGTGTCACGTCTGATTCATTTGACACTCGGGCCACTGTGGATCGTAATCCAGTGGTGGTGCTCACTGCTTCCATTCCGCATATGAGGTCAAAATACATGGATGACAAACTGCAGACAAGATTGAATCTGCGCTAGTGAAGAAAGAAGTCTAATCTACAGGGTCAAAATATAGACCTCCTGCCCCGCACTGGAGCCTAATCGGGATCAGATGAAACTCACTGGCAGTCCTTCCGGCCGGTCCCAATTTGACTAATGCCGAACCCCTTCAGTTACCAGAAACAATAATTCCAGCACTTTTGGAATGAAGCCTTAGTGGATGCATATGGTCCAATCAGGAAGCCCTGCGTACTGCATTTAATGGGATATCAAGAGCCCTAGTGAAACCTTCGTACGTTTTAGCCTGTACGGTGTAGTCCGGTGCCTTAGTGAACTCCAGCTCAACTGCTCATAGTGATCAGTAGCATTGCACCCTTCAACCAGATGGTCCGGAATGTAATTCTTACCACGATTGGGAACTCCGTCACAGTTTGGCTGGCATCCTCGTGTGCCACTTGATTTCTAGATTCGTTAGCTTGAAGGTCCTGAAACATTTTCAATTGTAACCAGTGACCAAGTCGATCCTCGAGTGATGAACATCTGATGCAATATATGCACCCATTGTATGGTTTGGAATTTCTGTCTGAAAGGATTCGCGTACTAAATGGATTACTGTTCCTCTTTGTATTGGCACATGCCGTCGTTTATCGCCAGTGGATGGAGGAATTTTTCCTCTTTTGAAACGTAGCTACATCGGTATTCTTCTGTAACCAATCCTAGGACTTCAAGACGCTCCACTGATCTTCAATATTTGGTAACAATTCAATAAGTTGTCCCTCTGGTTCCGCGATTGGTGTATCGCGGAACACTCTTACTTTGTCTGTTTAACTCAGGTTTTGAGATAGGCAGAGTAAGCAGAATTTAGATTAGAACTACTCAAATGTTTACTCACTCGTATCCTTTAACCCTAGTGCGGGAGGGATGGTAATGGGCTTCATAATTTTCTAGGTAGTGTGCGTAATTTATAAGTGAAGGGCAAGTGGTCAGACAATGAGTGTGTATATCAGATTCCAGTACTTGGTGGATCATGGCCTTTTGAAAGCAATAATTCATCCGGCATTCATCTAGATTTAAGGCCACAATTTTTATCTGCTACGATTGAAGGATATCAAAAGGATGCATGTGCAGATAGTGTATTGTACAAACTGACTCGAAATATACTATCTTGGGAATACCGTTAATCAAGTCACCGAAAACGTACTCAAGTGTAAGACCAAAAATTTCTTGACCTCCAAGTAGGATTACCAAGGATTATCTCGAATTGTTGACCATACGTATGTATTCGTGGTTCCATGCAGTTGGTGCTCCTGCCAAGCGTGAGGAATATATTTTCTTGCAAATGTTGGTCACTCTGCTGAACATGCCCATCCGATTCAGTTCAGGCATAGCGTTGTATCCTACTACGACCACTGCAGATAAAAGCAACAGATACACGAAAAGAGTGTCGCAATTTCATCTATTCTTTGGAGCTACACTTTCGTCCAGTCCGTCCTGACTCGGGAGTCACAAAGAATTCTAGAACATTCCCTCGCATTCATCACATCTTAAGCACAGAGTTAGGACCCAAAGCAATGCTCATCTTTAAGCTAACGAAAAAGTTCTGAAACCTCGATTATCGAGAATTGCACTTTGAGTAATCATCAACTTATCAAACAAGTCGTGCAACTTTTTCTTTCCATGCTGTCAAGTGATTGGTCAAGCACAGACAAAACATCCGCCCACTTCTCGAGGCAACTTAAAAAACCGTGCTACTGTGATTCCATCTTCCCACAATCCTAGAAGAGGCACTTGCAGCTGCGTTCATCCTCAAATCCCAAGTCCATATCAAAATACTGTAGAATCTTCTTCTCCCCTCTCTCTACCCTCAACGAACAGTACAGACTTTTACACATTATTTTGACTGTGCAACACACAACTGCTCTCTCTTCGAGGCCTTAACTTGAGAGATGTGCCTGCTGTAGCCCACTTTTTTGAGAGCCGACGCAGAAGCTCCTGCGTGCTGTCTGTCGGAAACGTGCGTCCATTCATCAGGTGATCCGTCCCTGTCTCCCTAACTTGGCGTCCCAACGCTAGTTTCCTCCTCACCTGCTGCCAGCTTTCATAACCTAGCAGAAAAATACCGGTATTTTCTGCAGAGTTGCATTTGAACCTTGCTACAGTACGGGTTCTGGCCAAGACCACTACCTGACCGCGTACATTTTGCTACTGTAGGTATTCAAGGCTTCCTAATGTAATTCCAAATCTTCGGAGGATGCTGTATTCAATGACATGGTTAATCAACTTTTAATACTTTGTATTAAAAAGAGAATCACACATTTTCGTTTGCTAATTGTTTATATGGTTTAAATTAGTAACCAGTCAGTTGCGATCAGAATGCTACTCTATGCTACTCTATTCGGCGATGTCATACTGCAGTTTACATGAGGGAACATTCTGACGACTCCGAAATCAGCTTTAACGTTAAGTGGCAACGCGTACGGTTTCGCCGGAATATCAGCTGTTGGAGTCCATGTAGCAGCCTCTGAGTAGGAGAGCATCAAATTAGGCTTGTGAACTCTACAGAGCTCTCTGACCATCTAAGTCATAGATTTTTCCCTACTCTGTGCGATAAGCTTTGCAGGAAGAACCAAAACTTCTCAAGTACTGGACATAATTGTGACTGGAACGAAAAGCTTAAAGTTCAATAACATGCTCTGAAATCCTGATAGGATCATCTATAAAATGTTGATAAGCTCAGCTGTTAGTTTTAGCTACCTGTACTCAACAAAATCCCATACTTCTCGTTATCACACGCGGTTGCCTTCTACTCAACAAATCAGGGATGAATATTTCCACATGAGTTTACGCGACCCTAAAGAAATTGAGCTGGACTTGAGATTTTTGAGATTTGGTCGGTGTAAGACTAGATTCAATCATATCGACCAATACCCATAATTAAAGACACCAGGACACACGTATGATACGGTAGTTAGACTGGAAAATAGTATTAGCAGGACTGTACACATACTACGGCATACATATTACGCCCTTGCTGTAAGAATGCAAGTAAATATCCACATAATATTCCTTCGTAGAGGCGTTAGAGTATGCATTAGAGGTTCTATCCTGAAAATCTTCCCACTTGCCTACTGCATTGCAACAAAATTGGCAGTTACTCTTTGACGGAAGTTCGAATTCCAGGAAGGCCGTTCAATGTTCTTCACTTCATGAGTATGATCATAGGCACAGATACCTAAACACCGGAAGGCCGTGCTGCCTGTTGGCCTGGCCCTTTGTTTCGAGACGTCATCGTCAGAACATCACCTTTTGACTGAATTGACCCCTACTTATCTTGTCTTGTTCATTGCGCTCGGACGATCACACATTCTGCGAGGACACTAAACCCAAATAAGCTGCCTTTGTCAACTATCGTATCCACTTTTAATTCAAGGAATTGGATGAAGGACAGTTGCTACAACTCAGCTCATATTTCAAAACTCGAGACTCCTCGATGATCTCAAAAGTGTTACAATCACGTCTAAGTTCCATACTGGCCTAGCTTGACCCGTCTGCTTGGGACTGAAGTTGTCCTGCCTGCATCAAATATCGTGAATGGCCTCTGAAATACTTCCGTCAAGGCAAAGCATGGATTGATATCGGGACGTGCTCGAAATGGTTTAATGAAGTATTTTATCCCAAAGTGAGAAAGCGAAACCGGCCGCAGTTTTGCTTTTGCTGGACACCGCCCCAGGTCACTTTGAAGCATTTGAAAAGGATGATGTTAAGGTCGTTTTTTTTCCTCAGAACTGCACCAGCTGGAAACAACCATGTGATATGGCAATTATAGCTGTCCTAAAAAAGTGATACAGGTATTTGTATCGTAAAGACGTCCTTAGTTTGAAGGAACTTGACCATGAGACGAAAGCTCATAAGAATAAGAATGAGCAAGCAGCTAGGCTTGCACGAGGAGTAGCAAGAGTGGTTTCCGGAAAACAAGCACATTTGCTGGATGCTGCACAATATGTGAAATTGGCCTGGGATTCTATCTCTACATTATCAATCAAAATTGCGGTCAAGAAAGCGAAAATTATGACAATGGAAGATGCTGCCAACGAGGTTGATTTGATGGTTGAAATTATCCAAAATTTCACATCTTTGGACATTCAAATTGAAATTAGCAAATTGGAAAAATTCTTACACATCAATAACGAAAACAATGAAGAGTATTCACAAGCGGTTCTGGAAGATGTCGAAGAAGTGTTGAAGACGATAACTATCAAGGAAGTAACAGGAGATAATGATGAGGAAAATAATGATCACAACCCTAACAATCTATCCGCAGAATGCTACGTCGATCTCCTCGGCTGCGAACAACTTTGCAAAAGTGTGCTTGAGATTGAAGGCCACTTGCTATGAAGCTATGCCCAGGATGAAGCAGGAAACGAGTTTGATCTAAGGAACTCCTTTAAGTCCTTTAACTCAGACAAATAACTATCAATGTTAAATGCAAAAGAATAGAATGCAAAGCTCCCGCCAAGTGACATTGCATGACATGTTTAATCACTAAAAGTTGGACCGAGAGACTACTGTCCTCTATACGTAGATTCTCTCCAGTATAACACGTACCACGTAGGGCTACCTGTCAAGGCATCGAGATTCTCAATCGTCGTTAGTTTCCTCTTCAAACTACCGCCCCGCTCCCCCTCACCCCCGGCCGGCCGTACATTGATTTTCAGCATGTCAAAGCCCCGTTTCTCTATGGATCTATACGCACACGGCTATAGAGAAAAGATGTAAAGACATGTAGTGTAGAGCCAAAAGAATTGAATGAGACATTCCTTAGTTGATGTGTACATTGTTCGCTCTTGAAAAATGTAGACATGAATAAAAATACAGTAACTTGGATCAATTTGATTTGTTTGAGGTGGTCATTAACTACCCAAAATAAATCATTGCTTTACATTTATGGTGTTTACTGTAAGATGTTTCGTTAAAACTATGTCGCTGATCCAATGCAAAAATTAATCGAGGGGGCTCTCAACAAAGTTTAAGTAAAACTTTGTTCAGGAGGTTACCAACATTTTCACTATGATATTATTATCTTAAGAAATTTCAGGTTCTGACTGAAAATATTATATTGCTAAATTACCTACTTACCACTTATCATAAATTTTTTACTAGGGGTCACTTTACGCAATATACCTTGCTTGAGGCTTTATGAAATTATTTGATGGAATCTAAAGGTACCAATAATAACATTTATAATATTTTTATTTCTTTATTTTTTAACTTATGGTATATTTTACATGGGTTTTTTATGTAGAGGAATGATCAAATTGGGAAATAAAAATTTTGGAGAATATTTTATAAATTTTCTGAACTCTTTTTAGATATTTCTATTGGCTTTTCTCAATTTTGTTCATGTATGTTTTTTTAGAATGAATTTATTTTACTTTTAAGGGATAAACTATAACGTTATCTCCTAAATTCCTTCACAAAAATATACATATATAAATATATATCAATTTAGCAGTACATCAATAACTTAATAAAGCCTTCCAATCAGAATTTCAGGTGTCTAACTTTCGTTCATAAATAGGTTCTTACTGATCACTTGGATACCTGGATAGTCAGAACTATCATCGTATTTTATGGTTTTCTAGTAAAAGTGTTCATTTGTGTGTTAGTGATTACCTGAGATAATAACTTGAGTCACACTTCCACTTAATATATACTAGGTGTATCATCTTACTTTTAGAGTGTTGTAACACTGAAATGATCACTTTTGTGCTTTTTTTCTACTTATAATTATGTGGTTAATTATTTATGCAGTGTATATGTAAGACAAATAGAGAAATTTAATTAGTGAAAATTTAGGGGCTAGTGCTTTTGTTCCTCATCTTCGACTTTATTAATTTTGGTGATCATATAAATTTAGGTTCCACTGCCATTTCCAAGTCAACTTGCATTGCCCTAATCCGGTGCTTACACATGCCATACATGTATTAATGTACAATAATTTCAAATTAAAATAAATTAAAATCAAATAATTTCTCAAAACTTTCTGCAATTCTTATAAAAAATTTCTCCTACTACTTCATCTTTGCCCAACCTAACAAAACTGATTTCAATAAAGTCACAAAAGTTTATAAATTCCCACTTTCGTCCTTGGGTTTTTCACCAAACACCATCTACCGATACTATCAATCGAAAATGAGGTCTGGAGACGATGGCAATAGACAAACACCCGTGAATTGTTGAACCCTCAACCGAGTCTTGGAAGAATTCGTGGAAAGTTCCAATAATCTCAGGAATCCAAGCCTCCAAGGTTTTTAATTCATCAATCATTAATACAAGCATGGCATGGGTACCCAACTAGTACATATCAAGCTGTACTGATTGTAATGGGTAGAGGCTATGTAGGGGCCCGGTTTAGTTCCAAGAGCATATACTCTTTAGATTCTTTGTAGGTTTACCGGAAATTTTCATAGCGTATCCCGTATCGTTAAAATGAAAAGTTCTTGCATGATGTTAATCGTGTGTTAACACCGAGAAATATCATATGATGGAGTAATGGTCAAACACATAGTCACTGAAATTACCCAACAAGGCAGCACTAGTACAATCTCCTGCATCAACTACTCAATCGAGCTCCTAGTCGTTCCACTGATGCGTCTTGAGTGTTTTCCTGATCGTTTCTGGAATGCTTGACTTGTATGTGACCTGGGGTTTCCAATTTTCATAAAGAGATTCGCATACGGATACTGGATCGTTGTCGGTCAAGGGAGTACATTGACTTCGTAACTTCCCTGTAGTTTTCCGATAACGACTACGTAGAAGCCTTCTTTAGCAAGCAGTTTAGAGGTCTTGGAGCTTAGGTCCATTTTACCCCGTATGTCTTTTCCTTGTGCGGGCTCGATAGGTTCTTCCCATCCTTCTTGTTATCCTACGGTCGCCTCTTTCTCTTCGTTTAGAGGTTGAGTATGCATGTGACTCTAATCATCAATCTATACAACAGGTAGAATGATCTAATTCAACTTTCCCAATTCTCGACGGCATTTGACCGTAGTGGTACTTAATTCTTCGGTTCTTTTCACCTACCGCCTGTCACTGCTTCCTTTTCTTCACGAACGGAACGGTTTAGACAAGTATATACTGGAGGCACTCATTGTCTACTGATGGTACAGAAGCAAAAGGCTATATTATATGTATGCAACTGACTTTCCAGATCTCACATTTGTAGCGGACGCACACGGATCTGAGTGCTGGCGATTGTAAAGATTCTAACAACTGCTGTGGTTAAACTTCGTCCAGTCAGTGGCACACTTGCATGTCTTTCAATTAGTTTTCAACAATGTACGCACAACGACACTCATTATCTGCAAAATTGCAACAGGTTACATCAAATCAAATTCAGAATGTAGTCGTATACATGTGAGGAGACTGCATTAGGTAGTCCTCTGAGCTCTGCAAAGTGTACAAACAACACTTGTCAGTTTGACTGTATCTTCCGGTCTTCGATCGTATTTTGCAGATTGAAACTTGTCAGTATCATGATCTGATTTGCCGATTGTTCTTAGCACGCATCCTCTACTTCATACCGTATAATGTAGGATCAGAAACGTTTTCTGGCCATGCAATCAACCCACGTTGTACTCAAGTAAGGATGATTCCACATTCATTAAACAAACACGAATAATTATGGATTCCAACGCATCAGGCATTGCTCTCCTAGGAGTCAACATTTAATTGCCGATTTAGTGAGGTTAGCGCAAGAGGACTTACAGTTTTTCTGAATTTTTTAGGAATTTGTGTGGATATTTCATAAGTGGTTAAGTTTCAGCCATTATTGTCTACTTTAAGTGAAGCTTTGTAATAAATCAGTAGCTTACCAGTTATATTTTTATTAATATTTAGTTATTACCTCAAAATGGAGATTTTCTACAATATGAATATTTTTAAATATTTATGTAATTTTCCACAATATTACTAACTAAAAATTCTTTTTTTGATAGAAATGAAGTTATTTGAAGAGCATGTTCTTAACTTTACCATATCATATTGTAGTATACTTTAGAGAGCATATATCCACTCCTCTAAAGAGACCATTGGCCCAGCGCAATCCATACATAAGAGAACAACCATTCTAGATGATACTTTTTTGGATATCTCAATAGGAAGTAAACCTTATGACTTGCATAATTTGGATATTTTAGGTGTGATAGCGCAAATATCTCGTACCAATATTATTGAGACTTAAATTCATTCTCTTTTTTTCTCTCTCTTGTACGGTTGTACGGGGTCTTTCTACACTTTGTATTCATCCTTTATTTTATCGCCTTCTCTGCTTCTTTTTTTATTATTTTTTATTTCTATCTTTGGTTATCCGAAATCTATATTTTTAAATAGAGAATAAGCTAACCTTGGTAGACAATATCATGGAATTACTCTTATCTTTATGCTTCAATGGTGTTTTTGAATTCATTTCAATAGAGATTGATAGTCAAAGCGTTGGAATAATGTGTATGCACTTTCCGTTTCAGCTTCTAATAATGTGCATTAATATCACCCACAGCGTTTATGTTGTATCGATCCAAAATAAGAATGAAATCAACTAATTACTGACACGAATGTAAGCATATTTTTGTTCATTCTTTCAGAAGGTGCACTAGAGTTTCCTTTGTCGGTAAAACTTATGAACATCCATATAGACGTCGGTGGGTAAACTTATAAACATCAATAAAGAATCGGTTATAGGAAGGGACGAGGAAAAAGCATACCTGAAAATGTGTAAATATTAAATTGGGATATTCCTTCTCCCTCAAGAGAGGAAGGAAAACTCGTGCACATATCGTCACCTGCCTACTTGTCTTGTTCGAATTTATGAACCCCGATACCAAGTAGAAAGAAAGGGTACTGACATGAATACGTATTCTGTACACCAGTCATACGATATTTATCCGCACAACAAAGTACGGCGACGAAATCATCATATCCAGATGTCGTAAGTGATTGTACGTACATCTTTATATTCGTCCTTTCTCTTCTTCCTTTCCATTGTTGACCCTGCCTTTATTTTAACCGACAAATTGATTATGGGTTACATGTGACTGTAGTTGGTCCCCCAACCCACTTCATTACTCGTTTGTACCCGCGTAAGAAGTATCCAATACGATCATTCTTTCGTGTATTTTCACGTAAAAGCATTCGCTTTATATTCTTTCCATTTTGTCTTTTTCTTCCTTTCTTCTTGATCTTATGATGACTCTTACTTGATAACTTCACCACGTTTGGCTCCCACTTCCAATTTTACCTTGGTTTGAGATATTCCCTTACCCTCCGGGTCAAAAAGGACTAAAGCGGTGAATCACTATACAAATAGTTATGGTTCGCTTCTTTTCAGATCATGTAGGATGAAAACTTTAATAAGATTATCGTATTCTTGTACTATACGGATAAACCTTAATTTCTTTTACTCCATCTCATTTTAGAGAGGAAGTGTTTGCACAAAAGAATTTTAGTCCAAATATAAATCGTAATGAAATGCATCCAACGAAGTAGGACACTTTCCATGGAATCATAATCTGTTTCACACCAAAATCCAAGATTCATGGAATCAAGGATGATTATATTTATATTTGGATTAAACTCATGAATTTATGGATTGAAGTCAATTTTGATTTTGTCATAGGTAATCACTTCTCTTTCCGAATCCAGCTGGGACATTATACCTTATATGGATATCAGTTTATGGTGGCTACTGTAAGGAGGGCGAGAAAGTGAATGCAAGCATTTGATCATCATTGGATATTCATCCAAAGTGATATTTTCAGTATCTTCAATATAATTTCTCGTCTAATGTTATTTCATGTTCTTTGCTCAATTAGAAATCATATTTCCTTTTTGATCCCATTTGGCCTTACTTTCTATAGTATAGAAACACCTTTATTGTATTATTGTATTGCCACCGTTCTACTATTGGAGAGCTTTCACAATTGATATTAGCCAAGGACACATGGACAAGGGACTCCACTTGGGGCATCTCTTTGCCATAGTTCATTACATGGGTTTATGATAGGTGGCAATAGCTTGTCCGTTTTGCCTTTTCCCATCCATCTTGGACAACACTCATATTGTGGGTCCATTGGAAGATTTAGTCAATGTGGTGTATACTTTCACACTCCGCTTAAAGACCTTGGGTTTACAAGTCCAAACTTATAAATGCTTAAAGACCTTGGGTTTACAAGTCCAAACTTATAAATGCAAGGTCTAACTTTCCACCAGGATTTTAGATCTTAGTAGGTGGTTCAAGAGTTTTGGACTCTCTATTGGGACATGAGGATCTTTGTATTTTGTTCATATTGGATAGTTTTGTATAGGCCATAGCCCATGGTCACCTCCTCCCAAGGTTGGAAAATACCCAGGTGTCTAATTCCATTCTAACTCAATGTTATCTCCCTAGGGCTTCATATTTGGCATAGACTTTCCCACCTATAAGGAATTATTGCCACATTTGCAGATATCTAGCAATCTATCTGCCATACTTTCTTCACTTTGTTAGGGCCATGCATGCTCCTACAACTATCAAATGGCTAGTATAGGTAAAAAATAGCTCTCCCCATAGTCATGGGCGGATGTGACCTCATAGGGTAAGAGGCCATAGCACCAACAACATATCCTGGAGCATGGGCTCTAGTACTCCATTGTTTAGCAAATAGGTCTTTATATTCCAGTTGTCCTTTTTTCTTAGAACCTATCATAATATGGATTCATGCACTTATGCTTTCCAATCATATCTTTGATAGAGAGAATAGAATCATATATTTGATTGGTTTGAGACTTATTATTAGGACTTGCATGCCAATCATTCTCCAATTCTATTGACTTTGTATACCTAGACTTTAAGCTTAAGGTAGATCTCAATGAGTGTATGCACAAGCACACACATTTACTAGCATCCTCACTAATAGGCCTCTATTTGAGAGCTAGGATTCTTTCTTTTGATAAGAAAAGCTCTAGAGCCTTGCTCTAGGTTCTCTTTTGATTGATGACTTTTGGTTTACTTTTGAAAAGTTTAATATGACAATACAATTGAGGAGTGCAAGAAGTTCCCAAGCCACTTTCACACTACAAGCTACTTTGCATTACAACCCAAAGGACAATCACTTATCAAGAAGTATCATGTAGGCAATCCCAAGTAAGCATTGGTACAAATTGGAAAATTTGTAGCAATGGAGAACATAGTTCCAAAGATCACCAAGAGGAAGAGAGGCACTCCTTGGAAATCACAAAGGCTACTATTGAGTGCAAAGGTGATTCAAGTGCACTCATTGGAATGAAATGCCAAGGATATTGGAGAATTAGAGGAACAAGAGGAGCAAGATTGTTTACCATATGTAATACCATTAGCGGGACATATCATCTAGAGGTGGAAATTAGCTTTGTAATATCTTGAGGGATGTTATATATGATGGTCAAAGTATATCATATAGAGGTGTCATCAAAAGAGTACTTCCACTAATAGTGCAGAGGCCTAGATGGATGAATTAGGCTTCAAAAAATAAATAATTCCTTTCTTTGGAGAAAAGATTTTTCCATCTCTCCCCTATTTGTCTCATCAAGAGCTTTCCAATTGTACCTCACCCATGCTGATTTGAGCTTCCTATAGGAAGGTTCCCTAGAGATTCTCTATAGTCAAACTTTTTTTACCAACCAAATAAAACAAGAATCAACATGTCAACAATCCATACAACTAATCTAAGGGTGGAACTCACTAACATATCACCAATCCATGTATCTAATCCAAGGGTGGAGTTCCCTTTTAGTAGATCCTTTTTGTTATATAATAAAGATAAGGTGCTCCTTTGGAGCATCGAGTATTGAGGGATGAAGCCTTTTGTTTCTTCCATTGTGTTTCTCTTGGGGTTTCTCCTATCCTTTGAATATTATAATGGTTTCAAAGTAGGTGTTTTAATCCAAGAGAGTGGATCACACCTCTTGGAGGAACATGGGCAATTGAGACTTAACAATTTTGAGGGGAAAAACATAGTACACTCAATAGATTGGGTGTGTTTTAGAAAGAGGATGGGATGAATACTTCTAAAGAACAATTTCCTAAGCTTTGCTTTTTGTTCTTGATTCCTTTTCACATGAAGATCATGTAGATCCAATGTGAGCAAGTGAGAGTATGTCTCATTTATCATTTTGGAATTCATGGACATAGTAATGAATTCATCAAAATTGATGATTCTAAACCTGTGGTGATATATGATAGAGAGTGGGATTTGATAATTTAAATTTTTTTATGATGCAATGGATCTAAATTTACCAAATCCTCTCTCTTTCAATACTCAAGTAGAAATCATTATGTAGTTAGATCTAATGTGATTTTGTAATCCACAATTTTGGTGAGGAATATTATCAATGAGTGACAGCCTTTGAGGTCACATGGTAGTCCCAATAGTTCTTACTCCCTCCTAAGAGATCATATTAACCCTCTACTAAAGCAGGAAGTAGCAATTGAGTGTTTGCCATGTGTACAAATCATGGAGTTGTAGTTGTAGGATCTGATGCAAAGAATACAAGGGATGTTGAACAAGTTTTGAGAAATCAAGATGAAAATAGAGGCATTGTAAAGTCAAGTATGCACCTTCAAGAACAATCATGTAATGCAAGAAGGGTAATCATCCCAAAACCCAATAATAGCAGCCAAAGTACCTAAAGAGTCACTCATGCTAATGACATCAACCTCAGTCAACAATGAAGCCACATTGGTACTACAGATCAAGAAGATGTGCAACATTAAGTCTTAGAAAGGACAACATTCCATGGGATTAATGGAAAACAAGATTTCAAGAATGAATCAATATTTTTCATTATTCACAATTGAGATCACTAATCATTCTATATGCATGTTTGTGTGTGGGTACTTGATTGATAAAGCCCTCACATTATATCATGCTTGGGAATGACCAGTGTTAGCAAAAGGAAGGGAGATCACTTTAGAGGTAATGCAAGAAGAGCTATTGAAGAATTTTCAATTAGTGGATTTTGTGTAGATGGCTCAAACCCGACTATGGGAGTTGAAACAAAAGAATAACATACAAGAGTATGTGGAAGTATTTCTCAATTTTCAGGTCACAATAACCAATATGAGTCAAGTAGAAGCTCTTGAAAGTTTCAAAAAAGAGTTAAAAGAGCAAATTCACCAAGAAGTAATGGCATAAAATCCTTGCATTATTTTTGAAGCCATTGTGTGCACTCAAAGAATAGCATGAGCACTTGGAGAAGGTCAAGGGGTACTCCTAACTCAATATTATTGAGCTAAAACACCGCACTTTGGTGGACTAGTGCCTATGTAACTAGGCAATTTTTTTAAGACTAAGGAGTATGACCACTCCAAGGAGAAATGTTGTAAAGGGAGTCCAAGAAGGTAATCAATTGAGAGTATTGATATACTCTAGAGCAACAAAGAATTTCTTGTCTTGCTCTGTTGCAATAAGGTTGGAGAAGGATGAGAATGAAGAAGTAGATTTACCTATTGGTCAAACAAAGAGGATTAAATCATTACCTCAAAATGCATCACTCGTTATAGGAGAGTATCAAGAAGAAATTGAGTGGAGAGTGATAAGGTTAGCTCATTAAGATGTCATCTTAGGCATGTTGTAGATGGATCACTACAACCCCACAATCAATTGGAGAAAGAAAAGAGTGAGAACTACTAGCCTATAGAAGATCATTGGAGATAGAAAAAGATTTTAATGGTAAGAATTGCCTCTCTATGTCATAGGGACAATACCTATTGGTAATGAAAATAGATGTTTCATGGGTTTAATTAAAGAAGTCTAGAGTGCATAACTCAATAGACAAGTTCTATGATAGAACTAGTTATATGCCAAAGTCTTAAAGTGCAAGTTTGGCAAGTTTGAAGTAGATTATTTGGAATATAGAGTAAGTGCAAAAGGATTCTAAGTGTTAACAAATAAAATAAAAGTCATTCAAAATAGAGTGCTTTAGAAGATTAGTCTCAACTCAATAGCCTCTTGGGATTAATGGGGTTCTATTGTCAATTTATCAAGGACTTCTCCAAGGTTGCATAACCTCTCACAACACTACTTGGCAAGGGGAAGAAGTAGATGTGGAGAACCACACAAGAATTGGTCTTTTAGGAATTGATAGTTGCATTACTACATGCACCAATCTTGAAATGGTATGACCCAAAATGGTCAATCAAGTTAGCTATAGATATATCAAGCATTACAATAAGAGAAATCCTACAACAAGAATGGAATGAAAAATGGCACCTAGTTGCATATTTCTCTCAAATTTTTTTATCAATAGAGCGCAACTATCACACCACCAAACAAGAAGAGTTGGTCATTGTCCTTGCAACCAAGCATTGGAAACACTATCTTGGCAAGAAGGCATTTGTGGAGATAGACCACAAACCTCTAGGCTACCTTGAGACACAAAAGATCTATCTCATCAAAACATTCATTAGGTAGAGTGGTGATAATGGTTCAAGATGACAATCACATATGTGGAAGGCAAGAAAAAACTTGCATATATATTCACCTGAATACTTATGGCAAACAATCTGGTGGTAGAGGTCAAAATGAACCTAGAATTCTAGCCAAGGATTCTTATTGCTACAAAGACTTACCCACCAATTATAGGAGCTCAATCATCCAAAGGTGTAACCAGTACTCAAAGCCTCACTTTTCATGATGGCAAGTTATGGATCCTATATGCCCCAAACTTACAAACCACCATCCTAGTAGAATGTCATAATTTTGTCATTGTAGGTCACTTTGGAGTGGACAAGACCTCAGATGCAGTCAAATGCCATTATTAGTGATCCAAGATGAGCAACAATATGATTGGTTTGTTTGAAGCGGCCTACTCTACCAACAAAATAAAGCTTCTAATCAAGCTATTGTAGGACTCCTTCAACCTTTCTTTACTCCTACACAATGTTGATAATAGGTCAATATGGATTTGGTTTCTGAATTGCCCAAGACCACCTTAGGGTTTGATTCCATTATAGTCTTTGTAGATTGACTCAACACAATGATTCACTTGTATCTTCCGACCAAGGACATGACTACTCTATAATTAGCTCAATTGTACTTAGTTATAATCTTTTCTCACCATGGTCTATCTTGAGTGCTCATCACCAATCATGGTTTGTTTTAAACACCACTCTTTGGCATCTTCAAAACCAAACTTGCCATATTCATGGCATACCATCCACAAATTGATGGACAAATAGAGCAAGCTAGTTGCACTATTGGGAACATGCTTTTGAGCTTCATCTTAGAGGAGCAAGAGCAATGGGATACCTTACTTCCATTGGTGGAATTTTCTTATAGCAATTATGTGAATGCATTTATACAAGTCACACTATTCTTCCTCATGTATAGAGGACACTCTTTTATACCTTCAAGCTTGGTAAAGATTTACCAAGTGGTTACAAAAGTTAACATTATCAACACATTTGTTTCTAAGAGAACACCATGCATAGGTTCCAAATCACCCAAAATCAATAGAAACAATATGTAGATGCACATTGCAAGCACATAGAGTTTAGCATTGGTAGATCAAGTATGGTTGTCCACAACCAATCTCATGTTAGTTGGCCTTCGCAAGCTCAAACCTTGTTTTATTTGGCCCTATCCCATCTCCATCAAATCAGCACCGTGGCCTATCACCTCAAGCTACCGCTACAAATGAAGATCCACCCAATGTTCCATATTTCATTAGTAAGTATATATGCATCCCAACAACTCCACTTTATTTCCAAAGAGGAAGGTAGACCTTGTCCAACACTCATTGATGGAACAGAGGAATATAAAGTCAAATGCATTCTCCAAAAATGCATCCATGGTACCCGCTATCCACATGTGGAATATCTTGTTCATTAGAAAGTGTACTCATTGTATAACACAACATGGGAGCCAAAAGCTAATTTGTCCCATGCACTAGTGTTAATGCAATCTTTAGAGCAATAGCTTTGCAATAAGTACATTGTGTCTTAAAAGGGGAGAGGTTTATAATACCATTAGTGAGATATATTATCTAGAGATGGAAATTGGCTTGGTAATATCTTGAGGGATTTTATAGAGCAGAGGCCAAAAACACCTTGAAAACTTTAGAGCTGATTTTGGAAGCCTAAACAAATAAATTAGGTCTCAAAAAATAGAAGTTCACTTTCTCTTTGGAAGAATAGGTTTTGCATTCTCCGCCAATTTGTCTCATCAAGAGCTTTCCAATGGTAACTCACCTATACCATTTTGAGTTTCCTATAGGAAAATTTAAAGATTACCTCTAGTCAAACTTGTTTGACCAACCAAAAGGAAAAGGATTGACATATCATCAATCCATATAACTAATCTAAGGGTGGAGCTTGCTAACATGTCACCAATCTATATATCTGACCTAAGGATGGAGCTCCCTTTGAGTAGATCCTCTTTGCTATATAATAAAGATAAGGTTCTCCATTGGGGCATTGGAGTATTGAGAGATCTACTAAATTTTTTGATTTTTTTTTTCATTTACATTGTTTACATGATTTAAATAAAAATCTGAAAGTAAACTATGAAGCATGGGTTTTTGCTCTTGTGTTTGTGTTGGGGGTTCTCTTGTCCTTGGAACATTACACCATGCATGGATTTGCTTCCAAAGTAAAAGAGGGAGAACAATATGAAGATGCATAATTGGCTCCAAACTATAATACTCCAAGAACAAGAGGACTTTTCAAGAGAGAGACAAGAGAGAAAACACACACTTCACACTCAATCTTCCGATGCCCCAAAGGAGCACATTATCTTTATTATATAGCCAAGGAGGATCTCCTCTAAGGAACCTCCACCATAGGATTAAGTACATGGATAGGTGACCTGTCAACAAGCTCCACCCTAAGATTACTTTCTTGGATGGGTGACATGTTGGTCTTGATTCCATCTGGTTGGTCAAACAGACTTTGACCAAAGGGAATCTTTTATGGAATTTTCCTATAGGAATCTCAAAATCATGTGGATGAGGTATCATTGGAAAGCTCTTAGTGAGAACAACTAAGATCTGGATAATTTGCTGGGGGATCGACACATTTCAAGGCCTAATTCATCCGTTTAGGCCTCCAAAATTCTCTTTGAAGTTTAGACCTATTTTGGCTTTTGCCTTATTAGTATAAGTGCTCTTTTGGTGAAACCTCTATCTGATCTACATTCTCCATCATGTGTAATATCATTCCAGTTGTCACCACCCCAAGTTTCACCTCTAGATGATATGCCTAGCTATTGACTTTAAAGTTTCCAAGCATATTTTGGTTTATGGCCTATTAGTAGAAGTACTATTTTGGTGATACCTCTAGCTTATCTACTTAGTCCATCATGTATAACATCCTTCTAGATGTTACCAAACCAAATTTCATCTCTCTATCATCTATCTAACTATTGGCATTACATAAACCCAGATTGACAGGTTGAACATAAGGATGAAATAGAGCAAGGAGGAAAAGTAGAGGTGTAGGAGGAGGTAGCACCTCATGCCAAAGAACCTACAAGTCCAAATCAAGAAGTGGGTGTCCAAGAACAACTTTGCCCCAAATTTTAGTACAAAACCAAAGAACTTTGGCTCAAAGAAGAATGAGTAGTCAATTTTGTGAGTGAAGTAGAAGCCAATGTGGGTGAGGCCAAAGACCCTTTGCCAAAAATTAGACTAAAGTTGGAGAAGGATTATTTCAATCAACCAAGTGCCAATGAAGGAAGGGCACAATTTGTGATCAATTCAATGGAAGTAACATTACAACTCATGGAACTCCTACCTCCTAACTTAACTCTTGCAACATGCAACTTTTGGTGTACCACCAAAGAACCATTTGTGACCATTTTGTGAGGGGTTTGTGCATGTACCATTTGAACATGATCCATCACCAACCATTGTGATGGCTAAGGAGTGATTGGGAGGTAGGATCTAAAAAGTAGACTTCATCCCACAAGAAGTTAATTTTTACTTGCATCATTTCTCATTTCTCTTGCATAGGAATCTCTCAAACTGTTTCCCAAGATCTACACCAGAGTGCAAAGTGCAAAGTGCAAGAATATAAGAGTTATAGGGGAGTAATACAAGAGAAAGAAGAGTTGAATACTTTCAAGATGGCAAAATGTACAATGGTAGTCAAGATAGAGGTAAAATCATGCAAGGTAGACAAAATTGTGTGCAAACCTCTTGAATTACCAAAATAGAGATTGCAATTGTAAAGTGGAGTACTTGAAGAGTAAAAATCTAGAAATATTATTGTGGTACTAGAGTTTTAGAATTAGAGTTTTAGAATTTTCCAATATTAGAAGAAATACAAAAAATACATACAATAAATCATTAAGAGCTAACCTTGTAATGTAGACAAAAGCCCGCTTGCAATGAGTCTTAGGGGAAAAGTTCATGCAATTTTGCCAAATTTACATTGAAACTCCTGATGATAGGCTGCGTAAGAGTATGAAAGCCAAAATAGATGATGCATTTGTAGGAAGGAAGTCCACTAATGGGTATAAAATAGAATATTTAAACAATCCTATTAGACAAGTCATAATAGAATCAATCATGAAGTTGTTTCAATCAAAACAAGCATCATATGTCAACCTCAACCAAGTTATTTTCTTCCAACTCTTGTGGACAAAGGGAAACTTGTGAGTTTGGAGTGGATGTTCCATGAACAAGTAACAAGCTATTAGAGGACATGGACCAAGGGGTGGCCATGATTTCAGTGCCTTTCATTGTGCATTTCTGATTTGGAATGAGCTTCCTCACAAACAAGGAGAAGGAGAGATTTCCAAGTCACTTCTATCATCTACCCTACATCAATGGACATCCCAATTTGGCCAAGGAAATTATAAAGTATCAAGATTCCAAGAAGGTGTATGCTCATACCAAGAAGTTTCTACTTATTGAAGAATCCTATACACAATTGTGATTAGTAAGAAGGCATCCACTATGAAGGCCAAAACCATGGTGTCCAAGAAATTAAAGAGAAACAAAGTTATTGAAGGTTTGTCAAGTGAAAGTGGACTTGGTGGAGCCAAGAGAGAGGTTAGAAATAAGGCCTCTACAATAGAAGAAGGTCACTCTAGCTCCAAGAAAGAAACCCTTAGAAATGAGAACTAATCAAGCAATGACAACTTGTTTATGCACATGTCATCATTGGATGCCAATTACAAAATATCAAAAGAGGTAACAAATGATGATGTGTAATCATCACCAATTCTCGATGAAGCTACCAAAGAAAAAGGGAAAGCACCAATGGAAGACAAATATAGGGCCCCCATTGAAGTCCTAAAGAAAGCTCTTGTATCAAGGCCTGTCTTCTTTCCCAAACCACAGTCCTATTGGAACATCATAGATGTCATTATGGAGATATGAAGCAACCAAGATTATGTTTCTATTAAGGAAATATAGAAGTAAGGAGTGGAAGCCTGGAAGCTTAAAGAAAATATTCCAAAATGTGCAATCTACAAAAAGGGTATGAACCCACTAGATTACTAAAGAATGCAATCTCACAATGTGTCAAGTTGGAAGATTCTCCTCATGAAACACCATCCAGTATGATCTCTAGCACAAGATGACAACCCAAGTACAATGGATGTCATTCATTGACATTTGAGATATGAGAATAATTCAATGGCATGGTTGATTTCAATATACTTTGTACATGCCAGAATGCCAACAATGCAACTATTGGAGGAGATTGTGCCCTTCTGCAAAGAGTTGGATTCCACCATCAATGAGCCATTTAAGCTCATAAAGTACTTTCATGACAAAATGAGAACAACAGCCAAAGACAAGGCTGTGCTTCACACCAAACTGAGTAGCACCAACAAATTTCTCACTAAAGAGATCACATTGTCAAAAGATAAAGACCAATTGCAAGAGAAATTCCAACAAGAAGAATTGGTGGTACAAAGACAACATAGAGTCATCTTCTGATGCCTACAATTGAAGGTTGAGGTGGTTTAGATGAAGATCACTAAACAACAAACCCATCAAAAAGAGTAGATGAAGACACAAAATGAAGAGTTGGCATCTGTCCAAATAAAACTAAAGGTTGCTAACACAAATACAATTGCAATTGAGAGATAGTACAACAATCCAAAAGAGCTAAAAGATCTTCATATCCAAGAACTTACTACAAGCCTAAAATCAGCAATAGAGACAAAGAAAGAGATTGCAACCAAGGTACAAGAGGACCTTGAATCAAAACTTTAGCAAAACCACAAAAACTTGTTGAATGAACATACAAGTCTTCTTGTGACCATAAAACATATGGCAACTCAACTCTTGAACCATTTAGAATGGATGGCCAACAACATGATGAATTGGACAAAGATTAAGGAATTCAGGACTCAGATTAAGGCTCTTGAGAGGAAGATCTATACAAATGATTAGTGAATAGCCATGTTCCTCAAATTGTAGAGCCAAACAAACTCCAAGTTCAAAGAAGCCCAAATAAGCATCACAAATGAAGTCGCCAAGTATGGAAGTGAGCGTGTTGAGCTCACTCATATTTGCAAAGGCACAAGTAGTTTGCGATAATCACTACCAAATCATCCTACAATGATTAACACCCTCAATGATTCCTTACATCCCAAATTGTGGAAACCTTATTGGCCATTTTGTAGGTCAACCCAATTTGTAGTTGTAACAACTTGTAGTTGGTCTATTTCTCATATTCTATTCAAATCTTGTAGTTGTATTCATGGTACTTTGTACTTGTAAACCATTTGTAGACCTTAGTGTAAATATGAAATCCAAGTGGACCCATAAATGACAACTTAAGATACAATAAATTCATTTGAGGTGGTAGTACCATGTCATTTATGCTACTTGAAGATTAGATTAGGATAAGATAGGAATCTTATTAGCAAGAATTAGATGTAATTAGAAGATTTCCAACCATTTGTAGTTGTTAGATCTCTTTGGCAACCAAGTAAGAAAAGTATATAGGGCTTAGATCAAATTTTATTATGATCATTTGGTGCATTATTTTTATTCAAAAAATGAGGTATTACTATCAAGACCATCAAGTTGATGTATGTGTATGTGGTTGGTCTATGTATGAATGTCTGCCTACTTAGTCACTTAGTCATGAGAAATCTTAGCATAGAGGTATATGCACTAGAGTGAAGGAATCATTCATGTGGAATTAGAGGAAGGACCTCTAGGTGCTCTATATCTGCCAAGAATGATATCATATTGGACTTTTATACGTTTGGACACCGTTAACTAACATAAATTGGAAGATTAAGCAATAAGAATCATTTGATTCTCTTGTAAAGTAAAGCTTATATCATTCAGTACCATGCATTGAGAGACTAAGTAGTGGGAATAATTTTATTCTCCTATAAAGTAGTGCACTCTAAGAAGGGTAGTACACTACGTTACAATTGTAGAGGATAAGGTGATAGGACCCTTGGGAGATCCAACTCACACTTAGTTTGTGCATTTCAATCTACTACTTGTGAGATCCTTTTGAGTTTTTATATCTCATACAACCTAATGTTTGTAATGGTGGTGCAAAGTGTAGATTGTAGAAGGGTTATAACAATAATAAGCAGGAATTTGGTTGGGCTAATTAGAGGGTAAAGAAATTCTAGAGCAAATTCACCTTCATTGATTATGATCTATCACCTTCAAGAGTCCTCTGCACTATAGTTACTATGGAAGTGACTAGTAATCATTTATATTTCTTGTAGTATGCCCATAGGGATGAGATTACCTTCTTCTAAGAATGACTTCATCCAAGAGGTTAAATATAAAATAATAGATTGTTAGCTTTTTAACACTTTTTTGTCATTTTTAGTCATATCCAACCTATATCCTCATGGGATAAGCTTGTTCTTGCCATAATATTACAGATTTGAATGACATTGTGTTGATACAAGTAGCTTCTTTATAGTATACTACATCATCAATTTTAGGTTATAGTAGGAACATTTTTTAGTGAATAAGATCTTTTGTTTGTTTTTTATGTTCTATAATGCACTCAAGGTGTCATTACTCTCTTTTGGGAGTGGTTCCTACCCAAGAGGTTAAACAAATAACAATAAAGAACTACAAGTTGTGATGTTTCTCTCTAAATCTAACCATTTCTGACCAATATCCTTGTAGGAACAACCTAATCTTTACCAATATACTATAAATTCATCAACATTGGGTTGTCATACTAAGTTAGTTGACCTTTGGTAATAGAGGTAGTTCAATTTAGGTATATTTGACTTCACTTGAAATACTCTATAATTTTCAATTTAAAGAAGGTTCTAAATTCTTATGAAATATGCTTGAGAGATTTTGAAAGGAGGTATATGAAGCAAAAACCCATGTGTAAGCAAATTGACCAAGGATTCCTTTCTTGGATTAATTTAGAAAAATGAGTGCTTACCAAGTAACCACAGCACCTATAATAGTAATTTTGGTGAGTATACAAGGAAAGACTTAGGAGGTGAGTGGAAACCATTCCTTAGTAGCTTGAAGCATGACTTGAGTGAAGTGCATGAGGCTCTGTAAGTACTACCTATATTTTCTAAGTAAAGAGAAACTTTCTATTGAGAATGCAACTAATATGATGTTGATCTTTGAAGAAGCTTTAACTCTATGACTTTGAGAGAAGAAACTTCTATATTGAAATTAGTGACGTATCCTTTTAAAGGCCATTTTGGAAGAGCTTTAGCATAAGATAGGGATTGAGTGAATTGAGGAGAGAATTAGAGATTTTCAGATTGAATGGGAATTTTCTTAGTAGATTTTTATACTTGATGGTGCATTATATCAACAATTTCTTCCTTCTAGCATATAGTTATTGAACTAGAGCATATAATATAGTGGACAAGTGCTATATCTTAAGTGAGGGATAAGTTTATGGAGGATAAGTTTGGCACTATGTCTATTGTAGTTCTACATTTATACAATTATTCTTAATCTTTCTGAGATGAAAGAGACAAGACTTAAATTAATATTTCAAATTGACATGTAAACTTGAGAGAAAAGGATTTTATACTCTTCTTTCTAATTACTTGTCATTTTTGTATCTATTTAGTTGCATATTCTATCATATAATTAGCTATAGGTGCTTCATTTTCTAATTTCCTATGTCAATTGTTCAAATTCTACCTTGTACATATAGCTTGGAAGTTGACATAAAGATTCAAAATTTTTATGGCATGTATAATAAACTCAATTTCTTTAGCTCATAACCTAAGGAGTTCCAATACTATCATCTAGCAAATGAGTTAACATCTTTATACATATTACCACATCCAACAATCAATATGCAAAGTTTCTTTGGCTTTATAATATACTTTTATGATAACCATAATAATAATCATAATGTTATTTTGCCAATTCACATCTTCTACAATCTAAGCTTGACAAAAATACTCAAGTAGAATATCACTTTGGCAAAGATTTTGCTTCATGCAACAACTTTGATTTTTCTTCATAACAAGGTTATCATACTAAGAGTATCATATAAACTTGGTCATTATAAATTTATAAGTTACACCTTTGGAATGTTATTTTGCCTAAGTTTGGCTTTCCTAAGAAATATTTTATTCTAACTCACTACTAATAAAAATCTTTATTTAAGAAAATCATATATCTACCTATCCAAACAACTATACTTTGAAAGTAAATATCAATATCAATATTATATTAAACTAAGGATTGCACCACTGCTCTCTTCCTTTTGAACATAAGTTCCTTAAGTTATGTTGAGAAGCTTGTATTTAGATCTCAAGCTTGAATCTCAATTGAATTACACCAACAATATTACTCAAACTAGTAAATTTATTACCTATACTATCTCTCATCAATTTTACAAGAAACTAAGGATTGTACTACTACTCACTTTATTTTGAACATAGGTTTCTTAAGTTCTTTTGAGAAGCTTGTATTTAGATCTCAAGCATACCATTGAATGACAACAAAAATAGCACTCAAACAAGTAAATTATTACCCATCAATACCATTTTTATCGATCCCATATCCTCCTTTGATTCCAATTCAATCTCTCCTTCAATCTCAATAATTTTCACTTCTATATGCTTTTATTGGCTTGCTTGTCATACAAGAAAAATATTCCTTTTTATTAAATCTAGGTATTGTGATATAAAGGCAATGGGATTGTATATATTGTGAATTCTTGTTGTAATACACTTACGATTGCAAAGTTGGAATTATCAAAATCAATCACAGAAGATAGTTAAAGACCATATGAGGATGGGTTATAACAACACCATATCCTTAAGTTTCTTGAATGCTTCTTCTTGCTTTGTGGTCCCAAGAGATTTTTTATTGATATGGTATATGAGCATATTATTGCATGTATGCTATGTATGCCAAAATGCTTGCTACTTTATCAACTCCCTTACGAGTAGGCAAATTGATGAAGTATCTCAATATTAAACCAAATCCAATATATTGGTAAGAAATAAGTTGTTCTCATGGAGACACCATTTGGAAATGGCTAGATTTGAAGAGAAGTAACTTGAATTTGTAGTTCTTTATTATTAGTTCTCTGAAAGGAACCACTCCTAGAAGAGGATATATCACCATGACGATGTACTATGGAAAATAGAAAACAAAAGATCATGCTCACTAAAGGTCAATTCTAATTAAACCGCAAACATGGTGATTCAATCATCTACAAAGAAGCTACTTCTACTCCAAAGATCACAATCTACCCTTCCAAAAATTTATGTCCTTGTCTAAAGGTTCTTTGCATTAGTGACTTTTCTTTTGTTTCAACTTGTTGAATAATATCAACACTACAATTCTTTCCCAAGTTTTTCAAGGCATTGCTTGTTCATAACTACCAAGGATCACAACTCTAATCACAAATTCTATTGATCACACACAATCAACACCTGTATTCCTACTACAAAGATACCTTGATGGTCACTCAACAAAGACCTAAAACTAGTACTAAGAATTAAGACAAAGAGCTTTTGACTCTTTTACTTTATTTGTCTTCCATAGACTGAAGAAACATTTACACTTGGCTTGCAACATTAAGTAGTATCTCCTATTCAAAAACTAAGAAATCTAATGGTTAAGGAAGTGCAAAGATCTACCAAGAATGCACTTGCTTGCATCTACTATAACAACCCAAAGTCAATGTACTAAGGATAAAATGGTAAGAACAAGTCAATCCTATAAGGATATAGGTTGAAATGACTTGAAGTGAAGGGAAAGTGTCATAATGTGCAGTTCATTTATTGTTTGATATTTAACCTCTTAGACAAGAACCACTCCCAATAAGGAGGTAAAAGCACCCAATGTGGCATTCTATAATAAAAAGATCCTAAATCACTCTCAAATCTACTTGTAACCAAAGTTACCTTGAAGGTGATGGCTCACTTTGCCCCAAAGCCCCAACCTCAATGGCATGTATACCCTTCCCCAAAGGCACACCACCAAAGGGGCTAAACAAGAAATAAAATGTCCATGAATTTTGATTCTATGCTACTTGTGGCACTTAAGACTAATAAAATCCCTCATTGGGCTAGTCTACATAGTAAAAATCCAATTGCCAACCCTCTCCCCAAGATTCAATCAATTGAAATCCTATTGTATGATTTGCACCTCTACACTTGCAAGGGCATTCAAAATTGTACACTAGGTGAATACAAATTGATCAGATTGGACTTTGGATTATATACAAAAGTCATGGAAAAGTAAATGCTTAGATTACTGGGCCAAAGCCTTATGTACAATTCTCTATTGCTACTCAAATTTTCTCCAAAGGATCTCTTATGGATAAGTAGGTCCTTTGCCAAACCTAACTTCTCAACCACCACCACCAATTATGATATTAATTTCTATCTTATCCTGCCTAATTAAACTTCTAACAAGTACCAAGGAAGTTATCAACTCTTCCCCAAAGTATGTTGCAAGTAATAATTTTCCTTCCTAAGTTACCACATTAAAGAGTTACTTAGCCGAGAAGGTGGTACACAAAAAAATGTGATTCATTCCAAAAAGTTCTTTTGGGCCAAAGTTTTTGGTCTTTTTCTAAATTAGAATTTTACAAGGCACTTCCTCTTCTAAGAGGATGGATTTGGAGTTCTAAAAGTATCAAGTATGTCTTATGTACAATTGCTAGAAAAATGGTGGAATATAAGCTACTCTAATACACTTTTTCCTTTTGGTGTAATACTCCAAGGACCAGAAAACTCTCCAAGAGAGATACAAGAGAGAAAACACAAGTTTCACACTCGATACTCCAATGCCTCAAAAGAACACCTTCTTTTCATTATATAGCAAAGAAGATCCACTCAAAGGAAGCTCCACTCTTGGATTAAATACATGGATTGGTGATCTGTTAGTGAGCTCCATCCTTAGATTAGTTCTTTGGATGGGTGACATGTAAGTCCTTGTCCTATCTAGTTGGTAAAATGGGTTTGACCAAAGGATCTTTAGAGAGTCTTCTTGTAGGGAGCTCAGAATTGTGAGGGTGAGGTGCCGTTGGAAAGCTCTCAATAAGATGAATCATAGAGGGAGAAGGCAAGCCTTTTTCCCCTAAGGGAGAGAAATCCTTCCATTTTCAAGGTCTAATTCATCCTTTTAGGCCTCCAAAATTGGCTCTAAAGTTGTCATGTTATTTTTTCCTTTTGCCCTATTAGTAGAAGTACTCTTTTGGTGACACCTTTGTCTGATCTACCTAACCGATTGTACAAAACATCCTTCTAGATGTTACCAAGCCAATTTTCACCTCCAAATAATATGTATAGCTACTTGTATTATAGACCTCCCCCTTTTAAGACGCAAAGTACTCATTGCAAAGTTGTTGCTCAAAAGATTGAACTAACACTGGAGCGTTGGTCAAGTTGGCTACCGGCTCCCATGTTGCCTTGTATAATGGGTACCCTTTCCAATGGACCACACACGGATGGCAAGTACCACGGATGCATTTCTGGAGAATGTGCTTGACCTCATACTCCTCTGCCTTATCGACAAGGGTTGGACAAGGTCAACTTTCTTGAATGGAAGAGAAGTGGGGCGGCTGGGGAGCATATTAGTGTAATAAGAAAACATGAAACACAAGATCTTCATATGTGACAGTAGCTCAAGGTGATAAGCCACGGTGTTGATGCGACAAAGGATGGAGAAAGGTCCAATAAAATGAGGTTTGAGCTTATAAGGACCAACTAACTTGAGGTTGGTGGTTGACAACCAAACTTGATCTCCCTTATTGAACTCCATGTGTTGGTGGTGTGCATTTGCATACTATTTCTATTGATTTTGGGCAATCTTCGACCTATGCTTGGTATGCTCCACACCCTGTTGGATTCTAGAAACAAAAGTGTTGACAATGCCAACCTTGGTAGCCACCGGATGGACCTTCATCAAGCTTGAAGGTGTGAAAGGATGCTCTCTATCCATGAGGAGGAATAGTGTGACTTGTATGGAGGCATTCACTTAGTTGTTATAAGCAAATTCCACCATGGGGAGTAAGGTGTCCCAACTCTCTTGCTCATCCAAAGTAAAGCCCCAAATCATGCCCTCAATAGTGTGATTCACTGTCTCTATATGTCCATTGGTCTATGGATGGTAAGAAATGGATATAACCAATTTGGTTTTGAAGAACCCAAAGAGTGTTCTCCAAAACAAACTAGTAAATTGAGTGCCTCTATTTGTGATGAGCATTGGAGATAAGCCATGATGGGAAAAGACTGCATCCAAGTACAATTGAGCTAGTTGTGGAGCAATCACATCCTTGGTGATGGTACGATGCATATGAATCATTTTTCTGAGTCAGTCAACAAAGATTATGATGGAGTCAAATCCAAAGGTAGTCTTGGGCAATTCACAAACCAAATCCATGCTTACTTGTTCCCAACGTTGTGTAGGAATGAGGAGAGGTTGGAGGAGTCTTATAGGAGCTTGATTAGAAGCTTTATTTTAATGATAAAGTAGGCAGCTCCAAACATATTCCATCACATCATTGCTCATCTTGGGCAAATAGTAATGGCATTTGATTGCATCCAAGGTCTTGTCCACTCCAACATGACCTATAATCGCAAAATTGTGACATTCCGCTAGGATGATGGTTTTTAGATCCATGTCATCTAGGATCCACAACCTGCTATCACTAAAGGTGAGTCCTTGGGTGTGGGTGATACCTTTGGATGATTGAGCACCTACAATCTGTGGAGTAGTTTTTGTAGTAGTAAGAATCTTGGGCCAAAATTCATGGTTCATCTTGATCTCCACCACCAAATTGTTTGCCATTGTCATTCAAGTGAATGCATTTGCAAGTTGCTTCTTGCCTTCCACATATTTGATTGTCATGTTGAATTGTTGTCTCTACTCTGCCCATCAAGTTTATCTACAAGAAAGATCTTTTTGTGTCTTGTGGTAGACTAGATGTTTGTGGTCTATCTTTACCACAAATGCCTTCTCACTCAAGTAGTGCTTCCAATGCTTGGTCGCAAGGACAACGACCAACTTTTCTTGTTTGGTGGTGTGATAGTTGCATTCTACTAGTAACAACTTACAACAGAAATAAGCAATTGTGTGCCATCGATCTTGCCATTCTTACAGAATTGCTCTTATTGCTACACCTAATGCATATGTAGCAATCTTGATTGGACGTCTTGGGTCATACCATTTCAAGATTGGTGCATGTAATAATGCATCTTTCAACTCTTAAAAGGCCAATTCTTGTGCGATTCCCTATATTTACTTCTTCCCTTTGCTCAATAGTGTTGTTATGGGCTGTACAATCTTGGAGAAGTCCTTGACAAATTGACAATAAAACCCCATCAATCCCAAGAAACTCTTGAGTTAAGTCTATTCTTCTAGAGCACTCCATTTTTGAATGAATTCTATTTTACTTTTTAACACTTGGATACTCTCTACACTTACTCTATGCCCTAAGTAGTCTACTTCAGATTTGCCAAACTTGCACTTTGAGATTTTGGCATACAATTGATTCTATCATAGAATCTCAAGGACTTCTTGCATATGTTGTTTGTCAGCATCCTATTGTAGACTAATATGTCATCAAGAAAAATAATAATAGATTTATTCAAGCACAAAAAAAATATATCATTCATCAAACACATGAAAATAGTTGGAGCATTGGTGAGGCCAAATGGAATCACCAAGTACTCAAAGTGACCATACCTTATTCAAACGGCCATTTTGTGTATGTCTTCTTCTACAATCCTTATTTGGTTGTAACCACTCCACAAATCAAGTTTGGTGAAGTGCCTTGCTCCTTTGAGTTGATCAAATAAGGCATCCATGTGAGGTAATGGACATTTGTTCTTCACCATTTGTTGATTCAGTCCCCTATAGTCAATGCACATGCATATTGTTCCATCCTTCTTCTTCACAAACAATACAGGAGCCCCATATAGTGATATGTTGGGTTGGATGTACCTCTTCTACCACATATCCTTGACTTGAGCCTTACACTCCTCCAACTCATGAGGTGAAAGTCAATATGGGGCCTTACAAGGAGGTGGCTTCCCAAGAAGTTTCTCAATTTTATGATCTACCTTCCTTTTTGGTGGTAAACCTAGGGGTAATTCATCTAAAAAGACATCTTGGAACTCTTTGACCACATCTTTCAATTTCTCAAGAATTTGTCCATTGTGTTGGGCACTCTAGACTTCTCTTATTAAACCCATGAAACATCTATTTATCTTACCAATAGATGTGGTCCTTATGACATACTGAGGTAGCTCTTGCCTTTGTGATCTTCCTTTAACCCCAAAGATCTTCCATTGACTAATTTTCACTACTTTCTTTCTCCAATCTACCTTGGTGTTGTAGTACTCCATCCATAGCATACCTAAGATTGCATCATAATGAGCTAGTTATATCACTCAATACCTCCTATAAAGAGTATTACCTTTCTAGGTAATGACTCAATCCTCTCTGCTCAACCATTAGGTAACTCTACATTGTCCTTCTCATCCTTCTCTAGTTCTATCTCCAATGTTATTGCAACAAAGTGAGACAAGAAATTCTTTGTTGCTCCAAGGTCTATCAATATCTCACCAGATTTCCTTTTAGCATTCTATCTACAAAAATCAATTGTGCATTTATCTTCCTCCTTCTTTGCACGCGTGTTTTCTTCCTCTCCCCACTTTTACTCTTCTTCACCAAGCTAGTAAGGCCACGAGGTACATTTATTGGTGAATTTTTTTTGAATGCAATTTCCCTATCTTCCTCTTCAATTTGTCTCTCCATGTGGTTCAAAGGTTGCTTGTATGAAGGCCAGGGGCCTCTAAGATGATGAGCACAACAATTGATGGCTATGTGCCGAATTCAGCCACAATTGTAACATCATCATTGTTTTGCTCAAGCATCTTCTCCTCGTGGGACTCCTTCTCTCCTTTCTTTGACCCGTCCTCATTCTCCTTGGAGAGGTCTTGCTTCTTTGTCTTGGAACTAAATGTTGCTCAATTCCATAGAAATTGGTCCACCAAAATGGTATGTCGCAGCCCAATAGTTTTGCATTGGTGTTATCACTTCACCTCCTCCAAGCGCCCCTGGTATTCTTTGAGCACAAGCAATGGCTTCAAAAATAGTACAAGAATTTTTCACCATTACCTCTTGGTAAATCCGCTCTTTTAATCCTCTCTTGAAATTGTCAAGAGCTTTGGCTAGACTCATATTGGTTATTGCAACTTGTAGATCCAGAAATGCTTCCACATACTCTTGTATGCTATTCTTCAACCCCCAAAGTCTGGTTCCGACTATTTGCACGGAAACCATAGATTAGAAATTCTTGAGCAACCCTTCTTGCATGGCTATCCAATTGACCTCTCTTGCTTCTAATAACAATGGTCATTACCAAGCATCATACCATATGAGAGCTTTATCGATCAACTACCCACACGCAAACACACCGGTAGAATGATTAGTGATCTCTATTGTGAACAATCTAAGGTATCAATTAATTCTTGAAATTCAATTTTCAATTACTCTCATGGAACATTGTCCTTTGTAAGGCTCAATGTTGCACATCTTTTTCATTTCTAGTAACAATGTGGCTTGGTTGTTAATTGAAATTGGTATCATTGGCATGCATAATTCTCCAAGTACTTTGATTGCTAGTGTTGGTTGTTGAGACGGCTCCCCTTCTTGCATTACTTGATCATTCTTGACTGTACATATTTGGTTTTTCAATTCCTCCATGGTCATCTTGATTTCGCAAACTCATTCAACATCCCTTACATTCCTTGCATCAACTCTTGCAACTACAAATCCATGATTCCTATACACGGCCAATGTCCAATTGCTACTTCTTACTTTAATAGAGGGTTAGAATAATCACTTAGGAAGATGCACAAACTATAGAGACTACCATTGGAACCTTAGAGGCTATCACTTGTTGATAATATTCCTCACCAAAATTACATATTACAAAATCCTTAAACATCACTTTTGGTCTAACTACATAGTGGATTTCTACTTGCATGTTGAAAGGGTGAGGATTTGGTACATTCAGATCCATAACATCATAATAGAACATAGATTGTCAAATCCTACTCTTTGTTGTATACCACCATAGGCAGAATCACCAGGTTTGGTGAATTCATCACTCCATCCATGAATTCTTCTCCAAAGTGATAAACTAGAGATACTCTCTTTTGCTCAAGTTGGATGTATGTAATCTTGATGTGTGGAATGGATTCAAGAATGTAAAGCTAGGTGTAAGAAATTGTCCTCCCGATGCCTCCATCTCATCCGCTCTTTAAAACACTTCCCAAGCCTAGCAATTGCACTATGTTTTCTTCTCAAATTACTCAATTTCAATAGCTCGTGTTCTTCCAAGAGGAGTGATCCACTCTTTTGGATTAAAACACCTACAATAATACCATTGTAATACTTAGAGGACCAGAGAACTCTCCAAAAGAGATACAAGAGAGAAAACACAAGTTTCACACTCAATAGTCTGAGGATCTTCTCAAAGGAAGCTCTACACTTGGATCACATACATGGATTGGTGACATGTTAGTAAGCTCCATCCTTGGATAAGTTGTTTGGATGGATGACATCTCAATCCTTGTCCTATCTTGTTGGTCAAATGGGTTTGACCAAAGGAATCTTTAGAGAATCTTCTTATGGGGAGCTCAAAATCATGTGGGTGCAATAACATTCAAAAGCTCTCAATGAGATGAATCATAGGGTGAGAAGGCAGCCTTTTTGTCCTAAGCGAGAGTATTCTTCCCATTTTCAAGGCCTAATTCATCCGTTTAGGTCTCCAAAATTAGCTCTAAAATTTTTTGGCTATTTTTGGCTTTTGCTCTATTAGTAGAAGTACTCTTTTGGTGACATATTTGTATGATCTATCTAGCCCATTATACACAACATTCTTCTAGATGTTACCAAGCCAATTTTCACCTCAAGATAATATGTCTAGCTACTTGTATTACATTTGGTCTCTCAAGATCCTTTGGCATTGCACTCTACTAGGAAGAGCACCCTTTGCCCTTGAGTTGCCAAAGAAACTCCTTGGTGCACTCTTTGTAATAAATGATCTTCAATAGATAGGAGTTATGGATCTCACTAAATTTTGAAATGGTATAGCTTTGGAGGCAAAGAGCAAGATGATCCATACTTTCCTCCTTGTAGTTTCTACCTTCTAGTTGCAATTTCATTTTGTAGATTTTGGCCTTTGTTGCTCTCTCTTTGGCTTCTTCCTAGAGCAATTCTACAACTTGAGTTTAGACTTCTTGTACTTGGTAGAATTATTCCTTCTTCTACTCCTCCAATTGCATGCACCTCACCTAAAAGCCTTCCTCTAATGCCTTAAGTATTTTCTCTTGTTCAACTTCTTTCTCAATTGCCGATGCTAGTTCCTTTGCTTGGGCTTCCAATTGCAATGCCACCTCCTTCTTGTATTCAAGCATTTGAAGGTCTAGGATGATCTTCCAAACTAGGGTATTGTTGAGCTCCTAGTGAAAGTTATGCACCTCCTCATCTCTTGCTCACAATTGGTCTTTGTGATTGAGTTGCATGTCCTTCTTCTTCTTCATTTGTAGCTCCCCTAGTTTACAATGTACTTATCCCAATTCTTCCTCTTGGTTTTGGTGAGTGGTAGCAAGAGAGGCCTTTTGTGTCTTCTCTTCAAAAAACTCTTGCATCAAGGAGTTCATCTTCTTGGCTTCCTCCTTAAAACAATCTCTAGCCCAATTGAGTTCTTCCTAAAGCTTGTCCTCCTTTGCTTTCTTCTTGTAGATCTCTTAGTGCATCTTCCTCACCAAGCTAGTGTAATTTACAATTTAGGACACTCTTGCTTATGTTGTGACATAAGAGTTCTATCAATTGTAAAACTACTCCCACCAAATGAATGACAAAGTGTGCACTCTCCAAAACTTGGTTGGCAGTGGATTGGCTAGCTTCCTCTTCTTTCTATTTTTGAACATGGACTTTTGATTCTATTACTACTAGTGATGGAGTATCCCTTACCTTAATGTCAATCTCTTCATCTTTGGCTCCATACTTATCTTTGAGCCAAATGTCTTCTTGAACTTTGGACCAAAGTTCCTTCTTTTCTATTGATGGAGCAACCTCCTTTGCCAAGAAATCTTAGTGAAGGGTTTGGGCTTGTAGATAGAATATGTTAGCCCAAATCACTAGTTCCCTTGCATAGATCTTGTGGAAGAAAACTGCCTGACTATTTGCTAAGTAAGTTGTCTCTTTGTGTTGAAACAACTTCATTATTGTCTCAACTATTGTCCTTTGGGTTGGATCTGCCAACCATTTTTTTGGTTGCATGGTTCTGAAAATGTAGACTTGATCTCGATGGTCACCTCCTTTTTGAATTGCTTAGTACTAATAGTCATCCCCCTTGATGAGCTTTCATTTGGGCCAAGAACATTATTCCATTGTTTTTTGGTCCAAGCATGAGAGTTTCCTTTTAAAGTCCCCACTCTTCTTCTCCTTTCTTACCATTGTCTCATAGATCATCTCAAAATCTGTCAAATCTCAATCCCAAAGCAAGAAACCAAATGCTTGCTCTTGATCACTTCTCTCCTATAGTACATTATCTATTGATTTATTGTTGAGCTTCTAAGAATGACTTTGGGAACCTTCCTTGTGGATTTCTAAACAAACACTATCTTTGCTCAACTGCTAAAGAAATAAGGAAAAATTTGGTTTTTTTGGAAACTAGGAATATTCAAAAAATGAGTACTTGTGTGCACTCCTAGATTAAAAACAATATTGATGTTGTAAAAAGTGGAATTTATCACTCACAAATTTGTTTATAGGTGAAGTCTTTAGTCATTCTTTACCCAAAAATGGTTGGCCACTTCCTCAAGTCCCTATTATGCACTTATTGTGTGGTACCTCTTGCATATATGGAACATCTTCTTCTTCAATGGTCTTAGGTACTAAGGCAAGTAACAAGCAAAATACCAACAATCTTCCTTGGAATGTGAATCACCTTCTTAAAGTGAAATGGTAGTCCTTGAACTAGGTGGAAGCACATTCAAATGGGTGCATAGTTTTTGACATATGTTGGCTATTCAATGGTGATTGGGTCAAACTCATTTGGTTGAGTTTAGGTCTTAGCCAAGTACTTTTGGACTAGAGATTCTTTTGTATAGCCATCTTTGTAATGCCATTCTTCTCCACCAAAGCCATTCACCCTTGAGCCTCCTTCGGCTTGGGGTAGAATTTTGCTATTCTTTGTCTAGCTGACCTTTTGGCTTATGATCTCTCTTTCATGTTGCTAGCTCACTAGGCACAACTAAAAAGAATGATATCTTTAAGAGTTTTGTTCTCAAAGACTATATGACCTATCATTTCCTCAAAAACAAAGATGAAATTAAGAAAAAACAAATGATGAAAAAATATGGGCACCACATCTAAACTATATATTGTATATTGTATCATCTTGTCTTATTCACTCTAGTTGACCTATAGCTAATTACAATCCACATGTCTTGGGAAGGTGTCAATCCTTTCTTGGAGAACTTACTACTTTGTTGTCCTTAGGCATTTGTCCTACTCCAAAGATCCTACTACAAAGAACCTTCAACTAAGAAGAACTTATTGAGTGAAGGTCTTTGACACCAAATATTGCAAAGAACTACCTTTGCCTAGCTTTTCTAAGGAGAAGTTCTATCTCTCTCCTTGTAATCCACTATTTCTAGCTCTAAAGTACCACAAGACTTATTTGGCTATCTACTATTTCTTTGGTGATGGATACCAATTGGTCCTAAAGATCTTCCATATTCTTGGCCATCTTGAACATCTCTTCTTTCAAGTAGTTGTAAGCTCCTTGTACTTTTTATTTGATGTTTGTCATCATCTTGGCTCTAATTGTAGCTTGTTCTTTATGCTCTTTCTACAACTTCTACTTGTTGTGCTTCTAGTTGAAGTGTTTCCTCTTTCTTATATTTGGTCATTTGCGAGTCCAAGGTAAAAATCTTTACCTTCCACTTTTCTAAGTCACCTTGGATGCTTACCACTTTCACATCCTCACTTTACATCTTATCTTTGTACTCTTGTTGTTTCTACTTACCTTCTATACAAAGACCCCTTAAATCACATTGTAGTCTTTGGAGATCCTCTTTTTAGGTCTTCTAGTTTGCTATTAATTAGGTAATCTACCTCTTTACTTTGTGGTTCTCTTGTACTATGTCATTGATCTTCCTAAAGTTTTCCTTTTACAAGTTTTGACTCTTTCTAACTCCTTCAAGAATTTATTCTTTGCCTTATTTGCAAAGTCAATTGTATGCATAGCCTTTTCCAAGGATATATAATCTGCTAATTTTGTCCACTTATCTTTGTACAAAGGCATCATCATTTATAAGTACTTGATTGTAGGATAAATTGCATCAAGTAGTAAGATTTCTCTATTGGCTATCATCATTATTTACTTGTGCAAGATCCAATTCTTCCTTTTGATATATCTTGGTGATGACCAATTCACCTTCAATATCCACCTCTTTTCTTGCTCCTTCTACATCAAGTCCTTCTTCTTTGCCAATAAGGCTTGCAAGATCTTTGGTCCAAAGATTTTCTTAACCTTCATGATCTTTGGCATTTGGTCTTCTTTAGGTGTCTCCTTTCTTTATGGTGTTGATTCTACATCTAGATACTCATCATCTCCCTTTGATGTTGTTGTAGTATCTTGGAGAGTAAGCTCTTTATCTTTTATTCCTTTCTTCTTTAGCTTCCTCTTTGTCCAAAGAGATGCCCAACACCTATGGATTCTTCTTCACCTTCTTTGTAGGGAATTGAAATTTGAATGAGTGGCTCTCTCCTTGTTTGGAACCTTTACTTCCTTCATTTCTACAAAATTACCAACAATTTTGAACTCCTTGTCCAATTCTTAAATTGCTTGAGTAACTCCCTTCCCTTCAAGCTTAGACTCAAAATACTCTACCAAATGAAAGTGGCTTGGAGTTTGCTCTTCCTTGCTCAAGAGATTGAGCACCATGTATAAGTGGATGGCAAATGGAGCCAAGTAGGTAGCACCTTCTTCCTCCTCCAACTCTTGGATCATTGACTAAGCATACAAATAAAACATATTTACCCAATTTGCTACTACTCCTTCATACACTTGATTGAAGAATATTGCATGATTAATTGTTAGGTAAGTCATCCTCTTTGAGTGGAAGAACTTCATAAGTGAGGACAAAATTGCTCTTTGGGCCAAGTCTATATAATTGGTGATCCTCCAACCATTACTTATATTTCATGCTTTGGCAAAGTAGTTAGTTATTTGGGTATTGACATCTTCATCCATGTTGCCAAACATAATCTCCAAGCCAATCCCCTTAGAACTACTACCTCTAACCCAATACCCATCATCTAGTGCTCTTCACTCCACCTCTTTTTGTTTCCTCTCAAATTTCCAATTTGTTGGTTCCTACTCCTCATTCTTGCAATATAGATGGTAAGTCAAGATCCTAATTTCAAAGCAAACAAATCAAATGCTTGTTTTGAAGGAATTCAATTCTGACATACATACCACACTTTTCTACTTGTGGGTAGCAAAGGATGACTATTGGGTTCTCATCATCACTCTATATCCTCTCACCATGTTTCATATCAAAGAAGTTGATATGAAACACAAAGACTATTACTCCAAATAATTCTAAGTCATTATACAATCTTTGGATTGTACTCAATGATAATCTTGCAAATAATGGGCTAAATTGCAAGAAATTCCTCTCAAAAGTGCAAAATACTTGCCCCACACTTGATTTTAAAGTCAAAGCTTTTGGGCCAACAGTATGCAATGGGTGAGTTGTCACAACCCTCATATGAGAACTCTTTGGTGTGCTCTAATGCTCCTCAATGGCAATTGTTTGCTTACATGGCAAGAGAATTTGAAATATTTCTATGGTCTTTGGTTCAAAATTCTTTGGGCAAATAGTCTTTGTACCCTTCTTCTTTGGCGTTGTCCATTTCTATGTGCTTTATTTTTCTTTGCATTTTTCCTTTGTATTCATTTCTTTGTATTCCACTAGACTACTTCTTTTTAGCCTCATTTATAAGGAGATGGATCCAAAGAATACCCAAATACAAAGGTTTATTCCTCCAAGTAGGAAAATAACATATCTTATATCACAAAGAAGTATGAAAACAAACAGAAATGCAAAATTTGGAAAAATGTGTGCACAACAATCAATTATAGTATTGATTTTCTCCTCTTCAATCTTGATCTTCTCCATTGAAACCTTATGGTCCAAGAAGGTAATTACTTCTTCCAAAAGGTACACTTGGATTTCTTGCAATAGAATTTCTATTGCAGTAATTGTCTCAAAACCTTTATCTTACTATAGACTATAATTTCATCCAAAAATACTATCATGTAGCAATCCAATAACTCCATTGTTACCCCATGTATTTGATTCATGAAAAATATTGGAGCATTAATGAGTCTAAAAGTTTAAATTTTCTATTCAAAATGCACATACATTGTAAATATCTTCCTTATAAATTTGAATATGCCAGTAGTTGCTTCAAAGATCCAACTTGGAGAATATATGCTTAAGTTAGTTGATCCAAAAAGTCATCAATCTAAGGCAAGGGATATGCATTTGTCATGGTTTGTTGTTTAAAACCATGGTATTGAGTTGTGGTGTGGTTTGCTTAGTGAGTAAAATAGAATTTTAGTGTTGTTATTTAAATAGTGTTATAGAAGGTTATAAAGAGGATCCTAAAATTTATCAATTGCCATATGTGATTGGCCATATGGATTATAGTCTTATCTTCATCTAGGACTTTGACATATATATGTAATTGAGGTTTGGTAGAAAGTAGTGCATTTAAGTTTTTCAAGTCTTGAGTGGGAGTAGAGCATAGAAGCTACAGCAATTGAGAGATGTTTGTGCTCTTGATCTACCTCTCTCAAACCTTTTTCTCATCAAGTTTTAAATTTTAAACTATGATCATTTTGAGCCTTGGTTGATAGCTCATTTTGGTTTTATGTTTATGGATTTGGTAATAAAGAACCTGGATCCTATTATCCTTATGGATGGGTTTGGGATTTAACTATGTACATCTTTTTTGTAAAAGAAAGGGATCAAAATCTCATTCAAAGCTTTGGAGGTCCAAGTGTAATACCATTAGCTAGATATATTATCTAAAGGTGAAAATTGACTTGGTAACATTGGGAAGGATGTTGGGTATGATGGTCTAGGTAGATCAGTTAGAGATGTCATCAAAAAATTACTTCCACTAATAGAGCAATTACTGAAAACAACCTAAAAATGCAATACTAATAGCTAGACATATTATCTAGAGGTGAAAATTGGCTTGATAACATCTGGAAGAATGTTATAGATAATTGGACTCAGTAGAGATAGAGGTATCACCAAAAGAGTAATTCTACTAATAGAAGAGGAGTCAAAGTTAGTAAAATTTTAGAACAATTTTAGAGGCCTAAATGGATGAATTAGACCTCAAAAATGTAGATCCTCCAAAAGAAGTAAAGTTTGGCTTTCCCTCTCCCCTTCTTTTGTCTCATTGAGAGCTTTCCAATGTTACCTCACCTATGCAATTCTAATATTCTTACAAGAAGATTCCCTCCAATCAAAGCTTGTTGACCAACCAAATAGGACCAAAATCAACATGTCATCCATGCATGCAACTAATCTAAGGATAGAGCTCCCTACCAGGTCACCAATCCATCTATCTGATCCAAGGGTAGAGCTTCCTTTGAGGGAATCCTCTTTGCTATATAATAAAGTCAAGGTGCTCCTTTGGAGCATTGGAGAACTAAGAGTGAAGCTTTTTTTTCTTCTCTTGTGTTTCTCTTAAGGTCTCTTATCCTTGGAAGATTATAGTGGTATCAAAGCATATATTTCAATCCAAAGGAGTGGATCACCCCTCTTGGAAGAACACAGGCTACTGAGATTGAGTAATTTTGAGGAGAGAAATCATAGTGCAATTGATAGATTAGGAGTGTGTTAGAGAGAAGATGAGATGGATGCTCTGAGAGGACAATATCTGGCACCCTAGTTTCTATTCTTGGATCTATTCTATATCAAGATAATGTACATCCATTGTGAGCAAGTGAGAGTACATCTCATTTTCCATCTCAGAGCGGAGTTCTTGGATATAGTGATGAATTCACCAAACCAATTAATTTTGCCGGTGGTGACTTATGATAAAGAGTGGGACTAGAAAATCTACATTCTATTTGGATGGATTTGAATAAACCAAATCCTCTCCCTTTTAATAATCAAGTAGAAACCTATTATGTGGTTAGACCAAAAGTAATGTTTAGGAATTTCATAGTCTGCAATTTTGATGAGGAATATTATTAATGTATGATAGTCTCTAAAGTCCCAATGGTAGTCCCTCTTGAGTGATCATATTAACCTTCTATTGAAGTAGGAAGTAGCAATTGAGTAGTTGCTATGTGCTGGATCCGTAGTTCCAAGAGTTGATGCAAGGAATGCAAGAGATGTTGTAGGAGTTTTGGGAGATCAAGATGACCATAGAGCCATTGCAAAGTCAATTAAGTACCTTCAAGAATGATTAGGCAATACACAAAGAGGATTCATCCCAAAACCTAGTACTAGGAGATGAAGTACATAGAGAGCCACTGTCAATGACACCGACCCCAATCAAAAATGAGGCCAAATTGTTATTGCAGATGAAGAGGATATGCAACTTCAAGCCTTACAAGGGACAACGGTCCATGGGAGAAGTGGAGAATTGGATTTCTAGAATAAATCTATAATTTTGATTGTTCATCACTAAAATTACCAATCATTCCATAGACATGTTTGCATGTGGGTAGTTGACTGATAAAGCCCTCCATGGTATGATGTTTGGGAATAATCAATGTTGGCAAAAGGAAGACAGGTCACTAGGATGGCCATGCAAGAAGGATAACTAAAGAACTTCCAAACCATGAATTTTATGCAGATGGCCCAAACCTGACTATGGGAGTTGAAGCAAAAGACCATTATACAAGAGCATGTGGAGGGACTCCTCAATCTATAGGTCATAATAACCGACATGAGTCTAATAGAAGCTCTAGACAATTTCAAATGCGGGTTAAAAGAGCAAACTTTCCAAGAAATAATGGTACAAATAATGGTCACAGGATGTTTGAAGCCATTGTTTGTGCTCAAAGAATAGCAAGGGCTGACTAGAGGAAGAAAGTAGTGAGAACTTGCCAATGGAAGATCATTGGGATTAAAGAGAGAGCACATAAGTAAGAATTACCTCTCTATATCATAGGGATAACAATTGTCTTTAAGACAGATAAATGTTTCATGGGCTTAATAAAAGAAGTCTAGAGTGCACAACTCAATGGACAAGTTCCTAAGAAATTAAAAGATGTGGTCAATGAGTTTCAAGATGTCTTCTTGGATGACCTACCCTCAAGATTACAACCAAAAAGAAGAGTAGTCATAAAATCAAGATAATTCTTGGGAAGGCACTTCCTTGTAAGCCCTTATATTGTCTTTCACCTCATGAGTTGGAGGAGTGCAAGGCTAAAATTAAGGATATGTTGTAGAAAGGGTCCTATCCAACCCAATATCACCATATGGGGTTCCAATCTTGTTTGTGAAGAAAAAGGATGGTACAATGCCCATGTGCATTGAATTTTAGCGCCTAAATCAACAAATAATGAAGAAAAAATACACCTTACCTTGCATGGATGACTTTTTTGATCAACTCAATGGGGCAAAAAATTTCACCAAACCTAATCTAGAGAGTAGTTACAATCAAATCCAGATTGCGGAGGAAGACATCCTTAAAATTGCCTTTTTAACAAGGTATGGCCACTTTCAGTACTTGGTGATGCTATTTTGGTCTCACTAACACACCTACCTCTTTCATGAGTTTGACAAATGACATATTTCATCCAGACTTGGATAAATCTATTATCATTTTCCTAGATGACATCCTTGTCTATAGTAGGACAATGATGGAACACAAGCAACATCCACTAGAAGTCCTCCAGATTCTAAGACAAAATCAATTGCACGCCAAAATCTAAACATGCAAGTTTGGCAAGTCTAAAGTAGACTACTTGGGCATTGAGTTAGTGCAAAAGGTATCCAAGTATTAATAGATAAAATAGAGTTCATTCAGAAATGGAGCGCTCCAAAGGACCAGACTCAACTCAAGAGTTTCTTAAGATTGATAGGGTTCTATTGTCAATTTGTCAAGGGCTTCTCCAAGGTTATATAGCTTTTAATGGCACTATTTGGCAAAAGAAAGAAGTGGATGTGGAGAAATGCATAAAAATAAGCCTTTCATGAATTGAAAGATGCATTATTGCATGCACCAATCTTGAAATAGTATGACCCAAAACTACCAATCAAGTGTGCTACATATGCATCAAGTGTAGCAATAAGAATAGTCCTACAACAAGAGTCGCATGATGGATGGCACCCAATTGCATATTTCTCTCAAAGGTTATTACCAACAAAATGCAACTATCATACCCCCAAACAAGAAGAGTTGGCCATTGTCCTTGAACCAAGCTTTGGAAGCACTATCTTGGTGAGAAGGCATTTGGAGTGGAGACAAACCACAAACCTTTAGTTTACCTCAAGATATAAAAAGATCTATCTCATTAACATATTTGATGAGTAGAGTAGAGACAAAGGTTCAACATGAAAATCACATAGATGGAAGGCAAAAAGCAACTAGTAGATGTATTTTCTTGAATACATATGGTAAAAAATCTGGTGGTAGAAGTCAAGATGAACCCTAAATTTTGGCCAAGGATTCTTGCTAGTACAAAAATTGACCAATAGATTGAAGGAGCTCAATCATCCAATGGAATAACTAGTACTCAAGGACTTTCTTTTTTTGATGGTAGGCTATGGATCCCAAATGACATGGAGATTAGAACCACCATCCTAGCAAAATATCATAATTCTGCCATTGTAGGTCACATTGGCATAGATAAAACTTTGGGCGTAGCCAAATGCCATTACTATTAGCCCAAGATAAGCAATGATTTGATGGAATATGTTTGAATTTGCATACTCTATCAACAAAATAAAGCTCTAATCAAGCTCTCGTGGGACTCCCTCAACCATTTCTTACTCTTGTACAATGTTGGGAACAAGTAAACATGGATCTAATTTGCAAATTGCCCAAGACCACCTCAGGGTTTGACTCCATCAAAGTCTTTGTTGACCAACTTAGCAAAATGATTCATGTGCATCCTACCACCAAGGCTGTGATTGCTCTACAATTGGCTCAATTGTACTTAGATGTAGTCTTTTTCTCACCATGGATTGTCTCACGTTGTAATATCAATAGCTAGACATATTAGCTAGAGGTGAAAATTGGCTTGGAACATCTAGACGGATGTTATGTTTGATGGGCTAGGTAGATAAGATAGAGGTATCACCAAAAGAGGACTTCTACTAATAGTGTAAGAATAAAAAATAGCTTGGAAACTTTAGAGACAATTTTTGAGGCCTAAAAGGATAAATAAGGCCTAAAAATGTGCAAGTCCTCCCCCTATTGGAGGTTATTCTAGCCTTCCCTCCCCTTGGTTTGTCTCAACAAGAGCTTTCCAATGGTACCTCACCCACAATTTGGAGATTCCAACAAGAAGATTCCCTAAAGATTCCTTATGGTCAAAGAAAGTTTGACCAACCAGATAGAATCAGAACCGACATGTTACCCATGCATGCAAATAATCTAAGGGTAGAGATTGATGACATATCACCCATCTATGTATCTGAACCGAGGGTAGAGCTTTCTTTGGGGAAGTCCCCTTTGCTATATAATACAATCAAGATGCTCCTTTGGGGCATCAAAGGTTTGAATTTGAAACTGTGCATTTCTTCTTATGTGTTCCTCTTCAAGTATTCTATCCTCAAATGATTACACACATGCTTATCATTGATAGAGGCACTCAATTCACAAGTTTATTTTGAAGAACACTCTTGGTTTCTTCAAAACCATATTAGCCATATCCATGGCTTACTATTTGTAGACTAATGGACAAATAGAGCGGGCTAATTGCACTATTGAAGACATGCTTTGGGGCTTCATCTAAGAGGAACAAGAAAGATGGACACCTTACTCCCATTAGTGGAATTTGCATACAAAAATTTAGTGAATGCATCCACATAAGCCACACAATTCTTCCTCATGTATAGAGAGCATCACACTTTCAAGCTTGATGAAGATCCACCCAGTGGATACCAAGGTAGATGCCATCGACACTTTTGTTTCCACAATCCAACAAGGATTGGAGAATGCCAAACATAGGTTGCAGATTGCCCTAAATTGATAGAAATAGTATGCAGATGCACATCACTAACATATGGAGTTCAATGTTGGGGATCAAGTCTGACTATCAACAACCAACCTCACATTAGTTGACCCTTGTAAGCTTAGACCTCATTTTATTGAGCCTTTTCCCATTCTTCATTGAATCGGAGCAATGGGCTATCACCTTGAGCTACCACCACACTTGAAGATCCATCCAATATTCCATGTTTCCTTACTATGTAGATATGCATCTTGACCACCTCACTTTTCTTCCATACAAGAAAGTTGACCTTGTCCAACCTTCATTGATGACATGGAGGAATATGAAGTCAAATGCATTCTCCAAAAATACATTTGTGGTACTTGCCATCCACATGTGGAATATCTTATAAATTGGAAAGGATACACACTATATGATGCAACATGGGAGCCAACAGCCAGCTTGACCAATGCACCAATGTTAGTGAAATCTTTTGAGCAAGAGCTTCACAACAAAGACATTGCATCTTAAAAGGGGAGAGATTTGTAATGCCAATAGTTAGATATATTATCTAATGGTGAAAATTGACTTGGTAACATCTGGAAGGATGTAAGGTATAATGGGCTAGGTAGATCAAATAGAGGTGTAATCAAAAGAGCACTTCTACTAGTAGAGCAAGAGCCAAAAATAGCCTAAAAATGTAAGACCAATAACTAGATATATTATCTAGAGGTGAAAATTAGCTTGGTAACATGTAGAAGAATATTATAGATAATGGTCTAACTAGATTAGATAGAGATATCACCAAAATAATACTTCCACTAATAGGATAGAAAATAGTCTAAACTTCAAAGCAATTTTAGAGGCCTAAACGGATGAATTAGGCCTTGAGAATGTATACATCTCCCTCCTCCCTCCTCCTCCCTCCAAAATCCAAAATCCAAAAGCAAAAATAGTCTAAACTTCAAAGCAATTTTAGAGGCCTAAACGGATGAATTAGGCCTTGAGAATGTATACATCTCCCTCCTCCCTCCTCCTCCCTCCAAAATCCAAAGGGAAATTGGCCTTCCTTCTCCCCTTCTTTTGTCTCATCAAGAGCTTTCCAATGGCACCTCACCCATGCAATTTTAAGATTCATACAAGAATCTTGTCTAAATATTCCCTCTAGTCAAAGCTTGTTAACCAGCCAAATAAGACCAAACCAACATGTCATCCATGCATGCAACTAATCTAAGGGTAGAGCTCCATGCTAGGTCACCAATCCATGTATCTGATCCAAGGGTGGAGTTCCTTTTGAGGGAATCCTCTTTGCTATATAAGAAAGTTAAGGTGCTCCTTTGGGGCATTGGAGTACTGAGTGTGAAGCTTGTATTTCTTCTCTTGTGTTTCTTGTAAGGTCTCTTATCTTAGAAGATTACACCATGTCTAAAAAGTAGGAGGTACAAAGTGTTAAAGATACTTGGAATATGGACACTAGGACAAAAGACCAAGACTAAAGGAAGAGTTTAATAGACCTGATACTTGTGCAATTGATGATGAGTGAGAAATGATTGATTGAAGTAAGGGGGTATAATTTTTACCCAAGTAAAAATTTTGGAGGATTGTGGGACTTCTAAAATAGACATTTATGATCTATTAACAAAGAAAAGGAAATTCATTAATTGTGATAGGCTAGAAAATGCTACATGTATAGGAATTTCAACCTAATATGACCAACTAAAGTTGGAGGACTTGAAATAGAAGGTGTTTGGGTGGAGATTATAATCAAGTTTGGGGCTTTGACTACATCTCAAGCTTTGCTTCAAATCAGCCTATGAAATTTAATACTAGTGCTATAATCTTATACACTAGTTTGAAATTTGGTGTGAATTACTCAAATAGAAAAATCAAATTCTGGATCAAATATACTTGGGTTTGTAGAGCTCAAATGTTAGCATAACTTGTGCATTGATACATATCTAAAAATTAATTTACAAATCAAAAACTAAACTACATAGAGGTTTAAAGAGAGGCACAACAAAGTACTTTGTCAAGTTTGGTTGAATTAGAGTTTACAAACAATGAGATATGGTACATCAAACTTTAGTTAAATTACTATAAAAAATGCTAATAGCTTTGTTCTAAGTATACCTGCAATTGACTACAAAATTTCACATTTAGTGTCATGGTTGAAACAATTGCACCTTTTTGGAGTGTTCATAATACTCACTTGAACCATTGAGCCAAAATTCTAATAAAATGTTGCCAAGAGCCAAGATTTGAACTTTGATTAGTGTTTAGAACAAAAAAAATCAAGTTAGATTTAGATAATTGTCCAAAAAGATGTAGTAATTATTGATATGTGGTTTTTATCATTGGAAAGATTTTCTTTTATTTTGTCCAGTGAATCCCAATAAAGATGTTATTTTTGTTCAGGCCTTAGAATTGTTTCCCAAAAAAATTTTATAGAATTATTTAAATCACAATGATGTTGATTGGCATATTGCTTTTACTAATTTTAAGCAACAATAAATTAAGATTTGGCTTGGTATAAGGATATAGATTTCTTGGACAAGAAAGTGGAAGTATGAGGACCTTAGATGGTAGAGGAGCAAGAAGAGAATCTAGAACAAGTGGATCTTACTCATAATTAAGGAAGAAGAGAGAAAAACAAAAACTTGCCTACTTAGAATTACTATGGGTAAACTTGGTAGCTACAAGGCAAGTTCCACAATCAATGTGGTGAACATTTAAAAATATACATAACATATCTTCCAAAGTACAATATGCTTTTTTGTTGTCCATCAATTTGAGGATGATATGTTGTAGACAATACAAGCACGGTGCCAAGGAGTGTAAAAGCCCTTGCCAAAATTTACCAATAAAGCAAGGATCATGATCAAAGATAAGAACCTTTGGTATCCTTTGGTGCTTGAAAATAATATCAAAGTAGATCTTGGCCAACATTGGAGCATTGATTGTATCCATAGTATGCACCAAATGAATATGCTTGTTAAGCTTATCAACAAACACTACAATCGCAATATAGCCTTGGTTTATCTTTGGAAAGGATGTGATTTGGTCTAAGCTCATATGTTCCTAACATGTAGATGGAATTGGTAGTGGATGAAAGAGTCCACTTAACTTGTGGTTACAAGCTTTGTTGTGTTGGAAAAATGACACAAGATTGAAAAAAATCTTGAAGTTCTCATGCAATGTTGGGATACCACCATTGATGTTATAGGGTACTCAAGGTCTTGTCTACCCCCATGTGACCAAAAATTAGTAATTAATTGGCCTCTTGAATTTGGACAAGTTGTAAATCACCACTTGTTGGAACATAAATCCGATTCTCACAAAGTAAAAAGCACTTCTTCAAGGAGAAAGTGTGGTAATCCTTGTTGTGTGCTTCAACATGACTTTTTACCAATTGAAAAAAGAGATCTTGCTATAAAGTAGTCCTAAACTTGATGTGTACCTTTGAACCAATCAACATTGTGATAATTGTTGTTGTTGTGAGAGATTCAAGAAGAGTCTTCAAATCAGATTGTTGTGACAAAGCATTGGGCATGACATGGAATTGCATTAATTTGATTCAAGCTTGATGTCAAAAAATTTTAGTTGCTCCTCCCATCAATGATGCCAACTCTTCATGTGATCTAAATGTAAAATTTGCAATAAGGATTTGTGAGTGGTCTGCATTTTTTGCTTTTTCTCTAAGAGATAATGTTTTCATACTTTTTTTGCATTCATCATTGCAAATTGTTCTTGATCTTGAGTGAAATAATTCATTTCTTTTGCATTTAGTCATTGAGATATAAAGAGTATGGGATGCAATCCATCCAGGAATATTTTTTGCAATACAACTCCAATGGCAAAATTACAAGCATCAAAATCAACCACACAAGGTAGTTGAGGATCATATGGTTGGAGGATGGGTCATCAAGACACCATATCCTTATGCTCATTGAATGCCTCTATATGATAGTTGAGGATCATATGGTTGGAGGAACTTGTTTTAAAGCTTGTTGTCTTCACCAAGAGGTTAATTAATAATAAAGCCACATCAGCAAAATCATGGATGAACTGTCAATAAAAACTTGATAATCCATTGAATCCCTAAACTTCCATGGTATCCTTAGGAGTAGGCTAGTTGGTAATGGCCTTTTTTCATTCTTTTCAATCATGATCCCTTTCATTGAAACCTTATGGCCCAAGAAGGTAACTTCCATTAGCCAATAGGCATACTTGGACTTCTTGCAATAAAATTCTTATTTTTGTAGTCTTCTCAAGACTTCTTGGACATAATCCTTGTATTTTGCCTCCATTTTATTATAAATCAAAATGCCGTCCAAGAACACTATCATGTATCAATCCAATAATCCATCTAATACTTGATGCATTTGATACATTATGACTATTTGAGCATCAATGATCACAAAAGGTAAAACCTTTCATTCAATATGCACATACCTTGTACAAAAGGTGGTTTTTCACATATTTTCTATCAATTAGAATTGACTAGTAGCCGCTTTGAAGATCCAACTTTGAGAAGTATTGAGCTCCACTCAATTGATATGACAAGTCATCAATTTGAGGCAAGGAAATCATGTTCTTCATAATTTATTTATTGAGACCACAATAGTCAAACATGATTGAAGTCTTCCATGCTAATTTGGGACAAGTAGTAATAGTACTTCCAAAGATGATGTACTATGCTATTTGAAATCTTCTCCAACACTAAGTTTGTATTGTTTGAAGCTCTTCTAACTCCTTTGGTGAGAGCTAATAGATTGGTCTACTCATCTCATAGATTACCACCTAATAATAACTTGATCTTGAAGTGCATGCCTCAATCAAAGAGCCATGTTGAAGTTCATCCAAAAAAAACATCTCCAAACTCCTAAACTCTCTGATCAACCATTGCTTGTTGAGGCTTTTGATCTTCATTAGATTCTCCTTATGCAATAGGCTTGATCTATATAGCAAAAATAAGAATATCTTCCCTCAAACCTTTCTCTATAATTATTACATTGAAAAACTCCCTATATTGGTACTACTCTTAATTGTCTTCCTCAAGGGTGCATAATAAAATAATTAGTAATTCTTACCTTGGTGTTGTACTTGAATTTCTATGATGTTTGCCAAGGAAGACCTAGAATGACATTATAGTGTAAGGAGGCTACTACAAATTTTAGGCTCTCTAAATATTCTTTCCTTATCTTGAATGCAACAAGATTGGAGGTATAGAATGCAAGAGTCTTCCTACCATCTACCATCATCAATTTGCTACCTGACATTGGCTAGGAATATCTAGTTCCTTTGCTAACTATATGGAGATGCAATTAGCAAAACTCCTATAATCAAACAAAATCCTATAGCTATGATTTGCTATCGTACCTTGCAAGTGAATCAAACTTACATAGGTCAAGTAATCTTGTCAGAACAAATCAAGTTCTCAATAAGTGACTCAATATCTCCTATTGGGACTCTTCATTTCCTTAATCATCATGTTTGAAGAACTATATTTGGGTAATGGGTCAAGGTCATCTATTGTTGCTTGGACATTCAACAATACAATATCCAAACTTGTGACAACAGTAACAACAATCATTTTGTTGTACTTTATTCTTGATCTGCTATGCCGAGTGGTTTTTGTTAGATGACATCAATTTCCATTGGTGCCAACTCTTCCACATGTGCTTGGTGTGTTTGTAGGTTTTGCAAAGGTCTAGGTTGAGACCAAGTTATGGTACACAAGGAGTCAAAGCACTCAACTATTTTCATGGCTCTTCTAGATGCTTGGGTTTGGGCAAAGTTACTTGTAACTTAGTGTGTAATTTCAAACCTCTCACAAATCAATCTAAAGCTTTTCCTTCATGTATATCTAAAATCAATGTCATGGTGACCAGGAATTGAGAGATGTAACTCCATACAAAGCCAACATATCTCAATTTTGCTAATAAATCTCTTGCAATTGTGCATCATTTACAACTTGGAACCTCCTAATCATTGCACTCTTGAAGTACTACCATGTCAAAATTGATACAAAAAAATGTTAATGAATCTACTCCACCCAAAATTGTCACCAATGTTAAACTACTTCCTCTAATTGACTTGAAGCTAAGAAGATTCATCTTTGATCATCCAAAAGATTTATGGCTTCAAAGTACTACTCATAATCATATATCCATTGCACCTAATGAATTCTTGCTTTCAAATGGTTGAGGTGCAAGAAACCGCACTTGATTTTCTTTCTTCTTGGAACATTGCTCTCACTATGGCTCTTGCTATTGCTATTGCCATTGCCATTATCTATCACAATCTCACTTGTCCAATAATCAAGTAAGATGCTCACTTTGTTGCTCCATAGTAATGATAACTTTGGGCATCATTTCCATGATTACTACTCTATTTAACTACTTCTTATAGCTACCTAAATCAACACATAGATACAATGAATCCACCACTCTTCATAAATTACCATTGGAAGGATCAAGGGTTCTTTAGACAATTTGATTGTGTTCAAAAAAGTTTGACCAAAGCACAAAATGATGGATTGGGTTAAATGCTGCTTTGATGCTACATAAACAAAAATTCCAAATGGATTTGGTGGTCCATAAATTCTATCCATCTCATTCTACTTTGATACCAATGTAGAAGACCAAGGAGAGAAATAGGACAATAGAAAATAAGAATGGATTTATATTGAAAATGCTCAAGTAAAGGAAAATTTGAATGCCTAGCTTGAGCTCAACTTTGGTAACATAGGTATAAGATTCCTAAGAAGGTACCAAGGAAGGTTATTTCTAAAATCTGCCTTACTTGGAGTGCAAGCTAAACTAATTGTCAGCTTGGCATACAAGTTACTCTATCCTTTGAAAGTTTCTAGAATCTTTTCACCAAGAAGCTTCTTAGGTGCTTCTACAATATTTTATCCACAAGCTTCCTAGATGCTTCTAGAACATTCTTAGGCTAATTCTACCTCCTTTTTGCTATATTTAGCTTAGGCTACTAACTCATTAGCTTTCACTAACTTGTTTGCAAACTCCATATTATTACATACTTGGATTGGTGTTTAAGCATCACACTTGTGTTTCTTTTCTTCAAGTATGTTGTGTATGTCTTTGTGGGGATGCTAGAAGTGATGACTATTGTGATGGAAAATAAGGTTGCACTTTTCTACTTGATACTTGATACTTTTCTACTTGTTTTGGTAGTTGTTTTAGAAGCTATTGATGGTTAGGATTATACTAGAGCTCAACCATCCATGATAAGTTTAAAAAACAACCTCTTACTTGTAAACTAGACATCTTGATACCATATGTGTTCCTAAACAGAACAAGGCAAAGTATTACAATAATAATCAATATAGAATGAAAGCTCTTTATCCTTCTTTAATAGAAATAAACTAGTGCTTGCCAAGGTAATGTGCTATATTGTGTGATATCCTTCTCAAGAACTCAATCAATGTTGTTAATAGTTCTTATAAGTCCTTTAGTGAGACTTATCTACTTATTGGAGTAATAATTTGTAATAATGTGATTTTGAAGTGCATATCTCAATCAAAGGATTACTCTCTTGGAAGATTGTCAAGAAATGCATTTGCAAACTCATGTATGATCTAATCAACCACTTCATTTTGAGGTTTATTATACTTTCCAAGTCTCTTTGTGTTGTAAGTTTGATCCACACATCAAAAAGAAGAATATCTTCCTCCAAAAAGCTATAATGTTTTGATGACAAGAGAACCACTAAGAGAAAACTCAAAAGAAGAAACACAAAGCTTCATACTCAAAACTGCTATGCTCCAAAGGAGCACCTTGTCTTTATTATATAGCAAAGAGGATTCCTTCAAATGAAAAAAGGCAACCACGTAGGAAAAACAAATGATGGGAAGACCCCATAAAGTTGTACAAGGGAGAGACAAAAAAGGTAACATGGGGCTAAGCCCCAGTAGAGTCTATATGACAAATCCTTCAAAGGAAAATCCACCTTTGGATTAGATACAAGGATTGGTGACATGTTAGCAAGCTCTACTCTTAAATTAGTTGTATGCATGGGTGACATATTGGTTTTGGTCCTTTCTGGTTGGTCCAACAAGCTTTGAGCAAAGGGAATTTTTGGAGAATATTCTTGCAAGAATCTCAAAATTGCATGGGTGAAGTATAGTTGGAAAGCTCTCAACAAGACAAGTAGGGGGAGGGAAGGCTAGCCTCTTCTCCTTTCAAGGGCCAAGTGCACATATTTTTTAAGCCTAATTCATCCGTTTAGGCTTCCAAAATTGGCTCTGAAATTTTCAACTTCTTCCCTACTAGTAGAAGTACTCATTTGTTGATACCTTTATTTGATCTACTTACTCCATTCTACAGAAAATCCTTTCAGATATTTTCAACTTCTTCCTTACTAGTAGAAGTACTCATTTGGTGATACCTTTATTTGATCTACTTACTCCATTCTATAGAAAATCCTTTCAGATATTACCAAGCCAATTTTCACCTCTAGATAATATGTTTAGCTATTGATATTACAAAATCTTATTCTATACTTGCTATACCAGTCCTGGGATTGATCTCTTTTAGATATCTTCCTTAGAGGTGCAAAATAACCTAATTGATCATTCTTACTTTGGTATTGTACTTGAATTTGTTGTCAAACCTAATCGAATTGATTTTTATGATGTTTGAATCCAAGAAAACCTAGAATGATATCATAGTGTAAAGGAGCTACTACAAATCTTATACACTTAAAAAACCTAAAACTTGAATCTAAAAATATAGAAGGTATAAAATTCAAAAATCTTCCTACCATCCGCTCTCATGAGTTTGCTACTTAAAATTGACTTGATAAGAATATAAAATTCATTTTTAATTACAAAAACATGCAATTTTTAAAACGCTCACAATCAACTAAAATTTTACAACCACAATCTAATATCATATCTTGCAAGTGAATTAGATTTGTATATGTAAAATTTTCAATTCCTTTCAAATTAATAAAGTTCTCTATAATGGCTCAATATCTCCTACTTGGAATCTTTGTTTCTTTGATTATCACACTTCAAGAACTCTATTTGAGCAATTTGACAAAGTTGTCCATTCATATAATGGACTTGGATATTACATAGTGCAATGTATAATTTTGCAACAATAAAAGCAACTACTATTTTATTTTAATTATTTATAATCTATAGTATTGAGTGATTTCAAGTGTATTGCAATGATCTCCATTTTTATTAGCTTGTACATTTGTGCTTGATATATTTATAGGTTTTATGTGCTTTGAATCAAAGTGCTTGGCTAATTTCATAGCTTCTTCTATATGTCTAGGTTCTTTTATGGTTACTTCCAATTTAGTGTATAATTTCAACCCTCTTACAATCAAATGTTTTTTTATGCATCTCTAGAATCTACATCATTATAGGCGCTGGCTTACTTTTGATTTGATTCGTCACTATGCGACATTTGTTCCCAAGGACTTGCAAAATCAAAATAGCAAAATTCTTGAGTCATCTCAATAGGTTCAGAATTTGAAATAAGGTAATATAACTTCTTACAAAACCAATTTACTTCAATTTTGCAAATCAACCTTATATGGTTTCAAAACATTCACTACTTGGAATTTACCAATTATTGCATCCTTAAATTCTTCCTTTTCTAAGAGCATGGCAATATATTGTTATTGAGCTTACTCTACTCAAAATTGTTATCAAAGGCTTTTTGCTCATTCTTATTGTCTCAAAGCCAAGAGGTTTTGTCTTAGATCATCTAAAAGATTTCTAGTTCCAAATTGTCATTTACAATCAAATTCAAAATTCTCTATTGCATTTAGTAAACTCTTGCCTTTCAAATGCCTTAGGTTTCAAAATTGAACTTGATCTTCTTCTTCTCAAAAATTTACTCTTTCCATTGGCTCAAGTTTTTGATCATTTCTCTATTCCAACAATTGAGTAAAATGCTCAATTTGCTATTGCATAGCAATAATAACTTCAAGCATTCCTATATTTAATGCAATGACTATTCCTCTACCAAAATATATACTCACAAATATATCTAAGTTAATATGTAGATGCAACATGTCCATCACTTTCCATAAGTCACCATCAAAAGGATTAATGATTCATTAGACAATATGATTACATTCAAGAATTCTTGGCCAAAGTGTATAATAATGAGTTGATGCTTTGTTACTACATAGATGGGAAATTGTAATGGTTTGATTGAAATTGATTTGGTGGTCCATAGATTTTATTCATCTTATTCTTGCTTAGATAGCAACATAATAGACTAAAGAGAGAAATCAAAGAATGGAAGATCAAACTAAAAACTCTCAATTGAGAGAAACTTCAAATGCTTGGGTTGAACCTAGACTTTGGTATTTATAGGTAAACTAAGTATAATACTCCAAAGGAAGCTCCCAAAGAAGGTTCTTTCTAGAGTATTTGAGAAGTCACTTTTCTTGGAGTACAAGCTAAGCTAACCATTTATTTGACATACATATTTCTCAATCTTTTAGAAGTCTTTAGAAGCTTCTAAAATGCTTGTAGAATATTTTATATGTACGTTAGTTTTAACTTCATTTTATCTATAATTAGCTTATGCTAACCCAATATTATTAAAAAAATAATGAAATTATATATCAAAGTACTTCTAACAAAATTATTCTATCCTTTATTAGATTTTGAAAAACTAAGGCTAGAAAATCAATAAACTTTGCCACTACCAATTATATATAGTTTTTTTAATGAATAAGTAACTACTTGGGATACCCAAGTCTTGAGTAGAAATTTTCTAATGTTGTTAAGTTCCCTATAGTATGTTCATTTGAAAGGTTGACTTAATCTGCTTCCCTCTAGTTTCTTGTAATAGAAAAGAGAAGGAATTTTTAGAGAGTCTTTTATTAATATTGAGTTATTGTAAATGACAAAGGAGAGAAATAAGAGAATGGAAGACTCGAGTGGAAGATCACATTGGGACTCTCAAATGAAGGAAACTTCAAATTCCTAGCATGAGTTTGGGCTTTGGTTTTTATAAAAAACAAACAAGGCTATTGAGAAGTTCTTAAGGAAGCTTTTATTAAAAGTAGCCTTCTTGGAGTGCAAGCTAAGTCAATCAGAAAGCTTCTAAAAACATACTCACAAGAACCACCTACTTGGCATGCAAGCTACGTTTTCCAAGAAGCTTCTTAAGAAGCTTTTTCCTAGAAGTCATCTACTTGGCATGCAAGCTAAGCTATTCAAAAAACTTCCAAAGAAGCTTCCTCTAGAAGTTACTACTTAAAAAAACTTGTTACTTGATACTTGGAAGGTACCAAGAAGCTTTCTAAATGCTGAGAAAATTCTTAGAATTTTGGGCTTATTTGCTAACTCATTAGCCTCTACTAACTTGTTTGCTAACTCCATATTGTTATATATTCCCCCACAACTAGTTGATGACATCCTCATCACAATAAAATCTTCAAACTCCTAAAGGACCATTTGTGTATTACGAGGATGAGAAAGAGGCTCCTATGTGGCATTATGAAGGGGATACCCTTTCCAAATGACTTTGTACTAAGTGTGTTGTTAGGAATTATGTTGGATGCTATGATGTGCAAGGATACAATCAACTTTATATTCCTCATGACGGTTGTTAGGGATGGGAGGAGAGGGTTAGTCATGAGAGTGGAAAAGGAAGATGGATTAGAAACAAAGGTTTCAATTAAGAAATATGAAAGAAAAGGTAGATTTTCATATGACTAGGCAAGGCAAGTTTATAAGCAACAAGAGAAATGATTTGGGTTAAATCAAATAGACATATTCAATTATAAGCAAGTTTATAAAATTGGGTATTAAGTGGGAAGGGTAAGTTACCAAAAGAAAGTATGACCTTATCACCTAATTTAAAGGTGAGATCATAGTGATGCTAATATGCATATTACTTTTGCCAATTTTAAGCAACAAGGAGATGAGATTTGGCTTAAGATATTGTGGACAAAAGAGTGGAATTATGAGGAACATGGGATGGTGGAGGAGCAAGAAGGGAATCTGGAACATATAGGTCTTGGCAAAAATTAAGGAAGAAGGAAGAGAATTTGATGCTTGTCTGCTTAGATTTATTGTAGGCAAACTCAATAGTTGCAAAGCAAGCATCCTAATTGGTATGGTGAATGTTCACAAAGGTATGAAGCATATATTCCAAGGTACAAGTTGCAAATTTGGTTTGCCCATTAGTTTGAGGATGATAGGCTATAGACAAAACAAGCTTAGTGCCAAGTGTAATACTCCAGGGACAAGAGAACTCTCCAAGAGAGATACAAGAGAGAAAACATAAGTTTCACACTCAATCCTTTGATGCTCCAAAGGAGCACCTTCTCTTTATTATATAGCAAAGATGATACTCTCAAAGGAAGCTCCACTCTTGGATCAGATACATGGATTGGTGACTTGTCAGCAAGCTCTATCCTAAGATTAGTTTTTTGGATGGGTGACATGTCAATCCTTGTCCTATCTAGTTGGTCAAATGGGTTTGACCAAAGAGAATCTTTAGGGGAATCTTCTTATAGGGAGCTTAGAATTGCATAGGTGAGGTAACATTGGAAAGCTCTTGACAAGAAAAATCATAGGTGGAGAAGGCAAGCCTTATCCCCTTGAAGAGGAGGGGATCTTTCCATATTTTAGGTCTAATTCATCCGTTTAGGCCTCCAAAATTTGCTCTTTTGCCCTATCAGTAGAAATACTCTTTTGGTGAGACCTTTGTCTAATATACCTAACCCATTGTACAAAACATCCTTCTAGATGTTACCAAGCCAATTTTCACCTCTAGATAATATGTCTAGCTGCTTGTATTATAGACCTCCCCCTTTTAAGACATAATATACTCCTTGCAAAGTTGTTGCTCAAAAGATTGAACTAACACTGGTGCGTTGGTCAAGTTGGTTGTTGGCTCCCATGTTGCCTCATATAGTAGGTACCCTTTCCAATGGACCATATATTCCACATGCGGATGGTGATTATCACGGATGCATTCATGGAGAATGCATTTGACCTCATACTCCTCCGCCAGATACTCCTCTGCCTCATCAACCAAGGTTGGACAAGGTCAAATTTCTTGGATTCAAGAGAAGTGGGGTAGTCGAGGAGCATAGCAATGTAAAAAGGAAACATGAAACACCGGATGGATCTTCATATTTGGTGGTAGCTCAAGATGATAGGCCACGGCACTGATGTGATGAAGGATAGAGAAATGTCCAATAAAACAAGGTCTGAGCTTATGAGGATCAACTAACTTGAGGTTGGTGGTTGATAGCTAGACTTGATCTCCCACATTGAACTCCATGTGTTAGTGGTGTGCATCTACATAGTACTTTTTTGTGATTTTGGGCGACCTACAACATGTGCTTGGCGTGCTCTACCTCTTGTTGGATTCTAGAAACAAAAGTGTTGATAATGTCAACCTTGGTAGCCATCGGATGGACCTTCATCAAGCTTGAAGGTGTGAAAGGATGCTCCCTATACATGAGGAAGAATAGTGTGACTTGTGTTAAGGTGTCCCAACTCTCTTGCTCATCCAAAGTAAAGCTCCAAAGCATGTCCTCAAGAGTGCAGTTTTCCCTTTCTATTTGTCCATCACTCGAGACAAGCCATGATGGGAAAAGATTGCATCCAAGTACAATTGAGCTAGTTGCAAGGCAGTCATATCCTTGGTGGTAGGACGTACATGAATCATTTTGCTAAGTTAGGCAACAAAGACTACAATGGAATCAAACCTAGAGGTGGTCTTGGGTAATTCATAAACCAGATCCATGCTTACCTATTCCCAACATTGTGTAGGAGTGGGGAGGGGTTAAAGGACTCTTGTGGGAGCTTGATTAGAAGCCTTATTTTGCTGAAAAAGTAGGCAGCTCCAAAAAAATTCCATCACATCATTGCTCATCTTGGGCCAATAGTAATGGTGTTTGACTACATCCAAAGTCTTGTCCATTCCAACATGACTTGGAATGGCATAACCATGACATTTAGCTAGGATGGTGATTCTTAGATTTGTATCATCTTGGATCCACAACTTGCCATCATAGAAGGTGAGTCTTTGGGTGCTAGTGATGCTTTTGGATGATTGAGCACCTACAATATGTAGATCAGTTTTTGTAGCAGCAAGAATCCTAGGCTAGAACTTAGGGTTCATCTTGATTTCCACCACCAAATTGTTTGCCATCTGCATTTGGGTGAATGCATCTGCAAGTTGCTTCTTGCTGTCCACATATATGATTGTCATGTTGAATTGTTGTCTCCACTCTTCCCACCAAATCTGTTGATGAGAAAGATCTTTTTGTGTCTCAAGGTAGACTAGAGGTTTGTGGTTTGTTGCTACCACAAACGCCACCTCACCTAGATAGTACTCCCAATCCTTGGTTTCAAGGACAATGGTAAACTCTTCTATAATACTCCAAGGAAAAGAGAAGAAAAAAAACACAAATTTCACACTCAAACCTCCAATGCCCCAAAGGAGCACCTTCTCTTTATTATATAGACAAAGAGGATCTCCTCCAAGGAAGCTCCACCATAGGATTAGGCATATAGATAGGTGACATGTAAAATAAGCTCCACCCTTGGATTACTTACTTGGATGGGTGGCATATTGGTCATGGTCCTATCTTGTTAATCAAACAAGCTTTGACCAAAGAGAATCTTTTAGAGAATCTTCTTGTAGGAATCTCAAAATCGCGTGGGTAAGGTACCATTAGAAAGCGCTCGACATGACAAAGCAAGGAGGAGGGAATGCTAACCTTTCCTTTATTAAGGAGGGGGGGAGATTTGCACATGTTCGAGGCCTGATTCATCCGTATAGGCCTCCAAAATTGCCTTCAAAGATTTTAGGCATATTTTGGTTCTTACTCTATTAGTAGAAGTCCCCTTTTGGTGATAATTCTTTTTGATCTATTTAGTCCATCATGTGTAACACCCTTCTAGATGTTACCAAACCAATTCTCACCTTTAAATCACATGTCTAGCTATTGGTTCTAAGGTTTTCAAGTTTATTTCAATTTCTATCATATTAGTAGAAGTACTCTTTTGGTGATACTTCTATCTAATCTATTTTTTCCATCATATATAAAATCATTCCAAATGTTGCCAAACTGAATTTCACATCTAGATAATATGGCTAGCTCTTGGTATTACACTCTTCTCATTTTATGGTATGATAGTTGCATTCTATCGGTAGTAAATTCCAAGAGAAATATGCATATTGGGTGCCATCTGTCCTACCATTCTTGCTGTAGGACTGCCCTTATTACTACACCTGATGCATCTATAGCTATCTTGATTGGACATTTTGGCTCATACCATTTCAAGATTAGTGTATGTAGTAATACATCTTTCAACTCCTAAAAGGCCAATTCTTGTGTGGTTCCCCATATCCACCTCTTCCCCTTGTCTAATAGTGTTGTAAGAGGTCATGCAATCTTAGAGAAGTCCTTGAAAAATCAACAATAAAACCTTGTCAATCCCAAGAAACTCTTGAGTTGAGTCTAATCCTTTGGAGCACTCCATTTTTGAATGACCTCTATTTTATCAGTTAACACTTGGATACCCTTCTTCACATACTCTATGCCCTAAGTAGTCTACTTCAAATTTGCCAAACTTGCATTTGAGATTTTGGCATCCAATTGATTTTGTTGTAGAATCTAGAGGACTTCTCGTAGATGTTGCTTATGCTCTATCAGCATCCTATTGTAGACTAAGACGTCATCAAGAAAAATGATAATAGATTTATCCAAGTACAAATATGTCATTCATCAAACTCATGAAATTTTTTCAAGTGCTGGTTAGGCCAAACAACATCACCAAGTACTCAAAATGACAATATTTTGTTTGAAGGGCTATTTTGTGTACGTCTTCTTCCACAATCCTGATTTGGTCGAAACAGCTCCAAAAATCAAGTTTGGTGAAGTGCCTTGCCTTATTGAGTTGATCAAGCAAGTCATCCATGCAAGGTTATGGACATTTTTTCTTCACTATCTGTTGATTCAGTCCCAATAGTCAATGCACATGCACATTTTTTCATCTTTCTTCTTCACAAACAATACAGGGGCCCCATATGGTGATGCATTGGGTTGGATAAACCTCTTCTGCAACATATCCTTGATTTGAGCCTTCCACTCCTCCAACTCATGAGGTGATAGCTGATATGGGACCTTACAAGGAGGTGTCTTCCTAAGATTTATCTCAATTTTATGACTTACTCTCCATTTTGGTGGTAAACCTATGGGTAATTCATTCAAAATGACATCTTGGAACTCATTGACCACATTTCAATTTCTCAGGAATTTGTCTATTATGTTGGGCACTCTGGACTTATCTTATTAAATCCATGAAACATCTATATGTCTTACCAATAGATGTGGTCCTTTTGACATACAAAGGTAACTCTTGCCGTTGTGATCTTCCTTTTATCGCAAAGATCTTCCGTATGACTAGTTTTCACTACTTTCTTTCTCCAATCCACCGTGAGGTTGTAGTGCTCCATCCAAGACATCTAAGATTGCATCATAACAAGCTAGTTTTATCACTGGCCACTTGATTGATTCTCAAGACCTTCTTATAGAGAGTATTACGTTTCTAGGTAATGAGTCAATCCTCTCTTTCTAATAGTTAGGTAACTCTACCTTTTCCTTCTCATCCTTCTCTAGTTCCATCTCTAACCTTATTGCAATAGAGAAAGACAAGAAATTCTTGGTGCCCCAAGGTCTATCAACACTCTCATTGGATTGCCTTCTAGTATTCCATTTACAACAATTAATTATGCATTTATGTTCTTTCTTCTTTGCACACTTGTCCTCTTCTTCCCTTGGCTTTTACTCTTCTTCACCAAGCCAGTAAGGCCGCAAGGTACATTTATTAGCAATTCTTTGTTTCTTGATGTGGTTTCTATATCTTCCTCTTCAATTTGCCTCTCCATGTGGTTGAGAGCTTGCTTGTATGAGGAGGCCAAGGGCCTCTAAGATGAGAAGCACGACAATTGATGGCTATGGGCCCAATTTGGCCACAATTATAACATTGTTGTTGTTATGATCAAGCCCCTTCTTCCCATGGGACTCCTTTTATCCTTTCTTCCACCCGTCCTTGTTCTCCTTGGAAAGGTCTTTCTCCTCTATCTCAAAACTAAACATTGCACAATTCAAGAATAACTAGTCTACCAAAATGGTGTGTCTTGGCCCAATATTTTTGCATCAGTGTTATCACTTCACCTCCGCCAAGCACCCTTGCTATTTTTTGGGTACAAACAATGGCTTAAAAAATAGTACAAGGATTTTTCACCATTATCTCTTGGCAAATCCGCTCTTTTAAACCTCTCTTGAAATTTTCAAGAGCTTTGGATGGACTCATACCGGTTATCACAACCTATAGATCCAAAAATACCTCTATGTACTCTTGTATGTTATTCTTTTACTTCAACTCCTAGAGTTTGGTTCAAGCCATTTGCACAAAATCCACAGATTGGAAATTCTTGAGCAGCCTTTCTTGCATGGCTGTCTAAGTGACCTCTCTTCCTTCTACCAGCAATGATCATTCTCAAGCGTCATACCATGTGAGAGCTTTATCAATCAAGTACTATGAGCCGGCCTGTCTCTCACTCAGGTTGAACCTTTGATGGCTATTATGGTAGCGCACCATGGACTAAGAAGGCAAGGAACCCCAACTCCATCATACTCCTCCAAGGCTAACACTCCAAGACTCAAGACATTGCTCACTAGAGAACTCAATGAGAGAGAGATAGTTGCAAATGAAAGAATGATGAGTACCTCCTCACCCCTTGTTTATATACTTGTGAAATAGTTACGTACCAAAGTTACTAATTATTGTAGTAACTCAAGTTACTAGACTAAAAGTCAAGCAAAGTCAAAAAGTAGAAAGGAATATCCATTCACATGGGCATATTCCACTAGCATGTGATCTTATCTTGACCCAACCACTAAGTCAAGGATTCTTTCACATGGGCTATCCTTGGACTATAGAAAAATCCAAAACAAAAAGGCTTGCGGGCCCAAGAGTTCTCAACTCTTTCCTCAAAGCCAAACATCTAGGAATAATACCAAGTCAACACACTAGAATCCAAAATAGTGGTGCTCATCTTTTCCATTTCCTCTAAAGTAAGATCTCCTCTATCTTAGCTATGACTAAATTTAGCTAATCATGACTAATTTAGAACCATCATTTATCTTTATATAAATAATATCTCTCAAGTACTTGTAATACCAAGCTAAATATCACAATACTACACACATGCACAAATGGGTGTTACATTTACCCCCGAATAAGTTTTCACTTTGTCCTCAAAGTGAAGGTCTCTCTACCTTCTATGATATATCTTCAACTTATCATGGTCAGGCCTATCAAAGTGTCTTCCTCCCAACTCCTTGAGATCATAGGTGTAATTGCCCCACACCTTCTCCACTATGAAAGGTCCAAAGTACTTAGGCAAAAACTTCTTTTGCACTCTCTTGAATAAAATAGAATCAAACAACATTACCCAATCACCTTCTTTGAAAGGCTACACCTTCTTCTTGCCTTGCCTCTTGTCATAGCTCTCCTTTTGTTTCCTTTGGGCTTGTTTTACTCAAACCATAGCAATTGCTCTTGCCTCTTCCAACTCCATGAGTTGTTCCTTCCTTGACTTCTCTGCATCACCTCCTTGTGCTTTCTTCAATCTCCTATGAATGCTTTGGAAGGTAAGAATATCAAAGTGAATAGGTAGGGTAGACTCAATACCATATACCAATTGAAATGGAGAATATCCAGTGGAAGTCTTCATGGTTGTCCTATACTCCCACAAAATTGCATGAATCTTCTTGTCCCAATGATGTTTAGCCCCCTCTATTTTTGCATCTTTGGCCAACATCATGCACAAGGTCTGATTGGTTCTCTCTGCCACACAATTGGAATTTGGCTTATAGGATGTAGTTACTCTATAGGTGATAGAGAAATGTTGTAGCATGGCTGTAGTAATGCTTCTTGTAAACTCTCCTCCTCTATCAAAAACCAAATCCAAAGGGCATCCAAATCTAGTGATAATGCGTTCATAAAGAAATCTACCCACTTCATCTTCATTCTTGTCCCTCAATGGTCTAGCCTCAACCCACTTGGTAAGGTAATTAGTAACTACCACAATGTACCAATTGTTCCTCAGGGTTCTATTGAGAGGACCTACAAAATCAATTCACCACTTCTCAAAAGGTCCTGGTAATGGAATTGATCTAAGTGGTGGAGTGGATGTAGACTTTCTAGCAAAAGCTTGACAAACATGATAAGGTTTACAATAATCAAGAAAATCCTTGAAAATCCCTCTCCAATGGTATCCTGCATCTAGAATCTTGCAAGCAGTCACCTTTCCTGCAAAGTGTCCTCCACACACTAAACCTTCATGAAACTCCTTTATAAGTAGGATAGACTCTTCCTTACCCACTGCTCTTTGAAGTAGACCATTTGCTCCTTAGTGAAAAAGAATATCCTCCACCATTGTGTAAGGTCTAGATCTTGCTACAAGGGCCTTCCTCTCCCTAACATGCATCCCTTTTGGATAGTTACCTCTTGTCACAAAATCCACAAACTCCTTGTACTCTATTGGAACCTCTTGAGTGACCAAGATTAACATGAGCTCCTCATCCAGGAAGGAATCATCCATTGGCTCATCTCCATGATGATCATAGGCTCTAGATAACAAATCAGCATTTGCATGTTTCTTTCCTGGCCTATCCTCAATGGTGTAGTCATACTCAAACAAGAGTATCATCCACCTTGCTAGTCTCCCTTCAACATTAGGCTTGTTGAAGATGTACTTCAAAGCCTTGTGATCCATTACAATGGTGAATTTCCCTCCAATCAAGTAGTGTCTAAACTTCTTGAGACCAAAGATCACTGCCAACCCTTCTCTCTCCGTGACAGAGTAGTTCTTTTCTATTCAAACCATTTGCCTACTAGCATAAGCTATTGGATGATCATGCCCATCTTGGTCTAATTGACTAAGAGTGTATCCTATAGCTACATTAGAAGCATCAATGTAGAGGATGAAAGACTTACTCCAATCAGGTTTAGCAAGAATTGGAGCTACAACAAGGGATTGCTTGAGCTCCTAAAAAGCTTTGAGAGCCTCCTTGTCCTCCAAAATCACCATGTAATCTACACCCTTCTTCATGTAGATGGTCAATGCATAAGACTTGTTGGAAAATGAGAAGATGAACCTCCTATATTATCCAACCATCCCCAAGAATTGGCTTAACTTTGTCAAGCTTGAAAGGAATGGAAGGTCTGAGATTTTCCTCACCTTCTCAAGATCAATTGCTACTCCATCCTTGGAGATGATGTGTCCCAAAAGTAGACCTTCTTCACATCCAAAAATGCACTTCTCTAGGTTGAGTGATGCATTTGCCTCATCCAAGCATTGCAAGACCTTGATTGGATGCTCAAAGTGCTCCTCCTTGCTCCCATAGACACAAAAGTCATCAGTGAAGTCTCTCACAAATTTCCCATTGAAAGGTTCAAATACCTTGTTCATGAACCATTGGAATGTGGCTGGAGCATTGCAAAGCCCAAAAGGCATGACCTTGAAAGCTAAGTTCTCCAAGGTTTGGTGAATGTGGTGAGTTGTTAATGCTTTGGTGCAATCTTGATTTGGTTATATCCACTATAACTATCTCCAAAACTATACCTCTCATGACCTACAATCTCCTCCAAGATCTAATCAATGAATGGTAATGGCTAGTAGTCCTTCTTGGTAACAACATTGAGCTTCTTGTAATCCACACATACTTGAAGCTTGCCATTCTTTTTCTTCACAATGACAATTGGAGACACTCATTCTGAATTCTCTACCTCAAAGATAAGTCTAGCCTCCTTGAACTTATCAATCTCTTCCTTCACAACCAAAGATATTGGTGGGCTAATGCGATGTTGCTTTTGGCGGATTGGTCTTGCATTTGACTCCATCTCTATCTTATGCTCTTCCAAGGTGACTTCCTTCAAATCCTTGTAACTAAAAGCAAACACATGGATGAACTTGCGGAAAATCTCCTCAAATCTCACCTTCTTCTCCTTGGTAACATTTGGACCATACTTGAGGGTAGATAATCTTCTCTCTACCTCTTCAAGTGTCAATGGTGATTTATTTGGGTCCTTCAAAACCTCTAGCTTAGGTGAAAAATCTATAGCACACAAAGGATACACATCTGAATCAGATTCAGATTCATCCTCTTTCATGGAAGTCTCCTCTTCTATGCTTGTGTCTACACTTGAAGCTCCTTCTTCAAAATCTGATTCCCAATAATCAAAAGATGGTGTATCTGAATGTGAAGTGTTGGTGGTGTTAGTCACAAGAACTATGCCTCTATGGTTTGATGGCCCAATCCTCAAGTACCCTTTGTTCCATTGATAAGTTGGCGTGTTGCTCTCAACCATGGCCTCCCAAGAAGTAAGTCATTGAATCCTTCAAGACTTGGAAAGTCATGAGATTTTGAACTCCCATAACTGAAACTATCACCTTATCCATCACCCCTACTGGCCAAACTTGTTGCTTGTTTACCATGCTTACCATAAATGTTGAAGGTCTTGAGGGTATCATACCCAACTTTTTCATCAACCTTTCTGACATGGCATTTACTGCTGATCCTCCATCAACCAATGCATCCTTGATGTTGTGACCATTCACTCTCACATCAATCTTGGAGGTATATTCACAAGCCTCCCATGGTGTTGGCTTGGCATCCACCACCCCCATTGATATTGGAGCTTTTGCCTTCTTCTTCTTCTTGCTCCTTGTAAAACTCAAACCACTTCTAAGCTCTTTTCTCAAGGTAGGGTTGAAAGCAATTAATTGGCCCATTGTGATGTAAGCCTTGTGGCTACCAACATCCTCCAACACATTGTAGTTCCCTTGTTGCTTTGAAATCAAGAAATTCTCCATCCCCAACTTCTTCCTTTGAGTCTTTGTTGTTGATGGTGTTGAGGTGAGAGTGCTCCTAGTAGACATAGGAGTATCCTTGCTTGGAGTAAATCCTTGATAAGAGTGAACATCCTCTGCAAAACGAACTCTCTTCTTCTCTTGTGCCTAAAGCTCCAAATTAAGACCCTTGGAGTTTGAGCACTCTCTCTTCTCATACTTGCTCTTGACCACATCTATGGATGCTATCCCCTTACCTTTGTTTGGATTAGGAGCCACTTGGGTTTCACTACCTTCTTCTTTCCCTCTATTGGCTCGTATAATACCAAGAGCTAGCTATATGATCTAGATGTGAAATTTGGTTTGGTAACATCTAGAATGATGTTATACATGATGGTCAAAATAGATCAAATAGAAGTATCACCAAAAGAGTACTACTAATAGAGCAGAAACCAAAATAGACTTGAGAACCTTAGAACCAATAGCTAGACATATGATTTAAAGGTGAGAATTGGTTTTGTAATATCTGGAAGGAAGTTACATATGATGGACTAAATAGATCAGAAAGAGGTATCACCAAAAGGAGACTTCTACTAATAGAGTAGGAACCAAAGTATGCCTGATCTTTGAAGGCAATTTTGGAGGCCTAAACGGATGAATAAAGCCTTGAAAATGTGCAAAATCCCCCCAATAGAGGACAGGTTGGCCTTCCCCTCTCCCCTAGTTTGTCTTGTTGAGAGCTTTCCAATAGTACCTTACGTGATTTTGAGACTCCTACAAGAAGATTCCCTAAAAGATTCCCTTTGGTCAAAGCTTGTTTGACCAACCAGATAGGACCTAGACCGACATGTCACCCATCCAAGTAAGTAATCCAAGGGTGGAGCTTGTTGACATATCATCTATTTGTGTGCCTAATCCTATGGTGGAGCTTCCTTGGAGGAGATCCTCTTTGTCTCTATGATAAAGAGAAGGTGCTCCTTTGGGGCACCAAATGTTGAATGTGTAACTTTTGTTTTCTCTCTTCTCTTGTCCTCGGAGTATTACAATGGTATTAGAGTGAGTATCTTAGTCCAAGAGAGTGGATCACCCCTCTTGGAAGAGCACGGACTACTAAAATTGAGTAATTTGAGGTGGAGAACATAGAGTAATTGCTAGACTTAGGAAGGACTTTAGAGAGAGGACGGGATAGATGCACTGGGAGGACAATTTCCCACACCTAACTTTCCATTTCCAAATCCATTCCACATCAAGGTTATGTACATCCAGCGTGAGCAAATGAGAGTATCATTAGTTTATCACTTTGGTGCAGAATTCATGGATAGGGTGATGAACTCACCAAACTCGGTGATTCTACCTGTGGTGATATATAACAGAGAGTGGGATTTGACAATCTATATTCTATTATGATAATATGGATGTGAATGTCCCAAATCCTCTCTCTTTCAACACTCAAGTAGAAATCCGTTATGTAGTGAGACCAAAAGTGATGTTTAGAGATTTTGTGGTTAGGAATTTTGGCGAGAAGTATTATCAACGAATGATAGCTTTTGAGGTCCCAATGGTAATTCTGATAGTTTTTGCGCCTTCTAGAGTGATCATATTGACTCTATATTAAAGTAGACATTAGCAATTGAGTGTTGTAGGAACCATGGATCCGCAATTGCAAGAGCTGGTGCAAGGAATGCAAGGGATGTTGAATGAATTTTGAGAGATTAAGATGATGATGGAGACATTACAAAGTCAAGTGAAAATCCTCAAGAACAATCAAGCCATGCAAGAAGAAGAGCCATCTCAAAACTCAATACTTGCAACTAAAGTACTTGGAGAAGCACCTGTGCCTACAAACCCTATCAATGATGAAGCCACATTGCTACTCCGGATGAAGAAGACTTGCAACATCGAGCCTTACAAGGGGCAGCGTATGATGGGAGTAGTGGAAAATTGGATCTTGAGAATGAATCGATATTCCAATTATTCTCAACAGAGATCACGAAGCATGTTGCGGGCATGTTTGCATGTGGGTACTTGATTGATAAAGCCCTCACATGGTATGATGCTTTGGAACGATCCATGTTGGCCGAGAGAAGGGAGGTCACGTGGACAGCAATGCAAGAAGGATTACTAAAGAATTTCCAATTGGTGGATTCTGTGCAGATGGCTCAAACTCGACTATGGAGATTGAGACAAAAGAATAGTGTACAAGAGTATGTGGAGATATTTCTGGATCTTCAAGTTGCAATAATAGACATGAGTCTAGCAAAGGCTCTCGATAATTTCAAATGAGGGTTAAAGGAGCGGATTCGCCAAGTCATGGTGCAAAATCCTCACACGGTATTTGAAGCCATTGCTTGTACGTAGAGAATAGCAAGAACATTGGGTGGATGTGAAGGAGTAGTTCCACCTCAACATTACTGGGAAGAAATGCCACACATGGGTGGACTAGTACTGATGGAATTGGGCAACCTTTGATTTTGAGATCAAGAAGCACAACCGCTTCAAGGGGAGCATGGACAGGTAGAAGAACAAAGAGATGGAGTCCCACAAAGAGAAGGAACTTGAGGAGAACAACGTTGTTGTTACAATTGTAGCCGTATTGTGCACGTATCTACCAACTATTGCACTCATTTCCCTAAAGGCCCTCGACCTTTGTATAGGCAATCTTTGAACAACATGGAGAGGCACATTGAAGAGGAGGAGGTAGAAATCACTTCAAAAAAAAAAATTTGCTAGTAAATGTACCTTGCGGCCTTACTAGTTGAATAAGGAAGAAGAGAAGCAAGGGAAGGAAGAAGACTAATGCGCAAAGATCCCAAAAGGCAACCTCACAATTGATTGTCATGAATGGAGTCCTAGAAGGCAATCAAGTGAGAGTATTAATTGATCCGAGAGCAACAAAGAATTTCTTATCTTGCTTTATTTTAATAAGATTGGGAATGGATCTTGAGAGAGATAGGAGTAAAGAAGTAGAGTTTTCTAATGAGCAAACAAAGAGGATTGAATCATTACCTAGACGGGTAACACTCTCTGTAGGAGAATATCAAGAAGCAATAGAGTGGCAAGTGATACAATAAGCTTGTTATGATGCAATCTTAGGCATGCCATGGATGGAGCATTATAACCCTATGGTAGATTGGAGGAAGAAAGTAGTGAGAACCCACCAATGGTCAATCATTGGGGTTAAAGAAAAATCACCCCGGCAAGATCTGCTTCTATATGTCATAGGGACGCCAACTGTCTGTAAGACTTATAGATGTTTCATGGGGTCTTATAAGAGAAGTCCAAAGAGCACAACTTGATGGACAAGTTCTTGAAAATTGAAGGCTGTGGTAGATGAATTTCAAGATGTCTTTCCTGATGATCTACCCTCAGGATTACCACCAAAAAGGAGAGTAGATCATAAAATTGAGACACTCCCGGGGAAGACACCTCCTTATAAGGCCCCATATTGCCTATCACCTCATGAGTTGGAGGAGTGTAAGACTCAAATTGAGGAGATGTTGCAAAAGGGGTTCATCCAACCTAGCGTATCACCATATGGGGCTCCTGTCTTGTTTGTGAAGAAGAAGGATGGTACAATGCGCATGTGCATTGACTATCGAGGTCTCAACCAGCAAACAATGAAGAACACATACCCCTTACCTCGCATGGATGATCTGTTTGATCAACTCTATGGAGCAAGATACTTCACCAAATTGGACTTGCGGAGTGGTTACAATCAAATCCAAATTGCAAAGGAGGATGTATACAAAACTGCCTTTTGAACCAGGTATGGACACTTTGAGTATCTTGTGATGCCTTTTGGCCTCACCAATGCACCTACCACTTTCATGAGTATAATGAATGACATATTTTATTCATAATGAATGACATATTTATTCTTGGATAAGTCTATTATTGTCTTCTTGGATGATATCTTAGTATATAGTAGCATGATGACGGAACACAAACAACATCTATGAGAAGTCCTCTAGATTCTAAGACAAAATGGATTGTATGCCAAAATCTCAAAGTGCAAGTTAAGCAAGTCTGAAGTAGACTACTTGGGGCATAGAGTAAGTGTAGAGGGTATTCAAGTATTGATAGATAAAATAGAAGTCATTAAAAAATGGCGTGCCCCAGAAGATCAGACTCAACTCAAGAGCTTCTTGGGGTTGATGGGATTCTATCATAGATTTGTCAAGGACTTCTCCAAGGTTGCACAACCTTTAATGGCACTACTTGGCAAGGGGAAGAAGTGGACATGGTGAACCGTACAAGAGTTAGCCTTTCATAATTTGAAAGCCGCCTTGCTACATGCACCAATCTTGAAGTGGTATGACCCAAAATGACCAATCAAGTTGGCTACATATGCATTAGGCATAGCAATAGGAGTAGTCCTACAACAAGAGTGGCATGACGGATGGCATCCAATTGCATATTTCTCTCAAAAGTTGTTATCGGCAGAGCGTAACTACCACACCATAGAACAAGAAGAGCTGGCCATTGTTCTGGCAACCAAGCATTGGAAGCACTATTTGGGCAAGAAGACATTTCTAGTAGAGACAAAGCACAAACCTTTAGTCTACCTCAAGACACAAAAGGATCTATCTCATCACCAGATTTGGTGGGTAAAGTGGCAACAATGCATCAACATGTCAATCACCTATGTGGAAGGTAAGAAGCAACTTGCAGATGCATTCACCGCATGCCAATGGCAAACAACTTGGTGGTAGAGGTTAAGATTAACCCTGAATTTTGGCCAAAGATTCTAGCTGCTACAAAAACTAATCTGCAGATTGTAGAAGCACAATCATCTAAAGGCGTCACCAGCACCCAAGGACTTACCTATCATGATGGCATATTATGGATCCCAAATTTCCCAGAATTACACACCACCATTCTAGCGGAATATCATGATTTGGCCATTGCAAGTCATGTCGGAGTGGACAAGACTTTGGATGCAGTCCATTGCCATTACTATTAGCCCAAGATGAGCAACAACGTGATGGACTACGTGCGCAGCTGCCTACTTTGTCAATAGAACAAAGCTTCTAATCAAGCTCTTGTAGGGCTCCTTCAATCTCCCCCCATGCCTACCCAATGTTGGGAACAAGTGAGTATGTATCTCGTCTGTGAATTACCCAAGACCACCTTAGGGTTTGACTCCATTGTGGTCTTTGTGGACTGGCTCAGCAAAATGATTCATGTATGCCCTACCACCAAGGATATGACTGCTCCACAACTAGCCCAATTATACTTAGATGCAGTCTTTTCTCACCATGGCTTGTCTAGAGTACTTATCACTGATAAAAGTACTCAATTCACCAGCTTGTTTTGGCAAACACTCTTTGGTTTCTTCAAAACCAAGTTTGCCATATCCACATCTTACCACCCACAAATAGATGGCCAAATAGAGCGGGCTAATCACACGATTGAAGACATATTATGTGGTTTTACCTTAGAAGAGTAAGAGAGGTAGGACACCTTACTCCCGTTGGTGGAATTTGCTTACAACAATTCAGTGAATGCATCCATCCACGTCACTCCATTCTTCCTCATGTATGGTGAACATTCCTTCACACCTTCTAGCTTGATGAAGATCCGTCTAGTGGCTACAAAGGTCGATGCAGTCAACACATTTGTTTCTAGAATCCAACATGGTGTAGAGAGCGCCAAGCACAGATTATAGATTGCACAAAATTGATAGAAGCAGTATGTTGATGCACACCGTAGGCACATGGAGTTCAATGTTGGGGATCAAGTGTGGCTATCGACAACCAACCTCACATTAGTTGGACCTTGTAAGCTCAGACCTCATTTTATTGGGCCTTTTTTGATTCTTCGACGCATCAGCATTGTGGCCTATCACCTTGAGCTACCACCACATATAAAGATCCATCTAGTGTTCCATGTTTCCCTACTACATAGATATGCTCACAAATCAGGCCGGGGTCATTCCACACAAGACATTCAACCTTGTCCAACACTCATTGATAGCAAAGAGGAATATGAAGTGGAGCGTATTCTCCAAAAATGCATGCATGGTACTTGCTATCCGCGGGTGGAATATCTAGTACAATGGAAAGGTTACCCCTTCTATGAAGCAACATGGGAGTCCGCTGCCAATTTGACACATGCACCAGTGTTGGTGCAAGCATTTGAGCAATAATTGCACAATGAGGATTTTGCGTCTTAAAAGGAGAGAGGTCTGTAATACCACAAGCTAGCCATATGATCTAGATGTGAAATTTGGTTTGGTAACATCTAGAATGATGTTATACATGATGGTAAAAATAGATCAGATAGAAGTATCACCAAAAGAGTACTTCTACTAATAGAGTAGAAACCAAAATTGACTTGAGAACCTTAGAACCAATAGCTAAACATATGATTTAAAGGTGAGAATTGGTTTTGTAATATCTGGAAGGATGTAACACATGATGGACTAAATAGATCAGAAAGAGGTATCACCAAAAGGAGACTTCTACTAATAGAGTAGGAACCAAAATATGCCTGATCTTTGAAGGCAATTTTGGAGGCCTAAATGGATGAATAAGGCCTTGAAAATGTGCATATGTCCCCCATTAGAGGAAAGGTTGGCCTTCCACTCTCCCTTGTTTTGTCTCATTGAGAGCTTTCCAACGGTACCTTACGTGATTTTGAGACTTCTACAAGAAGATTCTCTAAAATATTCTCTCTGGTCAAAGCTTGTTTGACCAACCAGATAGGACCTAGACCAACATGTCACCCATCCAAGTAATTAATCCAAGGGTGGAGCTTGCTGACATGTCACCTATATGTGTGCCTAATCCTATGGTGTAGCTTCCTTGGAGGAGATCCTCTTTGTCTATATAATAAAGAGAAGATGCTCCTTTGGGGCACCAAATGTTGAGTGTGTAATTTGTGTTTTCTCTCTTCTCTTGTCCTCATAGTATTAAACTCCCTCATAACCTTTTCCTCCATGGTAAGTGGAATTTGGGCAATTCCTTTTGATATGGCCTCTTCCGCCACAACCAAAACAATTTCTATCATTGAAATTGTTGGTTGGTTGGCCTCCTCTATATGGATAGTTTCCATAACTCCTAGGCCCTCTCCCTACACTCTGATCCACCTCTTTCTTCTCCTATAGTTTCACCACATTGATTTTGAGATTTGCAAGTTGTTTTGTGATGGTTTGAAGTGCATCTTTTGGTGGAGGTGCAAGAATTGGAGCAACTACTCCTTGTGGTGCAACCCTTGCTACCAAAGTATCAAAAGTTCCACCATACTTGTAGCCTTGAGGAAGATGCACAACCTCCTTCACCACCAAATCACTCTCATCTCCTTCCAAACTCTCCTCCATACGAATTGCGATCTTGATAGCTTCAACCTTGAAAGAAGGTTTCTCATATCTCACCTTCCTTCTAATTTGTGATCTCAACCCTCCCACAAAATTCTTGGTGAGCATGGCCCCTATGCCAATCATAGTAGTCTCTAGATCATCCCCACTCTTCCTCAACACTATGCTAAATATGGACTCTAACTTTTCCACTCTTTCCACATAGACTCTCACTTTCTCCCCATCTCCTTGTTTGAGAAACATAACCTCACTCATCAATCTCTCATAACTCTCATATGGGAGAAATTTCTCAATGTGTGCTGAAGTCAAACTCTCCCAAGACTCTTCTTCCCCATCTCTCCTCTCTCTCTTCTGGTATTCTGACTCATACCATGTAAGTGCTGCATCCTCAAAGAAATCTCGTAATAATGAGGCCCACTCATTCTTCCTCCTCTCATCGTTTCCTATGCAAGCTCTCTTGAAGTCTCTCACAAAGGCCTCCACATCTTCTCCATCCTTGCCAAAGAAAAGCAAAAGTTTCCCCATCTTAACCCCTCACTATCTTTCTTTTCTCTTAGTTTTTTTATTTTCTTTCTTTCACTCTATAACTAATAGAGTATATACATGACTAACACCATTTGAGAATAATCCACTCTAGGGAACACAAAAGGTTCAGGTTGCTCTAAGATTTCTATAGCAACATCAAATCCTAGAGTGCATATTAATTGAACTCTCATGGATAGTTTATCATGTTGTGCGTATATACATTGCTACACAACATACATCGTTGTCAACATCATATACTATAGAAGCACAACTCACACATAAGTCATACATAGACTCTAAATTGCCACAATAATGAGATTGTTTACCACTCTCAACTCAACTCAACTCAGATCAGTACTTGATCTGTCATCCTATAAACTGCCAACAACTAGGTATTGATTACAGTCAAGCCACACCCCCTCAAGCATAGAGAATCCAGGTGACACTTGCCGGCCTTTGTCCACCATAGCCAAGAACTCAAAGGCTCAACATCAAAGAAGTGAGCTCTTGAGAGTTGCACTTTGAAAGTAAACCCCCTGGACTTGAGCTAGGTCTGAACCCTAATGGTCCCACTGATGGCACACTCAACGGTGCAAAGTGATGGTGGGCCTCACTGTGAAGTCAGTACCCCAAACACAAAATTTGACTGTCGAAATGTAGTCTTTGAGAAACTGCTGAAATAACTCTAACTATTATCATTGGAACTCTAGTGTTCGAGCAATCTAGATGTGACACTACAAATGATGTGACAGTTGTCATGCGTATATACATCACTACACAACATACATCGCTGTCAACATCATACACTATAGAAGCACAACTCACACATAAGTCATACATAGACTCTAAAGTGCCACAATCGCTCCCTAGCTGGCGGTTAGGTCCTTCTAACTCCAGATAGCCATCTACTCTAAGGATATGGTATACCCTATAATGGGCAAAGATCAGGAGGCCGGGTGCTATGGAGCCCCATCGTTAATTGCCTGTCTGCAATCTATACCATATAAAGAATGAACTAACTATAGGTCAAATACATCTAGGACATAACCACTGTCCGTGAGGAACCACCATGAGAGGAGGAGTCATATATGCCATATGCCATCCTCTTGAATAGCTATCACACACTAACATAGTAGTAGCTCCACCAGAAGAGCCACATAACATACACCTCAAGCTTGCACGTACAAGTGCCAAGCTTGGGTCCATAGTACCATCAATATTTAGGAGGTGGCATGGCACACAATTGCGCACATGATCCTTCCAAACAACACCATCACGTCCTTCCAACACAAGGACTCTAGATGGAAAAACCTCACACACTCTCAATATAGTGCGGCCTATCAAAACATCAAGTATTGTCGGTGCTGTCTGTTGTAGATATACATAGTCGCCTGGATGAAATCAATGGATCGATGGTCTATAACCTCCTCCTTGAATGGTAGCATAGCGTAAAGTATCTCTATGGTGAGCAATTGCCAAGTTCTCAAAGGCCATCGGCATCACTCTCCAAAAGATCTCTGCCCATTGAGAACATGCGCTCATCCATACATCGGGGTCATCCAAGTCCAAAACTACAGTAGCATCTCGACAAATGACTATAGGTAAATCTGGATCTCGTCCATAGAGTAGAAAGTACGGAGAGAAGGATGCCAAGGAGGCTTGACGGCTGAACCAATAGCCCATGGCCAACCAAGGTAACTAGAGATCCCAATCTCCCAAGTGGCCTCTCTACAAACCATACTTTTGCAATCCTCTCTTCACAGTCTGAACCACTCTCTCTGCTAAGCCATCTGCCTCAAGGTGATCTCAAGATGTAGTACGATGATCAATCAAAGCCTTGTCACACAAGACCTGAAACTCTCCCAAGAACTCTGTACCCTAATCAATCAAAACCTCAGTTGGTGCACCAAAATGACTAAGAACTTGATCCAGGAACGAGTAAGCTGTCCTTTCACTAGACTTGTCAGGAAGTGCAACCAACTCAATCCACTTGGAGAAGTGCTTCACCATCACCAAAACATACCAATAATATCTCACAGTGAGCAATAAAGGTCCAGCAAAGTCCAAACTCCAACGGTAACCCAATCCCATGATAGGTAATGGGTGTAATTGTGGCATAGGAGCATTGAATGATGCTCTAACTCAATCACGAACCACATCTGGCAACAAATTGTTGTACCATGGTCTGCATATTGTGCCACCAATAATGACTTTGGAGTAAGCTATATGTACACTTTACTCCAAAATGTCCTAGCTCCTCATGAGCATGACGGACCAACTGTGGTCTCTATGCTGGAAGTGGTACTACTCATACTCTACCATCCTCCATACACACAAAAGGTGTTTGCACTCCAATCTAAACCGTTTGGCTTGCTGAAGAACACGGTCTCTCTCCTTGGCCCAACTGTGCCACCCACAACACCAGTGCAAAGATAGTCCATCACTAAGACATCATCATGAATGTCTTGCTGAACTATACCAATATCTTCACTCTCTGGATCTGTGACCTCAATAACTCCTCCTGTATGCGCTGAGAGATACCACCAAAACCTCTAAAAATAAACATAAAAAGGCCAATGCATGCCAACTTGGCACCATCTCCTCATCTATCTCACCATGCCAACGTGCTCCGGTCTGATCCTGCTGGCTGGTGCATGGGTTTCTACTCAACCCATCTGCATCACGGTTCACCACTCTAGGTCTATGAACAACCGTGAAATCATACTCCTATAAAATCAGAGTCCATCGTGCAAGATTCCCTAAAAGCTTGTCAGACTCCATCAACCACTTCAGTGGCTGATGATCAATGATGAGAGTGAAGGGGTTACCAAATAATTAACATCAGAAATGTGCTACTGCCCAAACTGCTACCAAGCACTCTCCCTCATATGAACTATACTTTGCCTCTGCTGAATTGTTGGAGCAACTAGCATAGGCCACCACAAACTCCTTCTCCTCATCATCATGTTGGGTGAGCACCGCTCCAAGCCCCAACATACTCCAATCAGTATGAACCTGAAATGGTCGTCCTCTAATCGGTCTTCTCAAAATAGGAGCAGATGTCAACCTTTCCTTGAGCTCTACAAAAGCTCTCTCCTGCTCATCTCCCCAACACCACTCTTGTGTAAGCTTAGTCAGCTTTGTCAAGGTGTAGGCATGGCATACCATGCCAACACAACTTCTATTGCCGCTATGTTAGAGGATTTAGTGCCATTGCCAAGGTAGTGGTGTAGACATGGCATACCGATCAGCTCTGGTCTATCGGTTGATAGGACTATAATCTCCACACATCTACCTATCTGTGTAGTTGCCATGCATATCCTTCTTGGCTGACAACACTGTCGCTGATGCATACTCTCCATGTGAAATCTCTGCCAAACCAGCCTCAAAAAGGTCACTACTCCGGCTCTAAATCAATGTCCTCTCTATCTCACTATATTGATAAAGACATCAAAAAACTGGTGTATTGCTAGTCAGCTCAATCCGTATACTAGGTCCTTTCAGAGCACCCAAATCCTTCATACTAAAGTCAAAACAACTTGTGTGGCTCCTCAAGAACCTCCAAACTCTCTGTCTTTCCTCTCCAGTAAGCTTCGGTCCAAGATCTGGCTCCCAAGTATCCTTTGTAACTATAGTAGGAGTGGAAGACGTATGGACTGGCTACTACACTGGGCCCTTGGGAGCAATAGTGTCATGCTCTCGACCACTAGAGGTCCCAACCTCTGTGTGAAAACTCCCTCCACTCTGGTTGCAAGCTCCACACGTGCTCTAGCTGCATCCCAAGTGGACCAAGGGTGTAATCCAAGTAGCCCACGCTCACCTAGATGGACTCCAAGTAGATCACTCTCCCTAGTAGCTACAGGATGTTCCAAGAATACCATGTCCACTTGGTCCATTGCCCCCAACATGTGCCTGAATCGTCTCAATAGGCACAAGGCTCACAAGTGTCCGAGTAGTGATGCCTATCAAGCGCATCCTATGCTGCTCTGCCAAGCCAAGGCTCACAATCCAGGTCAAATAGTTTAGGTCCATAGCCTGACCTAACACCTAATGCCTGGATGCCTCTTACACTACTGGAACAGTGGTAATACCGTTGCAAAAACCTATCGCCCGCTCTCTCTCATCAGCGTTGAGCTCCACCAACTGCTGCAATTGTGAGTCCCAAACAAGTCCAGGTCCTCCCTCTCAAAAAGCATGAGAGCCTGGGAAACTCATGAGTGTGGGAAATGCGGCTCTAGGCTGTCCAAATAGGTCCACCACTGCGATAGGTGACCTATCAGCCACTACCACTATCTGAGACTGACTTCCAACATCCAAGATGTCATCAATAAGGATGTGGTCAAGTCACTGAATCCCATCATAATCATGTTGTAGAACCTCTTTGGGTAAGAGGTTTGTCCACCAAAGACAAAGATGATGAGCTCGTGATCCCACTCTGGTTGCATCTAACAATACAGCAGGTCCCATCCAAGAATGGACTTGATGTGTACTTGCCACCACTCTGGTGCAAGAATCACCCATCAAAGGAACATTCTCCAAAAGGTGAGCTGGAGAAACGGACTGATGAACCTAGAGATGTCGTAATATCCATAACATCTCCCAAAACACACCAGAACAAGGATCCTAAAGACCCAAACCGCAGCCCGCACGTGTATTTCCCTGGCATGGCCATCCAAAAATCACCAAGTGAATAGGCCCATGTCTCTCTAGGTCATGCGCCCCTAGTAAGGAAATGTCTGTTGGTAGGGCCTTCTGGTAACCTCTGACTGCTAACATCGGTAATAACTCCGGATACCAATAGGCCAAGTGTGCCACATGATGTAGAGAGACTTGCCTAGCAGTCACATCTCTCTCTACATACAAGTACCTCTATACTTGGATACTCGCATGTAACACCGCAGCTAGTCCGGTGTTGATCCCACCAAACAACTCCACTAGGCATATCCCCTCTACTGGATACTGCCAAGCAATGAGTGTGGTATTCAAAGGCGTCAAAGCAATTGCCTCTGGAGGCTCATCCTCACACTCATCTCCTGATGGTATGAAGGCTCCACTCCAAGCCTATTGGACCAATTGATCTACATGTTGTTGCAACGCCTCCTCTGAACTCCACAATGGAACATCCAAGGTGGATGGAACAATCCCACTCGTACTCCAAAGCCGAGTGATCTCCTTTGGTATTGGAGTATCCTCTGCATGGGCGTTCCCCTCTAACAAGTCACCAAGCCAAGTAACTGCACCACTGAAAGCTAAAATTGATGTTGCCATGGTCCCAGACTGTAGTGAGCCAAGACTGCCACTATTGAAGCGTACTGGTAGGCAACATACCCGTCCCTCACCAGATTGCCAACCAGGTCTATAAGAGGTTGTCTTCTCCCAATAGTCAATGCTAAAACCCATGAGGTATAACACTGCTCCTCCAATTAGCACATTGTATGACTCAACTATTGTCGCAATAGCCTGAGCTCTCACCACCGAGTTATCAGTCAGATGACCAGGCTGAACCTGGACAACAAGCTCCCCACGTGTGATGTACTGTGTCGAGCTACCACCAAGAGATGTTTGGATTTGAAATGGACACCTCTCCATATCAATCTTCTGTAACTCCAGACCAACAATTGCCGCCTTTCCCAACATAAGGGGCTGCGCATCAGAGTCTAACAAGACTCTCTATGGTGTATAGACCTTCCTTAAAGGTCCCACCAAACAAAAAATTCCCAGTTGGTTATCCAATAGGACAACACCAAGTGTGAACCGCACTCTCTCTAAGGCTAGTCTAGCTTGCAACGCCTCCAATCTAGCCATTGTTGCCTGCCATAAACCATTGGTTGTTGAACAAATCCCATGCTCCTCAACCAAGTCAGCTCCACTATCAACCACCTCTACCCTAGTAGTAGGAACCGCACCATCTTTACTCTCATAAAGCGTGGCAGCCAACCGGAATACTAGGGTTGGGTCAACTCCCAATGTAAACATATCACTGGCCAAAAACAAAGGATGCCGCATAATCAACTGAGCCGCCCCTAACATCATGCTAGACTCAGTTTGTGTAGTAGTAGGTGGCTGATTAGTAAGTAGTACATCATGCACTCCATCACCACCTACCACACCTACACTGGGACATCTAAGAACCATGGATGTCATCTGCAATGCCTCAAATAGTGTGAAAGACGGGGGAAGTCTGACCTATCTCCCAACCTCTCCTCTCTGTGGATCCAACTCCATTGATGCTCCTCTAGGCTCTGGAGCACGTACTGCACTCCTAGTCATTACCGCAGATGCATCCACCTGTGCTGCTCCGCACATGAAGTCCAAAGCATCTCTATCACCAGCATATGAGGTGGAAGTCTTAGCACCCGAATTTGATCTCCTTTGAGCAATAGCCATACTAGCCAATCTCTGCTCCAATTGCTCAATCCGAGTAGCCGTAGTTGTGTTAGAAGTAAGGGCAGGTACTGCACTCCTACTAGGTGTAGATCCTCTACCACCACCTCTACCACCTCGTCCTCCATGAACTGGAGCTCCTCTACTACCTACCATAGCAGCCCTACCACTCCGTAACTCCGGGTGTAGGTCAAAACACCGATCACTAGTGTGACCAAATCTATGGCAATGCTCACACTATCTCTGTGCTAGCTATGATGCACCCGAGGTATTAGGTCCACTGCCTTGAGTACACTCTCTCCGATGGTGAGGTCCACCACAAGTCCAACAAGCAACACCACCACTCACTGGCTGTTACTGACCTAAAAATGAAGGTAAGGGTCTAACTCCACTAGGCTCCACTAGGCTCTCCACTCACTCCATAAAATCTAGGCTGTCCACCCTGTCCTTGAAAACCAACTGGGCGTGGTGCAATCTATTGCACTCTAGAAGAAGTCACAACCGTGGATGAAGTCTCCCTACTATAATACCAAGAGCTAGCCATATGATCTAGATGTGAAATTTGGTTGGGTAACATCTAGAATGATGTTATATATAATGGTCAAAATAGATCAGATAAAAGTATCACCAAAAGAGTACTTCTACTAATAGGGCAGAAACCAAAATAGACTTGAGAACCGTAGAACCAATAGCTAGACATATGATTTAAAGGTGAGAATTGGTTTGGTAACATCTGGAAGGATGTTACACATGATAGACTAAACAGATCAGAAAGAGGTATCACCAAAAGGGGACTTCTACTAATAGAGTAGGAACCAAAATATGCCTGAAATCTTTGAAGGCAATTTTGGAGGCCTAAACGGATGAATTAGGCCTCAAAAATGTGCAAACCCCCCCCCCCCAAATAGAGTAAAGGCTAGCCTTCCCTCCCCCTTGCTTTGTCTTGTTGAGAGCTTTCCAATGGTACCTTACGTGATTCTGAGATTCCTACAAGAAGATTCCCTAAAAGATTCCCTCTGGTCAAAGCTTGTTTGACCAACCAAATAGGACCTAGACCAGATATGTCACCCATCCAAGTAAGTAATCCAAGGGTGGAGCTTGCTGACATGCCACCTATCTGTGTCCCTAATCCTATGGTGGAGCTTCCTTGGAAGAGATCCTCTTTGTCTATATAATAAAGAGAAGGTGCTCCCTTGGGGCATTGATTGTTTGAGTGTGCAATTTGTGTTTTCTCTCTTCTCTTGTCCTTGTAGTATTACACCTACCAAATCCAGATGTCACCACCCTCTCCTCTACCATGTTGAGCTCAATACGCTCAGCCAATCCAAAGACCATTGCCAAAGTAGGAAAAGTAGTCTGTAATCACGTAGCATCACAAACTCTACGTCGCAACTCCATGTCCAGTATCCCATACCAAAACTGGACTGCTTGGGCCTCAGTAACTCCCTGAGTGAAACTAATCAGCCGCCTCATGCGAGTGTATGCCTCACGTAGGCTCTCTCCATCCTTCCGCTGGAACTCCTGCAAGCTCCTCAGCTTGTCAATCCGTACTCCCTAGTAGTTCTGTCTCAAACACAAGAAGGGCTCCACCATAGGGTTAAACCTTGGTACCACACCACCTCTTATAGCGGTACCTCCACTCAAAGTAGCACTATCTCCAGCTAGTGCACCTCCACTAGCTCCACCAACACTACTTGAGCTAGAACTCGTAGGTACAGCCGATCTACTCTTGGCCACCAAGCCTAAAGTGATGGAGACATAGTGTGGAGACCAATACTGTCTCCATAACTCAATCTCCTCCAAATGAGCTCTCCTGAACTCATGGTAGTCATCCATTGGCGGACCCTCCAGATGCTGAAACAACCCCTTCCATGCCATGAAAGGTGTGAACAAAGTTAGGTTCCGCATTTGCTGTAGATCACACCAACTATCAAACTCCTGGATGAAGTCATCCAACTCAATGGTACCCACTATACTATAGTAACACCTAGGGCCTTTGGAGGCCCCATAAATCTTGTCCATGTCCCACAACAACGGTGCAGACACACCAAGTGCACTCTCAACTGAATTAGCTCCTGTGTCAAACTCCAACTCAGAGTCAATCTCCTCCCTCATTGGGACTTGAGATATAGGCTGATACCGAGCACCACTCCGAGTAAACCCACAATGTATTGCAGGGCTAACTCCTCTAGAATCTCCAAAGAACTCCGTCGTGACAAAGTAACCGCAACAGCAAACCCAAACCACCAACTACAACCGCAAGTTGCAACCACAAGTGCCCCACCAAGTGCCAACACCACCACGTGCCAATACCAACTAAGCACCACCCACTAATGTAACTCTAACCGAGATAACTACACTAGGGGAAAGGACAACTTGTAACCTACTATCATAACACGCACTCTCACGGTCTGCAAGGTCATCACTTCTTGCCTCTCTAGAGAGAAACAAAGGTAGTCTGATTGGTCATCACTCCAATCTCACTACCGAGAGCACACCAGAGCACCAATGCTCAAAAGTTAGGGCACCTCACACAAATGTAGTGCACAAACAAGAAGCAAAGAATGGAGGAGGTCCAATCACAATAAATCTAAACAAAAACCCTCCATCTCATAACACAACATGGGACTGACTCTGCCACCATTTGGCATTTGACATAAGACAAGTTTGTATCTAAGTCTAAAGCTACCAAGATCACCAAGAATGGGATCAAACTGCCTCTCCTAGCCAAAGCTACATGTGTATAGATAAAAGTGGCACAATCACTAGGACAACAAGTGAGGGTGGACCAGTTGGCTAGGGCACCAATCTAGGAACAAGAGATCTAGGGATCAAACCCTATTGCACACAATCTAGTAGGAAAGGCAGATTTTGCCAACCAATGACCAAGATCTACTCTAAATAAGCTAGCCTCACGCCAATAAGCTGGCTTGCTAGCCCTTCTAGGCCTTTGTACCTCTCATAGCCCACAGCCTATGCATCAAAGCCTCTAAATGCCCAAATGAGGCCTTTCTTCTTGCCACTTCAAAACTCCTCCAAATTTGGCCAATGAAACTCCTCCAAATCTGGCCAAAATCTGACGTAAAATCCAGCTAAAGTTGATGTAAACCTGATTTAAACCCTAAAGTTAGTTGTCTGCCAAATTCCCCGCTAACTTTCCACTTGAGCCAAATTGACAACATGGGTTTCTCCAAATCACCCTCCAAATTCTAACTCTAGAGAGCTCACTTCTCTGATGTAATCAAATTGTTACAACTCAACTCAACTCAACTCAGTACTTGATCTATCACTCTATAAACTACCAACAATTGGGCATTGATTATAGTCAAGCCACACTCACTCAAGCATAGAGAATCCAGGTGACGCTCGCCGGCCTATGTCCACCATAGCCAAGAACTCAAAGACTCAACATCAAAGAAGTGAGCTCTCTGGAGCTGCACTTCAAAAGTATACCCCCTGGACTCGAGCTAGGTCTGAACCCTAACGGTCCCATTGACGGCACACTTGACGGTGAAAACGGTGCAAAGTGACGGTGGGCCCCATCGTGAAGTCAGTTCCCAAACACAAAATCTGACCGTCAAAAAGTAGTTCTTTGAGAAATTGCTAGAATAACTCTTACTACTATCATTGTAACTCTAGTGTCCAAGCAATCTAGATGCGACACTACAAATGACGTGACAATCCATAAGTTGAAAGATTATCTCCATCACTAATCTTGAGAACTAGCTGATGAAGGTGGTAGTATTTCTATAGCTGTACTTAGACTCTCTCCAAGATCCTTCACCAAAGTCTCTAAAAGTGATTTTACTCCACTACACTCATGTCTTTTTGGAAGTGCTTCAACTCCACAAACCTCACACAACTCCTTGGTCTTAGATCTTCTCCCTCCCAATCTTGGTGAAGAAGGTCCAACATGCAAACCCAAGTCAAGTAAGCCTATCCTTTCCCTCAATCTCTCACTCTCAAAGGTCAATGGATATGAAATTGCCTTATGTCCCTTCTTTCCACATAGAAAGCACTTAGACTAACTCTTTCCTCCAAGTGGTGTAGGTTTTTGGATCCTCTCAACACTCTCTTCAAATTCTATTGTAAACTCTCTTTTCCTCAAATCCACCCCTACAATCACCTCAAACCCTTGGGGAACCTTGCATAGTCTCAATTTCTACTCTTGATGACACTCCATGTTCCCAAGATGAATCTAAACACTCAAACATGCTTTTTGTTGCTCTCAAACTCCTCATGCATGAGATCTCAACTCTGCAGAATTGACACTTCCTCACAATTTCACTCAAATCTCTCAACTAGTATGTGACAATGCTCTGAAATATTTCACATTTGATCACAACTCTAGGGTATCCCTCTTTGCAAAATTTCATATCTTTTCATCAAGCCTTTTGGCCTAGACATCTTTCTATTCAGCACACATATGTCAGATTTGGTCTGAAAACCACACCCTTCACTTCAAAAACTCATACCTTTCTATGCAAGAATGATCTATCTCTTTGTGGCAGCAAGTAGGATACAATGCACTGAATTTTTTTAGAAATTTTTAGGACAATTCACTGAAAATTGAAGAAATGGCAAACTTTGTACAATTTTCCAAAGAGCATGTAGTTGCGGGAGCAATTTACCCTATCAGCTTTCAAAAGTTCTAGCCTAGTGCGCATAACAGCTCTCACAATAATTTCAAGTGTGCTAACTGAAAGATAACCCAAGCTGTCATGTGTAGAAATCTCAAGTCCAGATCCCAAACTTGAGATTTTGCCCAAAATCACCTTAATCCCCAAAATCTGCAATCCACCTCACACAATCTCTCAAAATCCTCTCAAGTGTATAAGATATACAAAATCACCTCAAAGACATCATAATGAACTACAGTGTATACAAATAGATCCAAATTCTCTAACATAAGTTCAGCCCTCTCCTCCCCTAAAGTTCTCTCCAAGTGAGCTCTCATAGTCTCCTTCTACCTTGTAAATGTAAAATTGAATGCGGAACATTATCTTGCCTTCTAGAGAGGTCCCGGCAATGGAACCAAAAATGTGAGTTTGCATGTCTCTCACTCAGGTTGAACCTCTGATGGCTATTATGGTAGCGCACCATGGACTAAGAAGGCAAGGAACCCCAACTCCATCATACTCCTCCAAGGCTAACACTCCAAGACTCAAGACATTACTCACTAGAGAACTCAATGAGAGAGAGATAGTTTAGTTGCAAATGAAAGGATGATGAGTACGTCCTCACCCCTTGTTTATATACTTGTGAAATAGTTATGTACCAAAGTTACTAATTATTGTAGTAACTCAAGTTACTAGACTAAAAGTCAAGTAAAGTCAAAAAATAAAAAGGAATATCCATTCACATGGGTATATTCCACTAACATGTGATCTTATCTTGGCCCAACCACTAAGTCAAGGATTCCTTCACATGGGTTATCCTTGGACATAGAAGAATCCAAAACAAAAAGGCTTGCGGGCCCAAGAGTTCTCAACTCTTTCCTCAAAGCCAAACACTTGAGAATAATACCAAGTCAACACACTAGAATCCAAAATAGTGGTGCTCATCTTTTCCACTTCCTCTAAAGTAAGGTCTCCTCTATCTTAGCTATGACTAAATTTAGCTAATCATGACTAATGTAGAACCATCATTTATCTCTATATAAATAATATCTCTCAAGTACTTGTAATACTAAGTTAAATATCACAACACCACACACATGCACAAATGGTTGTTACATTACCCACACACAAACACACCTATGGAATGATTAGTGATCTCCATTGTGAACAATCAAAGGTATCAATTCATTCTTGAAGTCCAATTTTCCATTACTCCCATGGAATGTTGCCCTTGTAAGGCTCAATGTTGCACGTCTTTTTCATTCATAGTAACAATGTGGCTTGGTTGTTGATTGGAATCAATGTCATTGGCATGCATAACTCTCCAAGTATTTTGATTATTGGTGTTGGTTGTTGTAATACCAATAGCTAGACATATGATCCAGAGATAAAAGTTGGTTTGGTAACATTAGAAGGATGTTATACATGATGGACTAAGTAGATCAGATAGAGATATCACCAAAAGAGTACTTCTACTAATAGGCCAAAACCAAAACATGCTTCAAGACTTTAGAATCAATAGCTAAACATATGATCTAAATGTAGAATTTGGGTTGGTCACATCTAGAAGGATGGTATGGTACACATAATAGAAGAAGTAGATCATGTAGAGGTATCTCCAAAGAGCACTTCTACTAATAGGGCAGAAACCAAAGTAGGCTTGAAAACCTTAGAGGCAATTTTGGAGGCCTAAACGGATGAATGAGGCCTAAAAAGTATGCAATTCCCCCCCCCCCCCACACCACCCAAAAACAAAGGATAGGTTGGCCTTCCCTCCCCCCTGGTTTGTCTTACCAAGAGCTTTCCAATGGTACCTCACCCATGTGATTTTGAGATTCTTATAAGAAGATGCCCTAAAAGATTCCTTCTCATCAAAGCCTGTTTGACCAACCAAATGGGACCAAGATTGCCATATCACCCATCCAAGTAAGTAATCTAAGGGTAGAGCTCACTAACAAGTCACCTATCCATATATCTAATCCTATGGTGAAGCATCCTCGGAAGAGATCCTCTTTGGCTATATATCCTCCCTTGAGGTACAGAAGTTTGAGTGTGAAACCTATATATCTTTGTTATCCTCAAAATATTATAGTTGTTGAGACGGCTCCCCTTCTTGCATTACTTGATCATTCTTGAAAATATGTATTTATTTTGCAATCCTTCCATGGACATCTTGATTTCTCAAAACTAGTTTAACATTCCTTACATCAACTCCTACAATTGCAGATCCATGATTCCTACACACTACCAATGTTTAATTGCTACATCCTACTTCAATAAAGAGTTAAAATGAGTGTGTATGACTATGGAGACTACCATTGGGACCTCATAGGCCATCACTTGTCCATAATATTCCTCACCAAAATTGTGGACTATAAAATCCCTCAACATCACTTTTGGTCAACTATATAGTAGATGAAACTTGCATGTTGAAAGGGTGAGGATTTGATCCAAGAGTGTAGCTCCCTTTGAGAAGATCCTTTTTGTTATATAAAAAAACAAGCTGATCCTTTGGAGCATCGATGTATTGAAGAATAAAACCTTACGTTTCTCTTGGGGATTTTCCTATCCTTAGAATATTACACCAATACAATAAAGCTAGCAACCAGAAATAAGGTGGACTAATCCAACCACTTCTCATCCCATCTATTTTATAAGAACATGTGAGCTTAGATCTCATCACATCCTCACCAAGGACAAACCAAGGTCATAAGACAATCATGGTGTTTGTTGATAAACTCAATAAGAAAATCTATTTGGCACCAACCTTTGATACAATGGATACTTTGATGTTGGCCCAGATTTACTTCAACAATATCTTCAAGCATCATGGGATGCCTAGTTTCCTCATCTCCCAACCATGATCCTCGATTCATTGGTAAATTTGACAAGCACTCATCAAGCTACTTGGTGTAATACAACCAACTAGATATATTATCTAGAGGTGAAAATTGGCTTGGTAACATTTAGAAGGATGTTGTGTACAATGGGTCAAGTAGATCAAATAGAGGTGTCACCAAAAGAGTACTTCTACTAATAGAGCAAAAGACACAAAAAGCCTAAAAACTTTAGAGCCAATTTTGGAGACCTAAATAGTTGAATTGACCTCAAAAATGGAATATGGTTTCCTTTCAAGGGAGAAAAGCTTGCCTTCTCTCCCTATGATTTTTCTTCTTAAGAGCTTTCCAATGGTACCTCATCCATGTGATTTTGAGCTCCCTACAAGAAGATTCCCCTAAAGATTCCCTTTGATCAAACATATTTGAGCAACTAGATAGGACAAGGCCTGACATTTCACCTATCCAAAAAACTAATCCAAGGATGAAGCTTGCTTAGAGGTCACCAATCCATGTATCTGATCCAAGGGTGGAGCTTGTTTACAGGTCACCAATCCATGTATTTGATCCAAGTGTGGAGCTTCCTTTGAGAGGATCCTCTTTGCTATTTAATAAAGAGAAGGTGTTCCTTTGGGGCATCGGATGATTGAGTATGAAACTTATGTTTTCTCTCTTGTATTTCTCTTTCAGAGTTCTTGTCTTGGAGTATTAAAATGGCATTAGAGTGGGTGTTTTTACCCAAAAGGTGGATCACCCTCTTGGAAGAGCACAAGCTACTAAAATTGAGTAATTTGAGGTGGAGAATATATTACAATAGCTAGACTTGGGAAGTGCTTTAGAGAGCGGATGGGATGGATGCACCATGAGGAAAATTTCCTACACCTAGCTTCCCATTCTTGAATCCATTCCACATCAAGATTATGTACATCTAGCGTGAGCAAATGAGAGTATCTCTAGTTTATCACTTTGGAGTATAATTCATAGATAGAGTGATGAATTCACCAAACTTGGTGGTTCTACTTGTGGTGGTATACAATAGAGAGTGGGATTTGACAATCTATATTCTATTATGATGTTATGGATCTGAATGTACAAATACATGGATTGGTGACATGTCAATCCTTGTTCTATTTGGTTGATCAAACAAGTTTGACCAAAGGGAATCTTTGGGGAATCTTCATGTAAGAAGCTTAGAACATGGGTAATTTATTGTTAAAAATATCTCAATGAGACAAACAAGGATTGACATGTTACCAATCCAAGACCTAATTCATGTTTAGGCCTCCAAAATTGCCTCTAAAGTGTCCAAGGTGTTTTTGGCATCTACCGTATTAGTAAAAGTACTCTTTTTGGTAACACCTCTATTTGATCTACTTAGACCATTGTATATAACATCACTAAAAATATTACAAAGTTAATTTATACCTCTTGATAAACTATCTAGCTGATGGTATTATAGTTGGGAACTCTCATAAGATCCAATAAAGTCTCAAACTTCGAGTGTCGTGTTTGGCCAACACCATTGTCATCATAGAATACTCAAGGTCTTATCTACTCTCATGTGTCCTATAATTGGTATGTCATGCCCCTCTTGAAGTCCTACCAAGTGTAGATCCCCCATAGTTGGAACACATATGTGGTTCTTCCAATATATAACTCCATCTTTGAGTGAAAAGGTATTTTACTCCTTTTCATATGTTGCAAGATGATCTTGTACCAACTGAAAGAAGGAGTTTTATTGTAAATTTGTTTAAAACTTGATTTGGACCTTCAAGTCAATTGATACTATCCTAATTGTTGCCATGATGAGAGATTCAAGAAGATTCTTCAAATTAGGTTGTCACAATAGAGCATTTGAGATAATATGGAACTTGTCAGGCTTGTACTCAAGCTTGATGTCAAACAACTATAGTTGTTCCTCATATCAATGATGTTAACTCTTCATGTGCTCCAAATGTAATGTTTGTAATAAATCTTTTTGATCAATTTGCATGATTACTTGTTTTCCCAAGAGATAATACCTCCATACCTTGGCATCTATCATTGCTAGTTCTTTTTATCACAAGTAGAGTAATTTCTTTCTACAATGTTTAATCAGTGAGACACAAAGGCAATGAGATGTAACTCATCTAGAAATCAATTGTTGTAACATAGTTCCAATGGCAAAGTTAGAAGCATCAATCAACCACACAAGGTAGTTGAGTATCACATGGTTGAAGGATGGGTCATCAAGACACCGTATGCTTCACTTTCTTGAATTTTTCTTTATGCTTGATGGTCCACTAAAAGCTTAAAGTTTTCCCTAAGAGATTGGTCAATGGCACGGCCATGTGAGCATAATAATAGATGAATAGTTGGTAAAAATTTAGTAATTCATTAAATGCTTGTACTTCTAAAGCATCCTTTGGAGTAGGCCAATCGATAATGGCTTTAGTTTTCTCCTCTTCCATCTTGATCTCCTTTGATGAGAACTTGTGACCCAAGAAGGTAACTTCTTCTACCAAAAGGTACACTTTGACTTCTTGTAATAAAACATCCATTGATGTTGTCATCTTAGGACTTCTCATATGTGATTCATGAGTTCTCCTTTTGTCTTCTTGTATTAAAATATCTTTCAAGAACACCACTATATAACAATCTAACAACCCATACAACACTTGATGCATCTGATCTATGAAGACCACCAAATCATTAGTGAACCCAAAAGGTAGAACTCTCCATTTAAAATACCCAACCCTTGTGCAAATGATAGTCTTCTACACATCCTCCCTATCAATAGGAATCCATCAATAGTTGCTTGAAGATCCAACTTGGATAAGTATTGTGCTTTGCTCAATTGATCTAGCAAGTCATCAATTTGAGGCAAAGGATATGCATTCTTCCTTGTTTATTTATTGAGACCATGGTAGTCAATATAGATGCAAAGTCCTCCATCCTTATTTAGGAAAAATAGTACTAGTGCTACATAAGGAGATGTAATATGTCATTTGAAATCCTTCTCCAATAACTCTATCAATGTTTTTCAAAGCTCTTCCAACTCTTTAGGTGAGAGCCAATAGATTGGTTTACTCATTGGAGCACTTTCTAGCAATAACTTGATGTTGAAGTGCATACCACAATCAAAGGGTAATCCCTTTGGCATAGCATCCAAAAACACATGTGCAAACTCCTGGTATCAAATCTATCTCTTCAAATCAAATATAAACTCTATCTATCAAATCAAGCATTTCTTTATGAGGCTTTGGGCTCTCATCGAATTCTCCATGCGTAATTGGCTTGATCTACATTGCAAAACAATGATATCTTCCTCTAAAGCTTACTTTATGGTTCGTTTACTAAAAAACTTCTCATCTTGGGATTGACTAATTTTAGATGTCTTACTCAAAGGTATTAGACAATATAATAGGTAATTTTTACTTTGGTGTTATACTTGAATTTGTTATCGGGTTAAATCAAATTGAACCTTATGATGTTTAAGCCAAGGAAGGCCTAGAATGATATCATAGTATAGATGTGCTACTACAAACCCCATTTAATCCAAATACTCTTTTCCCATCTTGAATGTTACCATTGTGAGATATAGAATGCAAAATCCTTTCTACGATCTAAAATCATCAATCTACTTCTAAATATTTGCTTGATATGACTAAAAAATTCCTTTGCTAATTGTATGGACATGCAATTTTCTAAACTCCCAAAATCAACCAAAATTATACAATCATGATCATATATTTTACCTTGCAAGTGAAGTAAAATTGCATAAGTTGAGTCTTCAATCCTATTAGAATTAATAAAGTTCATAACAGGTGGCTTAAATCTCCTATTGGGATTCTTTAAATTTAGCAACAATAAAAAAACCATCATTTTATTGTAGTCTCTTCCTATCTATAGTGTCAAGTGGTCTTTGTTGAATGCCATCAATCTCCATTGGTGTTAGCTCTTCCACTTATATATAGTCTTGGCAAGTTTTGTGAAGGTCAAGGTCAAGATCAAGTTGTGGCAACAAAGGAATCAAAGCACTCAACCAACTACATGGGTTCTTCCAAGTGTTTGGGTTCCCGCATTGTGACTTCTAATTTGGTATGTGATTTCAAGCCCCTCACAAATTGATCTAGAGCTTCACTTTCTAATATCTTTAGAATTTGCATTATGGTGTTATGGAAATGAGTGATGTAGCTCCTCATGAATCCAATCTATTTCTATTTTCCAACCTATATTGTGCAGTTTGTGCAGAATTTACAACTTGGAATCTCATAATTATTACTTTCTTGAATTCTTTCCATGTTAAGATTGGTGCAAAAAATTGTCATTGAGCTTGCTCCACTCAAAATTTCCGCTATAGTTTTGCCACTCCATCCACCTGGCTTGAAGCCAAGAGAATTTATCTTTATTCATCTTGAAAATTTGTAGCTTCAAAGTAACCTTTGCAATCAAACACAAAATTCTCCATTAGACCCAAGAGATTTTTGCCTTTGAATACCTTGGGCCTTGGAAATTATTTTTGCTCTTCTCCTTCTCAAAAAAGTGCTTTCTTTACATGCACTTGTTGTTTATCTCTCTCTTCCAATAATCTAGTAAGATGTTCAATTTTTTGCTACATAAAAATAGTAACTTTGTGCATCATCGCCATGGCAACTACTCTATCAAACTATTTGCAATTCTCTAAGTTAACATGTAGATGCAACATGTCCATCATCTTTGTACATTACAATTGAAAGTATCAATGGTTCATTGGACAAGGCGCTTACCTTTAGAAAATTTTGCCCAAAGTGTATAATGATGCTTTTGTAGTACATGGACATAGAAATCCTAATGGTTTAGAGGAAATGGATTTGGTGGTCCATAAATTGCATTTATCTAATTCTTACTCTAATACCAATGTAAAAGAAAAAGGAGAGAATTAGGAGAATGGAAGACCGGACTGGAAGATCAAATTAGGAATCTCAAATGAAAAAAGCTCTGAATGCTTAACATCAGCTTGGGTTCTTGTATTTATAGGAAACATACAAGGTTCTTGGGAAGTTCTCAAGAAAGCTTCCTACTAAAAACCACCTTCTTGGAGTGCAAGCTAAGCCAACCGAGAAGCTTCCAAAGAAGCTTCCTCTTAGGAGTCACCTAGTTGGCATGCAAGCTAATCTAGCTGGGAAGCTTCCAAAGAAACTTCATCTTAGAAGCTACCTATATGGCATACACATACTTGGAAGGTACAAAGAAGCTTCCTAGATACATCAAGAACATTCTTAGAATTCATAGCTTATTTGCTAACTTCAAGCAAATAAGCTATGAATTCTATTAGCTATGAATAAGCTATGAACTCATTAGCCTCCACTAACTTGTCTAACTAACTAACTAACTAACACCATATTGTCACAATTATCATACAAGGGAATCTAGTCCATATGATTTTTTTCCCACCCTTATGCTTGTATATATTAGACTTGAATACTTGAGTTGATGATCATAAGAAGGAAAACAAGCCACTAGATATAAATTTGTTTTAAATGCCAATCCATATTTTTACCCTACATCACAATCTAAATGCTCTCCAAGCAATGATTATGACCTTGTTAATGTGGATACTAGAGAAGTTGGTCCGTGTATTGCTCCTTTGGTGTTCCATAAGATATTCAATTATTGGAATGTTTTAGAAGGTGTTTGAATTTTTAATACCAATCCATAGATAACTAAGAAAAAATGTGTATGTTTTCTTGATACATAACAAATATTTGTAATTGTTCTCCCATAGATTTATCATTCCCTTCTTTATTTGGATAAGAGAAACAAACTAACACATGTGGCATACACTTTTATATTCACTTGCAATGCATGTGACAAACTATCTGTAACAAACTGATTAATACAACTTAATAAAACTTGTTATTTATAAATATATATTATAATCCAATAAAAATATTTGTAAATTACTCTTCAAATTTTCATTCTTAGCTCAAAAGAGAAGCTTTTGTCTTCTACATATGTTAAATAACCTTTTTCTCTTTCAGAATGCACAATACTTCTCAAATATAATAATCAACTAATATGATGTTAAGGAGTTAATTATCATTGATATTATATAGTACAGTAATGGCTAATGCTTTTATGTCTCTCTTATTGAATTTATAATAATTTCTACTTATCAAACTTCTTTGTCAATGATAAATTTCCCAAAAACCATTTACTTTCTAGAGCACTCTCAAGTTGCATTCCTATATTTCAAGGTTATATCCATTCAACATATTCACATCTTATAGAAATGAATTGCAAACACTTACTATTATTACATTTCATATCTATACAACATTATGCTTTTGCTATATATATATATATATATATATATATATATATATATATATATATATATATATATATATATATATATATATATAGTCTATATGGAGCCTAAATTTGAACTATTTAATTCAAAATGTTTTATAAACTATGAGTTAAACAAAGACTAAATAGGTGATATTAAAGTTTCAAAATTAATCATGCTACATAACCTTCATGAATAAAATCGTAAAGAAGTCATAAGCTCTAAACTTCATTTCTTACTTTTAAATATTAGGTGTTAATAAATAATAAAATACAATTAAAAATAATAATATAATAATATATAACATAATAAAATAGCATATATATTTCAAGTGTAAGACATTACACATACAGATTAAAATACATAATGCAATTATTTATGATAATTTCAAAATAACATTCAAATCTCAAGTTTACTTTGTATACTAAAAGACTTGACTTTATGTAGATCTTGTTACTTGGTTGATTTGTTTTTTTTTATTTGCTTGAACTCTATGCATTATGCAAGAAAACTTTGATCTACTTACTCATATGCATGTAAGAATGGTTGGATGCAAGTGCTTGTTAGCTACTTATCTTTTCATTGGTTATTCAACCCTAGCCATTAACATTAGATCCTTGATGATTGCAATGAGAATAAAAGTCATTGATAAAACCTTCCTATTTGTGTTCACCAATTCATTTTTTAGTGATTTGTTTACCTTAGCCTATATCTAGAAGATTCAATTTTATTAAACATGTAGTACTAATTAGAGAGAAATATAGAAATTCAATACCAATACAACAATTAATGCTCTTTGATAGAAACACTCAATATCCACAAGTACATGAATTATGATTGATTTTTTATATCAAGTTATACATAGAGATCTTAACGTGTTTTTAGAAGCACCTCCATATCTATGCACAAATCTATATTCATAAAGATAAGCATATCTTTAGAGATAACCCCATATCGCTACAATTTGTGTATATATAAACTATCCAAACCAAAGCATAAACTCACTCTAAATTAAAGACAAAGAAGACATAATTTACATAGACTTCTACTCATCTTCTTGCAAAGTTGATACGTAAAATTACATTTATATACCAAATTAATCATAAAAATATTTAGTAGATTTTGGTATAATTTATAGGATCTTCATTCACATATAAGTTAACTTTTATGGTTTGTGCTAGTTTCTTGATTCTATCATAAAGAGTATAAAAATTTATCCAAAATTTATTTATTTATGTACATTTATATATCATTTTTAATTACATCAAATCACTAAAGTTTAAGAACATCAAATTTGATATTCATCCCACCCATTCATTGCTTTATTATGTACATGCAAGTAAATTAAATTGAGGACTTTTTGTTTGTACTACACTCTTTTCTTAAACAGTATAGAAACTATAATATCTCTACTTAATTAGTGCTATGCATATGAACATAGAGATTTTCTAGGTTTAAACACTAATTAAGATAAAAGATAGAGTTTTACTTTTGCAAAGAAGATTTCACATCTATACCAAAAGTATTGGAATATTCTTGGAACTTTCATAGGTATCTTATTCAAGAGCAAGAAAACTTACTTCCAAAAGAAGTAGTGTTTATCATATTTACCTCTAGCCTCTAGCCTACAACTTTAGGCTCAAATTCATGTCCAATAACCCTTAAACTCATAACTTTGTCCTTCACATTGACTACATTACTTTAAAACTCTTTTTTTATTTATGAATTTGAATAATAGAATACATACTAGTAAATTTTTATGGAAACAAGGTGAATTAGCATTTCTTGTTTTAATCAATCATGAATGCATAGTTAGTACGTCTGAGTGTGGTGTACCCTAATTTACTAATTAGAGGAAGGGACTTTAAGAATCATTGAACTCCAATAAGGTATTGCATTTGAACTACTTAAAAGAGTGCAAGTTTCTTTAAGTAGATGATGTTGGAACTTGATTTTTGTCTTTGTATTACTCTCTACCAAATCAAATCATGGTAGATCATCATGAAATGCATTAGGGTATGAGAAGGAAAAGACATGCATCAAGAACAAAAGGAAAATGCATTCATATATTTTGTATCCATTGTACCCTAATTTATATTTTGTGATGCAGAATATCTGCATATTAAAATATACACTCTAGCTCCATTGGGATGCTAGTTGTATTCTAAACCTTTTTTTCGAAAGAGACGACTGCGTGTTGTAGTTCTAAAGCCTATCATATATAGTTTGCATCATTAAAAATATTTAGATTTTGTCAATGAAGCTAAAATATTTCATTTAATAAGACAAGTAGTTTGTATTTGAAGTAAAAGACATTTAAAATTTCATCGAGTTTTAAATAACCAAAATTATTGAAATAGGTGGCTTATGGCGTGTAGTTCAGTTCTGTACGTAGTTTGTATTGAGTGGAGTTCCTGGCTTTCGACATGGCGAGTGTCATAGTGACAGTTGGGATACCAAGCAACAATTCCTCTTAAGGTGCCTGCAAGCTTTCTCGTAGGGTGACATGCCAATTTCTTCGTCAAACTGGTAGTTGCTGCCAACAACTATCGTTTGGCGTTTACACTGGCAAGATGCGTAGAAGCAGGGTTTTCGCAACAAAGATCGTGAACCTGTTGGAGAAAGCAGACAGTAGACTCTAGCAACTGAGGGATTTCACAGTCAGTTTACATGTGAATTTCTTTTTCGCTGAGTGTCGGATTCGCCAGTAACTATGGCAGACAAAGAACTAGTCTTGCTGCTTAGAAGTGGGGCATGGGGATTGCCAACTGCTTGCCCCGCCTGTCTCCCTGTTTACATTTACCTCAAGCTGGCACGCGTGGCTTTCACTCCTCAGTATGCGGCTTTTCAGCCCGATTCAGGTTTGTCTCTGTTCATCTCTTTGTGCAGATTCCGTATACCTTATGGGTTGTGTATCTAGAAGTGGGGATATGATAAATGATGGAATGAAGTTCGAGAGATCTTCTCGAGGTGGTTATAGTGTGTTGGTAGCTCGGGAGCTCTAGTCGACTTCGGTGACAAATTTCTTATATTTGAAGGGTTAGTTCTTAGTCAACTTATCGCAATTCTGGATCGATGTACTACTCTAGGTCTTTATTGGATCGGAGCTGTTTCATTTAGCTGATCAGAATTGTGCAGAGAATTTGGGATATCAGTAGTGGGAGGATTTCTTCGCTTGCTTTTCTTATCAGGTTGTATTGTCACAGCCAAACTCCTGAAAGTTAGGTCAAAATCATGTTCATTGTACAAGCTGATTGGCAATAGTGGCATTATTTAGATGATGCAGAAATCTATCCAATTCACTCATTTCTATATTAGGTGCTGGAATGAACTTTTATGAGCACAAAGCTGAGTATCTTTGATGCAGATGATCTTCCTGTAATTGAGTTCGGTGACGTTGTGGGGTACGGTAGCGACACGGGCGGAATTATAGGGATATTGAGGAGAGAAAGAATCTGCGATCTTGATGAAGGGTTACCCGATTCATGCAGAGCGGATTTGAATGCATACTCGGCTGTGGTGAATACTTGGCTTGCGGATGCTCTGCATCATGAACTGTGGTTGAAAGAGAACGAGGCAGCGGTTGCGGAGGTTTATCTTTCATCTCTTCCCTGGCCTATCAATAGGGCCATTGATTGGAAGCAGAGGAGATCTGTTCAGAACCGCCTAGGTATCACCACCGAAAACCTTGCCGAAAAATCAGCCGAGGTATGAAGTACACTTAAGTTTTCACTAAATCTGATTTCCAGAAAACAAGTCTACCTCATCTGTGTGCAAATTATGCTTCAGAAAGCTCAAGTGCATTTTCTCTTCCGTCCCGCCTTGTGTTAGTAAATCTTTCTTGCATCAGCCGGGGCTACTGTAGATATCCTGTATGACTTGAAATATTGGGCTACTGAGGTGACGACCTCGAAGGAAACGAAGTGTTTTGCTAGAATTTGACAGGTCTCGATGTGTCCAACTAGTGCATAAAATTATCTCAAGGGTTTTTAATATGGAGGGTTTTGGAGGCATGAACATGTCTGATACTTTCAACCATCCCGATGTTAAAAACCTTAAAGACACTTCTGTATTCCAGTGTTACCCAGTTGAACTTACTTGTCTGAACCTGCCTGAACCCGTGAACTTGTACAAGCAAGGTAGACACAATATAGTTGAAGAGATTCCACCTTATTAGCTGTGATTTAGTACTCACTTTGAGTTGGCCTTGTTCCAAATTTTTTATCACTGCAACCGTTACGGATCTTCAGTAATGCCTTCGTTGGAAGAGGCTCTAGCAATACGAATGACTTGGTTTTGCTTTAGGAGTGATGATATCAAAACACAAAAGTCAATTGTACGTACACTTTTTTGGTAGCCAAATGTTTGTTTTCGCCTCAGGAAGTTTGCATCTGCTTGAGACGTATCAATGGGGGCAGTTTACGTGTAATGGCTTTTACGTCAGGCAAAGAACAATGTTTTCGTTGGAATTTAGGAACAGTAGCTGGAAAGAGCTGATGAAATGAAGTCAACTGGGACAATTGGGCCGAGAGGATCGATTTGAGGTTACCTCCTTATATGCCACGTGTGATCTATCAGCGTTCTTCATCCTACATGACCTGAATCCGCAGCGATTACAGGTACTGTAACACTAGAAGGAACTTCCAAGATTGATGTGCTAGCTCTCATATCCAGTTGGGTCAGACAGTGAAGCTTTAATTTAGTTCTGGTGCTGTCTATCAAAACTTGATGGACGGCAAAAGGGGAAGTGGATCACTAATCACTTTCTCTTTCAGAGAATGTTTTGATAAACATTTGTCGAGAAGGTGTGTAAAGTTTAATCTCTAGTTTCCTTTGGTCGACTTGAAAGCAAAACCAATATATCCTCTGGCGTATATCCTCTTCATATGCACTTATTGAGTTCTGGAGAACGAGTTCCCGAGTTTCCGAAGAAGGGCTTCTGCTCTCATGTCCTAAATATCCTCTGGTACATAGCTGCATAGCTGTTACCGAATACACATTGCTTACTAGCTTTTTTATATATACAGATATGTTGTTCTCGATATGTTGCTTATCCCTTTGCTTCAGGTTACATTCGGTGCATTCTACATTAGGGATTTATCACTCTTCTCGTATTGAGCATATCTTGGTTATCTGTCATATGCATTTAATGAGTTCTGGATCACTCGTTCTAGGAACGGCTTCTGCTTTGATGAAACAATGAAATATAAAGCCTGGAAGACCCAAAGAGTTAAAAGCTGAAAACACAATACAAATCACATGCAATGGGACCTCGGAAAAAACCAAGGGCACCTGATCAGTCTATAAAATACTGGTCCGATGTACCAATATCCTCTGGTACATTGGCTGAAGCAGAAGCTGTTCGGTGAACGCCTTCTGCTCCCGTTACTCATAAATCCTCTGGCATATATGAGTCATTGATCAGGAAATACTTATATTTCGTTTGTGCTTAGCCTTACACCGGATCTGTTAGATGCACTTCGTCTCCTTTATGGCTTTATTATGTATCTTGATTTGCTCAATATCATATTTACATTTCATCCGCACTTCATATGCAGTTATTGAGTTCTGGATCCGCCGTTCTTGGAACGGCTTCTGCTCTCATGTCCTAAATATCCTCTGGCATAAGTTGACTGACATTCCGATGGCTCTTAATAGTTCGTGTCCGAGAGGGAAAGCCTAAGTCGTAGTTACCTCAAACTTCCATAATGTCACCACGGCCCCCATAACCCATAACTTCCGTAATGTTCCATAATCTTACCACGGCCCCCGCCCCCACTTTGGCGAAAGGGGCTTCCAATCTGCTCGCAAATGTCAAACTGAGATTCCTTGTAATCTACTAGCCTTAGGCTTCTAGGGACATGGCTTGGTGCCTTCTAAGAGAGGTGGAGACGTACTAGTGGGGGAGGAATTTGATCAAATTTGTAGGTAGAGCGGAGACATACTGAGAACCTAAAGTGGAAACTTAAAAGGGCTTGTAACATGTGGATGAACAGCAATACATGACTGCCAGTTGAGGATGAGGATACCAAATTAGATTGGGGTTAGGCAGGAATTCAATGTTTCCACTGACATACTGAGAACCTAATGTGGTCCGAATAATCTACACAAAATGTTCTTCCAGTGCAATGAACGGTCACGTAACCTCCTATTATACTACGAGAATCTATTTCAAAAGATTATTGGTTTGCTGCGTGTTGGATATATATATGCAACATGTTCTGGGTCCCCCGTTCTTCGAACGGCTTCTGTCCTCATAACTCCAATATCCACAGTTGGCCCGATGGCGTCAAATGTGGGGAGAAACAGAATAGTTCAATTATAGTTCTAGCTTGAAGATTAACACAATCTCGACAACGAGGCGAAGAAAAAGAGCTGTACATTCTTTGTGTCGGGCAGTCGTTCTCTTCTTGGGTACCTTGATGAAGGTAGAAGGTCCGCGTGAATGTTAGTTGTGGAAGAGTTCTTCATTCTGGTGCGTCGTACCCCTGCTATTTGTTTTAGTTTGGGGCCATTGTCTTTCTGAGAAACTCATGCACATTAGTAGAGGATTATGATGGAGTACCTCTTCAAAAGTTAACTTCAAGAATGTTTACAGTCTTGAGCTGCGTTTGGCATATTTCTGCTTAAAACTATCACTACTAGAGGCTAGACGTGATTGTTCTGTCTTTCCAACGTCACTCGTGGTTCTGTCGATGCAGGCAGTTTGGGTGTCTTGCCCGAATTATGTCAACGAATGAAACAAGTGGCTGTTGTTTGGCATGGCTACAGTTAAGAGTATTTGATGAAGCCATTGTATGTTAGGGCTTATAAAGTTACCTGAGTTCTTTCTCTTTTGATGCATAAACTGCTAAATTCTACCCATATTCTACCGGGAAATGCTGGCCATCTGCCTTAATTGTGTGCAGTGTTATGTATTACTCCTTGTCAATTTCATTGCTTTTCTCGCCAATGCACGTCGCTCCGTCGTCAAGATCTCATATCATCCTAATTGTTATCTTTAGTCGTAATCTTGTCCTCCGACTGGGCCGCTGCATCGATACTGATGGTTAACTTGAGAACTTCACGTTGCCACTCATGGGAAGTTTTATCCTCCTTTTTATCTTCTCAGTTGACACCCTAACTCAACACACACAATCTCGGCATTGTGTTTACTCTACTCGAACACCCGTCAAGTTTCACGTGGACTTGTATTTGATCCCTTAAGCACTCGAGGAACCACTTTTTTCCAGCAGAAGAACTTTGGATTGATGGATTTTGTAAGAGGTCATCTCCATTACTGACATGTCTTCTTTTGTCTGGATTCTATCTTGTGCCTCGAAAACCGAATCACTCACCTATCTCATCTTGCCTACTCTGGATTCCCCAGCTTGCTAAGAGAGCCATATATGGCAGGCCTAGGCTAATTACAAGAGCGTTAATCTGAAGTCCCAATCGTCTGCGTTCTGCCTTAAGTTTTTTTTGTCCTCGTTGTCCGGCTGGGCGACCAGAACTGAGGTGATTTTAGTTGCTAAATGCTGCAGTGCTGATGGGAACAGTTGTACAGGAAAGCAGCTGCAGCATATGAGGCCCTCTCCGTGCGACTGCAAGATTCAAATTATTTCCTCACAGGAAGGTGAGTACGTCAGGATCAACGTTTGATACGTCTGACTCCTAGTGGAAAGTTTCGTGAAGTCTCGACCCATGTGCTTCAGCATTGGGGACTCCAAATTTAGCTGTGGAACAAGGTCCAGAGTAAAGTTTTCTTGTCGGTTGATAGTACCTTGGATGCCGACTTTCATACGGTTTATTATTGGAAAGGCGCCGCTGTATCTAACATGGGTCGCAAATCTGAAGTAAGTGCCAAAGCGAGATAGAAAGCGACTTTCTGTATGTGATACTCGTTTGTAATATGTTCGTCTAGCTTGTATTGATACACGATTCCTTGTCCTTTCAGGCCAACTAGCCTTGATGCTATTGTTTTGGGGCACATTCTTTTTCTCCAGGAGGCACCTTTGGTGAGTCGACCAACTCTTAATGTCTTGTTTGTGACTTAATCAGTGCTTTCAAACCATTGCATGACTAGCACGAGAAATGTCAGAGGGTCCACACATGTCCTTTTATATCCATTGTTGGATGAGATGGAACTGTTTGCCTTGAGCACTACGTATATTGTGCAAATTATTTACGTATGCGCTTCAAGGATTTCTTAGTCTTTTGTTCTCTTCAGAACAAAACAGTTGGATATAAGTCGTCATGCTGAAACAAAGCAAAGTGCATAAAGTTTGTGACTCGTCTTTACTTTCCTTGATACTTCGATGGTCATACGTTATCACTGGCAAGGTATTGATGGGGACTGTCAGTTAGATACTTGTAATTCCTGGTCCTGGGATGTAATGGCGTACGTTGATTCATCGTACAAGAAAGAATTGCTGATGATGCGAAGTTGACATTTGATGTTCAGATTCCTCTTAGTAGACCTTAGTTGGTACTGACATAGAGGGGCAATGTGTCTTGAAACCGCAGGAAAGGCATTCCATGTTCATTTTAGCAATTATGCACTAAAGCTGAGGTGGACTCATTAGAATATCGGATGAGTTTGTGCAGTTTGCGCTGGTTAGGTGCCCATATACTGTCCTACTCGTCGGGATTTCTTAGCCTTTTGAGATACATAAGTTGCTGATCTCGGTTAAGTCACCAAGGTGGCTGAGCTAGTTAATTGGCAAGAAAGTGCACTTGTCAGGCATGTGGGTTTTGTAAAACTCTCTCGTGTCCTGGGTTCAACACTTATTGACAAATTTTTAAGAGAAAATTTCGGATGGTGCAGGAGCTGTCGGTCTTGAAACAAGAACTCAATAAGCATAGGAACCTGATTGTTTACGCTGATATCATGAAGAAGAAGGTATTCGGAGATTCGCCTCCCACAATCTTCCCCAGAAGTCATTCGCCTTCGCCAGCAGCAGGCCCTTCAAGCAGCAATGGTCGAGGTAAGTCTCATATTCATTTCGCCAGATCAACTTTGGAAGACACGAATGAATATCCCAGACACCCAATTTGCTGAAACTCTTCACCTCTGTGAAAAGGTTATACAGGAGCGACTGCGACAAAGCCGGCTCCTAAGATGAGAAGTGAGAAGGACAAACTCTTTCGGAAACGGGCCAAGTACTTTGTAATAGCCCAAGTTGCAGCAGTTTTGTTATATGTTATTTTTGCAGGCATTGAGGTCGAGGACGACGGCATGGAAGATGATGGTAGTGTTGACGACTAAGGGCGAAGTTTATCCTGAAGAATTTTCTAGAAGCCGGAGTTTAATATCACCAGAAAACTGAGGGTAGATCAAGAGAAAGGTATATGCCCTGGTTAACATATTGTTCATCTTTATCGTTAGTCTGCCTGAATCTTGGTATATTTACCTTGACAATTTTCTTCAGGTTTGCTCCTGTGTCAATATTCCCACGGGTAAAACACATTGGGATTAGTAACTGGAGGCTTCTAGTGTTCCTCTTCGTTCTGGCCATCAAAGGAAGATTTTTGTAGTGAAATATTTGAGCTCTGTTGAACTTAAATATGAGAATAGGTAAACATCCAATCTAACACCTGTATCATCAGATTTCTAGGAAGCGGCCAGACTAACAAAAGTTTAGCTTTAGAACCGAGTATGTTGGGAGTTCGAGGTTTTACTGCGTGTACTGGCCAGAAGGAGAAACGAAGAGACTTGGAAAGACCCTGATCAGTGATAACCAGTAAAAGTACGCAGGGTTTTGACAAAATGAGAAAGTTTAGGATTGCCCGCCGTCAACCATGTGCGCTGGTTCGAACAGTTTTGATCTTCAATAATGTGCACGTAGCTCTTCATTTCTGAGACGGAAATGCCTGGCTGTCTAGTCGCTCTGGTATTCACATTACTACTGGGAAGTGTTAGCGGATCAGTTCTTAACGTCTGTACAACTATATCTGACTATCAAAGTCGGTCACTATCTCAAGACCTGGCTATCGCTCTAATACTGTAAAACGTTCAGTGTGGTACAGTTGTTGGTGATCTAATTCGTACAAGGATAAAAGAGTGGCATCGGCGGCCGTCAGAATCCCAGTTAACATTTTCACCACTTAGCGTAGGTCAAAATAACCAGCGGTTATAAACTGTCTTAATCGAAGACATATCCCATCGCATATTCGGCATTCAATCTATCACTGTAAGCAAACGGGAGAGGCAACAAAGCGTTTCTATCGCCGTTCTGACATCGTCTATCGATGCGACTGCAGTGGCATGTAGGAAGACCAGGAAGATGAACCCGAAGCAAACGAATGTCCGTACAATTTGTGGCGGAGTTTGGTCCAAGTAGTGAAAGAACTGGAAGACAATACGAAGTTGCTCTTCTGGATTGTTGTGCGCATGTCAGCCTCCATGACGCAAAGAAGAACTTGCCCAAAGCAACTGGTCTTTGTAGTTGTACAGGATCATTTGTCGATTATTGAAGCATTTTAGGCTGTTTAGTGTCCAGATCGTTGTAGCCGCCACTACCTTCCAGCCCTAGCACCGCAACTTCTGACACCAATTTGCAAACGTCAATTTGAACTGTTCCTGAATGCCGATGTCTCATGAAGACCAGTAGCAGGAGATTGTATCACCGTTCCTGTCCTGATCCCAGTGGTAGTCTCCAGAAGGCTACTCGTGGACTTTAGGGGCCAACTTGTCGGACTTTCTAAAAGCACTCCTCCGGAACTCATTAAAGGACAAGGCCGAAATATGAAAATTTCTTTTTGTCCCGAAATATTTTCTGAAGTACAGTTCTTTCGTCCGGTGTCAAATTCAGAAGTAGGGTAGCAATATCATACACCGGCATCGGTGAGCTCTCTTCGAAATCCACATCATCTGTGCATGGAATTGTATCCACGGGTAAGGTTTAATCGACCTTATACCGGATCTTATGAGTCAGTGTGCACATAGTTACGAGAGGTACTCTTGGAGATGAATGTAGTACCCTGTGCTAAAGTGCAACAGTTCTACTGGGAGCATCTTCGTTCGCTTCAGAGAATTCTTTTCTTTCTGTAGTAGTAGCCTGTACATAAAACTTTTTGAACATGGACTCCTTGTGTCCTTACAGTTGGCTTTTAGCTCCATCTTCACCCCGTCATTAAGCAAAGTTTACACCAACCTTGTCGTTACACATGTTATTCCACTAATACGACTGGAAAATCAAACGGTGGTAAGAAGAGGCTTCTTAGTAACGAGAGGTGTACTCTTGAAATTTATACTGAATGTGATATCCTTTGCTAAACTGCAACAGTTCTAATAGTGGTATCTTTGTATACGAGAGAGAAATTTATTTTTTTCTGTATTAGTAGCCTGTACATAAAACTTTTTCGGCATGAACTCCTTGTGTCATTACAGTCGGCTTTTTGCTCCATCTTCACCTCGTCATTAAGCACATATTACACCAACCTTGTCGCTATACATGTTATTCCACTAATACGACTGCAGGAAAATCAAGAACGGTGGTAAGAAGAGGTTTCCTGTCATCTCAACCAGGAAAAAATTTACATGTAAATTGCATGCCCTTGCTTTCATGGTAGGCACAATAAGGTTCTCAATATTCTGTGACGTTTCAGCTCGGTTGGCTTGATATCTCTTGTGTAACCCATGATTTACACAATCTTGATCGTTGATTCCTACTGTGACCACTCTTCAGCTGATGTAACCTAGTCCTCAGTATGCACAGTCAAGATTGATACTGACTGTAGCGATTGTCCACTTCTTTGATGAGCAGAACTCAGAGTTTGTCACATGTCTCAGTAGTACACCAGTAGGCTAGTTCTGAGCAGGTGAATCCAACCTCCTTGATACAAGAATAAAGTACAACGGGCCAATAACCCTCGTGGAGAATGGGTATCAAAATATGACCTTCAGGATAAACGACTACGAGTCTATAACCCTTACGAAATAAGATATGAAATGAGCGTTCGCATAAGAGACCACGAGTTTATGACTATCATGTATAAAGGTTTTTGCAATTTGAAGATCCGGCCGCATCACCTCTCAATCTGGTGAACAAAAGTCTTTGGTCATTCACCGACTGCTCATAGAGCTAGCACATCACCGCTTGGGGCGAACTTCTGACGTGATGTGGATGGAGAAATATATGCCCAGAAGACTTGGAAATCAGGAGAACGAAATGCCTTCCTGTAACCAGTCGATACTATAGAATTCTCGATATACTCTCGGGTTTCGAATGGCATGATTTACTTCAGAATGACTTCCAATGAGTTGTTCCTTTCCCCAGGCAGGCTAGCTCACGTGGCTGTTAACAAGGCTGAATCTTTTCGGCCACCCAAAGCAGACTTTCTGAGCAAAAACAGGCAAAGGAAGACTTTCACTGTGCAAGTCGGGTGTCTGGTAATCGGAAGCAACTAAACAACAAACGGTTTTGTGACCTTTTTGAGTTGGGGAGATTTGATGATTGAAGCAACTATCGTTTTAGTACAATGACCCAATTGAATCTTGTGTCACTTTTCAAGATTAAAGTAACCACTCAGCTCCATCTTCCTTCTCGAAGAAGGAGGCGGGGAGGACACGGAGACTGTCGGGAGATGATGTTTCAACTTCATGATTGAATACTAAGTCTGTTTATACTACGAAAGAAGTGACCTCTCCCGTCCGTGTAAAGCAGAGAATGGTGGAGCACAGGAAAATTGGTGAGGCATGTTGCAGTAGCTACACCGTACCTTAAGCATCATCCAGCATTCTTGCCAACATCGCATACGCCAAGACATATGCTCGATTAGTTTTGTCCTGCAGAGATAACCTGATTAACTGATGCAGCAGTTTAATCATATCGCTGTTGCTGCATAGCTAGGGCAAAGTTCATATCGTCAAACAAATTTCTAGGTATCATTTAGAGTACACATAAGAATCAAATCTGAACAGTTTTCAAGAGAGAAGGTTTCTTACATGAAACATTAATACCATTTATAACGATCAATTCCCAACGAGCATATGAACGGGCTAGACTATTACTACATAAAAAGACCAATAAGCAGAAGGTGACCAAAGAAGTGATGGCATAAGTTCTCTTAATTTGGAAAGTGATTACTCCAGTGACCATATCAAATCACATTCATTATTTCGAAAACGCCTAAATAGGCGACGAATTGTGCATAACAAAAGATTTACTCCTTCTGTCTAAATCGAAGACGTAATTCGTGGACAATATAGCAAAGATTCCTTGCAACTAGGCACAAAAGGTAAGTTATGGGAACTTACCTTTTGTGCAAAGACACCCAGACAAGGAGGCCGACCAGACAGACCATCACATTCTTGGCGCGACCAATCAGAGAGCAAGTCTTGATCCAAGATGCGGGGTGAAACAGGGGAGGTAGTTCAAGGTGCCCGCCAGGGTGGAAACCCATGTTTGACCTGGGTTGGAATCGGACATAATGCTTAGCTGTCCAGCTTATGTTAGGTTGACTTCGAGTAAACGGAAAGCCGGTTAGAGAATGATGGGAAGAGAATTGTATTATTCTCATATAGTAATAGTAATCATTTTCAAATTTATGTAGGAATTTTTATAAAATTTTGGATAAAATATTTTAATTATAGTTTATTTTATATCACCAAGAACGCTTAAAACCTAAAGAAGATTATATAGATTGTTATTTTGATATATATATATATATATATATAATATTTAAGGAATTTAAAAATATTTTTGGAATGAAATTAAAATTAAAATAAGTAAATTAAATAAGATGATATGATAATTTAAATCTGGATTATTTAGGGAGTTTTAATTTACGTTTTTTAAATAGAATATGATTACTTCAAGAATTCTTAAAAAGGTAATATTTATTTGCAGAAAAAGTACAATCTAAGAAAATTATATCTAAATATTATATGTATAAATATAAATATTATTTTATCTTTCCAAGGTGGAATTTTTATAATTATGTTAATTTATATTCTCAATAATAAGATTCACTATTTTTTATTTTAAGATAGCTTTGTTTTGCAATTTATTACTATTGTTAATATTATTATTAATATTTAATTAAAAATATATAAGAATATAAAACCATTTAAAGCATGTTTTAAGACCTCCATACTCCCATATCTATCTAACCGCTCTTAAATTAGTTTTTCTTATCATGAATCATTTTATTCATAACTTCATAAATAATCTTATGTTTTTATTCATAGTCAATATGATAAAAAATTATTTAAACTGAAATATGAATAAAATTAAATCCAAAAACTAGAATGAAACAGAAATTTATACATTTATGTGTAAGCTACTAATATAGTCTAAAATGATATAAAAGTTATTTATTTATTCGAATTATACTTAAATTTAAAAACTGCTGATGATAGTTCTGAACATTATTTTACGACGGATATTTTGTTCTTAAGTCTTCATTCTAGAAAACAGAATACTGTATGAGAATTTTCGATGTTAATATTTCCAATTAAAGTTTTGGGTTCAGACCTTTAGTCAAGGAATTAAGTTAGATTTCAGCAGAGAAAGACTTAACCGACCTAACCGGCCCCCAAATGGCACGATCGTCCAATGTGGCATCCATGAGTAATTGTTAGCAAGGAGTAAGTTCGTGCTGGCAACCAATGTTCTTATACATCAACTGTGAAAAGTAATGCCGTATAGGACTGACATGCCGCCCTGTCAATGTGTCAAGGGCTTCGGTTAAGTCTTCTTGCCAACTTGGAGGTTGGTGAAGTCGAAGTGCCAAATATGGAAGTCAGTTAAGTGTATCTCTGTATATTTTCGTTACAAATGAGTATTCTACTCTCAACGAGGAGCTAAACTATTTTAAAGTTTTTTTCGACCTGGTTGTAAGGGTTAGTTGGAGGTAAGGCTACAATGGTGAGAGAGGACGATCGCGTAGGAAAAATGAAGGATGGGAAGACCACCATCAAGCCGTACAAGGAGAGAAGAAAAAGGTAAAATGGGGCTAAGCCCCAATAGTTGGGCGGGATTACAATACAATACAGTGAAGGAGACCGCTATCTGCCTGCCTCCATCTCTGTTTGCCGTCTTGAGGCAGAAACTAGAGTAGATGCATGAATTGGGTTGAACTGGATTAAAGCACTCAAGTGACTTCAACTGCTTGATAGAGAGCCTATAAAATATGGATCAGACAAATGAAGTGCTACCAGTGTAGATGATAGCGGCATCACTTTTTGATAACTAAATTGCAAGTCAAAAGGTTGAATGAGCGGTGAAGGAAGGCAAGTAAATAGTATAATGATACAATGCACGAGTGGAGAATCCTGGGAAAAGAAAAGCGATTAGAAGGGTGCACATGAAGGAATAAAGGACTAACTGGAAGGAATAAAAGATGCAGGAAGAAAGTTAAAAATGAAAATGCACACAGAGAAAGTGAGAGGAGGATCTCGCAGAGAGAAACCGTGAACGGGTTTGAGGTAAGCGAGATTGAATACGAGATGCCTGGTCCACCGAAGAATTAAAAAGTATAGACTTACATTTGATAAGCGATAGACTATATTTTCTAATGCTATGTGGGCCACTGGAAGGAGCAGGCGAGTGGTGTTTATCCATGTCTGATAATGAAAAGAGAGTGAAAAGAGAACGAGAGAGGTTAGGAGACCTGTCTACCTTGTCTTCCTCATTGCTGTTGCTGGAAGTGAGTTGGAGCTGAGTTGATTCAAGGTCCGGATTTGGCTTAAAGTAATAGTACAGTAGTAGTGTTGTAGTGGGTGTGGTAACGAGAAATGTCTAAATCGTACTGTAGCAGTTGTGCCTCGGAGTTTGGCCAGCCAGCTATATGCTGATCTGAGGGTATAGGGAATAGCTTTCCTTCGCATCCCTTTCTCTCGTTGTGCTCTTCTGTCTGGGAGACGCCGCCAGCTACGAAATGAATCTCTCTGGCTTCCTTCGCAGTTCTTCTAACTACCTTCCTTCCCTTTCTACGACAGCTCTACTGCTCGGTGTTAAACCTCGTCGTCGCCGTCCCGTTCCTGTAGCGGGTGCGAGTGGAGCGCCTCTCACAGCTGGCTGCCGGGCCAACCATGTAGTAGTCATTGACAAGAAACTACCAGCGGCTGCTTCTGCCGTTTTTGTAGGCAAATGAAAGAGAGCAGCGCCTGCAGAAGGGAATGGGATTTGAGGGAGCAGGAGGAGTTTCTCGCTAAAACGAGAAGAAGCTGCTCAGCGCTGACAAGCATCTGAAGTGGTGCAGCGTGGCCACGTAAGGGGAGGAACCTGAAGAGCAGGAGCGAGAAATGGGGCCGACGACTGCTACAAATAGGAGCCGACGAGAAAAGCACTCGCCTGCAAATGGAGAAGTTGAATAGGGGATTCTGCTTTATAACAGAAGCAGTACATCTGGACTTGATGGTCTTGGTTGGGACCTTCCTTAGTATTCCAGCTAATACTTGATTCAATTTAACGAACAATGAGTAAGTAAACTAGTTATAATGGTTGACTCGGCATCAGTTTTGATCAAGCTCAATTGACCGGAGACAAGACAAGTGAAATCCAGTGCTTGCTATAATTGGCGGTTATGGGTAGCCTGAGGATCTCGCTCCTCTTGCTTCAGGACAAGGATTGAGGGACAAGGGAGAAAAGAGTTCTCAGGAAGGTTCAGATACATACCAAGACAGATCGGAATATTTTGATCATACGGCGAAGCTAACTAAATCTTGAAAGGAATGAGGCGAGGAGAAAGGGTGGCTTTACCCGTATCAAGTAGGTAAAACGTGAAAACAAACCCAAGCCCCATAAGCAAGAAAGAGGAGGTGATGCATTGGGAGAGTAAACTAAAGTAACATAAAATGAAATTTACTTGGACAAGCCACTGTCCAGTCACAGTAGGAGACGATAAATACCCACAAAGGGAGGAAATAATTTGTACCCAGCAACAACTACACCTACTACGTGCGTGGTCTTCTGAAATGGGGCTGGGGGCGAAAATAAACTTCTACCTCTCTACACATGGGCAGACCGGAGGGATAACGTGGTACACCTAGGCAGGCAACGCAGCCAAGGGAAAGGAGAAGAAGAAGCTGCTAGGGGAAAAGAACCTGGACTCTAATGGGGGACTAGGCTAAGCTAAGTTCAGATATGGTGGAAGTCGAGTGGGTGGGTAGAGAGAGGGTTGAAGAAGCAGTACAGCACAGTAGTAGGGAAAGGAGGAAATTGTAGAGGAGGAAGGAGGGAGGAGGAGGAGGAGTGGGATGAGCGTGGTCGGAGTTGGGGGCCACCAATAAACCTAAACCTCTTGTTGTTTTTGTGCCTTGGTTTGCCCTGCTTTCTGCTGCCTTGCCACTCTCGTCTGTCTGGCTTTCTGTCACTCTTCTGTCTGGATTGTGGGTGGTTCTTCGCTTGTCGTCTGGGTTTCTCTCCACTCGCCAAGGCAGGAAAGGAAAGGAAAGGAAGCAAAGAAAAGGGAAGGGAAGGAGAGGGAAAGAGTTCTGAAGAGAAGGAGGAGGAGGTGGTAGTGCTTGCTAGTTGTGGTAAGAAGGGAACGGCAGTAGAGTTGAATTCTAAGAGATGTTGTAGGACGAGGAGGAGAAAGAAGAAGCAAGGCAGGCAGGTATTTGTCGATCGTGGGTGGTACCGCCTAGAGAGAAAGGAAAGAGAGGACTACTTTGTGCTGTTTTGCCGTGGCGCAGGGGGCCTGATGGAGAAGATGCAAGACGGCCGAGGGGTAGTGCGTCCGCTTCTTCTTCCGGACTACTTTGGATGTGCCATGGCGGATTTGCTTTTGCATCCTTGAGAGAAAGAGAGGGCGAGAGAGAGAGGAGTAACGATTGATTGGTGTTACCACCTTAAACGCCGACGACGTCTTCTTCCTCCAGCCCAACGGGGGTCCCGGGCGTAGTACCTTCTTGAGAAGCCTACACAGAGAGAGAGAGAGAGAGAGAGAGAGAGAGAGAGAGAGAGAGAGAGAGAGAGAGAGAGAGAGAGAGAGAGAGAGAGAGAGAGAGAGAGAGAGAGGGAGATGGATGAGGGAGATACGTGGATGGGGGGTCCAGGTCCAGCTGGGGATACCTTTCAGTCGACATTAGCGAATGCAGAGGACGGAATGGGAGGGCTGGACATGGGATCGGAGGAGGTAAGCGCTGTGCACAGGCAGCCCTTGGTGGCAGAAGAGTCACTCGCATCCAGCATCACACGGCAGAAAGTGGCAGCAGCAAAGCAGTACATTGAGAACCATTACAAGGCCCAAATGAAGAGCTTGCAGGAGCGCAAAGAAAGGTGGGCACCACCCAATTCTCCACTCGGTCCCCTTCTCACTACTCACCTGCTACTTCTGTTGATCGAATCTTGCATCACCAGGACCTTCACCTGTGGATATCTTTCAAAATGCTCTATGATCCCCGATGCTCATTCAACCATCGCCTGTCTGGGTTTTGCACACATGATCTTGTATTTTGCCTCTTTTTTGCGTCAGTGCACCGTCGAGGCCGCACAGATGTACCCCCTCTCGTGGTTGAAACCGTTTTGGAGTAGATTTCCACAGATCAGACTGCTTTGTCCTTATGAATGGTCGGCAAATGTACTTTCTGCACCTTGGATGACCCAACTTTGAATCAAATTACAAAAGGTCTAGGTCCGCACACCTCTAATCCATAAGAAACACAGGCCCATGCGTTCGCTTTCCAACCATTTCGTGACGCATCTTTGTCCTTGCAATTAGAGCGTTTTGATCTTTTGCATAGTGCCCATCCTCCGATCGCTCAACTGAAGCTGGCATTATCGCTCTCTTGGTGGTTTTGGATCTCTTTCCTCGCTCACACTTCCAGGGCTTTCATGACTTCCGTCTATCACATTCCGCTCATCCGTACAACTTCCCATCGGCTTCCCGTTTCAGACTTACCCTAATTCGATCGCGCACACTCTTGAAGATCTCTATGTGAGGGTAGACTCAGTCTAATATCTGAAGGGTTGTACATCACACGAGAGAATTCTATGCCTTATCTTCCAAGTCATGGGCGTTTGAGACGTAAGAAATCTCATTGCTAGAAACCTACATGGGGTGGCGATCCCCCATATGCTTTTACCTATGATAGGTTTCGTTCTCCATTGCCCTTCCAATACTAGACCGCACTCTTAGTAGACGAGATGTGGGGTTTTGAAGTTCTATCTTAAGCATAGTTCTTAGAACGGATGGGATCGAAGTTGCAATGGACATTACAGTGTGCCTTCGTTTGTCCATATTTATCGCATGATAAGGACGCATCCGTGAACTAGAGTTTATCAATCACTGGGCATTCTCAAGCACAATTTAGTGGAATCTTTGAGACAACTGTTGGTTAATATATTACTCTTCATTTTGGAGACCACGGGGAATTATCGCTGTATCTGAATTTCGTCTACTACTTCGCAGACGATGGACTCTAGAGAGAAGACTAGCTGATGCAGATGTCTCAGTTGAAGAACAACACAATCTTCTCAAGGACCTGGAGCGCAAGGAAACAGAATATATGAGGTTACAACGGCACAAGATGGGTGTCGATGATTTTGAATTGCTCACAATTATCGGGAGAGGAGCTTTTGGAGAGGTATACAATCAGTTCTCGGAAGCATTCCATAAGTTCTTGATATCCGTTTTGTGATTGCACTCATGTTTTATCATCTTGATCGAAGTCTTACGTCTTGTATCAGAAAGACTAATTTCCTGGTTGTGCTCCTAATCAGGTGAGGCTTTGTAGAGCGAAAACTACCGGACACGTCTATGCTATGAAGAAGTTGAAGAAATCAGAGATGCTGAGCAGGGGTCAGGTAAGCTTTCCAGATTCAACTTATGAATTGGTCGCTTTAAAGAAAGAAGACACACTTGACAATGAAGTAGTATCTATAGATAGTCAGTGAAGAAATCGTACACATGTTGCACTTTGGCCGCAGTCAATGTGCTCTTAGTCTTCGTTAGTTTATTTACAGCCTGAGGTCAGTTGTGCCTGTTAATTTGCTGGTCTCGTTACTTTCGATCAAATATACCTCAATTCACATATACGACTATTGCTAGTTAGGAGACCCAAAGGGCACGATGACTTCTTCAGATTGTTCTATTCTCTCATGATGTGTGCGCTCTGTTCAGGTGGAACATGTCAGAGCAGAACGAAATCTTCTGGCAGAGGTTGACAGTCATTGTATAGTCAAACTTTACTATTCATTTCAAGATCAAGACTACTTATACCTGATAATGGAGTACCTTCCAGGGGGAGACATGATGACTCTTCTTATGAGAAAGGATACTCTCACAGAGGATGAGGCACGATTTTATGTTGCTCAAAGTGTCATGGCTATACAGTCCATACATAAGCACAACTACATCCACAGGTGGGGTGTTTCTCTTGTATACTTATCATCTCATAGCTCGCATTTATGATCAAACGGTCGGTTCCTATTTCTTAGATTTTTGGTCATTATGTGGAGAAAGTGCGCATAGCAACTTGCGTAATATTGTTTCATTAGGCAGGCTCTGTTCGTCTTTAAATCATTACTACGAAGTGCCTCCATGTTAGCGAAGCCGGAGTGATTAAAGATGTTGAGAGCAAAGGTTTATACTTAATTTGAACAACGTGTTTTGTTGCAGGGATATTAAGCCAGATAACCTTCTACTCGACAAAGATGGGCACATGAAGCTTTCTGACTTCGGTCTATGCAAACCTCTCGACTGTACTTCTCTGTCTACATTACATGAAAATGAGCCAAGTACCGAGGAGGAGTTTAGGGAGCCAATGGACATAGAGCAGCGGTTGCAAAGCTCCTCTATGAGCGGGCCCTATCGGAGTCAACAAGAACAGCTCAAGAATTGGCAGAGGAATAGGCGCATGCTGGTACTACCTCTATCCCTTAAGAGGATGCATTGCAGCAGTAGCAGGTTGTCACAATCCGGTTCTGATGACTGCAATCTTTGTTCATATATCCGTTGTAGGCCTATTCCACAGTGGGTACACCTGACTACATTGCTCCTGAGGTGCTTCTCAAGAGGGGATACGGACAAGAATGTGATTGGTAAGAACGCTTGTAGTGTTCGAGACTCCTGGTTTCCCGTGTCCTTCTCATTTCCTTCTTTACTTGAAAACATGCATTTGTGACATCCGAGGTGAGTAACAGTTATTCAGAATAAGCATTCATTGTCGACGCTCAATTGAACTGTCTGTCTAGTAATTGAGGGTGATGTCTGATGAATTGGGAGACACACACCATCCATACTCTCGCTGTGTTCACCAAAGAACTCATCTCGATGTAGCAAGAGTCATACGATTTTCCGTTGCTGTTCCATTGTGATCGCCCTGTGAATTACGGTTGCGTTTTATCTGAGATCGTTAGCAAATCGTCCAAGTATGAGTATTTGACCGAGTCTCTTAAATGGCCAAAGGCGTGATGTTTCCAAGTTTGTCCATAAATTCTATTGGCATCTTGGCAGGTGGTCACTAGGAGCAATCATGTACGAGATGCTGGTTGGATATCCACCTTTCTACTCCGACGACCCCATGAATACATGTCGGAAGGTGACAGTCTTGAGCCCAGCTATCTTTCCTATCTGTCATTGACGTGACCTGGTTATGTGTTCTTTCTGCTAGTTGATATACCTTTCTGGCGAGTCCGGATGCCGGAGCAGCATCCTCGGTATTGGAATATGTACACGAGAATGGAAGGTAGTCAGTGAGAAGTAATGATCAAGTAGACTAACTTCTGCATCGTCACACAGATTGTGAACTGGAGAACCTACTTGAAATTTCCTGAAGAAGCAAAGCTGTCCCCAGAAGCAAAGGACTTAATTTGCAGACTGCTCTGTGACGTGGAACACAGACTCGGTGGTGATGAGATCAAGGTATAGGTACTCACCTTTAAGATCTCAAACAGCGTTGTTGGTTTATGAGAACTGCAGTGGAGTTGTCAGGCACTTGATGTACTGATACACTTGTCACTTGGTGTATTGGCAGCAACATGCTTGGTTCAAGAGGGTTCCATGGGATAGACTCTATGATATGGAAGCTGCCTTTAAACCTGAAGTAAATGGCGAGCTTGACACTCAGAATTTCGAGAAGTTTGAAGAGGTAACTTCAACCCATTTGCGGCAAGTCTCCACAGATGTAGCCACTTTGAACGGTTATCCGGTTAACTTAACAGCTGAGACCGGGGTTTAACTTCAACAGTTAATGCCCGGTCTCAGCTGTGTATGCGTGACATAGGGGTGCAAGTCAAGATCCAGCTAGTATATCTCCTTCCCAGCAGACGCGGACTACCTTATCAAGAAGACGATTATGGATATAAGGATTTTGGGAGTATTGCATGTTGGACAAGCACGGGTTATATTATTGATGCATGAGTCTTGGAGTTGACTGCACCTGGTGTTCTTGTTACTGAAAAGATTGATGACAATGTTAATGCAGATTCAGCCTCATCCCCACCATACTTCCAGATCTGGGCCTTGGAGAAAGGTCAGTTTCATGTTAACATCCAATGCTTTTGAAATGCATGTTCTCAAGGTTTTACTGTGGTGCAATTTAGCTAAAATCCAATTTGAGACCCCTCGGGGAGGCGCAGGGGCAGTCCTTTGCTCAGCGACTGAACTTCTATTCTGTTGTTTATGAGCAGATGTTGACGTCAAAAGATGTGAATTTTGTGGGATACACATACAAAAATTTTGATGTGTTCAAGGGAATGCATGCACCTGTTGGTAAGTAAATCACGCCTCGCTCGCATCTCCACCATTTGTTGTTTAGAAGTCCCCTCATAGCTATATTCAAAGGATTGTTTTTCATCGATAGGAGATTGTTGTGAAGACATCTAGCATGATGGTGCCCGCCTGCCGCAGCCGCCGCCCCCCCCATTCCCCCCTTCCCCCCGAACTTAATTAGAGGAAGGTTAGAAGTTAATAATCGTGTTAATAATCGTTGAATGAAACTAGGGTGATGTCCATACCATCATGTACGTAGGACCTTCTTGTTCATGTGAGCGTAATTTCCCTGAAGTCTATCCCCCTTGCAGTTTGGACGCTGATTAGTTGGAGTCCCGCATTTCTTCCCAGGATTGTTCCGCAGTCACGACTTTATACTCATGTGCTGATTTGATGTTCACCCCATATTTTGTCCGTGCATATACTCGTCTATCTCATACCTTGTTCACTATGCACATCTGTTCGTTAGAACCGTGTTTTAACGAACAAGTGCCATAGTCATACACTCAATATACTCTTCTGTCTGTCAAATGTAACTAGTATTTCTAGTGCCCATGTTGAAAATCACTTTTTCATCTTGATAGTTCTGGCCCAAGTCTGCCACCGAATGGAATTGTGGACTATACTTCCACTCCCCTGATGAGCCTTGGCACTCCATGAACTAAAGTACAGAAACTCGGGACGGAAGATACTGGCATAGCGTCCACCTATCTTATCACCCCGCAGGGCACTTACGATGTCGTGGGTGTGAAGTAGAGCACAAGAGGTCTCTCACATAATATATTTGTTGTTGTGCAGCAGAGCTGAAGAAGAAACCCCAACCTAAGAGACCTTCAATCGTCTCTTTATTTGGTAAGTCTATATTCCTCGAACTGATGCTCTTGTTAGCTCTTCCGTTAGTGCTTGGTGGAGGTCTTGAAATGTTAAGTTGAGAATATCATCTAACTAACCTGTAGGATATTGGTAAGGGTTTGTTATCATCATTGTCTTGGAGAATATCATCCATCGTACGTTTAGCATATTTGCAGGTTTTCACTCATCACGAAAATTATGTTTAAGGCAACGTCCGAGTCTGCAGTCGCAATCAGGAAATTCAACTTTATGCAAAGGGAAGTTGTCAGGGTAGTTTTCTGACTTCCTTCTTGTCTTCTTGCAGAACCAGCGAACTTAGGGCCTGCTAACAACCTTGACGATGGGGCAGACTGTATACCCACGCAAATGGAGATAGCAGGTGGACATGGGCCTGATAACATGTCATCGTCGTCGTCGGTACTTAATAGACCAGCTCAAAGTTTTCCCTACGGGGATAACAGCAGGTAGGAAGGTAGATATAGAGAGCACTTAGGTGGACATTGGTATAGCAATCGAGGCCCGAAGGGAGCGAAGCTTGTATACTAGAGGGGACTATTTCTGTGGAAATTGGTGCGAGTGTTGGAGGCTGGTGGTGTTTATTAATGCTTGGAAATGGTCCAGTCCAGGTGCTGGATGTATAGATTGCATGCATATGTTTTGTAGCGTTCTAGCTGGGAATAGTTATTTGAGACTCCTTTCATTGCACAGTGCCTTGTGCCTTGTTTTAGTACAATAAGACTGTTTTTCGAGAAAGTTTGAGCCCTCACTTAGAAAGCCGGCGGTGACGGGAACAAGTCATCTTACAATCGCTTAGTGCTTTACAAAGGATATAAATTGGCACGACAGCGTGTACACTCCATGTTTGAATCTGATATGCTTGTATCGGTTGCATACCTGAAAGCAAGTAGTACAGTACAGTTCAGTTCAGGTCTGTTAAAGCAGCGAACATCACGAGAGTAGTGGTGTCGTTCATGTGAGCAACTGGAATAAGGCGCTAGTTTTGGGGTTTACCTCGGACCTTGGTGGGCGGAAAGGGCTAGATTGGTGATGATACACTAGGGTGATTCATCAACGAGAAGCTCACATTGTATTATTGCCGTTCTCATGACACTGGGGCCTGAGTTTGTAACCTGTGCATGGACGGTGCACTCTCTGCTCTGGATTTCGCTGTGTAATTTGCTACCACTCGACATTCACAGGTGCAATTGAATTTTGTAAGTTCTAGGTGTGGCCAATTTTGCCAGTGCAGCAGTGTGTAGCTTCTTCTGCTATAAGCAGGCTCAGTCACTTGAGTGCCACATAGCTGTTCCATTCCCGCAAGAATTTAGAATTCTGCGAGTAGATCTGTTGCAGCGTTATTCCGAGGTCTTCGAGATTAGTTTAGTGCAGGGAAAAGGCCCTAGTTGAGTGTTCCAGTGCCGTCTCCTAGTTAAGTTAGTCCTTGGCAATCTTCGGGTTAAATGTGAGAAGAGATGGACCGTCAAAATAAGTTCACTGTTTCCCGAATCACATGCACTCTGCCATGTCCGTTGTAGTTTAACTTCATCTGGTTGATATGTTTATCCGGCTTTCATTACTCGAGCGCCATATTTGTTTGTCTGCAGGAAATCAAATAGACATTGTCTCTATAGACAAATGGAGAGATTTAAGTCTCTCCATGGACTTCACTGTTTAATTTTCCAGTCTTCTGTTTATTCTTGTGAAGCACCCGATTACTCGCCCATCAAGCCCAGCTCCCATCGGTTGATTGATTGATATGTGGAGAGCTGGAATACCCAAGCTTTTACCAAGAAGATAAGAAGTTTATTCTTCGTATATGGCCTGATCATTTGTACGTGTCTTCAGTAAAACCTCTGCAACTTCTAGGGCTTGTTATAGGCTTTGTCTTACCGTGCAAGCTCTTGTAAACCCAGTGCATTGTGGAGAAAGCATCCTTACTACGAGGTTAATCAACTCCAGATTGTGATTCCATCGGGTGTTCCTGATTTTGTCTTAAATAACACTGCAATCTCGACACTCCCAAATCCTCGAGAGTCTCTCCTCTCTCCCTCTAGTACTATGCAAATCGATGCACGGTGAGTCTATAAAATGGTTTCAGAAAGAAGGAACCTTCTGGATATCCGTACGATCATCTCCATGAAGCGCCTTTCGTATCTAGGTCGGATCCAGCGATTGTTAGCAACAGAGTTCCCCACCTTCAAATGTGTGAGCTAGTGTTTGTCCTTCTGCAAAATGTCATTAGGCGAATTAACGTATCGCCATGTGTTCTACCCAAACAGTAGTCATGTGTTCCACCCAAACAGTTTTGATTACCTCCAAAGACCATCAAATCCTTTGGCATCTTGAAGATTGGCGATCTATGCACTCTGATCTTTTACTCGATAGGTGTCAATTTCTGTCCCTAGGCCAGCCATCGTTGTTGGAAATCGTGCTTCTTGTTGACACCACTTTCGGTGGATACTCACGGTCAACTGGAGCTATTCATGATCAGCACTTGAAATGCACTTAACTGGTAGTCAAAGAACTGGCAAGGTTAGTAAGGTGAAGCGAATTTCAACTCCTGATGACAAGATCGTACGTAAAGGGTGAAAACAACGAGTCTTTGTATTGTGACGAGAACGAGGTCCAAAGAGAGACCACATCTGAGGTAAACACAACCTCCCTCTATTTCTTGAATCTATGACGATTTCACGTGGTACGGTCTCTTGTGGTGCAGATCGCTGGCTACAACGTCCATCTTAGATGAGCGGGGTTACTGGATCTTGAACACAGGAACAGTCAAGCAAGGCTGTACTGTACTGCCAAATTCAATAGACAGGTCACGTGGATGGCAGAATATTCCGACCATTTGGTTGATGTGTCCAGTGGGGTCTATGACGATGCAGTAGTTCCCACGGGATGCTACGAGTCAGTTACTTTGACTACCGCTGCGAGTTAACTTTCTGCGCAGCTGAGGAAACCTTGTTATCTCAGGGGCTGCCCTCTTCATCATGACATGTCATCTACGTGGAGACATGCAAAGGATTGACTATATGTGACGTGTCATCCACATGCGACAAGGTGCGCATTCACTAGTCGGGTGCTATTCCCACTTGAACAAGTTGAAACTAAACATTCTATGCACTTTGGAATCTAGTTCTTCTTTCTTATCCCCGGGGACTAAACTCCCCATATCAAGTACTGGGTATACAATCGGACGAGCAAGGTAAAGCTAACAACAAGATTAAGCAGGATAAGATTAAGATTTTTATAATCAATTTACAGAATCAGCACAAATATTAATCTGCTGACACTTGGAAATAATTATTCACATATAGTAGAAAAATGACTTAATACATTATCTACTGCTTCGTACTTTTCCATAGCTTTTTTTTCTGTTCGAAAAGTTAGTGCTTTTGCATCACACTAAACATATTTTGGTATTAAAAACAATTTCATTTGATATCAATAGATCCAATCCCTTAACTGAAATTTAACGAACAGTCCTTAACCATTGACATTTTGTGAACAGTGTGTTGGATTACACAGAAGCGCTATAAATGTGCTCTATTCGACTTAAGTTTTGAACATGTCAGCCACAGTGGAAGGATGATGTCCGTTATCTACAAAAGTTATAATAGATATTCAACAAAAAATTACTGATGTACAGGAGGAAATCCACTTGCATATGGGCATACCTATGCCGACACAAGAACAAGGTATAGAACTCTTCAAGTAACATTTCTGGACTAGATAATAACAACACAGAGAGAGAGGCGACATGCCGGTCTAGTTTTCAATCTGCAGACGGCTCCTGGGTATGCATGCATGGCAAATAACCAAAACCAATATCCGATTCGTGGACGTAGGTAGCGACAACATCAGAAGAACATTACACGCATACTTTCAACGAGAAGATGCCAAACGACACGAGGTACTGTATCTGAATAACTTTGCGTCCAAACTGGGTCTGGAATGGAATGGAATAGAATAGAATAGAATAGAAGAAAGAGGAGAATAGAGCGGCCATCTTTGCTATAAGTTCTATAGGATCTTTTGTGTACGCCTAGGTAACAGAAACATTCTCCATTGGAGAATGTACGGTAGGAAGAAGAAGAGGAAGAGGAGTAGTAGTAGTAGTAGCATTGGAGGGGTAGTACCAGTCAACCCAAGCACGAGAGTGCTTACTTTCAACCGGAGCATCCTAAAGTGATATAATTGCGCCTAGAGGTTGAAAGTTGTGGAGCACATCCAATGTTCCCGGCACAACGGAAGTACTGTACCATACATCCATAGTTCGTTCCTTCCCCTCAACCGTGTAGGCTACTGGTCTACTACTCTGTTATGCAAGTTCGGCCCCTCTTCTTGCACTCTTTGTCACTTAGGCGGTTATATCTACTTATTCTACTAATAATTTGTTTAAGGAGAAACGTATACCCCAGTAGGAACCTTGAATTTGTCTATTTGAGAAGAAGGTAAAATGGAAGGATTTGGGAAAGCTTATGACATTTATATGATTTGGAATTCCATAGATATGTACTTTGGTTGTTCATCAGGCAAGAGTTTAATTTCCTTATTGATCCATTAACAAGGTGACTTCGTATAATATCCCGTTCTGGTGGTACAGTGTTTATAAGCTTTACACATATTCTTCTGATATTATTAAAACACAATATCCACACTATATCTATCTATGTGTTGGAGAAGATCATACTTTACATATATTCTTCTGATATTGTTAAAACAAAAAATCCAGACTTTATCTATGTATGTGTTGAGAAGCTTATACGATTACCTCTCTTCAAATAAATCTTGGAAACTAGATTTGATTCAACAGAAAAGTAGGACTGCCCGTCATTACGTTGCAATGGTTAAGTGGTCACAGCAATGATGTTTATAATCGAAGGGAAATGCTTTCTTGATCATGAGTCTCGGTCAATCAAGCTTATAAAGAAAGACTTCTGATTTGGAGAATACATTACCACATATGTTGGAAAAATGATGGATGTGATGCAATATTGAGTGTCCATGGGATGTTACTGTTATTACTATAAATATACATTACGTGCACCGTTAATGAGATGCTTACTTTGGTGAAACGCGATTTGACATATGATTGACTGATCTCATTGTCTATGGTTACAATAATAGTATGATGATAGACGAATGAGAATGATAATGAGAATGGTCAGACTATGTGTATTTTTTCTCTATGTATTGGCACCTTTTCCAAACCAACATCCATCTATCTATCAAGTCATAATCTAACTAGGTTCCATGAATGTACCTTGCTATTGATTAACTGGTAATATTCAAAGATACAACTAACTATTACCTTGTGGTAATTGAGTAAGACAGGGTTGATACGGTAAGGTATTTAAACTCCAATACTTCAATGGAGGATAGGTGTCTTCCTTTAGATCAGGCAGATATAGTTCTTCTTCCTTCTTCAAGTTGAAGAATGACCTTGGTTCATACACTAGTTATAAAGTACATTTGTACAGTGAAACTTTCTTCGCAAATCGCTCTACATCGAGTGCTCTTTTTAACTTAAAATCTATTAAGTTAACTTACTTCTACTTTCTATCACATTCTGATTCGTTTCTATCAGAAATCCATAATGAGTTATCAAAGAAGAAAAGAGGAGGAATGAAGTTTTCAAATTCCACACTTGGTTATGTAACAGAATTACGCTGAGAAATCTAAAGATGAATATACACAATCAACAAATAAAACTCCAATTAACCTCCTCAGTATGTGGGTCCAATTCTCAAACATTTATAAGTAAAGTTAAGAAAAAATAGATGTTCTTAGCTTGGATAGATAATAACAGATGTCCATACATTTAATTGTGATTAAATTATTACATTTAATCGAAAAACTTAATTCCATGTATTATATATCTTAGCCAAATTCTCACCAATAACTTGAGTTCCAAATCATTGAAGCGGATCGGGTTCAGGTAAAAGCTATAACACAAAGAAATATCTTTTATGTATATATAAAATTGATTTTTTACTCCTCATTAACTAATATTTACAAGGTAAAAATTATATAATCTAGATTTACGACAGTAGATAGTAAAGCTCTTCCAACTTAATCCCATCACATAAAGAAATCAATTTTCATTTTACTATGTATATATGATATGTCTCTTTTAACATGATAAGTGAGATTTTAAACATGTTGTATTAGAGGAGCTCTGAAGTAAGGTTACATGATTGTCCAATCCCTGGAAATAAAATTACCGCCATTAAGTAAAGGAACCAATCCATTTTCATGTTTACAAAATTTTCTCTTTTGTTATAATTATTGTAATTTCTCACCACTGTCAATTCTCCTTGCAATTTAAGTAACATTTTGTATTTGCATAAAGTCATGAACGGATCATGAACTACCTTTCAAAAACCATGATAATAAACTAATCATAAAAATCAATGCAATTTAGATAAATACTTTCAATAGAGTGGAATTCTCTCATGTTCTTCAACATAATCTAGAAGCTTGTTTTATACTTATTATAGATGATAATAAAGATATTACCTTTACGAGCCCTCTAATTGATGGATCAATGTGCTATTAGCTTGCATTAAATTCCATAGAGATGTTTACATATGATTCCAATGGACCAGCGTGCCTATCTTTCTTTGGTTCATCTACAGATGTTTAATTCTCATTTGTAAGTATAGAGGTATTTCAATTGATATGATATAAATATGTCCAGTTATTTGATATAGATATACCAGAATAGGCAAACTCCTTTTGAATCTAAATACTTCCACTCTCAACAACACGCAATATTATCTTAGTGAAGATATAAAAAATATTACAATTAATTTACAAAATTTTAAATATATAAATGTAAACATAAATTTTAAAAGAAAAATATTTCTTTCTTTCTGTAATAATCAATCACTAAGTGTAGATAGCACAAGTTATAATAAGAGATACTTGGAATCAAGAAGAAAGTAGGAAGGAAGTACATGAATAATATAAATCCATTCATTAAGAACTAGTAATAAACCAAAACGAGAAAAAGAGTCCCCTAGAAAAATTATGGGAACTTTCTATATAGTTTGAATTCTTAGATTTGCATAATTCTTAATTCTTTCCAATTTTTTCCAATAATTTATTTTAATATTATCCACATTCAAGCATCTGTCCATACGAGTTCTAAAGATAAGCTGTTGTTTATCTAGAAAGCAATTATTTCATTTCTCTGCTTGACGCAAAAAATTAACTAATGAAAAGGCTATCTTCAGGAAAATAATCGCCAAAATCAGATGCATGCATGAACAAATAAAATATAACTACTTACACCAGAAAGAAAAACAAACAAAACGATTCATCAGATATATATATATATAAAATAAGCTTACAATCACAAAATTGTAATACTTTCCAAAGTAGGTCAGTTCGTCATCATATAGAAGTAAGAATCTACAACAGTCAATTAACTGTTGTATACCAATATTGGATATCTTGACGGAAAGAGTTTGAAGTGCAATGCATAAAATAAAGCATATAAGATGAACTGGCCAAAATGATCCATATAAGTACAATCTAGACAAAACATAAACAATTAAACATAAGTTGTTTATCTATTGTGAATAATACACCACATAAAACTAATGAAGAAGTTAATGCTGATTAGTTGCCAAAAGTTTCTCTTTAGATGAGAGTTAAGTATAACATAAATCTGCATAAAATTACAATCATATCCTAGGTTTTCAGAGCTCAGTCTGTATTCTTCCATCGTCACGTCTGTGACGAGATTCTCCTGAAGATCTTGTCAAGGCGTGACGAAGGAACATAGAGTCACAAGAGTTCTCTTGGAGCAATTGAATGCGCGTCGGATGCTTCTCGCTTGTGGTGGGTCCAGTAATGGCGCCACGTGGGAACGTTCCAGCTCCTTGGCGTTGTCAATTGTAGCACGCCACATTTCGAAATGTAGAGCGAAACAAGTGCCTAGACGTCGACTTCGCTGGATCCAGAGGTGTTAAACTCCAGGAGATACCGACTTCTATCTAACGGTTCTGGCCGGGCTACATGGTATGTCTAACGTCCTGGATCACGCAGTCGGTCCGTAGTGTGTGGTAAGTGGGCGACATTTAACCTTCTCGGCCGATCGAAATTTGTCACTGCTTCTATTCGATTCTACTTAGTTTCGACACCGCGCTCTAGACTACTGGATCTATAGAGTGAAGTACGCATAGAGTTCGTGTAGGAGGGAGCACTAGGAGACAATCTGGCAATTGCAATTTTGCGCCTCATCGGAGATTGTGATTTTGGGCCTGATTGATCTGCGTGGTGTTCAATCTTGTGTGAGTGTTGATTCTTGAGAGAAAAATTCCTGCGATATTTAGAGTTTTAATGGCATGGCCGCATTACCGCGCTGCTAGTTCTCGGGTCCTGGAGCACTTGGAGCTCGGAGGTGCTGCTGCTCAAATTTGGAGGCGAGATGGAACTTTGAGACGCACTGCAGCTGCTGATCCAATTCCCTCTGGAACTGAAGACTTATCTATCATTTCTACCAAACTCAGGAAACGCAGTGGCATTGAAGGATACTCAAACTCGTCTGGCTTCGGATTGAAGTCGAAACAAGCTGCTCCTGATTTGAGTCCATGGAATCTCGGGCAGCGAAGCTATGGAGGATGCAAAAATTTACATAGTTCGTCGACTGATCGGTCGCCCGAGCCTACGGCTGCACGCACTGCGAGTGTCAGTGCCTCACACCTCGAAGCCGTTGATGCGGATCACGCGATGCATGGTGCCTTTACGCGTGCGGAAGATGACGAACTGCAATTAGAGAATGGAGCTCTTTTGTACTCGAAGATAAAATCCACGGAGCTTTTAACCACGTTACTGAATTTACAACTGGTGTCGTTTGAGCCGTTGGTGGATTTGAGTATGAAGGTTTTGACATCTCCGTTGATGAGGTCACGGGTATTGTCAGCGCCTGTGTTTTGGACTGTGAAGCAGACGGCGTATTCTCATTTCTGTGCCGGTGAAGATGCTACGGAGGCTGCAGTGACCTTGACCAGGATGTGGGAGTTGGGGCTCAAAGGTATTCTTGACTATAGTCTGGAGGATGCTGAGGATAACAAGGCCTGTGATCAGAACTGTAGTGAATTTTTGAACACGATTCATCATACTCGCTCACTGCCAGACGGATCGGTAAGTGCCAACGTTTACCATTATTCATCGTATCAAGCCAAATGCTCTGAGCATTAACTGGAGCATTCGTTCAATTGTGTACGTCTCATCCGGGTTCGTGGAGTTCGAAGGCCTGGCGATGTCGATCCTCGTCTGAAGTTAGAGGAGAAGAAACAAAACAGTACAGAGGGCATTTCATGTTGTTCATGTTTCCTGTTCCAGACGTTAGAGCCAAATGCACTTCTGCCCACCAATATGAGCTTGTGAAAGACCAATATGAGTACCAAGAAGACAATCCTGATGTGTGATGAAGTTCCACAGCTCAATCATAGTGGAGTAAACAACTAGGTTTAACTTACAGTTGTAGAAAAAGGGAGGGCTAACAGTCTAATTAACACTCTGCACCGCAACACTGGAGTCCAATATATGATGGTTAGAATGTTATTACACTTGAAAGAATTTTCTTTCAACTTCTATTTGTAAATCAGTGAATTGTGCCTTACTTTCTCTATGCTGGTATGCTTTGGCGAGCAGGTGAGCTTTGCTTGCGTCAAGGTCTCTGCAATCTGCCCCATAAGTCTGCTGGAGCGAGTGAGTGACCTGCTTAGGTGGCAACACAAGAATCCCGAATTTAAGCTGCCATGGAAGCAGGACGGACTGCCAATCCTGGCTGTGGACAGCCCAACTTACCAAACCCAAGTAGCGCCAGATGCATTGACCGCCGAAGAGGAGAGGGATCTGGTGAGAGGTCAAGAGCGCCTAAGTAAGTTATGCGAAGCTTGCGCTGCACGCAATCTACCCCTGCTGGTGGATGCCGAGTACTCGACGATTCAACCTGCTATTGACTACATCACCTATGCGGCAGCCTTTGAATTCAATAAGGGTGGGACTTCTATTGTGTACAACACTTTGCAGACCTACTTGAAGGATGCACCTTCTCGTCTCTCGCTGGCGTGGACGGAAGCGTCCAGAAGGAAATCATCGCTCGCCTTGAAACTTGTCCGAGGAGCTTATATTACAAGGGAAAAGGCTCTAGCTCTTTCTGTTCGGGCTCCTTCTCCTATTCATCACAGTATCCAAGACACCCACCGTTGCTATGATTCATGTGTCTCTCTGATACTGGAACGCGTGGCTTCTACAGATTCTGCAGCCATCATGCTTGCCACCCATAATGCTGATTCTGGTAAGTATCCCTTTTGACCTTCCAGATTACAGAATGTACACTAGACCTGAAGATTTTAGGATAATTTCTTATCTTGTTACTGAAGGCTAATAACATAATCCAAATTCTGCACCTGTCCTGCTGGCCGGTTCTGCTAGTTCCAGGCTGTTTCTTAGGAAACAGTTGTGGATCTTGTTGACGTGAATTAATCAGTATCTTACAGGGTATGTTGGACACTCAGTGGATTGATCCCAGTTAGAGATTCATGTTTGTAGAAATTGTTGAACTAGACGAGAATGCTTATAGAAGCTTGTCTGAAATGTTGCTTTCCAGGGAGGTTTGCAGCTAAGAAAGCAATTGAGCTAGGAATCGACAAGAAGGACGTTCGTGTGCAATTTGCGCAGCTGAAGGGCATGTCTGATAGTCTATCATTGGCTTTGGCGCGGGGAGGATTCAATGTTAGCAAGTATTTACCTTTTGGGCCAGTGGCACAAGCTATTCCTTACCTTGTCCGGCGAGCTGAAGAAAATCGTGGGCTTCTCGGGAACACGAAAGCGGATTGCCAGCACCTGAGGTATGCTATTGAAAGACGATTCTTTTGTTGCAGGGCAACATCTTGCGCTAGACGTTTCTCGAACTCACGAATGTCACTGATGGGACTGGAGGAGAAACGTAAAACTTGAATTCACCTACCTAAGTGACTGATGTGATTGAAAAGTGAAAGTGAAACTGAAAGAGAATAGGTATACTAGAGCAATCGTCTCATTTTGTACCATTCTTTCTTGTCTGGTGTGATTTGGACGTCTATAAACAACCAGTGGAACAGATTATGTCTTTAGCGGGTGGGAATACTGACAGATTACGTACTCAGCCACTATCTTTTACTTTGATTGGAACTGGCGTTGTTCATTTCTCTCATGATCATTCGATTTATTGGGGAACTTGGCATTCATTTTCTTGGACGTTATATGGATGAGCAATTTCGCGATTGGTAGAAGTTAGTTTTTGGGTACGAGATTGTGCTCACAATGCTTCCCTGAAATTTGATTATCTGGAAACTGCGAACAGAGCGGAGTTGGTGCGCAGACTGCGAAGCGCTGCCGTTGGTTTCAACGGAGGATCCGCAGTCGGGAACGGATAAATGCATGGGGCAATGTCAACTTTTCTAGACGGGATTTACATGCAGACATTTCAAGTCGCATTTGGTGTTGCAAGGGGCAATCTTCACTAAACGAGGAGCACAAGATCCTGTATATGAATTCGAATATAAATATGGTGTTGGTTCTGGAAAATTGTATATTATTCTTTGTAATACCGGTGCTTGCAGTGAAAAGCACAAGTCAAGCGGATACCGTCCTGGGATATCAAATATGCACAGTCCCGGCTGCTTTGTAATTACTGTAAATAGTTTCGTGGCACAATTTTAGGTTCTGATTCTTTAAGATATTCTTGAGAGCTATTGAGCTTCAAGGCACAATGGTATGGGAACCATTTGTACAAACTTCAAGAGAACTTGTTTGTTGAATAGACTAGGACAGAAACTATTGCAAGTGTCTCAATACGGAGTAAACGCATGAGCCTTTCAGATATGGGTGTGAATTGCTTCTCTATAAATTTGAGCTTCTGAGGTTCTTTGTGAGAATTCTTTCGTGGGATGCTGCACATGGCTACCGATTCATAACTGAAACTCAATCCCAATATTCGTTTATGCAGGGTAAGCAAGCTGCGGGCTCATGCTAACTTGTGTGCCTGAAGTTTGGTATCCACGATCACACTGTTTCAGTGTGTAACCATAATCGCGTGCCAACACGATTAGAGACTTCGATGTCACTTCAATTGCTTTAGAAGTTAGAAGCAAGCCGCTCATCAATGGAATCTTTAGAAGTTAGAAGCAAGCCGCTCATCAATGGAATCTGTAATTCCTTGGACTTTGTTGTTGTATCAGTCTAAGCTGAAATTGTTACCATTTTCATTTTAATATTTTAGACAGCACGTGTTTATTGTTCTATAGTGTTTATTGTTGTGTTTATTGTTCTATAGTGTTTATTGTTATACAGAGAGCAGTGGTTGATGCAAGCCATAGGAGAGCAATCACATTAGTTGATGTTTCTTCATATATCCCAATTGGGTATAGATTGTACAACTTGTATAGCTCAGATATCTTAGGTGCATTAGTGCAATCCATAGGAGAGCAATCACATTAATGGTTGTTTCTTCATATATTCCAATTGTGTATAGATTGTCCTACTTGCATAGCTCAGATATATCTTAGGTGGTAAGTGCAGATTTCTCATATAACTCAGATATCTGAGTTATATCTTAAGTGCGTTAGTGCAAATCTCTCATAGAGCAGATCTCTCATATAGACTCTAGTGGAGTTTAGCCCCATGTTACTTTTTTTTTTTTTTTTTTCTCTCCCTTGTACGGCTTGATGGGGTCTTCCCCTCTCGTTTTTCCTACGCGGTGGCCTTTCTTTTTTTTGATTGCACAACTTTTAGAAAATACAAGAGTCTATAGTGTGAAGATTTGTAATTTTGGTCATGTAAGATTGTGTTGGATTAGAAGATGGATCAGTGACCAGAATATCGGAATTTACTGTAGTTCTAGCGGCAGAGGGAGATGATGAATTATGTTTGCTGCTGGTTGCTGCTGGAGAAATTGAAGTCTACCGTCGGACAATTTCGACCAATTTCTTGAACAACTGTCTCCCGGCTTCGGTCGACGGTGAATCATATTCACATATTGATCCGTAACTTTTACAGCACAAAGTTTGATGTGGAAGTCGCGTCTTCGTCAAGCTTACCTTCTTCAGCAGATACGCAGGTCTAATGCATGGTTCGTGACTGAAACTGATGAGGGGGTTTACTGCAGTTTCAGATACTTTCTTTCTACCAAGGACGTTCAAACCACTCCTCTACCCCTTTACAAGATTCGACATAGCATATTCGACACCGCAGAAAATCATCTATCTTCGAACTAATCATGGTCAGCTGCGATTGTTCCAAGTTTTGCATTACTCAATACAGGCTTAATTGATAAATTTCCGAAACACCAAGCGGCAGTGTTCCTAGTCCAGCAGTAGTTTTGTCTGTTGCTTTGCGGTGGATTGCTATGTAACCTTTTCCAGTTCTTGGCTTCGGGACTTTGGTTTTGCCACGGCTTTCGGCCCCCTTGTTTCATTGGGCTTTGTTCCCTCCATCGCCTTTTGCACTCCGTGGTGCTTTGTACTCCTGTTTTGTTCTCCTTCGGGTTTATACTTTACAGTTTATTCCCACTTCTCACAGTGACTATCAACCTACAAACTTGCAAATTAATCTGTCCGCTTGCCAGTTAATTGCTTCAAAGTGGGCCCAATTTTTGCTTCAACTGAGTACAACCGAAGTACAGAAGTCTGCTTACCTCGGAACAACATCCACTCACTAGCTTAAAAGTCAATAAGTGGCATCGATCTCGGAGCTTGCCATGTGTCGAACCTCTGTGGCAAGTTCCACTCAGATGAAAGGAGCTCAACTCGGATGAGAGATGATTCAGAACTCCGCAATCGTCAACATAAAGTGCGTATCCTTGAGCTGCAAAAGAAGCACAGCACGTGATTCAAGTCCGACGACACATATTCACAGAGTACTGTGATGACGAAATTTCCACCGACAGGTCCTAACTGTGTGTCCGTCAACCACAAAGCTGTACCCCAAGGAACACAAGAACCACTTTCCGATGCAGACTTTTGGTGCTTCGTCATCCATATGGTCTGCTGAATATGGTGATTAATCTAAATCTAGGCTATTCTTCTGGAAGAGAATATGACTGCACCACATGTCTCATACACGGTCAAAAGTGACAAGGCTGTCTGCCCGCAATTGCGAATCACTGTTACAGTAGTTGTTCGAGCTGCGATCCGCAGAATGAGGACTTCTTCTCTCCTCATTTGGGCCCCACCGTTGCTACCACAGTACTGTAGCGACCCACGCCGACCCACTCTGACGTCATGACTGAGTGCTTGCTTGTAAGTGGACCTGAGTTCAAACAATCTACACTGATTCAAACCGAGAACAGCGTACATAGAGCAATTTATGGCCAATAGATGCGGCAGTGGCGCCGAAAGCTAGAAATGAGACACCGTTGAAGAATGTGAGCGGAGTTCAAGAACTGCTTGAACCGATCGAGAACTTCGATTGTGCATCGTGACTTGGTGTCGCTCAGCTCTAAATTTTCGTCGTTTACACATATCTAAATATACGGATCGGTCTATTCGTGGAATTCGCATAGTGGCCACGTTTCCCGATCGGTATTGTCTTTATGAGATTAAACTCTACCAGCAACTGGAGATTCTGTAGGGTCTCAACTTCCGTTGTTCTTTTTTGAATTGACAGTGTTCCTTCTGCCCGACATTCCAAAACGTAGAAGTTAGTAAAATACAGTTCTATTGACAGACCGATGTTACCGGACATCACTTATAAGTGTGTATTTATCAACAGGGGATACATTTCTCGTCTAGGTGTATACGCTTGTGCAGAAATTTGACAATATGATACAAAGATTAGATACCATGGAAGTTTCCGGCACAAACATCAACTTTCTACTCCATGCTAATTCCATTGTTTCTTTATTGGAAAGTTATCTACAGTTACTGACTGAAAGTAATTAGACTTGAAACACCATCAAAATATAAATATAAACTAATTACGTCGATTTCAACTGTGAACCGTATATTCCCACATTGCACTTGATACATTCAAGAGGTCTCGTTGATTCTCATTTTGTTTATTTCATTAGTGAAGGCGATGCTTTTGCAGAATGTTCAATTCAAACGTATTAAGGTCACTGTGGCGCGGTGCTCAGCGGACAATACTGATGATAACAATGAACAATGATTGTGAGATCGAATTCCGAGTTAGATGTTTCTCTTCAGTGAACTTAATTAGTCTTACGACTCAAGATTTGGATTTATGCGCGAAAAGTCGCTTACTCTGAAGATAACGATATCAATTGTGGCTGGAAAACTTCAATTTAACGTAGTATATCTAATAGTATGCTGACTTCGCTTCGTCGATGGAGTTCCAGGCCCGGACTCTACAGAAAACTGCATGTGGGCTTATACAGCTCAGGTTCCAAGTCCTGCAGAAAACAACTGCCTGTGAGCTCAGACCTGAACATGAGCTCTCAAAAAAAGAGAGGAGTGAAGGGACACGGAAACCAAGTAAGAGTTAGACCGCATCACCAAGTACAGATTTTTATAATCCGTACGAAATGATTCAACTCCAATCAACCCCAATAAGCAAGAGCGGTGTTTGTTGTTGATCAGTGGGTTAAAGCAACCTCGAGAACTCGACTCTCCCTAGACGTGCATTCAATCGAGTTTCTTAGGCGTCACTTGACTGCATTCGGTTCTCCCATGATCAGACCTGCTTATAATAAGCGATCGACTAAATTATCTAAATTAGTTTAATATAGGCGCAGTTTTAAAATTAATTTGCCTAAAATCTGACTAATCGGTTAAAACAAGAGCGCCTAATGATTAAAACAGGAGGTAGTGCAAGTGGATTGATGAATGGTTGTTGTCTGCAGGGCGTGAATCGTGCTGCACGACGGTTCTCTCAATGTGAGTACATGCTTTAATAAAGACTAGACCAACATCTTGCAACAACTAGTTATTAGAAACTCACAAAGAAGTACTTTAGGTCATTAAAGAGCTAGAAACCCTACCCATCTATGTCATGCCATTTGTAGTGTCGCATCTAGATTGCTCGGACACTAGAGTTGCATTGATAGTAGTTAGAGGTATTTAAGCAGTTTTCCATAGATTACTTTTTGACGGTCAGATTTTGTATTTGGGATACTGACTTCACGGTGGGACCCACTGTCACTTTACATTGTTCGCACCGTCGAGTGTGCCGTCAACAGGACTGTTAGGGTTCTAGACCTAGCTCGAGTCTAGGGGTATACTTTCAAAGTGCAACTCCAGAGAGCTCACTTCTCTAATGTTTAACCTTCGAGTTCTTGGCTATGGTGGACAGAGTCCTACTAGCATCACCTGGATTCTCTAAGCTAGAGTGGGTGTGGTTTGATTGTTATCAATGTCTAGTTGTTGGCAATTTATAAAGTGATAGATCAAGTACTGATCTGAGTTGAGTTGATTTGAGTGTTATAAACAATCTGATTACATCATAAAAGTGAAGCCATGGGAAATCGGGTACAGGAATTGAGAGTGTTGGTGATATCTCCAAGACTCGTTGATCTTTGGTAGCTCGATCAGATTTTAGGTTTTCCTTAGTGTGCAGAAGCTTGTTCAATTGATGTAGATTTGGTAGTGAGATAGATGGTGTGCGGAAGCGTTGGCCAATTTTTGAGCAAAGAAGAAGCAAATTTAGAGCAGTGGTTGTGATTTTGAGTTGAAGAGGTGAAGACAAGACCAATTTGTTGCGAGTTGGGCTTAGAAAGTGAAATTGAAGGTGGAGTTGGGAACCTACACTTGTGAAATTGTGAATTGGAGAAACTTGTTTTTTCAATTTGGCTTGAGTGAAGAGTTAGCGGAGGATTTGGCGGTTAGCCAACTTTAGGTTTTATGTCAGATTTTACGTCAAGATTTTGCTAGAGTTTATGTCAAATTTTGGCTAGATTTGAAGGAGTTTTGCTGGTTGGCCAAATATAGAAGAGTTTTGCAAGTTTGGAGGAGTTTCACAGATTTGGGAGGAGTTTTGCCAAATTTGGAGAGGGTTTGGATTTTGCTGGAGTTTATGTTAGATTTTGGCCAGATTTGGAGGAGTTTCACTGGTTGGCCAGATTTAGAGGAGTTTTGCAAATTTGGAAGAGTTTTGCAGATTTGGGAGGAGTTTTGCCAAATTTGGAGAGGGTTTGAAGTGGCAAGAAGAAAGGCCTCATTTGCGCATTTAGAGGCTTCAAGGCATAGGGCTATGGGCGGCTACAAAGGCCTAGAAGGGCCAGCAAGCCAGCCTGCTGGTGTGAGGCTAGCTAGTTTAGAGTAGATCTTGGTCATTGTTTGGCAAAATCTGCACATCTTGCTAGATTGCACGCAACAAGGTTTTACCCCTACATCTCTTGTTCCTAGACTGGTGCCCTAGCCAACTGGTCCACCCTCACTTGTTGTCCTAGTGACTGTGCCACTGTTATCTATACACTTGTAGCTTTGGCTAAGAGAGGCAATTTGATCCCATTCTTGGTGATCCTGGTAGCTTAGAACATAGATACAAACTTCTCTTATGTCAAATGCCAAATGGTGGTAGAGTCAGTCCCGTGTTGCTTCATGAGATGGAGTTTTTTATTTAGATTTCTTATGATTGGATCCCCTCCATTCTCTACTTCCTATTTTTGCACCATTTTTGTGTGAGGTGCCCTGAATTTAGAGCGTTGGTGCTCCAATGTGCTCTTGGTAGTGAGGCTAGATTGATGACCAGTCAGACTACCTTTGTTTCTCTCCGGTGAGGCAGGAAGTGATGACCTGTAGACCATGAGAGTGCATGTTGTGATGGTAGGTTACAGATTGCCTTTTCCCCTAGTTTAGTTATCTCAGTCAGGGTTACATTAGTGGGTGGTGTTCCATGGGTATTGGCACTTGGTGGTGCCGAGTTGGTGTTGGCACTTGGTGAAGTACTTGCGGTTGCGGTTGCAGTTGGTGGTTCTGGTTTGCGATTACTTTGTCACAACGGAGTTCTTTGGGGATTCTAGAGGAGTTATCCCTACAATATATAGTGGGTTTACTCAGAGTGGCGCTTGGTATCAACCTGTATCTCAGGTCCCAATGAGGGAGGAGATTGACTTTGAGTTGGAGTTCAATACAAGAGCTGATTCAGTTGAGAGTGCACTTGGCGTGTCCGCACCGTCATTGTGGGACATGGACAAGATTTATGGGGCCTCCAAAGGCCCTAGGCGTGACTTTGGTATAGTGGGTACCATTGAGTTGGATGACTTCATCCAAGAGTTTGATAGTTGATGTGATTTGTAGCAGATGCGGAACCTAACTTTGTTTACACCTTTCATGGCATGGAAAGGGTTGTTTTAGCACTTGAAGGGTCCACCAATGGACAACTACCATGAGTTCAAGAGAGCTTATTTGGAGGAGATTGAGTTATGGAGATAGTATTGGTCTCCAAACTATATCTCTATCACTTCAAGCTTGGTTGCCAAGAGTAGATCGGCTGTACCCATGAGTTCTAGCTCAAGTAGTGTTAGTGGAGCTAGTGGAAGTGCACTAGCTGGAGATAGTGCTACCATGAGTGGACGTATTGCTGCAGGAGGTGGTGTGGTATCCATGGTGGAGTTCTTCAAGTGTTTGAGGCAGAACTACCAAGGAGTATGGACTAACAAGTTGAGGAGCTTGCAAGAGTTCCAGAGGAAGGCTAGAGAGAGCCTATGCGAGGCATACACTTGCATGAGGCGGCTGATTAGTTTCACTTAAGGAGTTACTAAGGCCCAAGCAATCTAGTTTTGGTATGGGATATTGGACAGGGAGTTGCGACGTACAGTTCATGACGTTACATTGTTATAGGCTACTTTGCCTACTTTGGCAGTGGTCTTTGGTTTAGCTGAGCGTATTAAGCTCAACATGGTAGAAGAGAGGGTGGTGATATCTAGATTTGGTAGGGAGACCTCATCCACAGTTGTTACTTCTTCTAGAGTGCAACAAAGTGCACCACGCCCAATTGGTTTTTGAGGACAAGGTGGACAACCCAAATCCTATGGAGCAAGTGGAAGGCCTACTATAATTAGACCCTTACCTTCCTTTTTAGGTCAGTAGTAGCCAATAAGTGGTAGTGTTGCTTGTTGGACTTGTGGTGGGCCTCACCATAAGAGAGAGTGTACTCAGTGCATAGGACTTGATACCTCTGGTGCATCACAGCTAGCATAGAGGCAGTGTGAGCATTGCCATAGATTTGGTCACACTAGTGATCGGTGCTTTGACCTACACTCGGAGTTATAGAGTGGTAGGGCCGTTATGGCAGGTAGTAGAAGAGCTTTAGTTCATGGAGGACGAGGTGGTAGAGGTGGTGGTAGAGGATCTACACCTAGTAGGGGTGCAGTACCTACACTTACTTCTGATACAACTATGGCTACTTGGATTGAGCAATTGGAGCAAGATTGGCTAGTATGGCCATTGCTCAAAGGAGATCAGATTTGGGTGATGAGGCTTTCACCTCATATGCTAGTGATAGAGATGCTTTGGACTTCATGTGTAGAGCAACACAGGTGGATGCATCTACAATAGTGACTAGGAGTGCAATACGTGCTCCAGGGCCTAGAGAAGCATCAATGGAGTTGGACACACAGAGAGGAGAGGTTGGGAGACAGGTTAGACTTCCCCAATCTTTCATGCTATCTAAGGCATTGTAGACAAGATCCATGGCTCCTAGACGTCCCAATGCAAGTGTGGTAGGTGGTGATGGGGTGCATGATGGACTACCTACTAGTCAACCACCTGCTACTACACAGACTGAGTCAAGCACGATGTTAGGGGTGGCTCAATTGATTATGCGGTGCCCTTTGTTTTCAGCTAGTGACATGTTTACTTTGGGAGTTGACCAAGCCCTAGGGTTCCGGTTGACTGCCATGCTTTGTGAGAGTAGGGATGATAAGGTTCCTACTAGAGCAGAGGTGGTTGATAGTGGAGCTGACTTGGTTGAGGAGCATGGGATCTGTTTAGCGACCATTGGTTTATGGTAGGCAACAACGGCTAGACTAGAGGAGTTGCCAACTAGACCAGCCTTTGAGAGAGCGTGGTTCACACTTGGTGTTGTCCTATTGGATAACCAGAGGGGGATTATCTACTTGGTGGGACCTTCAAGGAAGGTCTATACACCACAAAAAGTCTTATTAGACTCCGGTGTATAGCCCCTTATGTTGGGGAAGGCTGTAGTAGTCGGTCTGGAATTACAAAAGACCAATGTGGAGAGGTGTCCATTTCAGATCCAAACATCTCTAGGTGGTGGTTCGACATAGTACATCACACGTGGGGAGCTTGTTGTCCAAGTTAAGCCTGGTCATCCAACTGATAGCTCGGTGGTGAGAGCTCAGGCTATTGTGACAATAGCTGAGTCATATGATGTGCTAGTTGGGGGAGCAATGTTATACCTCATGAGTTTCAATATTGACTATTGGGAGGAGACAACCTCCTATAGACCAGGTTGGCAGTCTAGTAAGTGATAGGTATGTTGCCTACCAATACATTTCAATAGTGGCAATCTTGGCTCACTATAGTCCAAGACCATGGCAACATCAGTTTCAACTTTCAGCGGTGTAGTTACTTGGCTTGGTGATTTATTGGAGGAGAACGCCCATGCAGAGGATACTCCAGTACCAAAGGAGATCACTTGGATTTGGAGTACAAGTGGGATTGTTCCATCCACCTTGGATGTTCCATTGTGGAGTTCAGAGGAGGCATTGTAGCAACATGCAGATCAGTTAGTGCAACAGGCTTGGAGTGGAGCCTTTGTACTACCAGGAGATGAGTGTGAGGATGAGCCTCCAAAGTCAATTACCTTGACACCTCTGGATACCACACTCATTGCTTGGTAGTATCTAATAGAGAGAGTATGTCTATTGGAGTTTTTTTTGGTGGGATTAGCACTGGACTAGCTGTGGTCCTACAGGTTGGTATACGCGTACAGAGGTACTTGTATGTGGAGAGAGATGAGACTGCTTGGCAAGTCTCCCTACATAATGTGGCACACTTGGCCTATCGGTATCCGGAGATATAATCAATATCAATAGTCAAATGTTACCAAAGGGCCCTACTAACAGCCATTTCCTTACTAGGGGCGCATGATCTAAAGAGACATGAGCCTATTCACTTGGTGATTTTTGGATGGCTATGTTAGGGATATACACGTGCTGGCCAAGGTTTGGGTCTTCAGGATCTTTGTTCTGGTGTGTTTTGGGAAATGTTATGGATACTACAACATCTCCAAGTTCATCTGTCTATTTCTCCAACTTACCTTTTTGAGAATGTTCCTTTGATGGACAATTCTTGCACCAGAGTGATGGCAAGTACACATCAGGTCCATTCTTGGATGGAACCTGCTGTATTGTTAGATGCAGCCAGAGTGGGATTACGAGCTCATTGTCTTTGTCTTTGGTAGACAAACCTCTTACATAGAGAGGTTCTACAACGTGCATATGATGGGATTCAGCGACTAGACCACATCCTTGTTGATGACATCTTGGATGTGGAGCGTCAATCTTAGATGGTGGTAGTGGTTGATAGGTCACTTATGGCAATGGTGAACCTAGTTGGACAGCCTAGAGCCACTTTTCTCCACACTTACGAGTTTCCCAAGCTCTCATGCTTTTTGAGAGAGAGGACATGGACTTGTTTAGGACTCATAGTTACAACAATTAGTGGAGCTCAATGCCGGTGAGAGAGAGAGAGAGGGTGATGGGTTTTTGCATTGGTATTACCGTTGTTCCAATAGTATCAAAGGCATCCAAGCGTCAAGTGTTAGGTCAAGCTATGGACTTGAATTGTTTGACTTGGATTGTGAGCCTTGGTTTGGCAGAGTAGCTAGGATGCGCTTGATAGGCATCACTACTCAAACACTTGTGAGCCCTGTGGCTATTGAGATGATTCAGACACATGCTGAGGGTGATAGACCAAGTGGACATGGTATTCTTGGGACATAACCAATAGCTACTAGGGAGAGTGGTCTACTTGGAGTCCATCTAGGTGAGCGTGAGCTACTTGGATTACACTCTTGGTCCACTTGGGATGTAGCTAGAGGACATGTGGAGCTTGCAACTAGAGTGGAGGGAGTTTTTCACACAGAGGTTGGAACCTCTAGTGGTTAGGAGCATGACACTATTGCTCCCAAGGGCCCAATGTAGTAGCTAGTTAGTACGTCTTCCATTCCTACTATAGTTACAAAGGATACTTGGGAGCCAGATCCTGGACCCAAGCTCACAAGAGAGGAAAGACGGAGAGTTTGGAAGCTCTTGAGGAGCTACATGAGTTGTTTTGCTTTCAATGTGAAGGATTTGGGTGCTCTGAAGGGACTTGGTATATGGATTGAGCTGACTAGCAATACACTATTTTTTGATGTCCTTATTGCTATAGTGACATGGAGAGGACATTGATTCAGAGCCGGAGTAGAGACCTTTTTGAGGCTAGTTTGGTGGAGATCTCACATGGAGAGTATGCATCAACTATAGTGATGCCAGCCAAGAAGGATATGTATGGGAACTACACAAATAGGCAGATGTGTGGAGATTACCGTCCTATCAACCGATAGACTAGGGCTGATTGGTATGCTATGCCTACACCGGAGGAGATTTTTGATGCAATTGGGCATACAAAGGTCTTCAATACTTTGGATCTTTGAGCGGGATATCATCAATGCCAATCAAGGAGGAGGATAAGTCCAAGACAACATTTTGGCTATTGATCCTCATGGCAAGGATGTGTTATATCAGTGGAGGTTCTTACCATTTGGGTTAAAGAATGCTCTTGCTGAGTTCCAAAAGGTCAAGGATAGGATCCTAGCTGGATTGGATTTTGCTTGGTGCTATATTGATGACATTTTAGTCTATAGCACTACTGTGGAGGAGCATGAGAGACAGTTGTTGGAGGTGTTTGAGAGGTTGAGATCTCATGGACTCAAATTACATCCTGGGAAGTGTAGGTTCTTCCACAAGCAGGTTGAGTATTTGGGTCACACTATCTACCATGTAGGACTTGGTGTTCAGCAAACCAAGGTGGAGGCTATTGCACGTATTCCTTAGCCTATGGATGTGAGTAGAGTGTGAGCTTTCCTTGGGTTGGCAAATTTCTATTGCCGTTATTATAGAGGATTTAGTGTCATTGCCAAGGCTTTGAGGAAGCTGACCAAGCTTACACACGGGTGGTGTTGGGGAGATGAGCTATGAGCCAGCCTGTCTCTCACTCAGGATGAACCTTTGATGGCTATTATGGTAGCGCACCATGGACTAAGAAGGCAAGGAACCCCAACTCCATCATACTCCTCCAAGGATAACACTCCAACACTCAAGACATTGCTCACTAGAGAACTCAATGAGAAAGAGATAGTTGCAAATGAAAGGATGATGAGTACCTCCTCACCCCTTGTTTATATACTTGTGAAATAGTTACATACCAAAGTTACTAATTATCGTAGTAACTCAAGTTACTAGACTAAAAGTCAAGTAAAGTCAAAAAGTAGAAAGGAATATCCATTCACATGGGCATATTCCCCTAAGCATGTGGTCTTATCTTGACCCAACCACTAAGTCAAGGATTCCTTCACATGGGCTATCCTTGGACTAAAGAAGAATCCAAAACAAAAGGCTTGGGGGCCCAAGAGTTCTCAACTCTTTCCTCAAAGCCAAACACCTAGGAATAATACCAAGTCAACACACTAAAATCCAAAATAGTAGTGCTCATCTTTTCTACTTCATCTAAAGTAAGGTCCACTCTATCTTAGCTATGACTAACTTTAGCTAACCATGACTAATATAGAACCATCCTTTATCTCTATATAAATAATATCTCTTAAGTACTTGTAATACCAAGCTAAATATCACAATACTACACACATGCACAAATGGGTGTTACATTTACCCCCGGACTAAGTTTTCACTTTGTCCTCAAAGTGAAGGTCTCTCTACCTTCTATGGTACATCTTCAACTTATCATGGTTAATCCTATCAAAGTGTCTTCCTCCCAACTCCTTGAGATCATAGGTGTAATTGCCCCACAACTTCTCTATTATGAAAGGTCCAAAGTACTTAGGCAAAAACTTCTTTTGCACTCTCTTGAATCAAATGGAATCAAAAAACATTACCCAATCACCTTCTTTGAAAGTCTCCACCTTCTTCTTGCCTTGCCTCTTGTCATAGCTCTCCTTTTGTTTCCTTTGGGCTTGCTCCACTCGAACCATAGCAACTGCTCTTGCCTCTTCCAACTCCATGAGTTGATCCTTCCTTGACTTCTCTACATCACCTCCTTGTGCTTTCTTCAATCTCCTATGAATGCTTTGGAAGGTAGGAAGATCAAAGTGAATAGGTAAGGTAGACTCAATACCATACACTAATTGAAATGGAGAATATCCGGTGGAATTTTTCATAGTTGTCCTATACTCCCACAAAACTGCATGAATCCTCTTGTCCCTATGATGTTTAGCCCCTTCCATTTTTGCATCTTTGGCCAACATCATGCACAAGGTCTGATTGGTTCTCTCTGCCAAGCCATTGGAATTTGGCTTATAGGATGTAGTTACTCTATGGGTGATAGAGAAATGTCGTAGCATGGCTGTAGTAATGCTTCCTGTAAACTCTCCTCCTCTATCAAAAACCAACTCCAAAGGGCATCCAAACCTAGTGATAATGTGTTCATAAAGAAATCTACCCACTTCATCTTCATTCTTGTCCCTCAATGGTCTAGCCTGAACCCACTTGGTAAGGTAATCAGTAACTACCACAATGTACCAATTGTTCCTTGGGGTTCTATTGAGAGGACCTACAAAATCAATTCCCCACTTCTCAAAAGGTCCTAGCAATGGAATTGATCTAAGTGGTGAAGTAGATGTAGACTTTCTAGCAAAAGCTTGACAAACATGACAAGTTTTGCAATAATCAAGACAATCCTTGAAAATCCCTCTCCAATGGTAACTTGCATCTAGAATCTTGAAAGCAGTCACCTTTCCTGCAAAGTGTCCTCCACATACTAAACCTTCATGAAACTCCTTTATGAGTAGGATAGACTCTTCCTTACCCACTGCTCTTCACAGTAGACCATCTGCTCCTTGGTGAAAAAGAATATCCTCCACCATTGTGTAAGGTCTAGATCTTGCTGCAAGGGCCTTCCTCTCCCTAGCATGCATCCCTTCTGGATAGTTACCTCTTGTCACAAAATCCACAATCTCCTTGTACTCCATTGGAACCTCTTGAGTGACTAAGATTGTCATGAGCTCCTCATCCGAGAAGGAATCATCCATTGGCTCATCTCCATCATGATCATAGGCTCTTGATAACAAATCAGCATTTGCATGTTTCTTTCTTGGCCTATCCTCAATGGTGTAGTCATACTCAGATAAGAGTATCATCCACCTTGCTAGTCTCCCTTCAACATTAGGCTTGTTGAAGATGTACTTCAAAGCCTTGTGATCCGTGACAATGGTGGCTTTCCCTCCAATCAAGTAGTGTCTAAACTTCTTGAGACCAAAGATCACTGCCAACCCTTCTCTCTCCGTGACAGAGTAGTTCTTCTCTGCTGAAACCATCTGCCTACTAGCATAAGCTATTGGATGATCATGCCCATCTTGGTCTAATTGACTAAGAGTGCATCCTATAGCTACATTAGAAGCATCAGTGTAGAGGATGAAAGGCTTACTCCAATCAGGTTTAGCAAGAATTGGAGCTACAACAAGGGATTGCTTGAGCTCCTCAAAAGCTTTGAGAGCCTCCTTGTCTTCCAAAATCACCATGTAATCTACACCCTTCTTCATGTAGATGGTCAATGCATAAGCTTTGATGGAAAATGAGAAGATGAACCTCCTATAGTACCCAACCATCCCCAAGAATTGGCTTAACTTTGTCAAGTTTGAAGGGAATGGAAGGTCTGAGATTTTCCTCACCTTCTCAGGATCAATTGCTATTCCATCCTTGGAGATGATGTGCCCCAAAAGTAGACCTTCTTCACATCCAAAAATGCACTTCTCTGGGTTGAGTGATGCATTTGCCTCATCCAAGCGTTGCAAGACTTTGATTAGGTGCTCACAGTGCTCCTCCTTGTTCCCATAGACACAAAAGTCATCAATGAAGTCTCTCACAAATTTCCCAATGAAAGGTTCAAATACCTTGTTCATGAACCGTTGGAATGTGGCTGGAGCATTGCAAAGCCCAAAAGGCATGACCTTGAAAGCGTTAGTTCCCCAAGGTGTGGTGAATGTGGTGAGTTGTTGATGCTTTGGTGCAATCTTGATTTGGTTATATCCACTATAACCAACTCCAAAACTGTACCTCTCATGACCTGCAACCTCCTCCAAGATCTCATCAATGAATGGCAATGGGTAGTAGTTCTTCTTGGTAACAGCATTGAGCTTCTTGTAATCCACACATACCCAAAGCTTGCCATTCTTTTTCTTCACAATGACAATTGGAGACACCCATTCTGAATTCTCCACCTCAAAGATAAATCTAGCTTCCTTAAGCTTATCAATCTCCTCCTTCACAACCAAAGATATTGGTGGGCTAATGCGACATTGCTTTTGGCGGATTGGTCTTGCATGTGACTCCACTTCTATCTTGTGCTCCTCCAAGGTGATTTCCTTCAAATCCTTGTAACTGAAAGCAAACACATGGATGAACTTGCGGAAAATCTCCTCAAATCTCACCTTCTCTTCCTTGGTAACATTTGGACCATACTTGAGGGTAGCTAACCTTCTCTCTACCTCCTCAAGTGTCAATGGTGATTTGTCTAGGTCCTTCAAAACCTCTGGCTTAGGTGAAAAATCCATAGCACACAAAGGATACACATCTGAATCAGATTCAGATTCATCCTCCTCCATGGAAGTCTCCTCTTCCATGCTTGTGTCCACACCTGAAGCTCCTTCTTCAGAATCTGATTCCCAATAATCAGAAGATGGTGTATCTGAATGTGAAGTGTTGGTGGTGTTAATCACAAGAACTGTGACTCTATGGTTTGATGGCCCAACCCTCAAGTACCTTTTGTGCCATTGATCAGTTGTGCGTGCTGCTCTCAACCATGGCCTCCCAAGAAGTAAGTCATAGCTTGAATCCTTCAAGACTTGGAAAGTCATGAGATTTTGAACTCCCATAACTGAAACTACCACTTTATCCATCACCCCTACTGGTCAAACTTGTTGCTTGTTTGCCATGCTCACCACAAATTTTGAAGGTCTTGAGGGTATCATACCCAACTTCTTCATCAACCTTTCTGACATGGCATTTACTGCTGATCCTCCATCAACCAATGCATCCTTGATGTTGTGACCATTCACTCTCACATCTATCTTGGAGGCATATTCACAAGCCTCCCATGGTGCTGGCTTGGCATCCACCACCCCCATTAATATTGGAACTTTTGCCTTCTTCTTCCTCTTGCTCCTTGTAGAACTCAAACCACCTCTAAGCTCTTTTCTCAAGGTAGGGTTCAAAGCAATTAATTGGCCCACAGTGATGTTAGCCTTATGACTACCAACATCCTCCAACACATTGTAGTTCCATTGTTGCTTTGAGATCAAGAAGTCCTCCATCCCCAACTTCTTCCTTGGAGTCTTTGTTGTTGATGGTGTTGAGGTGCGAGTGCTCCTAGTAGACATATGAGTATCCTTGCTTGAAGTAAATCCTTGAGAAGAGTGAACATCCTCTGCAAAACGAGCTCTCTTCTTCTCTTGTACCAAAAGCTCCAAATTAAGACTCTTGGAGTTTGAGCACTCTCCCTTCTCATACTTGCTCTCCACCACATCTATGGATGCTATCCCCTTACCTTTGTTTGTATTAGGAGCCACTTGGGTTTCACTACCTCCCTCTTTCTCTCTATTGGCTCCCTCATAACCCCTTCCTCCATGGTAAGTGGAATTTGGGCAATTCCTTTGGATATGGCCTCTTCCTCCACAACCAAAACAATTTCTATCATTGAAATTGTTGGCTGGTTGGCCTCCTCTATATAGATAGTTTCCATAACTCCTAGGCCCTCTCCCTACATTCTGATCCACCTCTCTCTTCTCCCATAGTTGCACCACATTGATCTTGAGATCCGCAAGTTGTTCTGTGATGGTTTGAAGTGGATCCTTTGGTGGAGGTGCAAGAACTGGAGCAACTACTACTTGTGGTGCAACCCTTGCCACCAAATTATCAGAAGTTCCACCATACTTGTAGCCTTGAGGAGGATGCACAACCTCCTTCACCACCAAATCACTCTCATCCCCTTCCAAACTCTCCTCCATACGAATTGCGATCTTGATAGCTTCAACCTTGGAAGAAGGTTTCTCATATCTCACCTTGCTTCTAATTTGTGGTCTCAACCCTCCCACAAAATTCTTGGTGAGCATGGCCCCTATGCCAATCATTGTAGTCTCCATATCATCCCCACCCTTCCTCAACACTATGCAAAATCTGGACTCTAACTTTTCCACTCTTTCCACATAGACTCTCACTTTCTCTCCTTCTCCTTGCTTGAGAAATGTAACCTCACTCATCAATCTCTCATAACTCTCATCAGGAAGAAAGTTCTCAATGAGTGCTGAAGTCAAAGTCTCCCAAGACTCCTCTTCCCCATCTCTCCTCTCTCTTTTGGTATTCTGACTCATACCATGTAAGTGCTGCATCCTCAAAGAAATCTAGTAATAATGAGGCCCACTCATTCTTCCTCCTCTCATTGTTTCCTATGCAAGCTCTCTTGAAGTCTCTCACAAAGGCCTCCACATCTTCTCCATCCTTGCCAAAGAAAACCGGAAGTTTCTCCATCTTAACCTCTCACTATCTTTCTTTCTCTCAATTTTTTTTCTCTTTTCTTTTCTCTCACTCTATTACTGATAAAGTATATACATGACTAACACCATCTGAGAATAATCCACCCTAGGGAACACAAAAGGTTCAGGTTACTCCAAGATTTCTATAGCAACATTAAATCCTAGAGTGCATATTAATCAAACTCTCATGGATAGTTTATCCATAAGTTGAAAGATTATCTCCATCACTAATCTTGAGAACTAGCTGATGAAGGTGGTAGTATTTCTGTAGCTGTACTAAGACTCTCTCCAAGATCCTTCACCAAAGTCTCCAAAAGTGATTTTACTCCACTACACTCATGTCCTTTTGGAAGTCCCTCAACTCCACAAACCTCACACAACTCTTTGGTCTTAGATCTTCTCCCTCCCAATCTTGGTGAAGAAGGTCCAACACGCAAACCCAAGTCAAGTAAGCCTCTCCTTTCCCTCAATCTCTTGCTCTCAAAGGTCAATGGACATGAACTTGCCTTATGTCCCTTCTCTCCACAGAGAAAGCACTTAGACTCACTCTTTCCTCCACGTGGTGTAGGTTTTTGGATCCGCTCAACACTCTCTTCAAATTCTATTGTAAACTCTCTTCTCCTCAAATCCACTCCTAAAATCACCTCAAACCCTTGGGAACCTTGCATAATCTCAATTTCCACTCTTGATGACCCTCCATGTTCCCAAGATGAATCTAAACACTCAAACATGCTTTTTGTTGATCTCAAACTCCTCATGCATGAGATCTCCACTTTGCAGAATTGACCCTTCCTCACAATGTCACTCAAATCTCCCAACCAGTATGTCTTAGTCCTCTGAAATTTAACACAATTAATCACAACTCTAGGGCGTCCATCCTTGCAAAATTTCAGATCTTTTCATCAAGCCACTTGGCCTAGACACCTTTCTATTCAGCACACAAATTTCAGATTTGGTCTGAAAACCACCCCCCTCTTTCAAAAACTCATAACGCCCTGTGAAAAAATGATCTCTCTCTAATTTTTGTGGCAGCAGGTAGGATACAATGCAGTGAATTTTCTTGGTAATTTTCAGGACAATTCACTGAAAATTGAAGAAATGGGAGACTCTGTACAATTTTCCAGAGAGCATGCAGTTGCGGGAGCACTTTACCCTATCAACTTTCAAAAATTCTAGCCCAGTGCGCATAGTAGCGCTGATAATAATTTTAAGTGTGCTAATTGAAAGATAACCCAAGCTATCATGTGTAGAAATTTCAAGTTCAGATCTCAAAATTGAGATTTTGCCCAAAATCACCTTAATCCCCAAAATCTGCACTCCACCTCACACAATCTCTCCAATTCTTCTCATGTGTACAAGATGTACAAAATCACCTCAAAGACATCATAATGAACTACAGGGTATACAAATGGATCTTGGTTCTCTAACATAAGTTTAGCCCTCTCCTCTCCTAATGTTCTCTCCAAGTGAGCTCTCATAGCCTCCTTCTGCCTAATGTAGAATTGAACGCGGAACATTATCTTGCCATCTAGAGAGGTCTCGGTAACGGAACCAAAAATGTGAGCCGGCCTGTCTCTCACTCAGGATGAACCTCTGATGGCTATTATGGTAGCGCACCATGGACTAAGAAGGCAAGGAACCCCAACTCCATCATACTCCTCCAAGGCTAACACTCCAAGACTCAAGACATTGCTCACTAGAGAACTCAATGAGAAAGAGATAGTTGCAAATGAAAGGATGATGAGTACCTCCTCACCCCTTGTTTATATACTTGTGAAATAGTTACATACCAAAGTTACTAATTATCGTAGTAGCTCAAGTTACTGGACTAAAAGTCAAGTAAAGTCAAAAAGTAGAAAGGAATATCCATTCACATGGGCATATTCCCCTAAGCATGTGGTCTTATCTTGACCCAACCACTAAGTCAAGGATTCCTTCACATGGGCTATCCTTGGACTAAAGAAGAATCCAAAACAAAAAGGCTTGTGGGCCCAAGAGTTCTCAACTCTTTCCTCAAAGCCAAACACCTAGGAATAATACCAAGTCAACACACTAAAATCCAAAATAGTGGTGCTCATCTTTTCTACTTCATCTAAAGTAAGGTCCACTCTATCTTAGCTATGACTAACTTTAGCTAACCATGACTAATATAGAACCATCCTTTATCTCTATATAAATAATATCTCTTAAGTACTTGTAATACCAAGCTAAATATCACAATACTACACACATGCACAAATGGGTGTTATAGAGCAGGAGAGAGCTTTTGTAGAGCTCAAGGAGAGGTTGACATCTTCTCCTATTTTGAGGAGACCGATCAGAGGATGACCATTTCAGATTCATACTGATTGGAGTATATTGGGGCTTGGAGCAATGCTCACCCAACATGATGATGAGAGGAAGGAGTTTATGGTGGCCTATGCTAGTTGCTCCAACAATTCATTGGAAGCAAAGTATAGTTCACATGAGGGAGAGTGCTTGACAACAGTTTGGGCAGTACAACATTTCCAATGTTACCTATTTGGTAACCCCTTCACTCTCATCACCAATCATCAGCCACTGAAGTGGTTGATGGAGTCCGACAAGCTTTTAGGGAAGCTTGCACAATGGGCTCTGATTTTATAGGATGATGTTTTCACGGTTGTTCATAGACCTAGAGTGGTGAATCATGATGCAGATAGGTTGAGTAGAAACCCATGTCCCAACCAGCAAGATCAGACCGAAGCACATTGGCATGGTGAGACAAATGAGTAGATGGTGCTAGGTTGGCATGCATCAGCCTTTTTGTGTATATTTTTTGAGGCTTTGGTGGTATCTCTCTCAGGGCATATAGGAAGAGTTATTGAGGTCACATATCTAGAGAGTGAAGATATTGGTACAATTCAACAAGAAATTCATGGTGACGTCTTAGTGATGGACTATCTTTGCACTGGTGTTATGGGTGGTACAGTTGGGGCCAAGGAAAGAGATCGTATCCTTCATCAAGCCAGATGGTTCAGATTGGAGGGCATACACCTTTTGTGTGTATGGGAGGATAGTAGAGTGGGAGTAGTACCATTTCCATCTTAGAGACTACAGTTGGTCCATCATGCTTGTGAGGAGCTAGGACATATTGGAGTAAAGCATACATATAGCTTACTCTTGAGTCACTATTGGTGGCACGGTAGGCAAAGCGAGGTACAGTAGTTTGTTGCTAAATGTGTGGTTTGTGACCAAGTTAGAGCATCATTCAATGCTCCTACACCATAGTTACACCCATTACCTATCATGAGATTGGGTTACTATTGGAGTTTGGACTTTGCCTGACCTTTACTGTTGATTGTGAGACACCATCCGTATGTTTTGGTGATAGTGGAGCAAATCTCTAAGTGGATTGAGTTGGTGGCAATTCCGGACAAGTCTAGTGAAGGGACGGCTTACTTGTTCTTGGATCAAGTTCTTAGTCATTTTGGTGCACCAGCTAAGGTTTTGACTGATCAAGGTACAAAGTTCTTGGGGGATTTTCAAGTCTTGTGTGACAAGGCTTTAATTGATCATTGTACTACATCCCAAGATCACCCTAAGGTAGATGGCTTAGCAGAGAGAGTGATTCAGATGGTGAAGAGAGGATTGCAAAAGCATGGTTTGCAGAGAGGCCACTTGGGAGATTGGGATCTCCAATTACCTTGGTTGGCCATGTGCTATTGGTTCAGCCGGCAAACCTCCTTAGCATCCTTCTCTCCTTAATTTCTACTCTATGGACAAGATCTAGATTTACCTACAGCCATTTGTTGAGATGCTACTATGCTCTTGGACTTGGATGATTCAGATGTATGGGTGAGCGCATGTTCTCAACGGGCAAGGATCTTTTGGAGAGTGATGCAGATGACCTTTGAGAACTTGGCAATTGCTCAGCATAGGGATACCTTATGTTATGCTTCTATTTGAGGAGGAGGTTATAGACCCTCAATTTGTCAATTTCATCCAAGTGATTATGTATATCTACAGCAGACAGCACTAACTACACTTGATGTTTTGACAGTGCACACTATCTTGAGAGTCTGTGAGGTTTTGCCATCTAGAGTCCTTGTGTTAGAAGGACGTGATGGTGTTGTTTGGAAGGATCATGTGTGCAATTGTGCACCATGCCACCTCCCAAAAGTTGATGGTACTATGGACCCAAGCTTGACACTTGTACGTGGAGGCTTGAAGTGTATGTTATGTGGCTCTTCTAGTGGAGCTGCTACTATGTCAGTGTGTGATAGCTGTTTGAGAGGATGGCATATGGCATGTATGACTCCTCTCCTCATGGTGGTTCCTCAAGGACAATGGTTATGTCCTAGATGTACCTGACCTATAGCTAGTTCATTCTTTATATGGTATAGATTACATATAGGCGACTAACGATGGGGCTCCATAGCACTTGACCTTTTGATCTTTGCCTGTCATAGGGTATACCATATACTTGGAGTAGATGGTTATCTGGAGTTAGAAGGACCTAATCACCAATTAGGGGGGGAGGTGATTGTGGCACTTTAGAGTCTGTCTATGACTCATGTGTGAGTTGTGCTTCTATAGTGTATGATGTTGACAATGATGTATGTTGTGTAGCGATGTATATACACACAACAACTATCACACCATTTGAAGTGTTGCATCTAGATTGCTTGGACACTAGAGTTGCAATGATAGTAGTTAGAGGTATTTCAATAGTTTCCCATAGATTACTTTCCTACGGTCAGATTTTGTGTTTGGGGTACTGACTCACAGTGGGGCCCACCATTTCTTTGCACCATTTGCACCATCAAGTGTGCCATCAATGGGTTCTAGACCTAGCTCAAGTCTAGGGGTATACTTTTGAAGTGCAGCTCCAAAGAGCTCACTTCTTTGATGTTGAGCCTTTGAGTTCCTAGCTATGGTGGACAAAGGCTGGCAAGTATCATTTGGATTCTCTTAGCTAGAGTGGGTGTGGCTTGACTGTAATTAGTGCCTAGTTGTTGGCAATTTATAGAGTGACAAATCAAGTGCTAATATGAGTTGAGTTGATTCAAGTGTTGTAAATAATCTGATTATTGTGGCAATTTAGAGTCTCTATATGATTTATGTATGAGTTGTGCTTTTATAGTGTATGATGTTTACAAAAATGTATGTTGTGTAGCAATGTACATACGCATGACACCTATCATAAGTAGCCTAATGGGTTTTTGCCATGGTGCACAAGGGCCTTAATTTAGGCGCCTCACAAGAATTACTTTAGGACATTTAGGTGCCAAAAACCCTACCAAACTATTATAAGCAGGCCTGACCATGATTATTCAAACCTCTTGGTCAAAGACAAATGGTTAGAAGAACTAGACCCTTGTGGAATTAGGTCCAACTGACAAAACTTCCTCACTCTTGTCTATACTTGTTTGACTTGGGTTGAAAGTATAGAGTTTTGTTCTTTGGGTTAATTACTTCTTCACTAGCTGGATTTGATTTCAGCCTAGCCTGCCTAGACAGTTTATCCTCAAAGTAGTGACTACTTATATGATGCTCAACATTATACACCCCTTAGTTACTTTCCTGACACATTTTATTTGCAATCACGTATTACCACATTCATTAAAACATATGTGAAACTTGGGTTCTCAGCGGCCTTGAGGAACAAATATTTATTTAGAATCATTTTATGGACTTTGATTTACATCTTTTCCTTCTTCAAACTCACATCCTCCTATTTATTCTCTCTCATTGATTGCAATTCTTTGCATCCTCTTATATATCCTCTCTTTGACTGATCGCAACAAGACGATCCAATCATCGAGGCAAATAATACCAAAGAATCTTATCTACACTCTCGGTCGGTTTCCTTCTCCATTGTTAGGATGTGGAGCCTGATCTTTCCTCTTTATCCCATCTGTGATGCTGAGATCTGCTCTCAGATCATCCACGAGATTTCTTGTCCAAGGTTGAAAACAAGTGTATGACAATCCATGATGTTGGGGTGATACTTTGAATGTGCTTCTTCTTGTTTTTGTGTGTTTTTGCAATTTTAGAGGAAGTACCCTCCAACCTGCAGAGTGAGGTTTCCTTGCGAGTTGAAAAGAGTTGCGCATGTGAAAAAATTCAGTGGAAACTCTTTTGTAACTTTGATTTGCTTGAGGCAGGTTAGGTGAGGTCTGATTTCTTTTTGATCAGACAAGCAAGAGATAATCAGAAGAAGTGCAGATCAAGATAAACTCAAGAACAGTTTGGACAGACAAGCACGAGATAATCAAGAGAAGTGCAGATCAAGATAAACACAGGAATAGTTCAGATAGATAGGAAATGAGTAAGAGCTTCCAAATGATCTTTGTAATCTCTAATTTGAGAGGGAGTAAAAACCCTCCAAATGATCTTTGTAATCTCTAATTTGAGAGGGAGTAAAAGTCCTGAATCAGTGTTGAATGAATGATCTCCACAATGTGTAATTTGAGAGGGAGTAAAAATCTTGAATTTGTGTTGCCCGTGGACGTAGGAGCAAGTGACTCTAAACCATGTTAATTCTTGTGCACCTATTGATGTGTTTGAGTACATTTTCTCTCATCTCTTTTTTCTCTCTCTAGATGTTTCTTCCTTCCAAGATGGTTTTCCTTCATGCGCAAGGTTGATCTCAATATATAGCTGAATCTCAATATATGTAGCTGAGGACTATCAAAACAAGAATAGTAAATCTATAGTAGATCCCCAACAACTTGTATCAGAGCAATAGGTTGAAGAAAAAAAAGTGAGACAATGGTAGGAGAGGAAGGAAAGGTAAGGATAGACAAATTCGATGGTAAGGACTTTGGTTTTTGGAAAATGCAAATAGATGACTACTTGTATCAGAAAAAAGCTTCATGTACTTCTTGGAGGTGTGAAACCAAAGCTCATGTTACAAGAAGATTGGGATTTGATGGATAGACAAACTTTGGGAGTTGTCCGCTTGATACTAGCTATAAATGTGACGTTCAATGTTCTAGAAGAGAAGACTACAAAAAGTCTACTAAAAGCTTTGTCTAATATGTATGAAAAACCATCAGCTTCCAACAATGTGTACTTGATGCATCACATTTTCAACCTAAAGATGAATGAAGGTCACTTTGTCACAGATCATATTAATGAGTTCAACCTGATCATGAGCTAATTAAGTTCATTAAAAATCAGTTTTGAGGATGAAGTGCATGCTTTAATTCTCTTGTCCTCTTTACCTGAAAGTTGGAGTGCAACTTTGACAGCAGTAAGCAGTTCTTGTGGGTCAAACAAACTGAGGTTTGAGGAAATTCAAAATTTGATACTCAATGAAGATATTAGAAGGAGAGTGTCAAACACAAACTCTAGATTTGCCCTGAATACTCTTGAAATATTAGAAAGAGAGAGCCAAGCACAAACTCTAGATTGGCCCTAAATACTCTTGATTTATTAGAAAGAGAGAATCAAGCACAAACTCTAGATTGGCCCTGAATACTCTTGAAAATAGAGGAAGAACTATGCGTCAGAATGACAATCTAAGTAGATCCAAGTCCAAGAGGAGGAGCAATTCCAAGTCAAACTGTGATCGATGTTGGCATTGTGCTAAGATGGGTACACAAGAAAGAACTGTTTGCTCATAACAAAGAATCCAAGCAAGGGGAAAAATGAGAACTTAGTCAATGCAGCTATAGAGGAATTCAATGACGTTTTGATGCTTAGTGCAAATAGTCCTGTGAAGTCATGGATTCTTGATTCAGGAGCTTATTTTCACTCTACTTCATGAAAGAAATGTATGTTGAGTTACATTGTTGGTGATTTTGGCAAAGTTTATCTTACAAATGATGAACCTTTGGATACCGTGGGAAGAGGTGATGTTTATATTAAAATGCCTGATTAGTCTGTGGAAATTGAAGAATGTTGGGCATGTTCCATGCTTGAAGAGGAATCTAATCTCAATTCGGCAACTTGATAGTGAAGGGTATGTCACAACCTTTGTAGGTGGTTCATGGAAAATCACCAAAGGCATTTTGGTAGTTGTAGGGAGAACAAGTTGGGACTCTCTACATCACCAACAACACCAAGGACATGGTGGCACTTGCAAATGCAATATCAAATGGTAATCTTTGGCGGTGCATGCTTGGACATATGAGTGAAAAAGGCATAAAGGTGATGATAAAGAAGGACAAGCTATGAGATTTGAAAGTCGTTGATGTAGGTTTTGTGAAGATTTCATATTTGGGAAACAAAAGAAGGTTAGTTTCTTGAAGGGTGGAAGAGCACCTAGGATAGGGAAGCTAGAGCTTGTACACACAGATGTATGGGCTCCTTCTCTTGTTGCATCTCTTGGAGGTTCACAATATTACATCACCTTCATAGATGATTCAACTAGGAAGGTTTGGGTATATTTCTTGAAATGCAAATCAAAGGTATTTGCCATTTTCAAGAAGTGGAAAAGCTTGGTCAAAAATTAGTCTGGTGCAAAGCTAAAGTGACTGAAATTTGACAATGGTGGTGAGTATGATAGTAGCAAGTTCAAGGAATTTTGTGCAGTACATAGAATCAAAATGGGGAAGACCTTACCAAGCACACCGCAATAGAATGGAGTGGCTAAGTGCATGAATCAAACTCTGAATGAGAGAGCTAATAGCATGAGGATCCATGGTCTGCCCAAGGTGTCTTAGGCTGAAGCAATTAAAAATGCAACATACTTGATCAACAAAGGTCCATCAATTCCCTTAGACCATAAGCTTCCCAAAGAGGAGTCAACATGAAAACCGGTGATTTTGTCGCACTTGAGAGTCTTTGGGTGTGTCTTATACATGTATGTCAATGCAAAGAAAAGGGACAAGTTAGATGCAAAGTACAAGAAGTGTTTCTTTATTGGATATGGTGCAAATGACTTTGGGTACAAGTTTTGGGATGTAGAGAGCAAGAAAATCATAAGAAGCAAATATGGGATATTCAATGAGTGTCTCCTTTACAAGGATATAAACACTCTGGATTCTGATCATGTAGATGATCAGAGCAAAGAAAAAAAAAGATTTAGCTAAAAGAGATAACAAAAGATGATGTTATCATACGGGTTGAAGGTCCTAAAAGCTCAAAAACCACAAGAATCACAAGACCACCAATGAGGTATTCCCTCTCTCTACATTACTTGCTGTTGATAAATGGAGGTGAATCTGAATGTTATGAAAAAGCCATGCAAAGTGAAGACTAGATGAAGTGGGAGCTTGCTATGAAGGACGAGATGAGGTCCTTGGATAAGAATCAAACTTGGGAGCTCAACTTACTACCAAAAGGCAAGAAGGCATTACATAAAAAGTGGGTCTACAAGGTAAAAGAGGAACACAGTGGTAGCAGATGGTACAAGGTAAGGTTAGTTGTGAAAGGATTCTAGCAAAAGGAGTGGATTGATTACACTAAGATTTTTCACTAGTGGTCAAGCACTCAACAATTAGAGTGGTTCTCAATATAATGGTGGCAAAAAATCTATATTTGGAGCATATGGGATGTCACTATTGCTTTTCTACATGGTGAGATTGATGAAGACATCTATATGCAACAACATGTTGGCATTGTAGTTCCCGACAAGGAGAGCTTGGTATGCAAGTTTCAAAAAAGCCTATATGGTCTAAAACAAGTACAAAGATTATGGTCCAAGAAATTTGACAAGTTCATTATCAATTATAGATTCACAAGATGTCAAGAGGATCATTGCTTTTATATCAAGTCTCTTGATAATAGTTTTATCATCTTACTTTTCTATGTTGATAACATGTTGATAGTTGGACCTAACATACTAGAGGTTGAGAGATAGAAGAAAGAATTATCAAGAAGGACATGAAGGACATGGGTGCAGCAAAGCATATACTTGGGCTGAAGATTGAAAGGGACAAGGTGGCTGGAACACTGAAGCTCACTCAAGGTAGCTACATTGGAAAGGTGTTGGAAAGGTTCAACATGGTAGATCCAAGTCTTGTGAAGACACCTTTGGCAAGTCAGTTTAAGATATCAAAGGAACAATTGCCCAAGGATGATGAAGAGCTGAAAGGATATGTCAAAGATACCGTATGCTTCAGCTATAGGCAGTCTCATGTATGCAATGACATGTACTAGACCAGATATTGCACATGCAATGGGAGTTGTGAGCAGGTACATGGCCAATCTAGGAAGACAACATTGGGAGGTTGTCAAATGGATTTTGTGATATTTGAAAGGTACCAAAGATATAGGTTTGTGTTACAATAGAGGCAGCCATACTCTACAAGGTTTGTAGATGCAAACCTAGGAGGTGATATAGATACCAAAAGAAGCACTATAGAGTATGTTTATACCATAGGTGAGACAACATTGAGTTGGTTCTCATAGTTACAAAAGGTTGTTGCTTTGTCCACAACTGAGGCAAAATATGTCGCAATTACAAAAGCTAGTAAGGAGATGATTTGGCTACAAAACCTTCTAAAAGAGTAGGCAAAGAGCAAAATTGTAGTGTTTTATTCTCAGATAGTCAAAGTGACATTCACTTAGCAAAGAATCCAATGTTCCATGCTAGAACACAACACATATAGTTGAGATATCATTTCATCTGGGAGTTACTTGAAGATGGCAATTTGTCACTTGAAAAGATTCAAGGTGCCCAAAACTCTATTGATATGTTGAAGAAGATTGTCACTTCTAAGAATTTAAGGCTATTTATAGCTAAGAATATAGAATTTAAGGCTATGTATATTTAAGGCTTCATTGGCCTCCAATGATGACTAGATAGTAAGGTATGACAACCCAACAAATATCACTTTTGCGGTAATCAGGTAAGTAAAGTTTGTTCCCATAGAGAAATGATTCAGAATTGGTCAAAGAGAAAGTCAAATAGTAACAAGTAGTTCTTCTTGGTTGCATCTTTAATCTCTCAGGTAGCAACTACACCTAGAAGATAGTAACAATCACTGACTCATAGTCTTGTCACAATAATTTATCACACTTAATCACAACTCCATCAAATCTTTCTAAACAATCTTGATTGTGATGATTTAGTCTCTCCCAAAAATGGCACTTCACTACAAAATGACTTCACCTCAAAATTATGTTCTAACCCTCCATTGAAGGCACAACTTCATCATCAAAATTGCTTCACATCAACATTACGCTGCACTCACAAATGTAGAATACTACCAACACTACAATTCCTCTCAAATATGTCAAGGCATTGCTCCAATTGCACTTCACTCAGGATCAAACACACCAAATGAAGATCAAGACTATGGAATCCAACATCCAACAAGCACATTGATTTGCACTTCAGAATTCTCCACATACTCACAAACACAATCACAATATTGATACTCAAAATTAAGCTCAAGCGACGAGCACTAAAATCAGCACTTTGCTTTACCTATCCTCAAAAATTATGAATACTAAACAACATAGGATTGCAAATGCTCCCTTTAAATTGTAAAGCAATCTACCATTACTAACAACTATTCCTACCTATAGATCCAAAATGACAATGCATCTCTTCATATCTACCTCTTCATATCTCAAAACTATTTTTACTCCAATCCAATGTCTACCTCTTCCTTGGCTTCCAAACCCAATCCTGAAGTAACCTCACATTCTACTCTATCCTCGGGTTTCACAACTACTAATTCCTCCACCAATTCTAACACTCCTTCTTTCTGATTTAGAATTCCTGTCATAGGTAACCTTCTAATTCTCTATCTCCCAACCCACTCTTCTCTAATATCTCCAATGATAACTCCTAAAATATCTATATACTATGTCATCTACTTGGGTTTCACTACTATCAATTCCTTTGCTAATTCTACTATATCCCCATCAAGAATTGTAATTGAAAGCATGGGTACACTATTTATGCCTTCAATTTGTAACCCACTTTCCCCTAATTGCTCATGTAACTGACCCGAAGACACTTACTGTCTAATCATGCACTTTGGGTTCATTCACTATTACTATTTCTCTTCTAATTCTATCCTATCTTCAATCAAAACTAAAATTGAAATCATGGGTATCCTAAATATCTTCTTTCCCTGCTCTAACTTCCTTTGATGCCTATGGCAAGACTCCCAAAGTCACCTTCAATGCACCCCGAGGTCCGACTACCTCAGATCTAGTCACCTTCATCTTGAGGCAAAGTCTGTGTAACCCAAAGTCATGTTAGTCTGAAGTCACTAAACTACTCTATAAATCTACTCCCAAAACTTCAAATACTTGTAACTTCTGCTACAAACATCTAAACTTTGCAAGTTTTTGGCAACAAAAAGCCCTAAATGAGATGTTTCCAACGAGACATGGCATGCTTTATTTGGACATGTCATCACCAAGATATAGCCCCCGCAGTAATCATGACTTGTAACGTCCATTCCAATGGGAAGTAACCCTCCTTCGGCATCTAACCTTCTTCTTCCTCTTCCTCTGACACAAAGTAAGCTTCTTAGAGTCTGATCCAATCCGAGTCCTTTTTCGTCTAACACAAAGTTGACTTTCTTAGGCCTCATCAAAACACAAGTTTCCTCTCATTTTTTCTTTGTTTGGTTTCAACAAGGCACTTCTCCTTCAACACTCATCTAAAATGAACAATGTGGGTACCACATAAGGCTGCACAAAGTATGTAGATCAAGCATGGGAAGTTTACTATCTTTTCTTTTAAAGATGTATAGTCAAGAAGTATTAGTCTCCAAGTGGGAGAGTTGTTAGGATGTGGAGCCTGTCCGTTTGATTTATCTCATCTATGATGCTAAGATGTGGCTCAGATCATCCACAAGATTTCTTGTCCAGGGCTAAGACATGTGTTTGACAATCCAGGATGTCGGGGTGATACTTTAAGTATGCTTCATCTTGTTTTTCTTTGTGTGTGCAATAGTAGAGGAAAAACCCTCCAACTTGCAACGTGAGGTTTTTTTGCAAGTTGAAAAGAGGTGCGCCTATGAAAAAGATTCAATGGAACTCCTTTGTAACTTTGATTCACATGAGGCTGGTTAGGTGAGGTTTGATTTCTTTTTGATCAGATGAGCAGGAGCTAATCAGGAGAAGGCCAGATCAAGATAGACATAGGAATAGTTCAGTTAGACAGGGAAGAGTTGGTCAGAGTAGAGCTTTCGAATGATCTCTATAATTTGTAATCTATGATTTGAGAGGGAGTTAAAATCTTAAATCTGTGTTGCCTTAAAATTTAGGAACAAGTGACTTGGAACCACATTAATTCTTGTGCACCTATTGATGTGTGTGAGTACATTTTCTCTCATATCTTTTTTCTCTCTCAAGATGTTTCTTCCTTCCGAGATGATTTTCCTTCCTATGCACGGTTGATCTCAATATATTGCTGAATCTCAATATATGTAGCTAAAGACTATATGACAAGGAATAGTAAATTTGTAGTAGGCCCCCCACATCTAGGTCACTTTATAGACCTTTGCTAATTCAGTATAACGACCCTATTTCTACTAGCCATGATGACAATCAGAATTTGGCCATCGAGAGGTCAAGTCAATAACAATCTGCTGTTAACAAGAATCTAGAGGATGGCTAAGGACATAAATTATTTTGATGTATCTCCGCACAATATCCATCCTCACGAGTACTGAACCAAATCTTATGGATATATAAGAGGTTTTCAGCAGTTTGCGGTTTCTCTATTGAGTCAAAAACCATGAAAATTGTTCCATGTATGCTCAAGCGCAATCATTGAGTTTAGTTCATCACTTTGTTACACCATGTGGAAGAAGAAAGACTGTAGTGTAGATCTGAAAGTCTTTCTGGCCTAGAAGTGAGTAAATCTGATGTCATGTCTAGAGTAGGACAATATATTGAAAGCATAGTGTTATTTTCAGCTAATGGTATGATAAAGTGATAATGCAATGTTATATGCTTTGTAGTGGTCAACTAGAGCAAGGGTGCTTAATAGTGTCAACCAAAGCAAGTGCATTCTGATTTTTACAAATTATAAGAGTAGGATCTGAAGTGTCAATTTTGAGGCTCTCAAGGACTCTAGAAACCACATGGCTACAAAAGAAGCAATAGCCAATGCAATATATTGTGCTTTAGTAGATGATAAAGTAGAGGTATTTGGTTTGGTGGAACTCCAACTGATTTCTCCTTGCAAACAAATAAAACAATAGCCAAACGTAGATCAATCTCACCTGCCCAATCAGCATCACTATAGCCAAAACGAGATTGTTGATACTCCAAATAGTAGTCGATGGTACCCTCAAGGTAGTTCAAAAGTATGCTTAACACCTTCAACATAAGTAAGGCATGGATTTGCCATAAATTCAGCAAGCATACTCACAAGAAAGGACAAATAAGGCTATGTACTGCAGTTTGCCCAAAGGAGTGAGCCCACAACATTAGCAAAAGGATAATTTGCACACTTAGCTTAATCTGCATGTGTAATGGGACAATCTTGAGCTAATAGTTGGGTTCTTGGGATCATGGGAGTAGAAGTTGGTTGACAAGACTAGAAACTAAATTCTACTAGCTTTGCTTCACATAAAGACTTTGAGTAATTTTGATCTAGCCTTCTTGCATGGCTCAAGTGACTTATAGGCTTAAGCAATGGTGGATTTCACCAAAATCAGTGATAGCAAAGAGTGCATATAGTTTGGATTTAACACTTTTGAGCATAGGCAAGCTACTACAAGCAATTAATGTACCATCAAAGTAGAGGGCTAATATTGCTATATCATGTCCTTGATACGTATAATACATGTTGCCATTGGTCTTGAACTTGGAAAATCCAAACAAAAAATAGATGATGATGTAGTACTACTCTTTAGGGAACTACTTCAATCCATAGAGTGGCTTGAGAAGTTTTCACACTAGGTTGGGTGTAGGTGGTGTGACTCCTTTGGGAGTAGTCATGTAGATTTCTTCAATAAGAATGCCATTAAAAATGCTGTTTTTTCTTCCATTTGATGAACATGAAGATTCTATTGTGCTGTTAGGACCACATTCAGTCAAATTAATTGAATATAGGTGGTTGGTGAAAAGGTATCCATATAGTCAAGACCATGATACATGGTCTACCTATTGCTTCTAGCAACTAAATAAGCTTTACACCTATCAATAGTTTTATCATGTTTAAGTTTGAGCTTAAACAACCTTTTGCATGTAATAGGCCAATGTTTAGCGGGTAAGGTAGTGAGCTTCCACACACCATTTATGGAATGAGAGTTCAGTTCATCATCAATGGCCTTAAGCCAATGAGTTGCTTCAAGTACTTGAGTGCTTGGATGTATGTTTTTTCCAAAGGACAATTGGTGTTCCAAAGGAAAATTAGTGTCAATAAATAAAGCTTTCTTTTCATTCTTCCATTATCTAAGGAGTAGGACAAAAGTATCCTATCCTTTATCAATTGCTCTTGGTAGAGGTACTCCTTTGGTGAGATCATCAGATCACTTGGGTGTTGGTAGTGGATGAGGAGTTGATTCCAAGAACTCTATAGGCTTGTCTTCTTCCTCTTCTTTCATCTTGAGGCATGGGAGAAAGATTTGAGTCACTTCTTTGCTAAAATGTATTTGAAAATTTCTGAACTTGGTTTTGAGAGACAAGCACATGGAAGTCAATCTCTTGGAAAAAGGTCATGCTCTTGATAGCCTAGGGGACCTTGAGTGGCTCCCTTGATGGCCTATTAATTTGAGGCCAAACTTAGTGTCATAATATTGAGTTGTAGTAGGTGACTATGGTGATAGTGAGGTACTAGGTTCCTCAATATCAACATTATACATGGGTGGAAAATCATCATGACTAGTGGGTGAAGTAGGCACATGATTATAAAGCTGTGAAAAGTGCTGCACAAACTAAGATGGTAATTGGGTAATTGTAGGAGATTGAGTAGTATTTGGTATAGTTAATGGTGAGGTGGTGAATTGTTGTGGAGTTCTTTGAGTGATGGGATAAGATTGACTACCTTGTGAGGAAGGTTGACCAGAAAGGACTGTAACACCCATTTGTGCATGTGTGTAGTATTGTGATATATAGCTTGGTATTACAAGTACTTGAGAGATATGATTTATATAGAGATAAATGATGGTTCTACATTAGTCATGATTAGTTCAAGTTAGTCAGAACTAAGATAGAGGGGAACTTACTTTAGATGAAGTAGAAAAGATGAGCACCACTATTTTGGATTCTTGTGTGTTGACTTGGTATTATTCCTAGGTGTTTGACTTTGAGGAAAGATGTGAGAACTCTTGGGCCCACAAGCCTTTTTGCTTTGGATTCTTCTATAGTCCAAGGATAACCCATGTGAAGGAATCCTTGACTTAGTGGTTGGATCAAGATAAGACCACATGCTTAGGGGAATATGCCCATGTGAATGGATATTCCTTTCTACTTTTTGACTTGACTTGACTTTTAGTCTAGTAACTTTAGTTACTACGGTAATTAGTAACTTTAGTGTGTAACTATTTCACAAGTATATAAACAAGGGGTGAGGAGGTACTCATCATCCTTTCATTTGCAACTATCTCTCTCTCATTGAGTTCTCTAGTGAGCAATGTCTTGAGTCTTGGAGTGTTAGCCTTGGAGAAGTATGATGGAGTTGGGGTTCCTTGCCTTCTTAGTCCATGGTGCGCTACCATAATAGCCATCAGAGGTTCATCTTGAGTGAGAGACAGGCCGGCTCACAGGGCAACAATGGCTGGTTGATTAATAAGTGACTTGTGCAATGGTGCAATAATGATAGTTTGTGCTCATTGAGATGGAGAACTTGTTTTGTGCTAAAATGTCGATTCCTCTTGAAGTGCTTTATCAATTGGACTGCTTGGGTGAGGGAGTGAAATATAATTTAGCAATAACTCCTCCTCAATCCAAACATCTCTTCAGGCAAAGGTCAGGCCATCAGATAGTCTTTGCAGCTTATAGCTTTTGATCTCAAGGTCATACCCAAGCATAATGCACTCAATATACCAATCATCCAATTTTGTATGGAGTTTAGCATGATTTTTGCATATGCCTTGCAACCAAAAACTTTAGGGCCTTGAAGTTAAGCTTTTGATTATGCCTAACTCAAATGGCTCGGGCTATCACTAAAATCAAGGCCATCTTTAAAGACACTTAGTGATGGTTTTTTTCATCTATTTTCCAGGTAAGTAGCAAACTTAATTGCCTCATCCCATTAGGGCATGGTCAATTTTGCTTCATAGAGCATGCAACATCACATAATGTATAATTTTATGCTCAACAACTCTATTTTATTGTGGTGTATAAGCAATAGTGAGTTGCAATTGAATGCCATGATATACAAGATATGCATCAAAGTTACTTAATGCATTCTCCTCCTTGATCTGAGATCTGAGCAAAGAGTCTTGAGTTTCTATCATGTTTGGACTTCTGCCCAGATATTGTACTTTTTGAAGGCATCAAAGCAATCACTCTTCTAATTGAAGAGTTAAACTTTCGTATACAAAGAGTAATCACCAATGAATGTAATAAAATACTCAAATCCACAAAGTGAATGTGGTTGTGGAAATACAACCAATGAGACACTATGTATTAGTTCCAAGTAGCATAGAATTTAGCTTGATGTGGAAATCTAGTTTATGGTTGTTTGCCATGTAAACAAGTAAAACATGTATGTAATTGTGTATGGTGAATATTAAGTCCATATAATGTGCCTTGAAGTGTTAACTCCTTGATTTGATTTAGGCCAATGTGGCCTAAACTTGTATGCCACAAGTGAGCAATTTTTTCTAAATATGATAAATGCACTTGTGATGTTAGATATAATTTTTTAAATTGTGGACTATGGTATATAGTGATTGGTTGACTATAATTATGTTGGGATTGGTTGAGTACAATGTGGTAACCATTACCACTTTTTCCACCTAAGAACAATTGTTAGATGGGTAGGGTCTACATTGAATGACCTAATGGTTTCCATAATTGTTTCTCAATACAATTTAACTATTTGTAAGAGTTGACAAAGAGATGGTTTTAGTGTTAGAGCCCAATAGCTCTCATATGATTTGGTTGGTGATTGATCTATATTGGAAGATACATTGTCATGTTATGGTTTGTATAGCCAGTGAAAGAGTAGTTTAGTGCAGTTTATCTCCATATTATTGGAGTAGATTGTACAAGATTCCCATGGTTGAGCTATTGCCATGTGAGAAATTTATGTATATTTAATTGATTGGCCATGTGGATTATAATCTTTTTTTCTTTGAGGACTTTGATGTATATAGATGCTGGAGATTTGATAGACTAGTGTATTTTAGTTCTAGGAGTCTCAAGTGGGAGAACCCTAGTGTAGGAGTTAGAGTGTCTACCACTCCCAAATTCTTTTCTCATCAAGCTTCAGATTTTGCACCGTGATTACTTTTGAGCTTTGATGGTAGCATATTTTGGGCCTATATTTATGGTGTTAGTGATGGAAAACCCGGTTCCTATTGTCCTTCATGTGCTTACTTATGGATAGGTCTAGGACTTGATAATTGATGTGCTCTTGTAGAAGCAGAAGTACTTACTTTTGTTCAAGGCTTTAAGGTGGAGTTGTGAGGTCCATGTGTCAAAAGAAGAGAATGCTAAATGATAAAATAGTAAGAATTGAATCCCAATAGGAGAAGTTGGGATTTTTGATATTTTGGAAGAGTTTGGGGAAAAAATTTGAGGATAGAAGACATAGAGATTGGAGAGAGAAGCTAATAAGTTATGGTTTGGAGACAAAAAAAACAAGGGATTTAAGTAGATTTTGAGTGTGTTAGGATCAATTGAAGCAAAGTGGGTCAAATTCATACCCAAATAAAAATACTAGAGGATTTTAAGAGTTTTACTATACTTTTTCATGATTTGTTAGTGGGTTAAAGAGAAGGCAAAGTGCTTATTGTGCTAAGCTCAAAAAATTATATGTTTGAGTCAATATCAAATTTGATCTGATTGATGAAGTTGGAGCAATGGAAATCAAATTCTTGAGGAGAAGATTATCATCATGTTGGGATTTTGGTTGCTTCTCAAGCTCTGGTTCAAATCAGGCTATGAAAATTTCCAATATTGTTTGTGATTAGGTCTTGCACCTTTATGAAAAAATTTCAAGTGAGTTGTTCCTCAAGTAAAGAATTCAAGGTCTTGGATCAAATATACTTGGGTTGATAGACCCTAGCTTGGGAAATTGATCCATATCTAGGGATTGGGATTGGATTAAGAATTCAAAGTATACAAAGGTTTATATAGAGGTTAAATCAACTATGATGTTAAATTTGGTTGCCTTAAGGTTTATTGAGAGTGAAAGCTAATACAAAAAACTCTACTAAGAATATTGTTGTAAGCTTGGTGGAGCATTTCTACCTCCAATCACAATTGAATGCAAATTCTCCTATTTGTTACTATGATTGAAGAATTTAGGTCTTTTTTAGTGTTTGTGAGGATTATGTGTATGTTTGAGCTAGAAATCTGATGAAGTCTGCCAAAAATCAGGAGCAAACCCTTAATTAGAGATTTTGAAATTAAAGTTAAAACTATAGAAACCCACCCAAGTTTGAGATCTTGTCAAAGGAGTTGTACTTGTTAGATTGAAGCATACTTTATATCATTGATGATTTCATCTCCAAGGATTTCTATTGAGTCATAGAACATCCAAATGAATGCTATAGAAAATTTTCTATTCCCATTTGAGTCTTACAAAGATTTTCCCGTCAAAAAGACATTAAACTTCTTTACTTGGAGTACAAATTAAATGTAAATTTGGAGTATATATTGGGTGCAACGTGGAGTACAGATTGAAGTCGACTTTGGATAGAGCAAGGATGCTTTGAAGCTCATTTCCACTAAAAGCATAGAAGGCTTTGCTAAAATTCTTATGCTTGGATCTTCTCCATGGTTGTATGCTTGATTGTATGCCTAATTGGCTTGGATTGATATGCTATGCTTAGGTTCTTTGCTTCAAGGTGTGTTGTGTATGATGTCATCACTTCTAATTGTGGTAGCTAGTAAACAAGTAGTGCATGTTATGATGATAGGTTAGATTGCATGTTGTTCTCTCTACCCAATAGAAGGAATGCAAAAAACAAGATTAGAAGGTTATGGTGATTGGGCAAAAAACCAACCTCAAACTATTAATGTCAAGTCTACACACAAAATATGATCTATAAGCTCCATAGCTAGCACCTATTGAGTTCCTAGAGAGAGAAAGGAAAAGTACAATAACATGATTGCTCTAGGTCTTGCTTCAATTTGCTGGTTCTTGGCCTTGTAGTGATCCATAATGATGGCCATTTGGGCTTAGAAAAATGGCTGTGGTAGTGCTTGCCATGTGGATGGGAATACAAAGGATTCTATGCTGATTGTAAGTATTTTTCCACTTTGTTGTAGGTGTTTGCTCATATTGCTATCATTGGTAAGTGCATAACCATGCTCAAGGATCTAGAGCTTGTATGATTTTCCAAGTAAGTATAATTGTTGTTGCATGGGGCATTTAGATATAAAAATATTATCTTTGTTAAGTAGTCTACTTTGATCTTGAATGAAGATGCTACTTCTAAGTTTGTCAAATTGTCTAGTGTTGAAGAAAATTTTGTATAAGAGGACTTGAAGTAATTCATATAAAGTCAAGATCTCATTGTTATGTAGTCTTATTTATAGAGTCTCTTTTTGCAAGATAGGAAGCAACATATTTGTCTCCTAGAAATTCATATTTTTTCAATTTTTTCAATTTTTTTTTTCATTTTTCAGCAACAACCCTTGGCAGAAAGGATTCCGCCAAGGATTGATAATCCAAGAAATCCTCTTGTGCAAATGCAAGGTTTTGAATGGCTCTTGTGTCCATAAACAACAGTGAGTTGGCTCTTGCACCTTGATTAGGTCACTTAGTCAAACATTAGGCATGGGTAATAAACGCATAACCTTGGCAGCCTTGGTGATTGCCAATCTTCTTATGAAATGTGGAATTCTCTTGAATTTGTGCAATTTGAACAAAGTTGGTAGCCTTTTTGCTCCTTGGGCAATCAAAGACTCAATGGCCAAAATATTTACACCTTGAGCATTGTCCTAAGGGCTTCTTTGAATGTTTGAATGTCTAGATCCATGTTCATTTTGTCCTTGTGGTTTCTTGATTTGAAACAATGGGTTGCACTTTGTGTTTGGAAGCCTTGCTTACTAATCCACAAAGCACGGGTCTCAAAAAATCAGCCTCTCATGCATGTCTCTTCTTGTAGGAAGATGGTGATAGCAACTTGCAATGTGGTGGTCTGTTGGGACTAAAGAGTGCATATTATAGTATCAAATTGAGAAGGCATTGACTTCATCAAAGCCATGACCTCCTCCTCTAATGATGTTGTCATCCTTGCAAGTTTCATTTGTTGCACTTGATTTTTTGAATTAGTGCAAGTGTTGGGTAAATATTTTGCCTACTTTCATTTTTAATGTGTGCATTGTGTTTGTTCTACATGTGAAGGTCATATAGTTTCATGAGTGGAAACAATAGGATGGGTGGGTGGGTGGTTTTGGCCTTAGCCTAAGGCCAAATTTTTAGACAATGATGTTGTGTTTAGTGCTCGCCTTCTATTGTGCTCTAGATGCTATCCTAGTTTAATTTTGCTATCATACCATATGAAAATTGAGAGAAAGTGAAAGAGCTCATGTTCTTTTCAAAATGTGCCATAGTTAAAGGTTAGAAATTCTTGAGCCCTAGCTGGGGCAAAGGTAATACATAAGCAGCACGGTAACTGCACCCTGAGAAAGGTCATAAGTTTTGAAAAAATTTAATGAAGAGGCACTATGGTAATGTAAGCTTTAGATACTTTGAAGTATGCATTAAGCTATTTCCAACACCAAAATCACTAGAAAATAGTAAAAAGTACCATGCTTGATATCATGTGTGATGAATCAAAATCTTTGCAACAACCTAAGAAAGAGCTATATGTATTTATTTCATTTATTTGGAAATCATTCTCTTACAACTATCATTGATACAACTACAATCAAAGCCAAGAGAAGTGATATCTTGATTGGCAAAAGAGTAGTAGATACTTATCATCAGTATGTCACAAAGGTAGAATAGCTCACAACATTCATTCAAAAGCTAACATATATTTGACCATTTATACTAATTTTAAGGATTATGTACACTTCACTTGGGTAATTATGAAAACTTTGAGTCAAAAATACTAGTCATTGGCAATTACATTTATAGGTGATTTGATGTTATGGAGTAATTAAGATAGAGAAGATGAACTAGTAGTACACATGTATTTTTCTCATTTTTTTATCCATCTTGTAATTATGTGCAAGAGTATGTTTGCACACACTCTTTGTGTTGCTCTCTAATTTTTTGCTAGCCAAGTTCACCCAACTTTGCTTTAAAGTTATTGTCCAGATTGATGTTGCTACTATTTATATCATGGTAGATCACCAACTTTGTCAAGCCATTGTGCACACATTCCTAAGTTGCAAAGAATATAGGTGACAATCTTAGACCTTTGTTTCCAAGACAATGACTTGTTGCAAATGCCGCTAGTTGAAGTAGTGAACACAGCCTTGTCGAAGATCCTATTGGGCATGAGCTCATAGATAGTAAGAGCCCGCCTTTCTTCTTGCAATAGGCCAAGAAGCTGAACAATGTTTTGATGCTGAAATCTTTGACTTAAATTCTAGTTCACCTTGGGATGACTCCTCCTTCAGTCTCTTGACTACCACTATAGTACCAACAAAATAGAGAATTCCTTGATAAATGATTCCAAACTTGCCCTCTCCCATTTGGACTGTTTGTTGAATCTATTGGTGGTTATGCTTATGTCATCAAAGCTAAATCTAACAAATTAAATTTTGGATATGAAGGTCTATCCATTTGGATTCTTGGCATGTAGAGTTTGAAAATTTCATTTCCAATGTGTGTAACCCCAAACACATGCAAGTAAAAAGTGCTATTGGGTAACTTTTATATAAATTGTGACGGTTGAATCCTCTTGAGTAGCTAGTAACCATTTACAAGAAAAGACAACAATAGAAAATTCAAATCAAGAGAGGTATGGAGTGTGTGCTCTTTGTCAAACAATGTATTGACAAGTTCAAACACCAAAATGTCTTGGACTTGATTTCAATCAGTCATCCAAAGGACCAAAAATGTCCAACAAACCACACGGACATGAACATTGGCCTTGGGCTACCAGTTACCCTCAATGCTTTATTGGAGCATATTGATGCCTCAAGTATTCAATCTCAATGAAAGGTGATTCTTTTTAACATTACCTTATCTTTAATTGATTATGAAAGTTTGATTCCATCTTTGTCTTAGATAGTTGATATATATCACTTTGCTTACTACTTGGCAAGCTCTCATGAACAATATTTGACAACCTTGCACTCAAGCACTCAATCAGATGAAGGGATAATTCCCATCAACCCACTCTTTGCATTGGAAGTATTTTTATCACCTTACTCCCAAGCTCCCAAGCTCCTTTTAGCATGCCCTTAGTGTTTCCAGAAAGTAGATATAGAAAATACACAAAAAAGAAATGTAATCTGAAAGGTAATATCGAAGGAGATCCTTACAATATTACCCTGAAAGGATATGATATTCTTGAGGTGACTAGCAAAATCTTGATCGTGTGTCTTCTCCACATAAATTAATGCACTGTCCTTCATTTGTCTTAGAAGTGGCTAACAATCAAATTAAACACATTAAGCTACCTCTAAAGCTATGTCTGCCATTTCCACCAAGCTTTTCTCCTATACTTGATATATTCTTGCATATCCTTCTCTTATAAACTAAGAAAACTAAGAAAATAATAATAAAAAAAACTAATCGTACTACATATTTTCTTGCCTATACTTCTTACTAATAAGCAAACTAATCTTTGAGAATGCAATCTAGTACATATCAATCTTCCTGGTATTTAGCACTTATTAGCATCCTCTAGCATTGCTCTTAGTTATTTGCTTAATACATCTATCTTCTTGATGTCTTATCTCTACTCATGATTTAAATCTTACATATAATTCTTAAGATTACCACCCTTCATGTTGCTTGTTTGCTTGCCTTTGTCTCCCTCTAAAGTAAGCAAATAGTTTTTTGCTCTTATTTTCTTCTCATTGAAGATTTAGTGTATATATACATTGCTAAAAAAACATACATTGCTATCAATGTCATACAATATAGAAGCACTAACTCATGTAAGAAGTCACACCAGCTCTAAAGTGCCATAATAATCAGAAATTAGAATTACAATTCAATATACTTTGCCAATAGGCACTAATTACATATCAAGCCATATCCACTCTAGCTCAACCACACCATAGTCAAGAGCTCAAAGACTCAACATAAAAAGGTGAGCTCTTTGGAGCTACATGTTGAAGTATACTCCAAGAAGCCAAGGAGCACATTCAATAGCACACTTGATGGTATAAAAATTGGCTCTAATGGTGCAATCAAAAGCCCTTATGTAATATCTAGCCACCACTAAGTAGCCTTGAGTAGTTATAGATATAATGGTGGTTGTCACTCTAGCATCCAAACAAACTAACTTTGGCACCACAAATAGTGTGATAATAATTACTCTTGCTACATTATGCTTTTTTTGATCCATCATCACAACAGTGAAGATATAAATGTGTACAAATATGATGCTTGGTTGAATGCCAAGCTAATTAAAAGCTCTTTTTTTTCTTTTGATTAGAAAAACCTATCCTAAGATATCCTTACTCAATCAAAAAAGATTACACTCATTGGAGAAACATAAGATATATAGAGTTTACTATCACTATCAATTCTTATCTTGGAAGCGATGTCCACAATTGAACACTCTCACAAATTATCTATTGAAGCACTATATAATTCATGATCATCTCTCATCAATTACATCCTCCAAAATACTCTTGATAATATAATGTTTTGCTAGATCCCTTCATGGACCTTCATGTCTCTTTTAGAATATTTTTCCCTCCTATACTCAAGGCCTGCTCAAACCCTAGTTGCTTAAGCCACCTTAGTTATAAAAGCAAGGAGAGAAATAGGAGAATGGAAGATCGAAGTGAAAGATCACACTGGGACTTGTGAATGAAAGGAACTCCAACTGCCTAGTATGACCTTGGGCTTTGGTATTATAAGGAATATATAAGGTCCTTGAGAAGCTTCTTAAGAAGCCTCATAAAAGCTACCGTTTTGGAGTGCAAACCAAGCTAACTAGGAAGCTTCTCAAAAATTTTCCTTCTAGAAGCTCCCTACTTGGCATGCAAGCTAAGCAAGTTGGGAAGCTTCCCAAGAAACTTCATTTTAAAAGCATCTACTTGGCATGCAAGCTAAGCTAACCAAGAATCTTCCTCCTAGAAGTCACCACTTGGTATGCACATGACCCGATACTTGGAAAATACCAAGTAGCTTCCTGCATCATTCTAGAATATTCTTATAATTCTTGGTTAATTTGATCTATTTTCTACTTTTTTAGTCTCAACTAACTCATTTGTAAATTCCATATTGTTATATATTCCCCCATTGCTAGTTGGTGATGTCCTCGTCACCATGGAAGCTTTAAAATCTTGGATAGCCTTTTGATCATTCTAGAGATGAGAAAGAGGTTCCCAAGAGGTATTATGAATCCACATATGCTATATTAACTCCTCCTTTCTCTTACTCTATCTCAAAGAAAATTTCAAGATCTATTTGTCCCCTTCAAGTAACAAAGTATCCACTTCACAACTTCCCAATGTTGCTTCTTGGTATTTGCCATATATTGACTCACTATGCTTACTATATAAGAGATGTTTGGTTAGGGTGCAAACCATGACATATATATATCTCCCAATAAGACTACCATAAGGAATGTTGGACATGCATTTGATGGACATTGTGCCAATGATATCTTGAAATGATTTTAATAAAAAACTCTAACACATTCCTATAGAATATTGGATACAAAACACTCTTTATTGCCAAATTATTTTTATAATAGGATTCCTACTCTTGTGAACCCTCAACCTTATCCTTTGGTATGGCTTATTTATACTCACAAGGTAAGATTGTACTTGCATATATCCCTATTTATGATCTAACTAGAAACACATTACTTATGGGTTTAATGTACTCTTAACCTAAGTATCACTTGGATTCCCATGCAATGGTATTATACTTATGGATTAATTCTACACTCTTCCTCCACAAGGGGACTACAACATCTCTATGGAGTATCCCTGACATATCTCTACAAGCAATAAATTTAGCTCTAGCAAGCAATTTTGTAAAATATCTATCACCATACCTTTGTTCGCACAACATATCAACCCATCCTCTCCTTTCTCTATAAATTGCCTAATGAAATGATGTTTAATATTATAATGCTTGGTACAACCATGATGCACAAGATTTTTGGCAATTGCAATGCATGATTGGTTATCTTCATGTATAAGAACCGCACCTTGTTGTTGATTTTGGTATTCCTTCTCTACCTTTTGTAACCATAGAGCCTCCTTTGTAGCTGCAGATGCAATGGTATACTCCACTTCTATTGATGAAAGAGAAACAATAGATTGCTTCTTGTTGGAATTGGTTGTTATCGCACCATCCATTGTAAATGAAAAACCACTATCTAAACAACATGTTTCTTTACAACATCCCCTACTCTAGAGTAACCTACAAGCTGCAAACTTGCATGCTTCCATTGTACTACAACACCAAGTCTTTTTCCCCTTGCTTCACTCCCTATCAATTTCAAAACATATGGATATGTGATGTTTTGAGTAAAAGGCAAACAATAACACAAAGTATTTTGCCCCTTGCTTCACTTTCTACCAATTGCAAAACATATGGATGAGCCATGTTTTGAATAAAATGCTAACAAGAAAAGGAAATATCATACATTGTACCATTTGTTAGGTACAATGAAGAACCCATAACCCTTTGCTAAGCTTTACTCCATTTGCATCTAGCAGCTTGTTATTTGAATGCTCATTTAGATGACCCATTTTTTGTTGGTGTTGCAACTGCCTTTGCATTCTCCATCTCAAAATCCCAAAACTTTTGAGAACTTTTACTTGGCTAAACTTCCTCATTTTGGAGGAATTTTATGCCAAGGAAATGGCTAAGTTCACCAAGTCCTTCATCTTGTAGTGTTCTTCAAACAATTCCTTGCATGTAATAAGAATTTCAAAAATTCTTACCTCCAATTAGATCATCATTCACTAGAAAACAAGAACTAGTGCTAAATCATCTATGTGTGATAATTAAAGCAAGATCTGATTGTGAACATTGCCAACCAAGATCTAAGAGAGATGAGTCTAAATTCTCATTCCATTCTCTATTAGGTTGCTTCAAACCGTACCATATCTTCAATAGCTGTAATATCTTGCCTTTGTGTTCAAACGGAATGTCTAACCCATTAGAATCTTCATGTAGATGTTCTTCTCCTTCAACTTGCCATTTAAATAGGCTGCAACAACCTTGAGCTGCAATGTACTCCATTCAAGCATATAAACAATTGCACAAATATAAAAATTGTTTCAAGACAAGCCACATGTGCAAGGTTTTCATGATAATCAATATCTTCCACCAAAGATTAATCCTTTGCTACTAGGTGTGCTTAGAACAGATCAATTTTCTCACTTACAAGCTTCTTACAAAAGACCCATTTGCAATCAATTGCTCTATAATCATTGTGAAAATTTGCAAATTCTTACATGTCATGCTCCTTTGAAGAGTTAAGATCCTCTTTCATGATAAGTTCTCACTCTTTGCTGAAAGATGAGCTCATAGCTTGTTGGAAAATCTTTGGATCAGATTAAGCATCAACAGCATGAACAACATCCACAACTTCAATTGGAAGATCAGTGTCTCCTTGCACAACCTTATCACCTACTTCCCATGACATATGTCAATGTTGTCTTTTACCTTCGATGATTTTTGTTGGATCAACACCACTTGTGTTATGATGTTGTAATTGTGATGACTCTACTTGCCTTTGTTGGATAAGTTCTCCTTTTGCATCTCTTGTTGTCAAATTCATGATAGGTTCTTCATCATTTGATCCTCATGGACCTATGGTTCCAAAATTTGTTGCCAATTCTCCAATTTTAAATGTTGGAGTAACAAATTTGCAACACTATCTAGTCCACCTTCCATTTCTCTATCCACATCAACATCAAGAAAGATAACATCTCTCTTGAGAATCACTTCTTAGTCTTAGGTCTATAAAATTTCATACCCTTTGGTAGCATCTAGATATCCAACAAAATTCCCTTTTGTGCCTTTGCATAAAGTAGTTGATGCTTCTCCTTTGGTATGTGATACCAAGCTAGATATCCAAATTGATGAGCATAGAAGAGTGAGGTTTTTTTACCAACAAAATACTTTATTTGGTGTCATACCACCCAATCGTCCTAGTTGTAGCCAATTGCAAGTCCATGTCATAAACTTGGCTCCAAAAGCACAATACAAGCAACTCAATCTTGCATCATCAAGGAGTGTATGTACTTCTTCAAAGATTTTTCACATCATGCACTCTGCCATCCTAACAATCTTATGTGTGTAAGTTGGAGTCACCATATGCCAAAACGCCTTCAGTATTGAAGTGTGTATGAAGCTTTGGATTTTGAAATTTTGTCCCTCAATCTATGAGGAAATTTTTCACCTTGCTTCCCATTCTTCTTTGAAACTCCACTTCCTAAGTCTTGTAGGTCGCTTGAAGTTGGTCCTTGGCTTGCAAAAAAGCTAAAATAATGTAATATGAATGTTTATCAATCCACACTACTAACCATTTGGCACCACCAAAGGTAGTTGTATCAAAGTATCCAAGATCTTTATATCTAGAATGTTGTCTACATGCTTATGTCTATATAGAAATGGTTGTTGATGTGCTTTACCAATAATACAAGACTCACAAGTGGTTCTCCTACCCCTTCTCTCATTTGATGGTCAATCCATCCACTACATCCAAACATTCTACTTCACAAATCATATACATCACCACATGTACCAATGCTCAATGGCATTCTATAAATGTATGGCTGGAAATACTTGTAATTGCTACAATTACACTCTCCTCAATCTTACAAAGCATAAAATAAGCTTTACAATTTATTTTGTTGGGTATGAGTGCATCTTTTGATAGAAGAATCTAGTCAACAATGGTCTTGTTCAAGTGGAACTTACAACCTTTCTTGCACAAGGTTGGGGTAGAAAAAAGCATATCAAATGCTCCAAGAACCCAATGCATATCTTTAATGACAATAGAGCTATATTCTCCTTGAGATTTAGGATCTTGAGATGCATCTCACCAGAAATTCTTGATTCACTTACACTTCCATCATAACCTTAGAGTTGGACTAATACATTCTTGAAGTTATGAAGCGTCTGTCTATCTCCTTGGGTGTATATATTGGAAATGCAATTGATGCAAAGGTACTTTGATGCTTGATCAAATGATGCATTAATAACCCTTGTCCATTTAACAAGTTGAAAACACAATAGCAACACCAACACTTGCCTTGCTACCATTTGACATTTTGGATTGCACTTTCAATGAGCCTTTTGTCCACAAACTCTATAGATGCTTTTGGACTTATTGATTCTAGGGTTTTGCTACATATGCTCTGGGACTTTTTTCTTCTTGGACTGATTTTTAAAACTTTTTTAAAGTAAGAACATAAATTGGAGTATTAATTCTCTCCTTCCTTTTATCTCCTTCTCTAGGAGTATACATCACATCACATCTTTTGTAATCTCATCTCATTTTTAGATCTTAATGATTGTACCAAAGGATCCCAAAATTATGGTAATGTGTTCAACATAAGAAAAACCATACTCCATTTGCGCATCTTTCCTCCAACTTTGATGTATTGATCTCTCAAGTAAAACATCTAGCAAAGAAATCCTTACATTGACTCATCATCAATAAAATAAACATTATAAATTTTTTTTGCAAGAAAAGCTTAGTCATTACTCTTGCTGGTGTATGTATCTTTGCTATCTTGTCCAACGCCCTCTCTACAATGTCACATTTGTGTATCCAACTATACTTCAAAGCTTTGATGTTAAGGACAATTTGTGTACGTGACTCCAACTCTTCTACATTCCATTTCTCTCTCTCATGAATTGGCTTGCTATTATGTGGATGTTGTGATGATCCATCTATATATTTGTACAATTGGCAAGAACTCAATAAATACTGCATCACAAAATTCCATGTCATGCAATTCTTCTCAACAATGCCATCAATGTGTTGATTGTTGAAACTTGAAGTTAAAGATATCACTAAAGGACTTGAATTCTAACAAGAAGATAATCTTTGCCACAATGATGTGACAATAATATAGCACTCTACATTGCAAGAAGAGAATAGTACCCTATGGCAAGTAGATAGCACTTTGATGAATGCACAAAGATCACTCTTGCAAAGAGAAAACCCTAAACTGACTTACAAAGAAGAGATCCTAAACCACAAATGCACTCATGAAAAGGAAACCCTAAACCCAACACTTTGGTCACTCAATTGCAATGCTCTTGTCACTTGATTGACAATTCTTTAATACCATATTAAAAAGTAAGATACATTGTAGGCTCATTTTTACAATAGGAGTGCTAGTCTTGTGAACACTCAACTTGACGTGTGCAGAAGGACAATCCACCAAAGAGCTCAAATTTTTGGAGATTGACCTCCCACCCACTACTCAATCATTGAATGCCAATGATTGAAAGATTTTTTTTATAAATTCAAGTACTTCTTGATTCATTTTAATATTGCAGTCAATTTAGTTGCAAGCCAAAGAAAAACTTAGAGATTCCAAGCCTTTGAAAGTCTTGGTTGCCTTTGTAGTTGACATAGCCTTTGCCTCTAATTTCCAACCTTCATCTTTGACTTTGTCTTCAATACTTGATAGAAAACTTGGTGTTCACTTCAAAGCATAGGAGAGTTTTGAAGTCATTCTCCAAGCCCAAGCACTCAACCAATGAGAGGTGTATTTCAAGACCAAAGGGATTCAAAGTAAGTATCTAGCATTCTTGCTTTGGAATTGGGAGCTAAGCAATGCTTCTATTACACTAGACATTAGGCACTAGGAAAGGAGGTAGTAGAAGACCTTTGATGCAATTTAATTGCATGGACCAAGGAAAATTGGAGAAATTTTCTTGATTTTTGAGGAACTTGCAACTAGGTGCAATGACCATAGACATCCAATACAACAAACCCAATATAGCACTGGAAAGGGTCCTCATTGCTTCTTTCAACAATCCAAAAGTAAATAATGGGTGGAGACATGGGAATTTTAAGGACTTGGCCCAAAGAGCTATTGTGGAAGTGGTTATGAAGTTGTCCAAGCCCAATAGGACAACATACCTGAATAATATTCAAGCTATGTTCTTTGAATACATGTACTAGGATCAGCTAGTGAATTGGATCCATATGCATTCTGTGTAGACAAGATGCTTACTCAAAGAATTGGAGGAGTATGGTCTAGTGTCATATCTTGCATCCTTTGCAATACAATTCTACATGGAGTTGAACCTCCTCACTAAGGAGGAGCAAAAGAAATTCCACTCACATTAGCAACCAAAGAGCTAATTCAATTTTCAATCAAAGAGTAAAGTGATGATCAAGAAATATTATTTCATCAATGAAAAGTATGCACAAATAGATAAGTTCATAACGGTGGATGAAAAAGGAACAACCATCATCAAGAAGAAGAACCATTCACCAATCACAAGATCACAAACTATCTTTAAGAGATCAAGACAAATCTACAAGTGATTGATGTATCTTCCAAAGAAGAAGCCAAAGATATAGAAGATACAAAAGAGGAAGAAGTGAATTCTCTCACCTTGTAGGAATCCAAAGTGTCAAGGTCAAAAGAATAGTAGACTATTATGAAGATGCCTAATTTACTCCCACCAAAAGAAGAGAAAAGGGCACAAAAGGAGAAGTTGGTTAAAGAAGAGGAGGATTTCAAAGGTCCCCCATTCCAAAGAAGAACTCCACCTTGAAGGTACTCACAATCAAGAAGTGGGGACATTGAGCATGAAAACCACAAACCAATATCATGCCAAAGGTGACCACAAGACCAAGGAGGACAAGAGAGTAATGAAGAGGAGCCCAAGAAGATCAAAGAGAAAGAGGAAGAAATGGACATAAAATAGTACCTTTGAAGCCCTTGCATCTAATTGTGAATAAGACCTCTTTCAATCACACAAGGTGTAGGTACACATAGATTCAAGATTTGTGATCAACATAGTACTATTGGCCTTAGAATTTATGGAGAAAATAATGGCTTAGTACCAAGACTCATATGAGTGCATTACTCATATGAGTGCATTATCAATTATACCTCCTTGGTGAAGTAAGCACAAGAAACCTTACCTCATGAAGTATGTTGTGCATATATACATTGCTACTCAACGTACATCACTTTCAACATCACACTATAGAAGCACCACTCACACATAAGTCATACATGGACTCTAAAGTGCCACAATAATCAGTTTGTTTATACAACTCAAATCAAACTCAATCAGATCAGTACTTGATCTGTCACTCAATAATCTACCAACAATTGGGCATTGATTACAATCAAGTTACACCCACTCTAGCTAAGAGACTCCAAGTGATGCTCTTGGCTTTCTATCCACTCTAGCCAGGAACTCAAAGGCTCAACAATAGTGAAGTGAGCTCTCTAGAGCTGCATTCCCAAGGTACACTCTTCATTTTGACCTAGGTCCCACACCAACGGTCTTGCTGATGGCACACCTGACAATGTGAATAGTGCAAGTTACGGTGGGCTCCACTATGTGGTCAGTACCCAAAACACAAAATTTGACCATTGGAAAGTATTCTATGAGTAACTACCAAAGTACCTCTAACTACTATCACTACTACTCTAGTGTTTGAGCAATCTAGATGTGATGCTACAAATAGCGTGACAGTTGTTGTGCGTATATACATTGCTACACAACATACATCATTGTCAACATCACACACTATAGAAGCACAACTCACACAAGTCATACATGGACTCTAAAGTGCCACAATTGCCCCCTAGTTGGCGATTAGGTCCCTCTAAGTCCATATATCCATCTACTCCAAATATATGGTATACCCTAAAGTGGGCAAAAGATCAAGAGGCTAGGTGCTATGGAGCCCCATCATTATTCACTTGTCTACAATCTATACCATATAAAGGATGAACTAGCTATAGGTCAAGTACATCTAGGACATACATTGCATAGTGAGGAGTCAAGCAGTGGGAGTGATGGGAACCTAAGGTACAACAGCCATTGGAGGAAGTGGTTGAGAACAAAGATCAAGAGTTCCATGAAGTAATCAATCGCATGGAAGGAGGAGACATGATGTGTCTGGAGTTGCCTATAGTGGAAATAAAAGAGTAAAAAGACAAAGAGTTGAGGTTGGTATTTCCTTGAGGAACCAGAACCAAGAAGAGTGTGCAATTGACCATAGCAAGACCAAGTAAAGTGAAAGATGAAGATGCCAGCTCAGAGGAGGTTACTCTAAAGGTGTGAAGATCAAGACTTTGGAATAAGGCACCAATTGAAGATGCATCAACGCAAGTCATGAGCAAATGTGAAGACAATGAAGAAGAAGAAGTTTTTGAGAAAGTAGCATACTTATCCAAGATTGTCTGTCCCTTGCTAATGATGTTGAAGAAGAAAAAGGAAGAGCTAAAGAAGGATTGTTTGGAGGCAAAGGATGAATTGCAGGTGGTGAAATATTTCAGTGAAGAGATAGTGCAATTGAAGGAGAAGTTAATCAAAGGCAAGAAGCAAGCTGAGGAGCTTTGGGTTGACTAAGTCCTATGATAGAAGAGAGTTGAGAACTTGTAGGAGACTTTTAAGAAGCAAGGAGGTGAGCTTGAGATGCAAGCTAAAGAGTTGAGTAAGCAAAAGATAGCTTAGGAGAAGTTGAAGGGAAGGTTTGATGAAGTGCGCATTGAGGTTATATATTTGAAGGCAATTGCTGTTATGATGGAGTAGGTGTTGAAGAGTTTGAAGTCAATGGCAAAATAGAAGGATGAAGCCTTGCAGCAAGAGTTAGCAAGAAGAAATAGAGAAGAAGAGTGTTTGCAAGGACTTGTCATTAACATGGAAGCCCAACTTGCCCAATACATGGAGGAGAAGGAAGCAATGAAAGCCAAATTTGAAGATGCATTAAAGATGTATTGTGAAGAGTTGTAAGTGGAGAGAGCTCAAGATCGTACTTTGGAGCAAGTAGGAGGAGTAGTAGAGAAGCTCAGCGTGATGTTGAAAGCTAAGCCAAAGTGAAGATAGAAAAAGTACACAATTGGGTACTACAATTACATACTATTACTATTAATGCCACAAATTCTTCTATGTTGGGTACTACAATTGCATACTTCTTCTATCTTCACTTTGGCTTTGGCTTTCAACATCACACTAAGCTTTTACTTGCTCTGATGTATGATCTCAAGCTCTCTCCTTGTCTCTTGTACAAGCAACTTTAGTTCATGCAAGTATACTTCTTCCAATCTTACTTCAACTTCTATATTGAGAAAGAATTGCCTTAAAAAATTGAGTGATCTTGCTCAATGGACCCAAACTCTCCTTCATTGAGAGTGACGTGCATTGGGTTACCATTTCTATCAATTGCATCCAAAGTTTCTGCAGTTTAGTATAATTCTCTTCCATCTTCTTCTTCTCCTCTTTTGTGTTGGCAACATGAGCTTTTCTCACTGGATGAGATCGTAAAAGCATTGTTCTTCTTAAGCTCAAATATCTATCTCCTTCTACCAATCCCAGTCCTTCTCTATAATTACTTGCTTTAGTTCTACCATACTTTGTAATCAAATTTGCATAGTATGGTGAACTAATCCATCTATGTGTCCTCTAATTCCTCCATCTTCTTGAGAGCTTCCTTCTATTCTGCCAATTCTTCTTTTTGGCACTCCAAATACCTGCCGCATTGGTTGTAACTACCTTGCAAGTTGGCCAGGCTTTGTTGTTGAACAATGGCATTGACTCAAAAGTACCTTAGCTTTGTGTCAACTTTGGGCCAACATCACCTTCACCTTTGCACTCATGCCAACACCATTTGGAGCTCATTCTTCACCTCCAGGTGCTCCACCTTCACTTCTTGCATCTATTCTTATAAATACATCAAAAAAGGACAAACAATGCTAGACAAATAATTTACCCCTAGAACATGTATGACAACCTGGAAAATATCACTTTTGTGGTAATCAGGTAAGTGAAGTTTGTTCCCACAGAGATACAAGTCAGAATTGGTCAAATACAAAGTCAAATAGTAACATGTAGTTCTTCTTGATTTTGTCTTTAATCTCTTAGGTAGCAACTACACCCAGAAGAGAGTAACAAGCTCACAATCTTGACTACTTGTCACGAATTTAGACACCCATAATCACAACATAGCAAATTCTGTCCAAACAAATCTTGATTGTGATTCTCCCAAAGATGGCACTTCATTGCAAAACAACTTCACCTCAGAATTGTGTTCCACCCCTCCACTAAAGGCACAACTTCCTCTATCAAAATTGCTTCACATCAACTTTGTGCTGCACTCACAAATGCATAATACTACCAACACTACAATTCCTCTCAGATCTGTCAAGGCATTGCTCTGATTGCACTTCACTCAGGACCAAACACACAATAAAGATCAAGGCTACGGAATCCAACATCCAACAAGCACACTGACTTGCACTTTGAAATTCTCCACACACTCACAAATACACACAAAGTTGACACTCTGAATTAAGCTCAAGTGACGAGCACTGAAATCAGCACTTTGCTTTATCTATCTTCAGAAATATGAATACTGAACAACATTTTACTATGAATGCCTCCTTTAAATAGTAAAGCAATCAATAGTTACTAACAACTACACTGTTTTACAACAACTTTTCCTACTTGTAGATCCAAAATGACAATGCACCTCTTCATTTCTGCCTCTTCATTTCTGCCTCTTCAAATCTCAAAACTGTTACTACTCCAATCCGATGCCAATCTCTTCATTGGCTTTCAAACCCGATGATCTTCCTATTACTTCTCCAACTTTGGATATATCTGATTCTACTAATTCCTTCACTATTTCTACTACTTCTTCACTAGGAACTACAATCGAGATCATGGATAACTCTTCTATCTCTTTATCTCCTAACTCACTCTTCTCTAAAGTGTCAAATGACAACTCCGAAGACACCTGAATTCCTACTTCTGCAACATTGGACTTTTTCTCCTCTGCCACACTACTCCTAATTTTCTCTAACTCTGAATTCACTAAATCTAATTTGAGACTGACATTGTCTCCTACTTCTAACATCTTCCTATCTACTTGCTCCCTCAATCGGATTAATAAAGTATTCATATCAACATCTTTAGCTCTCCTCTTCTGAGTTTCTTGCACAAGCAACTTTAACTCGTGTAGTGTTGCTTCTTCCAATCTTCCTTCAGCCTCTATGCTTAGCATCGCTCTCAATTTTCCCACAACTTCTCCTATTGATTTCGACTCATGCCCTTGAGATCACTCTACCTTTAACTCTCCTTGATATATCTTCAACTTGTCTTTGTACTCAACAGCAAGTATCTTCTTCTCCTCCGCATACTGAGAACTTTGTAACTCAGCACTTTGTACCAACTCTCTCAATCTTTCTTCTTCTCAATGTCTGACCACCAACTCTCTCTGCCATGCTTGATCCTTCCTGGTTGCACTCTTCCTCAACCTTTCTAACTCCTGCTCCATCACTGTTGCCATTGCTTTTACATGAATACTCTCAATACGCACATCACTAACCTCCTCTTTCATCTTGGTCAACAACATTGTCTGCTCCTTCAACTCTTTGGCTTGACTCTGCATTTCTTTCCCTCTTGCCTCAAAACTCTCTTGCAACTTCTCGAAAGTCTTTGTCTTCAAGATGGTATTCACCCAAAGCTCTTCAACTTCCTTGTCTCTTTGGGTTACACGCTCCTGCAAGCCCTTTACTTCAGCCACTTGCAACTCATTCATCACCTTCATGCGATCATGTAGGATTACCTTCTGGTATTCTTTTAGCAGCCCCAATAATACACGTTACAACATGCGATAAATACTATATCCCTCCAAAGTTCTCTTTGTCTTTGGCCCCATCTTTGTACTTCACCTCTTCCGCCGGCTCCTTCTTCCAAAGTCTTGATCTTCGTATCTTTAGCGATACTGCTTCCGAGCTTCCTTCTTCCTTACATGCTGAGCTCCACCTCCTTTTGATGCTCATCCCCTTCTCTTCCATGACCAGGGCTACACAGTGATTTGCTTTTCCCGGTATATTGTCAATCATTGCATGAAAAGCTTCATACTCTTTTGCTTCAGCCGGTTGCTAAACTTTGTCTTCACCCTCACTCTCAATTCCAGATTCCCCACTTTGTAACATGAGTTCAGCTTCTTCTGAGGCTTCTCCTCTAGACTTGGTCTCCCCTTCAGACTTGGTTTCCAAAGGTTCTTCTTTCACCACCTTTTTACCCTGCTGAACAAGTCTTTGGGTTTATTCCGCTTCTTTGTCTTTGGGCTTATGACTTCTTCCATCCCCCGTTGTCTTGTTCTCAAGAAGTGATCATCACTGGCTTGCAGGTGTGCCATGTATTGTTGTTCTTCTTCATCCGCTTCTTGGTTCAAATCAGGATGAAAATGTGACACCATGCGATGCCTCTCCTCCGCTGTCAGCAAATTCAACCTAAAGTAGAAATGTGCTACAAACAGTGTGAAATAATGTGGAGGCAAAGGTGTCCTCCAATTGACAACCATTTGCCTTGTTTGCTGGTGAAAACACTTTGCCCAATTCACCTTCACTCCTACAAACATCTTGTGGAAGAATACCGCCTGCTGCATGTTCACGTACGTTGTTCTTTCTGGTTTGAACATTGCCATTATCATCCCCACGATACTTTGTTTAATTGGCTCTCGATAGGACTCCACCTTGTAACCATTTGTTGTAAGTGGAGCAAAAAATGAATTGCATATTTCCGCAATCTCCTCTGTAGCATCACACTTCCAAAAGAAGGTGATCCCTGTCGGTTCTCATGCTTCCTTCCCCAACACTAACCTCCAATCCGACTCAGTCCATCAAGCCGGATTTCCTCTCTTCCCTTCAACTTCAAGACCCTCCGCACAATTACTTGCAGCTATCTCTGCCATGACTCTTGAGAAACTGAAATTCCAATTCCACACTAAGAAAGTAATACAAAGTCTATTCAAGACCTCGATCCTTGCTACGACATCCAACCTCCGAATTGCAAAACTTCTTATTGCAAGAGTGTTCTTGACCTTCTTTGCCATGATCTGCTTTCTTGTTCTTTGACACTGGAAGACTATTCCCTCTCTTGGACGAGACACTCTAAGCCCTTTTGGATTTTTGAAAATATCACTCTCAATTTGCTTCTTGACACCCATTACTACAGGATGACTACTCAGAGGAACAAGAAACCTACTTGACATATTCAACTTTCCCTTGCACAATCACAATTTTATATTACCCCAAATTGCAATCATTCTTCAGTGAATTTCAAAATTGACTCCCCATTCTTCTGCGTGTTGATGTCCTATCACTTTCAAGACATGCTTCTTTTGCCTCCACCGTTTCTTGAAGTGTACTTTCTTGCCACATAGAAAGATTGTTAGATGGTCTTTGTGTCTGCCTTTGCTTCCCAATCCAAAGATGATGATCTATAATGTTGGCTATGGTGGATGGAGGCCTGTGAACGTCACTTGGAGTCTCTTAGCTAGACTAGGTGTAGCTTGACTGTAATCAGTGCCTTATTTTTGGTAAATTGTTGAGTGAATGATCAAGTATTGATCTATTTGAGGGTGATTTGAGTTGAAGAAGAACAAATTACATCAAAGAAGTGAAAGTCAAGGGGAAATTGGGTGCAAAAACTGAGGGTGCTGTTGGGATCTCCAAGCTTGGTTGATTGTTGGTACTTTGATCGTGGTTCAGATTTCTTTGAGAGTGATTATGTACAAAAGCTCTTGTGAATTGATGCAGATTTGGCAGTGAGGCAGACAATGTGCAAAAGTGCCGGTCAAATTTTGAGAATGGAGACAATTTTAGATAATAGTGTTTGATTTGAGCCCAAGAGGTGAAATCAAGGCCGATTTGGTGTGAATTGAGCTCAAAATGCAAAATTGAAGGTGGAGTTGGGAACCATCCCCTTGAAATAGAGATTTGGAGATCCCCATCCTTCCAATTTGGCTTGAGTGGAGATTTAGCATAGGATTTGATGGTCAGTTAATTGTAGAGGAGTTATGTCAAATGTATGATAGATTTTGTCCCAAATTTGGCTCAAGTTGAGTGAAGCTTGGCTAGATTTGGAAAGGGTTTTAATTGGCAAGAAGAAGGCCTTATTTGGGCATTTAGAGGTTTTGAGGCATAGGGCTAGAAGTGCCAACTTGTTGGCATAAGGCTAGCTAGTTTAGATGAGTATTTTTGGTCATTGTTTGGCAAAATTTGCCCAACCTTCTAGATTGTGCACAATAGGGTTTGAATCCCATATCTTTGGTTCCTAGATTGTTGCTGTAGCCAATTGATCCACCTTCACTTGTTGTTTTAGTGTTGTTCCATTGATATATATACACATATAGCTTTGGCTAAGAAAGGTAGTTTGATCCCATTGTTGGTGATCCTAGTAGCTTAAGAAGGAAGTAGATATTCCTATTATATTAAATGCCAAATGGCAGCAAAGTAAGTATGGTGTTGATTTATGAGGTGGAAGGTTTCATTTAGACTTCTTGTGAGTGGACTTCCTCTAATTTTTACTCTTTGTTTGTACAATATGTTTGTGTGAGGTGCACTAACTTTAAAACATTGGTGCTCTGGTGTGTTCTTGATAGTGAGACTAAAGTGATGACCAATCAAACTACTTGTGTTTCTCTTTGGTGAGGCAGGAAGTGATGACTTACAAACCGTGAGAATGCATGTTTGATGGTAGATTATAAGTCACCTTTTCATAATTGTTGTAATTAGAGTTACATTAGTGGGTAGTGTTTAGTTGGTGGTGGTCCTTGGTGGCGTACTTGTGGTGGTTATGGTTGCGGTTTGAGTTATATTGTCACAACGGAGTTCTTTTGGGATTCCAAAGGAGATAGCATTGCAGTACATAGTAAGTGTACTTAGAGTGGTGCTCAATATCAACGTGTATCTTAGGTCCTAGTGAGGGAGGAGATTGACTTTGAGTTAGAGTTTAATACAGAAGTTAATTCAATTGAGAGTGCAATTGGTGTGTTTGCACCATAGTTGTTGGATATGGATGAGATTTATGGGGTCTTTAAAGATCCCAAGCGCTATACTAGTATAGTGGGTACCATTGAGTTGGATGACTCTATCCAAGAGTTTGATAGTTGGTATGATTTGCATCAGATGCAAACCCAACTTTGTTCATACCCTTCATGCCATGGAAGGGGTTTTTTAAGCACTTGGAGGGTCTATCAATGTATGACTATCATGAGTTCAAGAGAGCTCACTTAGAGTTGATCAAGCTATGGAGACAATAATGGTCTCCAAACTACATCTCTATCACTTCAAGCTTGGTTGTTAGGGGAATATTGGCAAAACCCATGAGTTCTAGCTCTAATAGCATTGGTGGATCTAGTGGAAGTGCTACTTTGAGTGGAGGTACCACTACAAGAGGTGGTGTAGTATTGGGGTTTAACCCTATGGTGGAGTTTGTCTTGTGCTTGAGGTAGAACTACTTGGGAGTGCGGATTGATAAGCTAAGGAGCGTGCAAGAGTTCCAATAGAAGGTTGGAGAGAGCCTATGCAAGGCTTGCACTTGCATGAGATGATTGATCAGTTTCATTTAGGAATTTATTAAGGCCCCAATTGTCTAGTTTTGTATGTGATCTTGGACATGGAGTTATGATAAAGAGTACGTTATGTTACATTATTATAGGCTACTTCACCTATTTTGGCAATGGTCTTTAGTTTGACTGAGCACATTGAGCTCAACATGGTGGAAGAATGAGTGGTAACATCTAGATTTGGTAGGGAGACCTCATCCATATTTTTTACTTCTTCTAGAGTGCAATAGAGTGCACCATGCCATGTTGGCTTTTGAGGATAAAGTGGACAGCCTAGATCCTATAGAGCAAGTGGAGTTTCTAGTGTAGTTGGACGCTTACCTTCATTTTTAGGTCAATAGCAGCCAATGAGTAGTGGTGTTGCTTGTCAGACTTGTGGTGGATCTCACCGCAAGAGAGAGTCCAAAAAACATGATACCTTAGAGCAATAGACATGATACCTTTGGTGCATTATAGCCAACACAAAGATAATGTGACCATTGCTATAGATTTGGTCACACTAGTGACTGATGCTTTGACCTTCATCCAAAGATACGGGATGGTAGGGCTGTTATGGCAAGTAGTAGAGGAGCTCCAAGTCATGGAGGATGAGGTGGTAGAGGATCCACACCTAGTAGGGGTGCAATACATGCTCTTGCTTTTGATATAGCCATGGCTACTCGGATTGAACAATTGGAGTAGAGATTGGCTAGCATAGCCATAGCTCACAAGAGATCAGATTTGGGTGATAAGGCTTCCATCTCTTATGTTGATGATAGAGACATCTTGGATTTCATGTGTAAAGTAGCACAAGTAGATGCATTTTCCACAATGACTAGGAATGCGGTACATGATTTAGAGCCTAAAGGAGCATCAATGGAGTTGGACCACAAAGAAGAGAGGTTGGTAGAAAGGTTAGACTCCCCCAATCATTTACATTCTTTGAGGCACTACATATGACATCCATGGCTCCTAGATGTCCTAGTAGAAGTGTGGTAGGTAGGTGGGTGCATGATAGACTACCTATTAGTTACCTACCTGCTACTACATAGATTGAGTCTAGCCTAATGTTAGGAGCGGCTCAGTTGATTATGTGCTTCCTTTTATTCTTAGCCAATGATATGTTTACATTAGGAGTCCAACTCTAGTGTTCCTGTTGGCTACCACACATTGTGAGAGTAATGGTGATGTGGTTCTTGTTTCTAGATCAAAAGTGGTTGATAGTGGAAATGACTTGGTTGAGGAGCATGGGATCTACTCAAGGACCATTGGTTTATGGCAGGCAATAATAGCTAGATTGGAGGAGTTACCAACTAGACCTAATTTTGAGTGATTGCGGTTCATACATGGAGTTGTCTTATTGAATAACTAGAGGGGGATTTTCTATTGGTGGGACCTTTAGCAAAGGTCTATATACCATAGATGGTCTTATTAGACTTTGGTGCATAGCCCTTTATGTTGGAGAAAGGTACAATTGTTGGTCTGGAGTTATGGAAGACCAATGTGGAGAGATGTCTATTTCAAATCTAAACATCTTTAGGAGTAGTTCTACATAGTACATCACATGTGGAGAGCTCATTCTCTAGATTCAGCCTGGTCATCCAATTGATAGCTCTATGGTGAGAGCACATGCTATCGCGAGAGTATTAGAGTCATATGGTGTGCTAGTTGGTGGAGTAGTCTTATACTCCATGGGTTTTGGTATTGATTATTGGGAGGAGATAGCCTCATATAGACCAAGTTGGCAACTACCAATACCTACCAATACCTACCAATACGCTTTAGTAATGGTAGTCTTGGCTCACTACAATTAAGGGCCATGGCATCAGTTTTAGCTTTCAATTGTTCTATTACTTTGCCTAGTGACTTATTAGAGGGGAAAGCCATGTAGAGGATACTCTAGTACCAAGGAGATCACTTGGATTTGGAGTACAAGTGGGATTGTTCTTTCCACCTTGGATGTTCCATTGTGGAGTTCAAAGGAGACATTGCAATAGCATGAGGATTATTTGGTACAATAGGCTTAAAGTAGAGCCTTTGTACCACCCGTGGACTAGTGTGAGGATGAGCCTCTAAAGTCTATCACATTTTCATCTTTGGATACCATACTCATTGTATCCAATAGAGAGATTATGTCTATTGGAGTTGTTTGGTGGGATTAGCACTAGGTTAGTTGTAATATTATAGGCAGATATATGAGTAAAGAGGTACTTGTATATGGAGAGAGATGACACTATTATGAAAGTCTCTCTACATCATGTGGCTACTTGGCTATGAATATCCTAAGTGATTACCAATGTTAGCAATCAAGGGTTACTAAAAGGCTCTACCATCAAACATTTCCTTGCTGGGGATGTAAGAATTAGAGAGATATGGTCCCATTCATTTGGTGATTTTTGGATGGCCATGTTAGGGACATACACATGTTGGCTAAGGTCAAGGTCTCCATGATCCTTGTTTTGGTGTGTTTTGGGAGACGTTATGTATACTATGATATCTCTAGGTTCATCAATCCATTTCTCTAGCCTACATTTTAGAGAATGTCCCTTTGATGGGTGATTCTTGCATCCAAGTGGTGGTGAGTACACATTAGGTCCATTGTTGGATTGGACTTGTTGTGTTGTTAGATGAAACTAGAGTGGGATCATGGGCTCATTTTCTTTGTCTTTGGTGGATGAACCTCTTAGCCAAAGAGGTTCTATAGTGTGCTTATCATGGGATTCAATGATTAGACCACCTCACTATTGATGACATTTTGGATGTTAGGTGCAAGTCTCAGATGGTGGTAGTGGTTGATAGGTCACCTATAGTAGTGTTGAATCTTGTTGGACAGCCCAGAGCTACTTTACCTATACTTATGAGTTTCACAAGCTCTCATGTTTTCAAGAGAGAGGTCATAGACTTATTCGGGACTCACAGTTATAGTAGTTGGTGGAGCCCAAAACCAATGAGAGAGAGTAGGTGATGGTTTTTGTACCAATATTACTACTATTATAGCAATGTTAGAGGCATCCAAGCATAAAAAATTAGGTCAAGCTATGGACCTAAACTATTTGATGTGGATTGTGAGCCTTGGCTTGGTGGGGGAGCGTAGGATGGCTTGATAGGCATCACTACTTGGACACTTGTGAGCTATGTGCCTATTGAGATGATTTAGGCACATGTTGGGAATGATGGATCAAGTGTGCAAGGTATTCTTGGGACATAACCAATGGCTACTGGTGAGAGTGGTCTACTTAAGGTCCATCTAGGTGAGCGTGGTCCACTTGGGATGTAGCTAGAGGACATATGGAGCTTGCAGCCATATCAGAGGGAGTTTTCCACACTAAGGTTGGGAACTCTAGTGATTGGGGCATGACACTATCGATCCCAAGGGCCCAATGTAGCAGCCAATTAGTACATCTTCAACTCTTACATTAGTTATAGAGGATACTTGGGAGCCAGATCTTGGACCCAAGCTTATAGGAGGGGAAAGATAGAGAGTTTGGAGGTTCTTGAGGAGCTACAAAAGTTGTTTTTCCTTTAGTATGAAGGATTTGAGTGCTCTAAAAGGACTTGGTATTTGGATTGAGATTACTAGTAATACACCAGGTTTTTGACATTCCTATAGATATAGTGACATGGAGAGAGCATTGATTTGGAGTTGGAGTAGAGACCATTTTGAGGCTCGTTTGGTAGAGATTTCACATGGAGAGTATGCATAAGCTAGAGTGATGCCAGCCAAGAAGGATATGCATAGCAACTACATAGGTAGGCAAATGGTAGAGATTATTGTCCCATCAATCAACAATCTAGGGCTGATTACTATGCCATGCCTACACTATAGGAGATCTTTGATATGATTTGGTATGCAAAGGTCTTTAGTATTTTGGATCTTTGAGCAATATCATTAGTTGCCAATCAGGGTGATAAGTCCAAGATAACATTTTGGGCCATTGACTCTCATGGTAAGGATATATTGTATTAGTGGAGGTTCTTACCATTTGGGTTAAAGGATGATCCTCGCAAGTTCCAAAAGGTCGTGGACAAAATCCTAGCAAGATTGGATTTTACTTAGTGCTATATTGATGATATGTTGGCCTATAGCACTACTATGGAGGAGTATGAGAGATATTTGTTGGAGGTGTTCAAGAGATTAAGATCTCATGCGCTCAAATTACATCTTGGGAAGTGTAGATTCTTCCACAATCAGGTTGAGTATTTAGGTCATACAATCTACCATAGAATACTTGGTGTTTAGTAGACCAAGGTGAAGAATATTGCATGTATTCCTTAGCCTATAGATGTGAGTAGAGTACAAGCAATCTTTGGGTTGACAAACTTCTATCACCGCTAAAAGATTTAGAGGATTAAAGGATTTAGTGCCATTGCTAAGGCCTTGACAAATTTGACCAAGTTTACACAAGAGTGGTGTTGGAGAGATGAGTAGGAGAGAGCTTTTATAGAGCTCAAGGATAGGTTGACATCTACCCCTATTCTTAGGAGACCGGTCAAAGGATGACCATTTTAGGTTCACACTGATTGGAGTACATTGGAGCTTGGAGCAATGCTCAACCAACATGATGATGAAGAGAAGAAGTTTGTGGTGGCCTATGCTAATCACTCCAACAATTCAGTGGAGGTGAAGTATAGTTCATATGAGGGAGAATGCTTGGCAAAAGTGTGTGTAATAGCATATTTTGATGTTACCTATTTGGTAACACCTTCACTCTCATCACCCATCATCAAACATTGCAGTGGTTGATGGAGTCCAACAAGCTTTCAAAGAAGCTTGTATGGTAACCCGACAAATATCTCTTTTGCGGTAATCAGGTAAGTAAAGTTCATTCCCGCAAATATACGATTTAAAATTGGTCAAATACAAAGTAAAAGAAGATACCAATTTTGAGAAGAAATACATTGTATTTCTTCTTGATTTCTTCTTTAACCTCTCAGGTAGAAACTACACCCAGAAGAGAGTAACAAGCATTGCTCATAGCCTCGTCATAAATTAACACTCCATAATCACAACTCCATCAAATTCTGTCCAAACAAAACTTGATTGTGATAATTCAGATTCTTCCAAAGACAGCTACTTCACTATAAAAAAATGTCACCTCAGATTTGTTCCCCTCCATTGAAGGCAAAGGCATAACTTCCTTGATTGAAATTGCTTTGCATCAACCCTACACTGCACTCACAAATGCAAAATACTACCAACACTACAATTCCTCTCCGATCTATCAAGGCATTACTTTGATTGCACTTCACTCAAGATCACACACACACAATGAAGATCAAGGCTGCAGAATCTAACATCTAACAAGCTCACTGACTTGCAATTTGAATTTCTCTATACACTCACAAACACAAACACAAACTTGATACTTGGAATTAAGCTCAAGCAACAAGCACTAAACTCAACACTTCACTTTATCTATCTTCAAAAATTATGAATATTGAACTACATCCCACTACAAATGCACCCTTCAAATAGTAGAGCAATTCACAATTTCAAACAAAAATACCATTCTACAATAACTCTACAAACTTGAAAATCCAAAATGACAATGCACCTCTTCATATCTCAAATTTGTTTCTTATCTGATCTGATTTCTACCTTGACTTTGACTTCCAAACCCAATGATCCTCCTATCACTTCTCCTTCTTTGGGTCTATCTAATTCTACTACATCTTCCACTACTTCTACTACTTCTTCACCTTAAACTACAATTTCACTAATGGGTAACTTCTCTATCTCTTTATCTCCCACTCCTCTCTAATACCTCAAGTAATTGATCTAGAGACACTTGCACTCCTACCTCTGCTATGTTGGACTTCTTATCTTCCTTCAAACTACTCCAAAGTCTTTCTAACTCTGAATTTACTAAGTCTAATCTAAGACTTACATTGTCTCCTACCTCAATTATATTTGTATCTACTTGTTCTCTTAGACAAATCAAGAGAGTGTTCATATCTACATCTTTTGCTCTCCTCTTCCTCGTCTCCTTTGCTAGCAACTTCAATTCATGCAATCTTGCTTCTTCCAACTAAACCTCAGACTCCGTGCTCAACATTTCTCTCCGTCTCCCAACAATTTACATTTGTATCCCCTTTTTACTGGAGCCCAACACCCTCAGCTTGCTTCATGCCTCCACTTTCCTAATAATATTAAGTTATCAAATTGAGGACTTTGGTTCATGTTTGGTTCATATTAAGTTCATTATTGCACTTCACTTGCACTTGGGTTTACTACATCCAACATTACTAGTGCTAATGTACTAGTGTGCTTGTGGATCTACATATGACACGCATCGCATATACTTTTATAATGAGATTTGTGTATAGAGTCTATTAGGGTTCATGACACCATCTGTGATACAATGGAATTGATATTATGACTTACTTGGTCCCATGTATAGATTGAGAAATGGTTAGACCTGCCTAGACCATCTCCTTAGTAGATGAAATCTAATTCATGAGTGCACAATATGAGTTTTCAGATGTTGACTTGATGGATTTTTGAGGGTGATGAGGTTTTACTTGTAAGATTCTATAAAAATATTTACAAGTGATAAAAGCCTCAAGAGCAATTAGTTCTTAAAATTGACAATTTATATTACATCCTCAATCCCACAATGAATTGCAAGAAATATTAATGAGCCATTTGACAATTTGATACTTAGTTTATGCTTACCTGCTTGGGAGAATGAAATATCACTAATATACATGGAAAATATAATACCTTGATTAGTGTATTCATAAAAGGTTATAGAATTTCCATAACTCATAAATTCTTATGGGTCACAATTTTAGATACCCATGAAATATTTACAGATTCTAGCATTTCACCCATAAGAATCCATAAAAAATTTTACAGATTTCTACGGGGCTCACAAAATCTAAATCTAAAACCACCCAATATTCCTTGTTTGATGTGGTAGTCATAAAATCCATATGCAAAATCATTATCACAAGCTGGCATTTAAACAAGAGCTACAACAATCATTGCAACAAAGAGAAAGGAAGACCATTATGCACCATTGCTATCTTATGACACCTTTGTATATTTGGTTGTTGAGATTTTTGGGCATTTGATCACCAATTTGTACCCCAAGCTGGTGAGGATGCCATAAATATTCCTCATGTAGCCAACATGAGATGTCATCAAGATAGATCTTGCGCAATGGCTTCCTTTGAGATGTAGCACAAAATTCCTTGCAGAAGAGAAGAGCTCTTTCTATCTTGCTAACCATGTGCACCTCTTATTTTGTAATAGATAGTCTCTATCACCTTATAATGCTCATATGCATTGGGATTTTATACATTGGTTGAATGTTTTCACCTTTGATTTGACTCTACCTTTGGAGTTAGACTTTGAGGAATTGTAGTATGTAACCTTTGGAGTCAAAGTCTTTGGGGTGAAAGGCCCTTTGGGTGAAGTAAATTCAACACCTTCAAGATTAACTTGGAATTTATATATGGTGAAGTGATCTTTAGTTTTCTATTTTTCATAGTGCACCATAGGAGATGACACTACTCTTGTCTAAGAGTAGATCTTGCCCAAGAGTTTTATAGCAAATAATAAATGAATTGCACATAGTGATACTTTCTTTCACTTCTAGTCATTTTTGAGATGTATCCTTGAAGGAAATGACCTATTCTTACTATTTTTACTACTATTTGGTTGATATTAAGTTATGACATCCCTCTTTGGTATCATTCATATTTTTTATGATAATCTATCTCTCATCCTACTCAATTTTTTCCATCTCAATCCCAAGAATCTATAGCTTTGAAATCTGCTCCAATTCTCTCTCCCACAAATTCCTTTTTCACTTCTTGTTTTATCTCTCTTCTTATTCTCAAGTGGAATTCACTTTCTCTCCAATGTGATCCTCCTTTCTCTCAACTCTTTAAAGCACCTAATTCTTTGTTCTCCTCTCTTTTCTCTTTTTGATTCTCCTTTCTCTTGATAGTGAGAGGATCTATTTTAATTCTTGAGCACACTTTATTTTCTCTCCTCCTCTCATTTTGCTTCTTCTTCTTCTTCTCTTCTCTCCTCTTGATCCTGATTTTTATAAATAATGAAATAAACTTATAATAATAGTAATTTCACAAACAAGATGATAGTAAGGTCTATATCAATGAGTGACTTCACCCTTTAAAAATGATCCCTTTCCAATCATTGAAACAACATTTGAATTTCTTTGAGATAATTTTCACGTGCTCTTAGAGCAAACCAAAATGCACTCCATCCTACCTAGTGCATTCAAGATGACCTCAAATCTTTAGCTCCTATCATGATTTAGACCACCTTTTTGTCTACAAGAAAAACATTTAGAGGACCTATATAATATAGTTTAGAAATAGTATACTTTATTTTTTCTCCTTTTTTTGAGAAGGACTTGTAGTTTAGCAATACTATACTTTGTTTCTTTCTTTGCTATTTTGGGAAAGAGCCATAGTTTTACCTTGTTTTTTAGCTCTTTTTCTTTAGCCATTATGTTCATTTTCCCCCTTTGCACCTCTTAGTGCTCTTCTTTTCCCTATTCTTATTGCTTTTGGGTTGTCATGCACATATACATTACTACACAACATACATCATTATCAATATCATACACTGTAGAAGTATAACTCATATAAAAGTCATACATGAACACTAAAGTACCATAATAATCAATTCAATTCACACTCAATTTGGATCAAGATTCAAACCTCAATCCAATCATCTACCAACAATATGCACTAATTATAATCAAGCCATACACACTCTAGATAAGAGACTCTAGGTGATGCATGCTAGCCTTTACCCACCATAGCCAAACACTCAACATTGGAAATGTGAGCTCTTTGGAGCTACACTTTTGAAGATATTCTCCTCTACTTGACCTAGATCTCTAGCCCTAATGGTGCCATTGATAGCTCATCAAACCATACAAATGGCGCAAGTGATGGTGGGTCCAATGGTGTGATCAGTAGCCATAACACAAATTTGGTCACCACTAAGTAGTCTTTGAGCAACTACTAATATAACCTGACCGCCAAAACTATCATTCCAATGTCCAAGCAAACTAGCTTTGGTGTTGCAAATGGTGTGATAAGGTATACTATTTGGCATTTTGGCCCTTTCTTTGAACACAAGTCAAAAAGCTTCATTGATTTCATATTTTGATGTGTTAATAAGGCTAGCAAAAGCTTAAAGCCTTAGCAAAGCCAATTAACTTTAAGTAATCTCATCAAGCTTTCAATCAAGTTAGATAAAGTTGATTAAATGATCATTATTAAATGTTATATTATATATTGATAAATCTTTTATATGAATATAGTTTAGCAAGGCAAAAAACTAAAAATTGGCAACATGTACTTCCACAACTTTATTGATTCCAATATACCTTTTAAAAAAAAGGTACTTTATCTTAGTGATGTATAATTGACATCTCCATATAGTGCTTATCCACTTAAAATATTATTTGACATACAATTGTTGTTTGTGACTAATATATCTATTGAAGGTGAGGTAACAGAAATTAATATTTCCAAATGTGCATCAATTGTTCCATTGATTTTACCTCACTTTCAATAGATGTGTTAGATACAAACAAGAATTTTTTATATATATAATTTGACTTATTATTAAAATAAAAATAATTGACCTAAATTTGGCTTCAATTAACTTTTTTATTGATGGTAAGATAACATAAAAAATTACTTTCATCTTTGTTCTTGGAGATAATTAAAATGCAATCAATTTTGATCAAAAAATATTTTTTGTGATATTAATAAAGCATATTCTACCAAAAAGTGGTATAACAACAAGAAATAGGTCCTTCACTTAAGGATATGGATTGGAAATTGTCACATTTGAAGAGAAGTGTCACTATTGGCAGTTCTTTGATTGTCACCTATTTAACCTCTTGGGCAAGACAACTCTCAAAAGAGGGTAGTATCATCAACTATAATGCACTAGGGAAAATGGAAAATTAAAAGATTATTTTAGTAGGAATGAGTTCCATCTATTTTCCTAAAATTGATGATTTAATCAACTTCAAAGTGGCTACTTCACTACAAAGACATTCAACTCCAAAGAATATGTACTACCCTTCTCATAAGGCACAACTTTGAAGGCACTTGGCATCGACAATAGGACTTTGCTTTTTGGTTCCATGGTGCTTTCATCACTATAGTTCATTTCTGATCCATCAAGGCATTGTCGTGCGTATATACATCGCTACACAACATACATTGCTGTCAACAACATACACTATAAAGGCACAACTCACACATAAGTCATACATAGACTCTAAAGTGCCACAATCGCCCTCCTAGCTGGCGGTTAGGTCCCTCTAACTCCAGATAGCCATCTACTCTAAGTATATGGTATACCCTCTAATGGGCAAAGATCAGGAGGCCGGGTGCTATGGAGCCCCATCGTTAGTCGCCTGTCTGCAATCTATACCATATAAAGAATGAACTAGCTATAGGTCAAGTACATCTAGGACATAACCACTGTCCCTGAGGAACCACCGTGAGGGGAGGAGTCATACATGCCATATGCCATCCTCTCGAACAGCTATCACACACTAACATAGTAGCAGCTCCACCAGAAGAGCCACATAACATACACCTCAAGCCTGCACGTACAAGTGCCAAGCTTGGGTCCATAGTACCATCAATGTTTGGGAGGTGGCATGGCGCACAATTGCGCACATGATCCTTCCAAACAACACCATCACGTCCTTCTAACACAAGGACTCCAGATGGCAAAACCTCGCGCACTCTCAAGATAGTGCGGCCTGTAGAAACATCAAGTGTCGTCGGTGCTGTCTGCTGTAGATATACATAGTCGCCTGGATGAAATCGACGGATCGAGGGTCTATAACCTCCTCCTCGAATGGTAGCATAGCGTAAAGTATCTCTATGCTGAGCAATCGCCAAGTTCTTGAAGGCCATCGGCATCACTCTCCGAAAGATCTTTGCCCGCTGAGAACATGCGCTCATCCATACATCAGGGTCATCCAAGTCCAAAACTACAATAACATCTCGACGAATGGCTGCAGGTAAATCTGGATCTCGTCCATAGAGTAGAAAGTATGGAGAGAAGGATGCTAAGGAGGCTTGCCGGCTGAACCGATAGCCCATGGCCAACCAAGGTAACTGGAGATCCCAATCTCCCAAGTGGCCTCTCTGCAAACCATACTTTCGCAATCCTCTCTTCACCGTCTGAACCACTCTCTCTGCTAAGCCATCTGCCTCAGGGTGATCTCGGGATGTAGTACAATGATCAATCAAAGCCTTGTCACACAAGACCTGAAACTCTCCCAAGAACTCTGTACCCTGATCAGTCAAAACCTCAGCTGGTGCACCAAAATGACTAAGAACTCGATCCAGGAACGAGTAAGCTGTCCCTTCACTAGACTTGTCAGGAAGTGCCACCAACTCAATCCACTTGGAGAAGTGCTCCACCATCACCAAAACATACCGATGATGTCTCACAGTCAGCGGTAAAGGTCCGGCGAAGTCCAAACTCCAACGGTAACCCAATCCCATGATAGGTAATGGGTGTAACTGTGGCGTAGGAGCATTGAATGATGCTCTAACTCGGTCACAAACCACACATCTGGCAACAAACTGCTGTACCTCGGTCTGCATACCGCGCCACCAATAATGACTCTGGAGTAAGCTATATGTACGCTTTACTCCAAAATGTCCTAGCTCCTCATGAGCATGACGGACCAACTGTGGTCTCTGTGATGGAAGTGGTACTACTCGCACTCTACCATCCTCCCATACACGCAAAAGGTGTCTACCCTCCAATCTGAACCGTCTGGCTCGCTGAAGAACACGGTCTCTCTCCTTGGCCCCAACTGTGCCACCCACAACACCAGTGCAAAGATAGTCCATCACGAAGACATCATCATGAATGTCTCGCTGAACTGTACCAATATCTTCACTCTCTGGATCTGTGACCTCAATAACTCCTCCTGTATGCGCTGAGAAAGATACCACCAAAGTCTCTGCAAATATACACAGAAAGGCCGATGCATGCCAACCTGGCACCATCTCCTCATCTGTCTCACCATGCCAACGTGCTCCGGTCTGATCCTGCTGGCTGGGACATGGGTTTCTACTCAACCCATCTGCATCACGGTTCACCACTCCAGGTCTGTGAACAACTGTGAAATCATACTCCTGTAAAATCAGAGCCCATCGTGCAAGCTTCCCTGAAAGCTTGTCGGACTCCATCAACCACTTCAGCGGCTGATGATCAGTGATGAGAGTGAAGGGGTTACCAAATAGGTAACATCAGAAATGTGCTACTGCCCAAACTGCTGCCAAGCACTCTCCCTCATATGAACTATACTTCGCCTCCGCTGAATTGTTGGAGCGACTAGCATAGGCCACCACAAACTCCTTCTCCTCATCATCATGCTGGGTGAGCACCGCTCCAAGCCCCAACATACTCCAATCAGTGTGAACCTGAAATGGTCGTCCCTTGATCAGTCTCCTCAAAATAGGAGCAGATGTCAACCTCTCCTTGAGCTCTACAAAAGCTCTCTCCTGCTCATCTCCCCACCACCACTCCTGTGTAAGCTTGGTCAGCTTTGTCAAGGCCTTGGCAATGGCACTAAATCCTCTAACATAGCGGCGATAGAAGTTCGCCAACCCAAGGAATGCTCGCACTCTGCTCACATCCGTAGGCCGAGGAATACGTGCAATAGCCTCCACCTTGGTCTGCTGGACACCAAGTCCTCCGGGGCAGATAGTGTGACCCAAATACTCAACCTGCTCATGGAAGAACCTACACTTCCCAGGATGTAATTTGAGTCCATGAGATCTCAACCTCTCAAACACCTCCAACAACTGTCGCTCATGCTCCTCCACAGTAGTGCTATACACCAAAATGTCATCAATATAGCACTGAGCAAAATCCAGTCCAGCTAGGATCCTATCCATGACCCTCTGGAACTCAGCAGGAGCATTCTTCAACCCAAATGGTAAGAATCTCCACTGATATAACACATCCTTGCCGTGAGGATCAATAGCCCAAAATGCTGTCTTGGACTTATCCTCCTCCCTGATCGGCAACTGATGATATCCCGCTCGAAGATCCAAAGTACTGAAGACCTTTGCATGCCCAATCGCATCAAAAATCTCCTCCGGTGTAGGCATGGCATATCGATCAGCCCTGGTCTGTCGGTTGATAGGACGGTAATCTCCACACATCCGCCTATCTGTATAGTTGCCATGCATATCCTTCTTGGCTGGCATCACTATCGCTGATGCATACTCTCCATGTGAAATCTCCACCAAACCAGCCTCAAAAAGGTCACTACTCCGGCTCTGAATCAATGTCCTCTCCATCTCACTATATCGATAAGGACGTCAGAAAACAGGTGTGTTGCTAGTCAGCTCAATCCGTATACCAGGTCCCTTCAGAGCACCCAAATCCTTCATACTGAAGGCAAAACAACTCGTGTGACTCCTCAAGAACCTCCAAACCCTCCGTCTTTCCTCTCCAATAAGCTTGGGTCCAAGATCTGGCTCCCAAGTATCCTCTATAACTGTAGTAGGAGTGGAAGACGTACTGACTGGCTGCTATACTGGGCCCTTGGGAGCAATGGTGTCATGCTCCCGACCACTAGAGGTCCCAACCTCTGTGTGAAAAACTCCCTCCACTCTGGCTGCAAGCTCCATACGTCCTCTGGCTGCATCCCATGTGGACCAAGGGTGTAATCCAAGTAGCCCACGCTCACCTGGATGGACTCCAAGTAGACCACTCTCCCTAGTAGCTACTGGATGTGTCCCAAGAATACCATGTCCACTCGGTCCATCGCCCCCAGCATGTGCCTGAATCGTCTCGATAGGCACAGGGCTCACAAGTGTCCGAGTGGTGATGCCTATCAAGCGCATCCTACGCTGCTCTGCCAAACCAAGGCTCACAATCCAGGTCAAACAGTTCAGGTCCATAGCCTGACCTAACACCTGACGCCTGGATGCCTCTAACACTGCTGGAATAGCGGTAATACCAGTGTGAAAACCCATCGCCTGCTCTCTCTCATCAGCATTGGGCTCCACCAACTGCTGTAACTGTGAGTCCCAAACAAGTCCAGGTCCTCCCTCTCGAAAAGCATGAGAGCCTGGGAAACTCATGAGTGTGGGAAATGCAACTCTAGGCTGTCCAACTAGGTTCACCACTGCCATAGGTGACCTATCAGCCACTACCACTGTCTGAGACTGACGCCCAACATCCAAGATATCATCAACAAGGATGTGGTCAAGTCGCTGAATCCCATCATAACTACGTTGTAGAACCTCTCTGGGTAAAAGGTTCGTCCACCAAAGACAAAGACGATGAGCCCGTGATCCCACTCTGGCTGCATCTAACAATACAGCAGGTCCCATCCAAGAATGGACCTGATGTGTACTCGCCACCACTCTAGTGCGAGAATCACCCATCAATGGAACGCTCTCCAAAAGGTAAGCTGGAGAAACAGACTGATGAACTTGGAGATGTCGTAGTATCCGTAACAAACACAAAACACACCCAGAACGAGGATCCTGAAGACCCAAACCGCGGCCCGCACGTGTATGTCCCTGACATGGCCATCCAGAAATCACCAAGTGAATAGGCCCATGTCTCTCTAGGTCATGCGCCCCCAATAAGGAAATGTCTCCTGGTAAGGCCTTCTGGTAACCTCTGACTGCTGACATCGGTAATAACTCCGGATACCGATAGGCCAAGTGTGCCACATGATGTAGAGAGACTCGCCTAGTAGTCTCATCTCTCTCTACATACAAGTACCTCTGTACTCGGATACCCGCCTGTAACACCGCAGCTAGTCCGGTGCTGATCCCACCAAACAACTCCAATAGGCATATCCCCTCTACTGGATACTGCCAAGCAATGAGTGTGGTATCCAGAGGTGTCAAAGCAATTGCCTCTGGAGGCTCATCCTCACACTCATCCCCTGATGGTACGAAGGCTCCACTCCAAGCCTACTGCACCAACTGATCTGCATGCTGCTGCAATGCCTCCTCTGAACTCCACAATGGAACATCCAAGGTGGATGGAACAATCCCACTCGTACTCCATAGCCGAGTGATCTCCTCTGGTACTGGAGTATCCTCTGCATGGGCGTTCCCCTCCAACAAGTCACCAGGCCAAGTAACTGCACCGCTGAAAGCTAAAACTGATGCTGCCATGGTCCCGGACTGTAGTGAGCCAAGACTGCCACTACTGAAACGTACTGGTAGGCGACATACTCGTCCCTCACCAGACTGCCAACCAGGTCTATAAGAGGCTGTCTCCTCCCAATAGTCAATACTGAAACCCATAGGGTATAACACTGCTCCCCCAACTAGCACATCATAGGACTCAGCTATCGTCGCAATAGCTTGAGCTCTCACCACCGAGCTATCAGTCGGATGACCAGGCTGAACTTGGACAACAAGCTCCCCACGTGTGATGTACTGTGTCGAACCACCACCTAGAGATGTCTGGATCTGAAATGGACACCTCTCCACATCGGTCTTCCGTAACTCCAGACCAACAACTGCAGCCTTCCCCAACATAAGGGGCTGCGCACCAGAGTCTAACAAGACTCTCTGTGGTGTATAGACCTTCCCTGAAGGTCCCACCAAATGAAAGATCCCCCTTTGGTTATCCAATAGGACAACACCAGGTGTAAACCGCGCTCTCTCAAAGGCCGGTCTAGCTGGCAACTCCTCCAGTCTAGCCGCTGCTGCCTGCCATAAACCACTGGTCGCTGAACGGATCCCATGCTCCTCAACCAAGTCAGCTCCACTACCAACCACCTCTGCTCTAGTAGTAGGAACTGCACCATCCCTACTCTCACACAACGTGGCAGCCAACCAAAACACTGGGGCTGGGTCAACTCCCAATGTAAACATGTCACTGGCTGAAAATAAAGGATGCCGCATAATCAGCTGAGCCGCCCCCAACATCATGCTAGACTCCGTCTGTGTAGTAGCAGGTGGCTGACTAGCCAGTACTCCATCAGGTACTCCATCACCACCTACCACACTTGCACTGGGACGTCTAGGAACCATGGATGTCGTCTGCAATGCCTCAGATAGCGTGAAAGATTGGGGAAGTCTGACCTGTCTCCCAACCTCTCCTCTCTGTGGGTCCAACTCCACTGATGCTCCTCTAGGCTCTGGAGCACGTACTGCACTCCTAGTCACTGCTGCAGATGCATCCACCTGTGCTGCTCCGCACATGAAGTCCAAAGCATCTCTATCACCAGCATATGAGGTGGAAGCCTCAGCACCCGAATCTGATCTCCTATGAGCAATAGCCATACTAGCCAATCTCTGCTCCAACTGCTCAATCTGAGTAGCCATAGCTGTGTCAGAAGTAAGGGCAGGTATTGCACCCCTACTAGGTATAGATCCTCTACCACCACCTCTACCACCTCGTCCTCCATGAACTGGAGCTCCTCTACTACCTGCCATAGCAGCCCTACCACTCCGTAACTCCGGGTGTAGGTCAAAACACCGGTCACTAGTATGACCAAATCTATGGCAGTGCTCACACTGCCTCTGTGCTGGCTGTGATGCACCAGAGGTATCAGGTCCGCTGCCCTGAGTACACTCTCTCCTATGGTGAGGTCCACCACAAGTCCAACAAGCAACACCACCACTCACTGGCTACTGCTGACCCGAAAATGAGGGTAAGGGTCTAACTCCACTAGGCCCTCCACTCGCTCCATAGGATCTGGGCTGTCCACCCTGTCCTCGAAAACCAACTGGGCGTGGTGCACTCTGCTGCACTCTAGAAGAAGTCACAACCGTGGATGAGGTCTCTCTACCAAATCCAGCTGTCACCACTCTCTCCTCCACCATGTTGAGCTCAATACGCTCAGCCAAACCAAAGACTACTGCCAAAGTGGGTGAAGTAGCCTGCAACAACGTAGCATCACGAACTCTACGTCGCAACTCCCTGTCCAGTATCCCATACCAAAATTGGACTGCTTGGGCCTCAGTAACTCCCTGAGTGAAACTGATCAGCCGCCTCATGCGAGTGTATGCCTTGCGTAGGCTCTCTCCATCCTTCCGCTGGAACTCCTGCAAGCTCCTCAGCTTGTCAGTCCGCACTCCCTGGTAGTTCTGCCTCAAACATAGGAAGAACTCAACCATGGGGTTAAACCCCGGTACCACACCACCTCCTGCAGCGGTACCTCCACTTGTAGTAGCACTATCTCCAGCTAGTGCACCTCCACTAGCTCCACCCACACTACTCGAGCTAGAACTCGTAGGTACAGCCGATCTACTCCTGGCCACCAAGCCTGAAGCGATGGAGACATAGTGTGGAGACCAATACTGTCTCCATAACTCAATCTCCTCCAAATGAGCTCTCCTGAACTCATGGTAATCATCCATCGGTGGACCCTCCAAGTGCTGAAACAACCCCTTCCATGCCATGAAGGGTGTGAACAAAGTCGGGTTCCGCATCTGCTGCAGATCACACCAACTATCGAACTCCTGGATGAAGTCATCCAACTCAATGGTACCCACTGTACCAGAGTAACGCCTAGGGCCTTTGGAGGCCCCATAAATCTCGTCCATGTCCCACAACAACGGTGCGGACACACCAAGTGCACTCTCAACTGAATGAGCTCCTGTGTCGAACTCCAACTCAGAGTCAATCTCCTCCCTCACTAGGACCTGAGATACAGGCTGATACCGAGCACCACTCCGAGTAAACCCACTGCGTACTGCAGGGCTAACTCCTTTGGAATCTCCAAAGAACTCCGTCGTGACCACGTAACTGCAATAGCAAACCCAAACCACCAACTGCAACCGCAAGTCGCAACCGCAAGTACCCCACCAAGTGCCAACACCACCACGTGCCAACACCAACTAAACACCACCCACTAATGTAACTCTACCGAGATAACTACACTAGGGGAAGGGCAACCTGTAACCTGCCATCATAACATGCACTCTCACGGTCTGCATGTCATCACTTCCTGCCTCACCGGAGAGAAACAAAGGTAGTCTGATTGGTCATCACTCCAGCCTCACCACCGAGAGCACACCAGAGCACCAATGCTCAAAAGTCAAGGCACCTCACACAAACGTGGTGCACAAACAGGAAGCAGAGAATGGAGGAGATCCAATCACAAGAAATCTAAACGAAAACCCTCCATCTCATAACACAACACGGGACTGACTCTGCCACCATTTGGCATTTGACATAAGAGTAGTTCGTATCTAAGTCCTAAGCTACCAGGATCACCAAGAATGGGATCAAACTGCCTCTCCTAGCCAAAGCTACATGTGTATAGATAACAGTGGCACAGTCACTATGACAACAAGTGAGGGTGGACCAGTTGGCTAGGGCACCAGTCTAGGAACAAGAGATCTAGGGGTCAAACCCTGTTGCGTACAATCTAGCAAGAAAGGCAGATTTTGCCAACCAATGACCAAGATCTACACTAAACTAGCTAGCCTCACGCTAGCAAGCTGGCTTGCTGGCCCTTCTAGGCCTTCGTAGCCTCTCATAGCCCACAGCCCTATGCCTCAAAGCCTCTAAACAATTTCATGAGAAGAGCTTTCCAACTCCACCTTCAATTTCACTTTCTGAGCCCAACTCGCAGCAAATTGGTCCTGCCTTCACCTCCTGAGCTCAAAATCACAACACTGCTCGAAAATTGCTCCTCTTTGCTCGAAATTTGGCCAGCGCTTCCGCACACCGTCCGCCTAATTGCCAAATTTGCATCAACTACACGAGCTTCTGCACACTAGGGAAACACAGAACCTGAATCGAGCTACCACGATCCACCGAGCTTGGAGATACCACCAACACTCAACGTTCCTGCACCCGATTTCCCCCTGACTTCACTTCTCTGATGTAATCAGATTGCTTAACAATTCAACTCAACTCAACTCAGATCAGTACTTGATCTGTCACTCTATAAACTGCCAACAACTGGGCACTGATTACAGTCAAGCCACACCCACTCAAGCATAGAGAATCCAGGTGACGCTCGCCGGCCTCTGTCCACCATAGCCAGGAACTCGAAGGCTCAACATCAGAGAAGTGAGCTCTCTGGAGCTCACCTTCAAAACTATACCCCTTGGACTCGAGCTAGCCCTGAAACCCTAACGGTCCCGCTGACGGCACACTCGACGGTGCAAACGGTGCAAAGTGACGGTGGGCCCCACCGTGAAGTCAGTACCCCGAACACGAAATCTAACCATCGGAAAGTAGTCCTTGAGAAACTGCTAGAATAACTCTAACTACCATCACTGGAACTCCAGTGTCCAAGCATCTAGATGCGGAACTACAAATGGCGTGACAAAGAAGAATATCTATAACTACAAATTACTTATTTAGTAGAGGATCTTTAGCCTTAAGTGCTATTCCAAAGAACTACCATTGCCTTTACAAATCCTAAATAAGAGATTCGCCCTTTCCTTTTAACCTACTATTTCTAAGAGGTGGGTGCTACAAGTTTTGATGAACTTTCTATCTTTCTATCTCTGTGTTCTTGAAGCCTAAATCTCTAAATTGGTCTATCTTCTCATCTTTGTACTTCATCCTCTCTAGCTTCTAGACCTATAACTTCAGCTCATGTAACTTGATCTTTGTTATCTTACCTTGAGCTCCTTCCTCCAACATTACTATTGTCTGATCCCAAACTCTTCTAGTTGCTTGAGGATCTTTGCCTTCTCTTCTTCTTAGTTGTAGTTCAAGGCTTCCAACTTCTTCTTTACTTCCTCTAACATTCAGGGTCAATTGGTTGCTCTCTCCTCTATCTCCTTTTTCAAGTCTTTGGCCATCCCTTCAAGTTATGTGACCACCTCTCTCCTATACTCAGACATCTGCACTTCCAAAGTGACCACTCTTATCTTGGCACTCTCCAATTCTCCCCAAATGCTATCCCTTCAAGTTGTGCGGCCACTTCCTTCCTATACTCAGACATTTGTGCTTCCAAAGTGACTACTCTTATCTTGGCATTATCCAATTCTTCCCAAATACTTACCACGTCTTCATCATTTGCCTTGAGTGCTCTTTGTACCCTGCTACTTTTGCCTATGTTCAAGCAAAGGCTGTTAAGTCTCCTTATGCTACCTCCAAATGTCTTCTTTGTATTGGGTCAAATCTTCAACAAGGAACTGTTATGTTGTTCTACCTCGTAACTTTCTAACACTAATGCATTCACTTCCCAACACTCCTCCTTGTATAGGTTTTGGTTGTTCTCCACCTCTTCCTTTCACTTGTCATGTTTTTCTTGTCTTGTGTAGCCTTCAAACAAGAGGGGTGTAATCTACTACATTTCAGTAAATATTCGAGTACTAAGGCAAGATTGTCTCCATCAATTTCAACATTGGTCTTGCCAAATTAAGGATAAAATTAGAGCCATCTATCATTTGTACACACACTTTTATTACTTCTGCAGATTCTCCTTCTTCTTTGTACTACATTCCACTTGGAAAGTCTTCTTCTTCTCCGTCAATATCTACCCTTCCTTTAGTTTCTTTTTGCACCTTGTCTTCAACCTACTATTGCATATCACTTGAAAAATCTTCCTCTTGAATGGGGTTGAGGAGTTCTTTGGTCCAATTTTATGCTTTCTCTTCTTGCTATTCTTTGGTCTTATCTTCTTGTTCTACACCTTACTCCCCTCTTGCAATGTAGACTATGCATCTTTGTACTAATCCTTGTCTTTGGACTCCAATGGTGACCCTTGCAAGATAAAGGAGTCACCTTTTTCTTCTTGATTTTCTCCTTCCAAATCATCTACTTCCTCTTCCAAAGACATATCCATGACTTGAGGATTCTTTCTTGGCTTCTTCATTGGGTTTTGAGACCTTGATGGAGCTGACCTCCTTCTTGGTTGTGGTAGTGATCCCTTCTTTATCCACTGTTACAAACCTCTTGGTTTTTTTATACTCTATATCTATTGCTTTGTACTTGCAAATGATAATATTCCTTTGGGTTGCAAAATGAAGTACCTCATTGGATTATAATGTCTTGAGAAATTCTTGTGCTCTTCTTTGGTTAATAGATTTAACCCATGTAGAAGTGAATGGACAATAGAGGTATGTATGTGGTTCCATTGTCTTCCTCACACTCTCTAAGCATGCTCCTTGCCTACAAGGAGAACATACTTGCCTATTTGACCAACTTCTCTTGATACATATACTCAAGGAAGATGGCTAACTGTTGTTGATATTGTTGATATAGTTCATCTTCTTGGTCAAAATAATTTCATCATTGCTTCTACAACCACAATCCAAGTTTGGTCTTTATAATTGCCTAACCTCCAACTGGTCCAATTGGTGGACCTCTTCTATGTGAAAGATGCAATAATTTGGACATTCATTTGCTCATCTATAGGCACAAATTTTATCAAGAATCATACTTCTAGATTGACTTGCATTTGGAGCAAGGAAATTTCTCCAATTTTCCTCCATCCATGTGTGGTACCCACATTTTTCATTTTGGACGAGTTTTGAAGAAGAAGTGCCTTGCTGAAACCACATTGAAACCAAATGGAAACCAAATGGAGAAAAAATGAAGGGAAACTTATGTTTTGATCAGACCCGAGGAAGTCAACTTCATGTTAGAGGAAAAAGGACTCAGATTGGATCAAACCCAAAGAAGTTTACTTTGTGTGAGAGGAGGAAAAACTCGGATCAGACGTTAAGGAGTGCAAACCCGAAGGAGAAATAGAAGTTGCAGGTCAAGATTCTTGCGGGGGCCATATCTCAATGACCACAAGTCCAAATCAAGCGCGCTATATCTCGTTGGAAGCGTCTCGTTTGGGGCTTTCCATTGCCACCAAAATCTCAAAGTTTAGAGATCTGTAAAAGAAGTTACAAGCATTTAAAGTTTTGGGAGTAGATGTACTTCGGGTCGAAGTGTCTTCGGGTCAATGTGACTTCGGATTTTGTACTTCGGACTTCGGGTTTATATGACTTCGGGTCTAAAGACTTAGCCTCAAGATGAAGATGACTAAATCCAAGGAAGTCGGACCTCAGAATGCAGTGAAGGTGACTTTGGGAATCTTGCGGGAAGCATAAGAGGAAGTTAGAGTAGGGAAAGAAGATAGTTAGGATACCCATGACTTCAATTTCAGTTCAGATTGAAGATGGAATAGAAATTGAAGGAGAAGTAACAGTAGTGAATAAACCCAAAGTGCAAGATCAGACAGTAAGTGTCTTCGGGTTAGTAACATGAGTGATTAGGGGAAAGTGGGTTACAAATTGAAGGTGTAGATAGTGTATTCATGCTTTCAATTACAATTCTTGATGATGACACAATAGAATTAGCAAAAGAATTGATAATAGTTAGACCCGAGGTAAGAGAGATAGGAGTGCAAGTGTCTTTGGATTTGACAATTGACACTTTAGAGAAGAGTGGGTCGGGAGATAGAGATTAAGAAGGCTTAACTATGATAGGAATTTCATATCAAGAAGGAGAAATGTTAGAATTAGTGGAGGAATTAGGAGTTGTGAAACCCGAGGACAGAGTAGTAGGAAGTAAGATTATTTTGGGTTCAGGTTTGAAAGCCAAGGAAGAAGTAGACATTGGATCGGAGTAGTAACTGATTTGAGATTTGAAGCGGCAGATATGAAGAGGTGCATTGTCATTTCGGATCTGTAGGTTAGAAGAGTTGTTGTAGAACGGTATAGTTGTTAGAACTGCCAATTGCTTCACTATTTGAGAGTGGCATTTGCAGGAAATTGTTGTTCAATGCTCATTATTTCTGAGAATAGATAAAGTGAATTGCTGTGAAGCAGTGCTCGTCGCTTGAGCTTGATTCCGAGTATCAATTTTGCAATTGTGTTTGTGAGTGTTTGGAGAAATTCGAAGTGCAAGTCAGTGTGCTTGTTGGATGTTGGATTCCACAACCTTGATCTTCATTCTGTGTGTTTGATCCTTAGTGAAGTGCAATCAAAGTAATGCCTTGACAGATTTGAGAGGAATTGTAGTGTTGGTAGTATTCTGCATTTGTGAGTGCAGTGCAAGGTTGATGTGAAGCAATTTTGATCAAGGAAGTTGTGCCTTCAGTAGAGGGGTGGAACACAATTCTGAGGCGAAGTCATTTTGCAATGAAGTGCCGTTTTTGGGAGAGCCTGAATCATCACAATCAAGATTGTTTGGAAAGATTTGATGGAGTTGTGATTAAGGAGTGTGAATTTGTGACAAGATTGCAAATCAGTGCTTGTTATTCTCTTCTGGGTGTGGTTTCTACCTGAGAGACTAAAGAAGAACTCAAGAAGAACTACATTGTTACTTTGCTTTGTATTTGGACATTTTTGACTCGTATCTCTACGGGAAGGAACTTTACTTACCCGATTACCGCAAAAGTGATATTTGCCGGGTTGTCACACCATGCAAAGGGGTTCCCTTTCAAGTCCCTTATTGTTCTATCTTTCCTTCTCTTTGTCTCATGGATGATCCTAAAATCACTAAGCTCTCAATTCCAAAGTAAGAAGGAGAGATGCTTGCTTAGGACCAGATGACTCCTATAGTAAATTGCCCATTTGTTTATGGCAAGAGCATGCAAAATTGCCTTAAAGATCTTCCTCATGGGTATTTGAACAAACATCATGTTTCCTACTGGGCGCAAAGGACTAATTCAAACAACTACAAAGGACTATGAAAGACTACAAGGAACTCCAAGGGTTTTAAAATTACTATAGTTTTTTTCATTCAAGACTAAAAGTTGTTGGCATAAAGTAAAATTGCTCTAGGTGCACTTGATTTTATAACTAGGGTTATTTCAATCAATAGATAAGCCGTCACTCTCTACACATGTGAGCTACTTTAGTAAATATAAATGGTCTGTGGTGGTAGTTCTTATCTAAGTGGTGGTGCATACAAATTGATGTACTATCTTTGGATCCAAAATGTTCCAAGTCTCATGTCTTTGGGTCCAAAATGCTTCTATACTTGTGTTCTTTGCCTCTGACCATTCTTTGAACTTGATATCTTTGGCATTCTTCCTTTGGATGGCAGTCGGTTTTGTACTTGTTCACTTCATACCCTTGCATGTACATGCACAACTCCAAAGAAAACTCAACTTAGTGGTTTTCTTTCCTAAATTAATAATTATTCTACCATATACTTATGGAAAAGAGAGAAAACAAAAAACAACTTTGTAAAAATATAGAACCACATCTTATCCCATTGAAGAGGAAATGTGTGATTTTGATAGATGTTTGATAAGGTGATAGCATAGGCCACTTAGCAACTTTTTATCTTTTTCTCCTTTATATAGCAGAAAAAGGAAAAAATAATTATATGCAATAATTGAGAAAATAGTCCAATTAAAAACCATAACTTCCTAAATATCAATATTCATCTTATAGAATATGATTTGAGAATGGATAATTGAAAATGATATCATAATTCCAATTTGAATAGTAAACTATAAAAATAAACTAGTACTTATATATTGGATTTGTTTCACTTTTATCTCTATGTATAGATCTTTCAAACTTATTTTACTAAGATCCTTAGTTTTGAATAATTTATATAGTTTTAATTAAATTAATAAAATTCTATAATTTATTATTTAAGTTTTAGAATTCTACTGTTTAGATTGTGATGTTATAATTATAAATTGAATTTTCTAGTTTTTCTACTTATTCATATTAAAAAGGAACCTTTTCTTAATATATAATTCTCAACATATATGAACACCATTAATATATTGATGGCTTATGAAGATATAGAGAATGCTTTAGTGGTAGAATGTCAAATTTTACAATATAAGGTGTATTAGATATTAGAAATAGTTACATTTAGAATTTTTCTTTTTTCAAATGAGATCTCTTTAACTTAAAATAATCTTTTTTAAGCTTACATACCTGCATAATCTTTATCAAATAAAAAATATGCCAAACTATATAAGCATTAAATTACATAGAATAATATTGTAAAAATAAAAAAATATTGCAGAATCTCTTTATGAACAATATATTCATCTATTGGTATTTATTTCATTCTTAATATTTTATTTAGATGAGTGAGCTATAATATAATTCTGATATAGGTTTAATAATTAATGGATACTACTTTTGTAAAGGGTTTCACTTCATTAAAGCAAGGAATAACTTGATCTAGAATTTTTTCTCATGAATATATGGAAGTTAAATATTAGTCTTTTATTCTCATATTGATAAATGTTTAATTTATTATTATTTTTACTTATAATTTTTTAGTAGAGATCTTGACCTTACATAACGCAGATCAAAATAAGAATATAAAGATAATCAGATGAGTGATTAGTCATAAAATTGTATGCTTATAATCACAATAAATGAAACGTTTCACAAGTTTACATAAGACTTTCATATTATCATTAAATATCAAACTGAAGAGTAACTTTCATTATTTGTCATAATTATTTCTAGAATATCAACAAGTAAATAATCCAAATGTGCTTAAACATATTGCAAATATATCATAACTACCACTAATTTGAGATACTCATGAAAGTTAAAAGATTTATCAACTTATTATTTTACAAATCAAATATATGATAAAAATATGAGCCTTAAATAAAACTTAAGAACATATTAAAACTAAGATTTTAAATCTGAATTATAGAAAACAAGTAAGAAGGTTCTTGTTAATGGTGTTCAAATTTTTTCTCTCAACTAGCATATGTAAACAAAGGTAATATTTTCTGTTAAGTTTTAAGAAAATTTGATCCTCAAACTAGGATAACTCCAAAAAAAATCAATTACCTATTGATACTATCCCAAGCTAGTAGTGACTTAGTTCTCCCTATACAGTTGTATTAGGGTTTAGGATACACATGTGCACTATATATACATGAGAGGAGTACCCTCTCTCCATTAATTATTGCTTACCTTCCTTGTGCACGTGCTCTCTCTCATGGTCTATTAAGAATGGCCTTGGAGTGTTGGTCCAGTCCTTGAGTTAATTAACATGGTATAAGAGTTTCTGAAAGGTTGAGTAAGGATGTGTGCATCTAGAGAAAGATGGGATGAGAGTAGTATGAGAGTAAAAGGATTCCATTGATGCAATTGGAGTCAATAATTGTGCAAATTTTTACCTAAAATTGCAATTTTGGAGATCAAGATCATAGTTTTTGCCCAGATTGATGCACCCAAGTTATAAACCTATCTTGTTTAGAATCATAAAATTTGTTAGACATTCAAAGATCATTCTACCCGCAACAGTGGCTTTTGAGAGCTTCAAAAATCAATTTGGAGGGCCGAACTATATTTTTTGAGCAACAAGTTACCTTTGAAGAAACCAAGTTGAACCAAAGGCATGAAAGAAATTGCAATATGTCATTCTATCATTGTAGAAATCTCCAAGATAATTGGAATCATTGTGCATTTTTTGCTACAGTATTGGGCAAGGTCATTTTCAAGAAATAATGTTTTCTAGACTCTATGGATCAATAAATGTGTTTCCCATCAACATAGGAATTACACTTTCAGTCTATATTATCAACCTACCTGATTTATGGTGTATTTCTTGATTTTGCTTGCATATATGGGTGCTAAATTTTTATGATTATAGTAATGGCGGAGTCCATGGGTATGATCATTGGAGAGAACCTTGACAAGCTCAATTAGATATTTTGGAAATTTTACGTGCAAATGTGTAATACTCCGAGGACAAGAGAAGAGAGAAAACACAGATTGCACACTCAAACATTCGATGCTCCAAGGGAGCACCTTCTCTTTATGATATAGACAAAGAGGATCTCCTCCAAGGAAGCTCCACCATAGGATTAGGGACACATATAGGTGACATGTCAGCAAGCTCCACCCTTGGATTACTTACTTGGATGGGTGACATGTCTGGTCTAGGTCCTATCTGGTTGGTCTGTGAGCCGGCCTGTCTCTCACTCAGGATGAACCTCTGATGGCTATTATGGTAGCGCACCATGGACTAAGAAGGCAAGGAACCCCAACTCCATCATACTCCTCCAAGGCTAACACTCCAAGACTCAAGACATTGCTCACTAGAGAACTCAATGAGAGAGAGATAGTTGCAAATGAAAGGATGATGAGTACCTCCTCACTCCTTGTTTATATACTTGTGAAATAGTTACGTACCAAAGTTACTAATTACCGTAGTAACTCAAGTTACTAGACTAAAAGTCAAGTAAAGTCAAAAAGTAGAAAGGAATATCCATTCACATGGGCATATTCCCCTTATCTTGACCCAACCACTAAAGCAAGGATTCCTTCACATGGGCTATCCTTGGACTAAAGAAGAATCCAAAACAAAAAGGCTTGCGGGCCTAAGAGTTCTCAACTCTTTCCCCAAAGCCAAACACCTAGGAATAATACCAAGTCAACACACTAAAATCCAAAATAGTGGTGCTCATCTTTTCTACTTCCTCTAAAGTAAGGTCCCATCTATCTTAGCTATGACTAACTTTAGCTAACCATGACTAATATAGAACCATCCTTTATCTCTATATAAATAATATCTCTTAAGTACTTGTAATACCAAGCTAAATATCACAATACCACACACATGCACAAATGGGTGTTACATTTACCCCCGGACTAAGTTTTCACTTTGTCCTCAAAGTGAAGGTCTCTCTACCTTCTATGGTACATCTTCAACTTATCATGGTTAATCCTATCAAAGTGTCTTCCTCCCAACTCCTTGAGATCATAGGTGTAATTGCCCCACACCTTCTCTACTATGAAAGGTCCAAAGTACTTAGGCAAAAACTTCTTTTGCACTCTCTTGAATCGAATGGAATCAAACAACATTACCCAATCACCTTCTTTGAAAGGCTCCACCTTCTTCTTGCCTTGCCTCTTGTCATAGCTCTCCTTTTGTTTCCTTTGGGCTTGCTCCACTCGAACCATAGCAACTGCTCTTGCCTCTTCCAACTCCATGAGTTGATCCTTCCTTGACTTCCCTGCATCACTTCCTTGTGCTTTCTTCAATCTCCTATGAATGCTTTGGAAGGTAGGAAGATCAAAGTGAAGAGGTAAGGTAGACTCAATACCATACACCAATTGGAATGGAGAATATCCAGTGGAAGTCTTCATGGTTGTCCTATACTCCCACAAAACTGCATGAATCCTCTTGTCCCAATGATGTTTAGCCCCCTCCATTTCTGCATCTTTGGCCAACATCATGCACAAGGTCTGATTGGTTCTCTCTGCCAAGCCATTGGAATTTGGCTTATAGGATGTAGTTACTCTATGTGTGATAGAGAAATGTCGTAGCATGGCTGTAGTAATGCTTCCTGTAAACTCTCCTCCTCTATCAGAAACCAACTCCAAAGGGCATCCAAACCTAGTGATAATGCGTTCATAAAGAAATCTACCCACTTCATCTTCATTCTTGTCCCTCAATGGTCTAGCCTCAACCCACTTGGTAAGGTAATCAGTAACTACCACAATGTACCGATTGTTCCTTGGGGTTCTATTGAGAGGTCCTACAAAATCAATTCCCCACTTCTCAAAAGGTCCTAGCAATGGAATTGATCTAAGTGGTGGAGTGGATGTAGACTTTCTAGCAAAAGCTTGACAAACATGACAAGTTTTGCAATAATCAAGACAATCCTTGAAAATCCCTCTCCAATGGTAACCTGCATCTAGAATCTTGAAAGCAGTCACCTTTCCTGCAAAGTGTCCTCCACATACTAAACCTTCATGAAACTCCTTTATGAGTAGGATAGACTCTTCCTTACCCACTGCTCTTCGAAGTAGACCATCTGCTCCTTGGTGAAAAAGAATATCCTCCACCATTGTGTAAGGTCTAGATCTTGCTGCAAGGGCCTTCCTCTCCCTAGCATGCATCCCTTCTGGATAGTTACCTCTTGTCACAAAATCCACAATCTCCTTGTACTCCATTGGAATCTCTTGAGTGACTGAGATTGTCATGAGCTCCTCATCCGGGAAGGAATCATCTACTGGCTCATCTCCATCATGATCATAGGCTCTAGATAACAAATCAGCATTTGCATGTTTCTTTCCTGGCCTATCCTCAATTGTGTAGTCATACTCAGACAAGAGTATCATCCACCTTGCTAGTCTCCCTTCAACATTAGGCTTGTTGAAGATGTACTTCAAAGCCTTGTGATCCGTGACAATTGTGGCTTTCCCTCCAATCAAGTAGTGTCTAAACTTCTTGAGACCAAAGATCACTGCCAACCCTTCTCTCTCTATGACAGAGTAGTTCTTCTCTGCTGAAACCATCTGCCTACTAGCATAAGCTATTGGATGATCATGCCCATCTTGGTCTAATTGACTAAGAGTGCATCCTATAGCTACATTAGAAGCATCAGTGTAGAGGATGAAAGGCTTACTCCAATCAGGTTTAGCAAGAATTGGAGCTACAACAAGGGATTGCTTGAGCTCCTCAAAAGCTTTGAGAGCCTCCTTGTCTTCCAAAATCACCATGTAATCTACACCCTTCTTCATGTAGATGGTCAATGCATAAGCCTTGTTGGAAAATGAGAAGATGAACCTCCTATAGTACCCAACCATTCCCAAGAATTGGCGTAACTTTGTCAAGCTTGAAGGGAATGGAAGGTCTGAGATTTTCCTCACCTTCTCAGGATCAACTGCTATTCCATCCTTGGAGATGATGTGCCCCAAAAGTAGACCTTCTTCACATCCAAAAATGCACTTCTCTGGGTTGAGTGATGCATTTGCCTCATCCAAGCGTTGCAAGACTTTGATTAGGTGCTCAAAGTGCTCCTCCTTGCTCCCATAGACACAAAAGTCATCAATGAAATCTCTCACAAATTTCCCAATGAAAGGTTCAAATACCTTGTTCATGAACCGTTGGAATGTGGCTGGAGCATTGCAAAGCCCAAAAGGCATGACCTTGAAAGCGTAAGTTCCCCAAGGTGTGGTGAATGTGGTGAGTTGTTGATGCTCTGGTGCAATCTTTATTTGGTTATATCCACTATAACCATCTCCAAAACTGTACCTCTCATGACCTGCAACCTCCTCCAAGATCTCATCAATGAATGGCAATGGGTAGTAGTCCTTCTTGGTAACAACATTAAGCTTCTTGTAATCCACACATACCCGAAGCTTGCCATTCTTTTTCTTCACAATGACAATTGGAGACACCCATTTTGAATTCTCCACCTCAAAGATAAATCCAGCCTCCTTGAGCTTATCAATCTCCTCCTTCACAACCAAAGATATTGGTGGGCTAATGCGACGTTGCTTTTGGCGGATTGGTCTTGCATGTGACTCCACCTCTATCTTGTGCTCCTCCAAGGTGACTTCCTTCAAATCCTTGTAACTAAAAGCAAACACATGGATGAACTTGCGGAAAATCTCCTCAAATCTCACCTTCTCCTCCTTGGTAACATTTGGGCCATACTTGAGGGTAGATAACCTTCTCTCTACCTCCTCAAGTGTCAATGGTGATTTATCTGGGTCCTTCAAAACCTCTGGCTTAGGTGCAAAATCCATAGCACACAAGGGATACACATCTGAATCAGATTCAGATTCATCTTCCTCCGTGGAAGTCTCCTCTTCCATGCTTGTGTCCACACCTGAAGCTCCTTCTTCAGAATCTGATTCCCAATAATTAGAAGATGGGGTATCTGAATGTGAAGTGTTGGTGGTGTTAGTCACAGGAACAGTGACTCTATGGTTTGATGGCCCAATCCTCAAGTACCCTTTGTGCCATCGATCAGTTGTGCGTGCTGCTCTCAACCATGGCCTCCCAAGAAGTAAGTCATAGCTTGAATCCTTCAAGACTTGGAAAGTCATGAGATTTTGAACTCCCATAACTGAAACTACCACCTTATCCATCACCCCTACTGGTCGAACTTGTTGCTTGTTTGCCATGCTCACCACAAATGTTGAAGGTCTTGAGGGTATCATACCCAACTTCTTCATCATCCTTTCTGACATGGCATTCACTGCTGATCCTCCATCAACCAATGCATCCTTGATGTTGTGACCATTCACTCTCACATCAATCTTGGAGGCATATTCACAAGCCTCCCATGGTGCTGGCTTGGCATCCACCACCCCCATTGATACTGGAACTTTTGCCTTCTTCTTCTTTTTGCTCCTTGTAGAACTCAAACCACCTCTAAGCTCCTTTCTCAAGGTAGGGTTCAAAGCAATTAATTGGCCCACTGTGATGTTAGCCTTGTGACTACCAACATCCTCCAACACATTGTAGTTCCATTGTTGCTTTGAGATCAAGAAGTCCTCCATCCCCAACTTCTTCCTTGGAGTCTTTGTTGTTGATGGTGTTGAGGTGCGAGTGCTCCTAGTAAACATAGGAGTATCCTTGCTTGAAGTAAATCCTTGAGAAGAGTGAACATCCTCTACAAAACGAGCTCTCTTCTTCTCTTGTGCCAAAAGCTCCAAATTAAGACCCTTGGAGTTTGAGCACTCTCCCTTCTCATACTTGCTCTCAACCACATCTATGGATGCTATCCCCTTACCTTTGTTGGGATTAGGAGCCACTTGGGTTTCACTACCTCCCTCTTTCCCTCTATTGGCTCCCTCATAACCCCTTCCTCCATGGTAAGTGGAATTTGGGCAATTCCTTTGGATATGGCCTCTTCCTCCACAACCAAAACAATTTCTATCATTGAAATTGTTGGCTGGTTGGCCTCCTCTATATGGATAGTTTCCATAACTCCTAGGTCCTCTCCCTACATTCTGATCCACCTCTCTCTTCTCCCATAGTTGCACCACATTGATCTTGAGATCCGCAAGTTGTTCTGTGATGGTTTGGAGTGGATCTTTTGGTGGAGGTGCAAGAATTGGAGCAACTACTACTTGTGGTGCAACCCTTGTCACCAAAGTATCAGAAGTTCCACCATACTTGTAGCCTTGAGGAGGATGCACAACCTCCTTCACCACCAAATCACTCTCATCCCCTTCCAAACTCTCCTCCATACGAATTGCGATCTTGATAGCTTCAACCTTGGAAGAAGGTTTCTCATATCTCACCTTGCTTCTAATTTGTGGTCTCAATCCTCCCACAAAATTCTAGGTGAGCATGGCCCCTATGCCAATCATTGTAGTCTCCACATCATCCCCACCCTTCCTCAACACTATGCGAAATCTGGACTCCAACTTTTCCACTCTTTCCACATAGACCCTCACTTTCTCTCCATCTCCTTGCTTGAGAAATGTAACCTCACTCATCAATCTCTCATAACTCTCATCAAGAAGAAAGTTCTCAATGAGTGCTGAAGTCAAAGTCTCCCAAGACTCCTCTTCCCCCTCTCTCCTCTCTCTTTTGGTATTCTGACTCATACCATGTAAGTGCTGCATCCTCAAAGAAATCTGGTAATAATGAGGCCCACTCATTCTTCCTCCTCTCATTGTTTCCTATGCAAGCTCTCTTGAAGTCTCTCACAAAGGCCTCCACATCTTCTCCATCCTTGCCAAAGAAAACCGGAAGTTTCCCCATCTTAACCCCTCACTATCTTTCTTTTCTCTTAATTTTTTTTCTCTTTTCTTTTCTCTCACTCTATTACTAATAGAGTATATACATGACTAACACCATCTGAGAATAATCCACTCTAGGGAACACAAAAGGTTCAGGTTGCTCCAAGATTTCTATAGCAACATCAAATCCTAGAGTGCATATTAATCTAACTCTCATGGATAGTTTATCCATAAGTTGAAAGATTATCTCCATCACTAATCTTGAGAACTAGCTGATGAAGGTGGTAGTATTTCTGTAGCTGTACTAAGACTCTCTCCAAGATCCTTCACCAAAGTTTCCAAAAGTGCTTTTACTCCACTACACTCATGTCTTTTTGGAAGTCCTTCAACTCCACAAACCTCACACAACTCCTTGGTCTTAGATCTTCTCCCTCCCAATCTTGGTGAAGAAGGTCCAACATGCAAACCCAAGTCAAGTAAGCCTCTCCTTTCCCTCAATCTCTTGCTCTCAAAGGTTAATGGACATGAACTTGCCTTATGTCCCTTCTCTCCACATAGAAAGCACTTAGACTCACTCTTTCCTCCAAGTGGTGTAGGTTTTTGGATCCTCTCAACACTCTCTTCAAATTCTATTGTAAACTCTCTTTTCCTCAAATCCACCCCTACAATCACCTCAAACCCTTGGGGAACCTTGCATAATCTCAATTTCCACTCTTGATGACCCTCCATGTTCCCAAAGATGAATCTAAACACTCAAACATGCTTTTTGTTGATCTCAAACTTCTCATGCATGAGATCTCCACTCTGCAGAATTGACCCTTCCTCACAATGTCACTCAAATCTCCCAACGAATATGTCACAGTCCTCTGAAATTTTCCACACTTGATCACAACTCTAGGGCGTCCCTCCCTGCAAAATTTTAGATCTTTTCATCGAGCCATTTGGCCTAGACACCTTTCTATTCAGCACCCATATTTCAGATTTGGTCTGAAAACCACCCCCCTCTTTTCAAAAACTCATAACGCACTGCGCAAAAATGATCTCGCTCTAATTTTTGTGGCATCAGGTAGGATACAATGCACTGAATTTTCTTGGAAATTTTCAGGACAATTCACTAAAACTTGAAGAAATGGCAGACTCTGTACAATTTTCCAGAGAGCATGCAGTTGCGGGAGCACTTTACCCTATCAACTTTCAAAAATTCTAGCCCAGTGCGCATAGAAGCTCTCTCAATAATTTGAAGTGTGCTAACTGAAAGATAACCCAAGCTATCATGTGTAGAAATCTCAAGTCCAGATCTCAAACTTGAGATTTTGCCCAAAATCACCTTAATCCCCAAAATCTGCAATCCACCTCACACAATCTCTCCAATTCCTCTCATGTGTACAAGATGTACAAAATCACCTCAAAGACATCATAATGAACTACAGGGTATACAAATGGATCTTGGTTCTCTAACATAAGTTCAGCCCTCTCATCTCCTAATGTTCTCTCCAAGTGAGCTCTCATAGCCTCCTTCTGCATAATGTAGAATTGGACGCGGAACATTATCTTGCCTTCTAGAGAGGTCCCGGCAACGGAACCAAAAATGTGAGCCGGCCTGTCTCTCACTCAGGATGAACCTCTGATGGCTATTATGGTAGCGCACCATGGACTAAGAAGGCAAGGAACCCCAACTCCATCATACTCCTCCAAGGCTAACACTCCAAGACTCAAGACATTGCTCACTAGAGAACTCAATGAGAGAGAGATAGTTGCAAATGAAAGGATGATGAGTACCTCCTCACTCCTTGTTTATATACTTGTGAAATAGTTACGTACCAAAGTTACTAATTACCGTAGTAACTCAAGTTACTAGACTAAAAGTCAAGTAAAGTCAAAAAGTAGAAAGGAATATCCATTCACATGGGCATATTCCCCTTATCTTGACCCAACCACTAAAGCAAGGATTCCTTCACATGGGCTATCCTTGGACTAAAGAAGAATCCAAAACAAAAAGGCTTGCGGGCCTAAGAGTTCTCAACTCTTTCCCCAAAGCCAAACACCTAGGAATAATACCAAGTCAACACACTAAAATCCAAAATAGTGGTGCTCATCTTTTCTACTTCCTCTAAAGTAAGGTCCCATCTATCTTAGCTATGACTAACTTTAGCTAACCATGACTAATATAGAACCATCCTTTATCTCTATATAAATAATATCTCTTAAGTACTTGTAATACCAAGCTAAATATCACAATACCACACACATGCACAAATGGGTGTTACAGGTCAAACAAGCTTTGACCGGAGGGAATCTTTTAGGGAATCTTCCTATAGGAATCTCAGAATCACGTGAGTAAGGTACCATTGGAAAGCTCTCAATGAGACAAAGCAGGGGGGAGGGAAGGCCATCCCTTTCTCTGTTGGGGAGGGGAAATGTGCACATTTTTGAGGCCTAATTCATCCGTTTAGGCCTCCGAAATTGCCTTCAAAAATTTCAGGCATATTTCGATTCCTACTCTATTAGTAGAAGTCCCCTTTTGGTGATACCTCTTTCTGATCTGTTTAGTCCATCATGTGTAACATCCTTCCAGATGTTAATAAACCAATTCTCATCTTTAAATCACATGTCTAGCTATTGGTTCTAAGGTTCTCAAGTCTATTTCAATTTCTGCCCTATTAGTAGAAGTACTCTTTTGGTGATACTTCTATCATATCTATTTTGACAATCATGTATAACATCATTCTAGATGCTACCAAACCGAATTTCACATCTTGATCTGCTGGCTAGCTCTTGGTATTACAAACCTCCCTCCTTTTAAGATGCAACGTCCTTGTTGTGCAATTGTTGCTCAAATGCTTGCACCAACACATGTGCTTGTGCCAAATTGGCAGCGGGCTCCCAGGTGGCTTCATAGAGGGGGTAACCTTTCCATTTTTCTAGATAGTCCACCCACGGATGGCGAGTACCAAGCATGCATTTATGGAGGATCCGCTCCACTTCATATTCCTCTGTGCCATCAATGAGTGTCAGACAAGGTCGAATGTCTTGTGTGGAATGACCCTGGCCTGATCAGGGAGAATATCTGCATAGTAGGGAGACATGGAACACTGGATGGATCTTCATGTGTGGTGGTAGCTCAAGGTGATAGGCCACAGCGCCGATGCGACAAAGAATGGAGAAAGGCCCAATAAAACAAGGTCTGAGCTTACGAGGTCCAACTAATGTGAGGTTGGTTGTTGATAGCCACACTTGATCCCCAACATTGAACTCCATGTGCCTACGGTGTCCATCAGCATACTGCTTCTATTGATTTTGCGCAATCTATAATCTGTGCTTGGCACTCTTCACACCTTGTTGGATTCTAAAAACAAATGTGTTAACTGCATTGACCTTGGTAGCCACTAGACGGATCTTCATCAAGCTAGAGGGTGTGAAGGGATGCTCACCATACATGAGGAAGAACGGAGTGACCTAGGTGGAGGCATTCACTAAATTTTTGTAAGTGAATTCCACCAACAGGAGTAAGGTGTCCTACCTCTCTTGCTCTTCTAAGGTAAAGCGGCTTAACATGTCTTCAATCGTGCGATTAGCCCGCTCTGTTTGGCCATCTGTTTGTGGGTGGTAAGCTGTTGGCCATCGGCATGCGGGTGAATGCATCTGCAAGTTGCTTCTTACCTTCCACGTAGGTGAATGTCATGTTGAAGTGTTGTTGCCACTCTGCCCACCAAATTTGGTGACAAGATAGATCCTTCTGCGTCTTGAGGTAGACTAGAGGTTTGTGGTCTGTCTCGACTACAAATGCCTTCCAAGTAGTGTTTCCAATGCTTGGTTGCTAGAACGATGGCCAGCTCTTCTTGTTTTGTGGTGTGGTAGTTGCGCTCTACCGGTAACAACTTTCGAGAGAAATATGCAATTAGATGCCATCCGTCATGTCACTCTTGTTGTAGGACTGCTCCTATTGCTACACTTGATGCATCTATAGCCAACTGTGGTATCCACATTTTTTGTTTTTTTCTTTGTTTAGTCGTGTTTAAGAGAAGAAGCAAGCACTGAAAGTCAAATTGCGAACGAAGAATGGATGAAACTAACTTTGGAGGAAATCCAAAGAAGATGACATCGGATCCAATGATGGAGGTACTCGGAAGAGGAGTATGATGGAAAAAGTCCGAAGATCACCGTCTTTGGGTTGGAAGACATAGGAGAGACGAAGACCATTTAACAACCTTGGTATGTGGCAAGAAAGTACATTTCAAGAAACGGTGGGGGCAGAAGAAGCATGTCTTGACAGTGACCGGGAGTTGCATGCAGAAGAGAGCAATTCAAAGTTGAAATCGACTGAAGAATGACTGCGATTTGGGGAAATATAAAATGGCAACTGCGCAGAGAAAAGTTGAATGTTTTGAGTAAATTTCCAATTCCTTTGAGTAGTCGCCCTACAGTAATGCGTGCCAGGAAGCCCATCAAGAGTGAGATTTCCGAAACCCTCAGGGAGTTAGAGTGTCTTGTCCAAGAGAGGGTCTCATCTTCCAACATCGTAGAATGAGAGGATAGATCATGGCAAAGAAGATGGCCAATGCGCTGGTGGTGCGAGGTTTTGCAATCTGAAGAGTAGATGTAGTAGCTAGAATTGAAGTCTTGATTAGACTTTGTATTACCTTTTTAGCATGGAATTGGAATTTTAGTTTCCCGAGAGTGATGGCAAAGATTGCTGCCAGTAATTGTGAGGAGGGTCCCGAGGTGGAAGGGAAGAGAGGCAGTCTGGCTCAATGGACTGAGTCAGATTGGAAGTTAGTATTGGGGAGAGAAGCAGGAGAACCAATGGGGATCACCTTCTATTGGAAGTGTGATGCTGCAGAGGAGATGGTGGAGATCCGCAATTTGTTTTTTGTTTTGAGAACTACAAATGGCTACAAGGTGGAGTCCTATCGGGATGCGATCCGAAGAAGCATCATGGGGGTGATGATGGCCATGTTCAAGCTAGAATGAACCACCTACGTGAATATGTAGCAAGCCGTCTTCTTCCATCAAATGTTTGCAGGAGCTCCAGTGAATTGGGCAAAGTGCTTTCACCACCGAATGAGGCAGATGGTGGTGAATTGGCAAACGGGCTCGCCACCACATTATTTTGCACCGTTCGCAGCCCACTTCTACTTCGGACTGAACTTACTAACTGAAGAAGAGCATCATTGTATGGTGTCTCACATGTATCTTGATTTACAACAAGAAGCAGACAAGGAAGAGCGCCAGTATATGTTGCATCTTTGAGCAAATGATGAATACTTCACGAAGACCGGACAGTGGAAAGTCAAAGAAATTACCAGTCCAAAGATGAAGAAACGTGGTAAACCCAAAGAAGCAAGGTCGCCTCCCATGCAAAGGAAGACTCGGCGGCTGATGTTGAAGATGGCAAAGATTGTCAAAGAGGCATCATTGGGATCAGAGTCTGGGGAAGAGACTGAGTCGCAAGAGGAGGAATCGGAAGAAGCGGAGCTCACCTTAAAAAGTGAGGAGTTTGGGAGCGATAGCAATGGGGAACCAGAGGTCTAGCAATTGGTGGTAGTAAGTGAGGCTTGTCAGGCGATGGTGGTGAACAAGTCAAGACCAGAAGAGAAAGAGGAGAATCCCGCGGGGCCGAGTTCAAGAGGCCAAGACAAAGAAAGAGCCAAAACAATGAAGATACGGAGATTGCGACTTCGGATGAAGAAGCTGATGACGGAGGAGAAGACTCCAAACAAAGATCGCGATGAAGAGGAAGAAAACTTTGGCGGGATATCATAGTTGACGAAGGTGGTCGCACCATTGCTAGAGCTATTGAAGGAGCATCAAAGAGTAATTCCCCAAGATCGCAGGAAGGGGATGAACAAATTGCAGGTGGTGAAGTATCTGTTGAGTGAAGTGAAGGGGTTGCAGGAGCAACAAGTCTGAAGACATGAGGAAATTGAAGAACTTCTGAGGGAGGAAGTCTTGAAGAAGAAGACTTTCAAGATGTTACAAGAAAGCTGCAAAGAAAAAGAAAAGAAACTGCAGAGGCAAGCCGGAGAAATCACGGAACAAGCAATGTGGCTCAACAAGATGAAGGAAGAAGTGAGTGATGTGCGCATTGAGAATGTTCATTTGAAGGCGACGAACATCGTAATGGAGTAGGAGTTGGACAGTTTAAAGAAAAGTGCAGCAACGAAAGATCAAGCATGGTAGAGAGAGTTAGCAGCCAGGCAAGAAGAAGAAGAACGATTGCAAGAACTTGTCAGGAGCGCAAAACAGCAGAGCGTGCAGTATGCAGAGGAGAAGAAGATGCTCACTATAGAATACAAAGGCGAGTTGAAGATGTATCGTGAGGAGTTGAAGGTGGAGCGCTCTCAAGGATATGCATCGGAGTCAGTAGGGGAAGTTGCAGGAAAGTTAAGAGCAATCTTAAGCACGGAGACTGAAGGGAGATTGGAGGAAGCTTGCCTACATGAGTTGAAGTTACTTGTGCAGGAAACTCGGAAGAGAAAGGCCAAGGATGTGGACATGAACACCTTATTGATTTGATTGAGGGAACGCGTAGATAGGAAAATGTTAGATGTAGAGAACAATGTTAGTCTTAGACTAGATTTAGTCAATTTGGAATTAGAGAAGATTCGGAATAGTGTGACAGTGGATGCAAAACCCAATGTTGTAGAAGTAGGAATTCAAGTGTCATGGGACTTGATGATTGACTCATTAGAGAAGAGTGGGTCAGGAGATAAGGATGTAGATGGGTTACCCATGAGCTCAATTGTAGATTGTAGTGTAGAAGTAGTAGAAGTAGTGAAGGACTTGGTGGAATTAGCTATACCCAAAGAAGGAGAAATAGTAGGAATGAGGTAGACATTGGATTGGGATGATGAGGTAGACATTGGATCGGGATAAGTATCAATTTTGAGATAGGAAAAGGCAGATATGAAGAGATAGATTGCCACTTGGGATCTGCAAGTAGGAAGAGATGTTAGGAAGCGGTGCCTAGGTAGGCAAGTCTGCCATTTGCTTCAGTATTTAAGTGGAGCATTTGCAGTACAATGTTGTTCAGTATTCAAATTTCTGAAGATAGATAAAGTGAAGTACTGTTTTTAGTACTCGTCGCTTAAGCTTAATTCTGATTGTCAATTTTGTGTTTGTAGTTGTGAGTGTGTGGAGAATTCCAAAGAGCAAGTCAGTGTGCCTGTGGATGTTAGAATTTGTAGCCTTGATCTTCATTCTGTGTGTTTGATCCTGAGTGAAGTGCATCAGAGCAATGCCTTGACAGATCTGAGAGGAATTGTAGTGTTGGTAGTATTCTGCATTGGTGTGTGCAGCACGAAGTTGATGTGAAGCAATTTCAATTGAGGAAGTTGTGCCTTTAGTGGAGGGGTGGAACACAATTTGGAGGTGAAATTGATCTTTGTAGTGAAGTGCCATCTTTGGGAGAATCTGAATCATCACAATCAAGAGTTGTTTGGACAAAATTTGCTATGATGTGATTATGTGTGTATTCGTGACAAGTTGTCAAGATTGTGAGCTTGTTACTCTATTCTAGGTGTAGTGTCTACCTGAGAGATTAAAGAAGACATCAAGAAGGACTGCAATAGTGACTTTTGATTTTGTATTTGACCAATTTTGGATAGTATCTCTGCGGGAACGAACTTTACTGACCCGATTACCGCAAAAGTGATATTTGCCGGGTTGTCACACCAACTTGATTGGATGTTTTGGGTCATACCACTTCAAGATTGGTGCATGTAGCAAGGCGGCCTTCAATTCTTGAAAGGTCAACTCTTGTGTAGTTCCCCATGTCCACTTCTTCCCCTTTTGAAGTAGTGCCATTAAAGGCTATGCAACCTTAGAGAAGTCCTTGACAAATCTACGATAGAATCTTGTCAACCCCAAGAAGCTCTTAAGTTGAGTCTAATCTTCTGGGGCACTCCATTTTTGAATGACCTCTATTTTATCTATCAATACTTGAATGCACTCTGCACTTACTCTATGCCCTAAGTAGTCTACTTCAGACTTGCCAAACTCACACTTTGAGATTTTGGCGTACAACTGGTTCTGTCTTAGAATTTGGAGGACCTCTCGTAGATGTTGTTTGTGTTCTGTCATTGTGCTACTATATACTAAGATATCATCCAAGAAGACGATAACAGACTTATCCAAGTATAGACGAAATATGTCATTCATTAGACTCATGAAAGTGGCAGGTGCATTGGTGAGGCCAAAAGGCATCACAAGATACTCAAAGTGGCCATACTTGGTTTGAAAGGTAGTTTTGTACACATCCTCCTCTGCAATTCGGATTTGATTGTAACCGCTTCGCAAGTCCAGTTTGGTGAAGTATCTCGCTCCATGGAGTTGATCAAACAGGTCATCCATGCAAGGTAAGGGGTATTTGTTCTTCACTGTTTGTTGATTGAGACCCCAATAGTCAATGCACATGCGCATTGTACCATCCTTCTTCTTCACAAACAAGACATGGGCCCCATATGGTGATACACTAGGTTGGATGAACCCTTTCTGTAGCATCTCCTCAATTTGAGTCTTACACTCCTCCAACTCATGAGGTGATAGGCAATATGGGGCCTTACAAGGAGGTGTCTTCCCCAAGAGTGTCTCTATTTGTGATCTACTCGCCTTTTTGGTGGTAATCCTGAGGGTAGATCATCGAGAAAGACATCTTGAAACTCATCCACCACATCCTTCAATTTCTTAGGAATTTTTCTATCGAGTTGTGCACTATGGACTTCTCTTATTTGACCCATAAAACATCTATCGATCTTATAGACAATTGTCGTCCCCACGACATATAGAGGCAATTTCTGCCTGTATGATTTTTCTTTAACCCCAATGATTGACCATTGGTGGGTTCTCACTACTTTCTTCCTCCAATCCACCATAGGGTTGTACTGCTCCATCCATAGCATGCCTAAAATTGCATCATAACGAGCTAATTGTATCACTCGCCACTCAATTGCTTCTTGATATTCTCCTATAGAGAGGGTTACCCATCTAGGTAATGATTCAATCCTCTTTGTTTGCCCATTTGGTAACTCTACTTCTTCACTTCCATCTCTCTCTAGCTAGATCCATTCCCAATCTTATTGCAACAGAGCAAGACAAGAAATTCTCTATTGCTCCCGGATCTATTAATACTCTCACTTGATTACCTTCTAGGATTCCATTCACGACAATCAATTGTGAGTTTGCCTTTCAGGATCTTTGCACATTATTCTTCTTCCTTCCCTTGCTTCTCTACTTCCTTATTGAGCCAGTAAGGCCGCAAGGTACATTTACTGGCAATCTTCATTTTCCGAAGTGATTTCCACCTCCTCCTCTTCAATATGCCTCTCCATGTTGTTCAAAGATCGTCTGTACGAAGGTCGAGTGCCTCTAAGGAAACGAGTGTGACAGTTGGTAGATATGTGCCCAATATGGCCACAATTGTAACAACGGCGTTGTTCTCCTTGAGTCCCTTCTTCTTGTGGGACTCCATCTCTTTGTTCTTCTACCCGTCCCTGCTCCCCTTGAAGCGGTCGTGCTCCTTGATCCTGGAATCAAAGGTTGCCTAATTCCATCGGTACAAGTCCACCCATGTGTGGCATTTCTGCCCAATAATGTTGAGGTGGAACTACTCCTTCACCTCCACCTAATGCTCTTGTTATTCTCTACGCACAAGCAATGGCTTCAAATACCATGCGAGGATTTTGCACCATGACTTCTTGGCGAATCTGCTCTTTCAACCCTCATTTGAAATTGTCAAGAGCCTCTACTGGACTCATGTCGGTAATAGCAACTTGTAGATCCAGAAATGCCTCCACATACTCTTGTATGCTATTCTTTTGTCTCAATCCCCATAGTCGGGTTCGAGCCATCTGCACAGAATCCACCAATTGGAAATTCTTCAGCAATCCTTCTTGCATTGCTGTCCATGTGACCTCTCTTCTCTTTGCCATCATGGATTGTTCCCAAGCATCATACCATGTGAGTGCTTTATCGGTCAAGTACCCACATGCAAACACGCCTGCAGCATGCTTTGTGATCTCTGTTGAGAACAATCGGAAATATCAATTCATTCTTGAGATCTAATTTTCCACTACTCCCATCATACGCTGCCCCTTGTAAGGCTTGATGTTGCAGGTCTTCTTCATCCAGAGTAGCAATGTGGCTTCATCGTTGATAGGGTTCGTAGGCACGGGTGCCTCTCCAAGTACTTCAATTGTAGGTACTGGGTTTTGAGATGGCTCTTCTTCTTGCATGGCTTGATCGTTCTTGAGGATCTGCACTTGACTTTGTAATGTCTACATGGTCATCTTAATCTCTTGAAATTCATTCAACATCCCTTGCATTCCTTGCACCAGCTCTTGCAATTGCAGATCCATGGTTCTTGCAACACTCAATTGCTAATGTCTACTTCAATACAGAGTCAATATAATCACTCTAGAAGGCGCACAAACTATCAAAACTACCATTGGGACCTTGGAAGCTATCACTCGTTGATAATACTCCTCACCAAAATTCCTAACCACAAAATCTCTAAACATCACTTTCGGCCTCACTACATAACGGATTTCTACTTGAGTGTTGAAAGGAAGAGGATTTGGGACATTCCTATCCATATTATCATAATAGAATGTAGATTGTCAAATCCCACTCTCTGTCATATATCACCATAGGTAGAATCACCGGGTTTGGTGAGTTCATCACTCTGTCCATGAATTCCGCACCAAAGTGATAAACTAGCAATACCCTCATCTGCTCATGCTGGATGTACATAACCTTGATGTGGAATGGGTTTGAGAATAGAAAGCTAGGTGCGGGAAATTGTCCTCTCGGCGCATCCATCCCATCCCCTCTCTAATGTCCTTCCCAAGTCTAGCGATTACCCTATGTTCTCCACCTCAAACTACTCAGTTTTAGTAGTTTGTGCTATTCCAAGAGGGTGATCCACTCTCTTGGACTAGAATACTCGCTCTGATACCATTGTAATACTCTGAGGACAAGAGAAGAGAGAAAACACAGATTGGACACTCAAACATTCGATGCCCTAAGGGAGGACCTTCTCTTTATTATATAGACAAAGAGGATCTCCTCCAAGGAAGCTCCACCATAGGATAGGGACACAGATAGGTGACATGTCAGCAAGCTCCACCCTTGGATTACATACTTGGATGGGTGACATGTCTGGTCTAGGTCCTATCTGGTTGGTCAAACAAGCTTTGACCGGAGGGAATCTTTTAGGGAATCTTCCTATAGGAATCTTAGAATCACGTGAGTAAGGTACCATTGGAAAGCTCTCAATGAGACAAAGCAGTGGGGAGGGAAGGCCAGCCCTTTCTCCGTTGGGGAGGGGAAATGTGCACATTTTTGAGGCCTAATTCATCCGTTTAGGCCTCCAAAATTGCCTTCAAAGATTTCAGGCATATTTTGGTTCCTACTCTATTAGTGGAAGTCCCCTTTTGGTGATACCTCTTTCTGATCTGTTTAGTCCATCATGTGTAACATCCTTCCAGATGTTGCCAAACCAATTCTCACATTTAAATCATATGTCGAGCTATTGGTTCTAAGGTTCTCAAGTCTATTTCGGTTTCTGCCCTATTAGTAGAAGTACTCTTTTGGTGATACTTCTATCATATCTATTTTGACCATCATGTATAACATCATTCTAGATGTTACCAAACCGAATTTCACATCTAGATCTGCTGGCTAGCTCTTGGTATTACAAAATGTTCCTTCCAAGTCAAGCAACAAAAGAAGGAGATAAAATTGATTATGACTATCAATAATGGAATATTAAAATTGATGGCATTCAAGTACTTCATTACATTGTGATGTGTGTTTAATCATCAATGATAGGTCACATTTAGGACCTTACTTTACCTATGGTACCCACATTTTTCATTTTTGTTGAGTTTTAAAGAAGAAGTATATTGTTGAAGCCAAATTGAAGCCAAATGAAGGAAAGAAGAGCAGAACCATGTGTTTGGATCTGACCTAAGGAAGTTAACTTTGTGTTAGAGCAAGAAGGACTCAGATTAGATTGGAAGGGCGGTAACCCAAAGTAAGATTACTTAGCATTGGAATGATCAACCCGATCCAAAGACACCTTAACAACTTTTACTTAGGCTGTACCAACCAAGAAAATACATTCAGCAAAAATGGCTACTTTGTGAGGAGGATGAATTAGAGAGTGACAAGAATAAGTCATGTTGAATGCTTGAGTTTCAATTGATGCTTGATTGAAGAATGACTGAGAATCTAAGAAGTATAAAATCAAGACTTTGTCAAGTGAATTCAACAATGCTAAATTTTTATCACGTTCTTCTAAAGAGTTGTCTTGAAGGATTTAGAATTACAAGCTAAGTAGCAAGTTTAGATTGTGAGAAACCAAGAGATAGAGAGCACACAATGCCAATGAAGGGTAGTAGATAGTTTCTGGAACTTGTAGTGTAGAATCCTACAATTCAGAGGTTAGACATGGTAGCTAGGATCAAAGTATTGAGCCGACTTCAGATTGTGTTTCTGGCCTGGAAATGGAACTTGAGTTTTCTAGGTTTCATGGCAGAAATTGCTGCCACCAATTGTATAGATGGTCCCAAAGCGGAGCAAAAGAGAGGGTATCCAACTTAAGTGATTGAGTCAGATTGGAGACTTATGTTGGGAAAGGAGGCAAGAGATATGATAAGAATCATCTTCTATTAGAAGTGTGATTTTGCAAAGGAGATAGAGGAATTGAAGAATACCTTAAGTGCACCTCACACAAAGAATGGGTACAAGGTAGACCCTTATAAAGACCTGACAAGGCAAAGTATTGTTAGGGCTCTGATGGCTAAGGTGAAGCTTGAGCAAACCATCTACTTGACAAAGCAATGAGCAGTTTTCTTTCACCTCATGTTTGCAAGAGAGCAGGTGAATTGGGCAAAGTGTTTTTACCAAAGACTGAGGTAGATGATCATGAATTGGAGAATGAATATGCCATCACCCCATTACTTTGTACCATTCATGGCACATCTCTATTTGAGCTTGAACATGCTTAACTTCGAGGAGAAGAAGAAGATGGCATCATACTTCATTTAGATCTTTGTCAAGATGCATATGATGATGAGTGATATTGCATGGTGGAGATTCAAGAAGGAGATGAATAATTTTCCAGAAGCAAATGGAAGAAGATTGTGCCAATATCCATCTTGAGTTTGAAGAAGTAAAGTCAACCAGAGGATATGGTGTCCCCAATGAAGAGGAGGACAATAAGGAGATTGAACCCAATACACAAGACACTAATGTGGATTTGTCATCAGAAGCTGATTTGAAGGTAGAGGTAGAGTCTAACTATGGGGATTTTGAAGAAGAAGAGCTCCCTCTAAAGAGCAAAGAGTCAAGCAATGGTAACAAAGGAGAACCTGAGGTTCAACAATAACCAGATGAAGTGGTTGAGGAGGAGGATTGGAAGTTCTATGTAGAGATTGCACACATGGAAGGAAGAGACACCCAATATGGACCTAAAGTGGACATCTTGAAGGAGCATGATGAAGAACCAAGATTGGTATTTCATAGAGAGGTGAGATCAAGAAGAAGTTTGCAAGCTATAAGTGCAAGACTAAGCCGAGTGGAAGAAAATGAAGAAAGCTAGAAGAGATTAACTTGAAGGTAAGGAGCTCAACACTTTGGAGTAAGGCACCAACAGAAGTTGACGATGGGGAAGAGTTCAGAGGAGTAATCTATCTATCAAATGTGGTATGTCCTTTGCTTGTGCATTTGTAGGAGAGGAGAAAGGAAATGAAGAAAGATCATCCAAAGGTGAGAGATGAGCTTCACGTGATGATGCATTTGAGTGATGAAGTCTTACAATTGAAGGAACAATTGATCCAAGTTGAAGAAAAAGCCAAAGTACTTTGGGTTGATATGATGATTTGGCAATAGAATCTGAAGGCTTTGCTAGAGAATTTTGAGAAGCACGGAGGTGATTTGGAACATAAGAAAGAAGAATTCAAGGAGAAAAAGGTGCCATTTGAGAAACTTAGAGAAGAATTTAATGATGCTCAATGTGAAGTAATACACTCCAGAGCAGAGTAGTGGAAAGTGAGCAGGCAGTGGAGGAGTTGAGATTGGTTGCAACAAGAAAGATCAAGCCTGCCAATGCCAATTGGCAAGTAGAGGAAGAGAAGAGGAGAGGTTGTGGGATTTTGTAAAAGACTGTGACCGATGAGAGAAATAAGAGAATGGAAGCTCACATTAGGACACTTGAATGAGCAAAAACTCTGAATGCCTAGCATGAGCTTTGGCTCTTGTATTTATATGGATCATACAAGGCTCTTGAGAAGCTTCTCAAGAAGCTTCCTTGAGCCGCTTTCTTGGAGTGCAAGCCAAGTTAATTGGGAAGCTTCTCAAGAAGCTTCCTTCTAGAAGTCGCTTACTTGGCATGCAAGCTAAGCTAGTTGGAACCTTCTAGAAGCTACTTACTTGAGGCGCAAGCTAAGCTAGCCAAGAAGCTTCTCAAGAAGCTTCCTAGATACTTCTAGAATATTCTAGGCTAATTTGTCTTATTTTCTACTTCATTAGCCCTACTAACTTTGTCGCTAAACTCCATATTGTTATATATTCCTGCACCACTAGTTGGTGACGTCCTTGTCGCCATTGAAGCTTCAAACTCTTGGATGGCCATCTATGCATTTTGGAGGTGAGAAAGAGGTTCCTATGTGGCATCATGAAGGGGATACCCTTTCCAAAGGACCTTGTACTCCGTATGTTGTTGGCGTCCTCATTGAATGTGGCGACATGCAAGGATACGATCAACTTTGTACTCCTCATGATCATTGATAGGGATGGAAGGAGAAGGGGGTTGGACACAAGAGGAAAAAGAAGATGGGTAAGGAACAAAAGGTTTCAACTTAGAAATGTGAAAGATAGGATTTTCATGCATATATACATTGCTACACAATATACATCGCTACACAACATACATCGCTGTCAACATCATACACAATAGAAGCACAACTCACACACAAGTCATACATAAACTCTAAAGTGCCACAATAAATCAGATCATTTATAACTCAAATCAATCAAACTCAAATCAATACTTGATCTGATCCTCAACAACTTGCAAACAACTACGCACTAATTAGAGTCAAGCCACACCCACTCTAGCTAAGAGACTCTAGGTGACGCTCGCTGGCTTTCTGTCCACTCTAGCTAGGAACTCGAAGGCTCAACATCAAAGAAATGAGCTCTCTAGAGCTGCACTTCAAGGGTATACTCCTGATTTTGACCTAGGTGTCATCCCAATGGTCCTACTGACGGCACACCCAACGGTGTAGACGGTGCAAGTGACGGTGGGCCCCACCATGAATTCAGTACCCTAAACACAAAATCTGACCGTCTAAAATTAGTCTATGAGTAACTGCCAAAATGCCTCTAACTACTAACATTGGAACTCCAATGTCCAAGCAATCTAGATGCGACACTACAAATGGTGTGATAGCTATCATGCATATATACATCACTACACAACATACATCGCTGTCAACATCATACATAATAGAAGCACAACTCACACATAAGTCATACATAAACTCTAAAGTGCCACAATTGCCCCCCTAGTTGGCGGTTAGGTCCCTCTAACTCCAGATAGCCATCTACTCCAAGTATATGGTATACCCTATGATGGGCAAAGATCAGGAGGCTGGGTGCTATGGAGCCCCATCGTTAGTTGCCTGTCTGCAATCTATACCATATAAAGAATGAACTAGCTATAGGTCAAGTACATCTAGGACATAACCACTATCACCAAGGAACCACCAAAAGGGGAGGAGTCATACATACCATATGCCATCCTCTCAAATACCTATCACACACCAACATAGTAGCAGCTCCACTAGAAGAGCCACATAACATACACCTCAAGCCTGCACATACAAGTGCCAAGCTTGGGTCCATAGTACCATCAATGTTTGGGAGGTGGCATGGCGCACAATTGCACACATGATCCTTCCAAACAACACCATCATGTCCTTCTAACACAAGGAGTCCAAATGGCAAAACCTCACGCACTCTCAAGATAGTGTGGCTTGTCAAAACATCAAATGTTGTTGGTGCTATCTGTTGTAGATATACATAGTCTCTTGGATGATGGATCAAGGGGATTGATGGATCAAGGGTCTATAACCTCCTCCTCAAATGGTATCATAGCATAAAGTATCTTTTTTTTTGAGCAATTTATTTTGAGCAATTTCCAAGTTCTCAAAGGCCATCGACATCACTCTCCAAAAGATATCTGCCCGCTAAGAACATGCGCTCATCCATACATCTGGGTCATCCAAGTCCAAAACTATAGTAGCATCTTGACAAATGGCTATAGGTAAATCTAGATCTTGTTCATAGAGTAGAAAGTACAAAGAGAAAGATGCTAAGGAGGCCTGCCAGCTGAACCGATAGCCCATGGCCAACCAAGGTAATTGGAGATCCCAATCTCCCAAGTAGCCTCTTTGCAAACCATACTTTTGCAATCTTCTCTTCATTGTCTAAACCACTCTCTCTACTAAGCCATTTGCCTCAAGGTGGTCTCGGGAGGTAGTACGATGATCAATCAAAGCCTTGTCACACAAGACTTGAAACTCCTCCAAGAACTCTGTACCTTAATCGGTCAAAACCTCAGTTGGTGCACCAAAATGACTAAGAACTTGATCTAGGAACAAGTAAGTTGTCCCTTCACTAGACTTGTCAGGAAGTGCCACCAACTCAATCCACTTGGAGAAGTGCTCCACCATCACCAAGACATACCAATGATGTCTCACAGTTAGCAGTTAAGGTCCAACAAAGCCCAAAATCCAATGGTAACCCAATCCCATGATAGGTAATGTGTGTAACTGTGGTGTAGGAGCATTGAATGGTGCTCTAACTTGGTCACAAACCACACATTTGGCAATAACTATTGTACCTCGGTCTGCATACCGCACCACCAATAATGACTTTGGAGTAAGCTATATGTATGCTTTTCTCCAAAATGTCCTAGCTCCTCATGAGCATGATGGACCAAATGTGGTCTCTAAGATGAAAGTGGTACTACTTGCACTCTACCATCCTCCCATACACGCAAAAGGTGTTTGCCTTCCAATATGAACCGTTTGGATTGCTGAAGAACATGGTCTCTCTCCTTGGTCCCAACTGTGCCACCCACAACACCAGTGCAAAAATAGTCCATCACTAAGATATCATCATGAATGTCTCGCTGAACTGTACCAATATCTTCACTCTTTGGATCTATGACCTCAATAACTCCTCTAGTATGCACTGAGAGAGATACCACCAAAGCCTCAAAAAATATACAGAAAAAGGCAGATGCATGCCAACTTGGCACCATCTCCTCATCTGTCTCACCATGCCAACATGCTCCGGTCTGATCCTGTTGGCTGGGACATGGGTTTCTACTCAACCTATCTGCATCATGGTTCACCACTCCAAGTTTGTGAACAACCATGAAATCACACTCCTATAAAATTAGAGCCCATCGTGCAAGCTTGTCAAACTCCATCAACCACTTCAGCGGTTGATGATCAGTGATGAGAGTGAAGGGGTTACCAAATAGGTAACATTGGAAATGTGCTATTGCCCAAACTGCTGCCAAGCACTCTCTCTCATATGAACTATACTTTGTCTCCGCTGAATTGTTGGAGCGACTAACATAGGCCACCACAAACTCCTTCCCCTCATCATCATGCTAGGTGAGCACCTCTCCAAGCCCCAAAATAATCCAATCAATATGAACTTGAAATGGTTGTCCTTTGATCGGTATCCTCAAAATAGGAGCAAATGTCAACCTCTCCTTGAGCTCTACAAAAGCTCTCTCTTGCTCATCTCCCCAATACCACTCATGTGTAAGCTTGGTCAACTTTGTCAAGGCCTTGGCAATGGCACTAAATCCTCTAACATAGCGGGGATAGAAGTTTGCCAACCCAAGAAATGCTCGCATCCTGCTCACATCCGTAGGTTGAGGAACACGCGCAATAGCCTCCACCTTGGTCTACTGAACACCAAGTCCTCCAAGGTAGATAGTGTGACCCAAATACTCAACCTACTTGTAGAAGAACCTACACTTCCCATGATATAATTTGATTCCATGAGATCCCAACCTCTCAAACACCTCCAACAACTATCTCTCATGCTCCTACACAATAGTGCTATAGACCAAAATGTCATCAATATAACACCAAGCAAAATCCAATCCAGCTAGGATCCTATCCATGAACCTCTAGACTTCAGCGGGAGCATTCTTTAACCCAAATGGTAAGAACTTCCACTGATATAACACATCCTTGCCATGAGGATCAATAGCCTAGAATGTTATCTTGGACTTATCCTCCTCCCTGATCAGCAACTAATGATATCTCGCTTGAAGATCCAAAGTACTGAAGACATTTGCATGCCCAATTGCATCAAAAATCTCCTCTGGTGTAGGCGTGGCATATCGATCAGCCTTGGTCTATTGGTTGATAGGACGGTAATCTTCATACATCCGCCTATTTGTGTAGTTGCCAGGCATATCCTTCTTGGCTAGCATCATTGTCGCTGATGCATACTCTCCATGTGAAATCTCCACCAAACCAGCCTCAAAAAGGTCACTACTCCGGCTCTGAATTAACATCCTCTCCATATCACTATATCAATAAGCACATTGGAAAACTGGTGTATTGCTAGTCAGCTCAATCCATATACCTAGTCCCTTCAGAGCACCCAAATCCTTCATATTGAAGGAAAACAACTCTAGTGGCTCCTCAAGAACCTCCAAACCCTTTGTCTTTGGAAGACATATTGATTGGCTACTACACTGGGCCCTTGGGAGCAATAGTGTCATGCCCCCGACCACTAGAGGTCCCAACCTCTATGTGAAAAACTCCCTCCACTCTGGCTGCAAGCTCCACACGTCCTCTAGCTGCATTCTAAGTGGACCAAGGGTGTAATCCAAGTAGCCCAATCTCCCTAGTAGCTACTGGCTATGTCCCAAGAATACCATGTCCACTCGGTCCATCAACCCCCAACATGTGCTTGAATCGTCTCAATAGGCACAAGGCTCACAAGTGTTTGAGTAGTGATGCATATCAAGCGCATCCTATGCTGCTCTGCCAAGCCAAGGCTCATAATCTAGGTCAAACAGTTCAGGTCCATAGCCTAACCTAACACTTGACGCTTGGATGCCTCTGACACTATTGGAACAATGGTAATACTAGTGCAAAAACCCATCACCACTCTCTCTCATCAGCGTTGGGCTCCACCAACTACTATAACGGTGAGTCCCAAATAAATCTAGGTCCTCCCTCTCAAAAAGCATGAGATCCTAGGAAACTCATGAGTGTCAGAAATGCGGCTCTAGGCTGTCCAACTAGGTTCACCATTGCCATAGGTCACCTATCAGCCACTACCACTGTCTAAGACTGACGCCCAAGATCCAAGATATCATCAACAAGGATGTGGTCAAGTCGCTAAATCCCATCATAAGCACGTTCTAAGACCTCTCTAGGTAAGAGGTTCATCCACCAAAGACAAAGATGATGAGCCTGTGATCCCACTATGGTTGCATCCAACAATACAATAGGTCCCATCCCAGAATAGACCTGATGTGTACTGTAACACCCATTTGTGCATGTGTGTGGTATTGTGATATTTAGCTTGGTATTACAAGTACTTAAGACATATTATTTATATAGAGATAAAGGATGGTTCTATATTAGTCATGGTTAGCTAAATTTAGTCGTAGCTAAGATAGAAGGGACCTTACTTTAGAGGAAGTAGAAAAGATGAGCACCACTATTTTGGATTTTAGTGTGTTGACTAGGTATTATTCCTAGGTGTTTGGCTTTGAGGAAAGAGTTGAGAACTCTTGGGCCCGCAAGCCTTTTTTTTGGATTCTTCTTTAGTCCAAGGATAGCCCATGTGAAGAAATCCTTGACTTAGCGGTTGGGTCAAGATAAGACCACATGCTTAGGGGAATATGTACATGTGAATGGATATTCCTTTCTACTTTTTAACTTTACATGACTTTTAGTCTAGTAACTTGAGTTACTACGGTAATAAGTAACTTTGGTACGTAACTATTTCACAAGTATATAAACAAGGGGTGAGGAGGTACTCATCATCTTTTCATTTGCAACTATCTCTCTCTCATTGAGTTCTCTAGTGAGTAATGTCTTGCGTCTTGGAGTGTTAGCCTTGGAGGAGTATGATGGAGTTAGGGTTCTTGCCTTCTTAGTCCATGGTGCATTACCATAATAGCCATCAGAGGTTCATCTTGAGTGAGAGACAGGCCGGCTCACATTTTTGGTTCCGTTGCCGGGACCTCTCTAGAAGGCAAGATAATGTTCCTTGTTCAATTCTACATTAGGCAGAAGGAGGCTATGAGAGCTCACTTGGAGAGAACATTAGGAGAGGAGACGGCTGAACTTATGTTAGAGAACAAAGATCCATTTGTATACCCTGTAGTTCATTATGATGTCTTTGAGTTGATTTTGTACATCTTGTACACATGAGAGGAATTGGAGAGATTGTGTGAGGTGGGTTGCAAATTTTGGAGATTAAGGTGAATTTGGGCAAAATCTCAAGTTTGAGATCTGGACTTGAAATTTCTACACATGATAGCTTGGGTTATCTTTCAGTTAGCACATTTGAAATTATTGTGAGCTACTATGCGCACTAGGTTAGGAATTTTGAAAGTTGATAGTGTAAAGTGCTCCCGCAATTGCATGCTCTCTAGAAAACTGTACAGAGTCTGACATTTCTTCAATTTTCAGTGAATTGTCTTGAAAATTTTCAAGAAAATTAACTGCATTGTATCCTACCTACTGCCACAAAAATTAGAGAGAGGTCATTCTTGTGCAAGAAGTTATGAGTTTTTGAAGTGAAGTGGGTGGTTTTTAGACCAAATCTGAAATATGTGTGCTGAATAGAAAGGTTTCTAGGCCAAATGGCTCAATGAAAAGATCTGAAATTTTTCAAGGAGGGACGCCTTAGAGTTGTGATTAAGTTTGAAAAATTTCAAAGGATTGTGACATACTGGTTAGGATATTTGAGTGACATTGTGAGGAAGGGTCAATTCTGCAGAGTGAAGATCTCATGCATGAGGAGTTTGAGATCAACAAAAAGCATGTTTGAGAGTTTAGATTCATCTTGGAAACATGGAAGGTCATCAAGAGTGGAAATTGAGATTATGCAAGGTTCCCCAAGGGTTTGAGGTGATTCTAGGGGTGGATTTGAAGAAAAGAGAGTTTACAATAGAATTTGAAGAGAGCGTTGAGAGGATCCAAAAACCTACACCACTTGGGGGAAAGAGTGAGTCTAAGTGCTTTCTGTGTGGAGAGAAGGGACATAAGGCAAGTTCATGTCCATTGAATTTTGAGAGCAAGAGATTAAGGGAAAGGAGAGACTTACTTGATTTGGGTTTGCATGTTGGACCTTCTTCACCAAGATTGGGAGGGAGAAGATTTAAGACCAAGGAGTTGTGTGAGGTTTGTGGAGTTGAAGGACTTCCAAAAGGACTTCCAAAAGGACATGAGTGTAGTGAAGTAAAATCACTTTTGGAGACTTTGGTGAAGGATCTTGGAGAGAGTCTTAGTACAGCTACAAAAATAATACCACTTTCATCAGCTAGTTCTCAAGATTAGTGATGGAGATAATCTTTCAACTTATGGATAAACTATCCATGAGGGTTCAATTAATATGCACTCTAGGATTTGATGTTGCTATAGAAATCTTGGAGCAACCTGAACCTTTTGTGTTCCCTAGGGTGGATTACTCTCAAATGGTATTATTCATGTATATACTCTATTAGTTATAGAGTGAGAGAAAAGAAAAGAGAAAAAAAAGATAGTGAGAGGTTAAGATGGGGAAACTTATGGTTTTCTTTGGCAAGGATGGAGAAGATGTGGAGGCCTTTGTGAGAGACTTCAAGAGATCTTGCATAGGAAACAATGAGAGGAGGAAGAATGAGTGGGCCTCATTATTACCAGATTTCTTTGAGGATGCAACACTTATATGGTATGAGTCAAAATACCAAAAGACAGAGAGGAGAGATGGGCAAGAAGAGCCTTGGGAGACTTTGACTTCAGCACTCATTGAGAACTTTCTTCTTGATGAGAGTTATGAGAGATTGATGAGTGAGGTTACCTTTCTCAAGCAAGGAGATAGAGAGAAAGTGAGGGTCTATGTGGAAAGAGTGGAAAAGTTAGAGTCCAAATTTTGCATAGTCTTGAGGAAGGGTGGGGATGATGTGGAGACTACTATGATTGGCATAGGGTCACCAAGAATGCTCACCAATTTTGTGGGAGGGTTGAGACCACAAATTAGAAGCAAGGTGAGATATGAAAAACCTTCTTCCAAGGTTGAAGCTATCAAAATTGCAATTCGTATGGAGGAGAGTTTGGAAGGAGATGAGAGTGATTTGGTGGTGAAGGAGGTTATGCATCCTCCTCAAGGCTACAAATATGGTGGAACTTTTGATACTTTGGTTGCAAGGGTTGCATCACAAGTAGTAGTTGCTCCCATTCTTCCACCTCCACCAAAGGATCCACTTCAAACCATCACAAAACAACTTGCGGATCTCAAGATCAATGTGGTGCAACTATGGGAGAAGAGAGAGGTGGATCAGAATGTAGGGAGAGGGCCTAGGAGTTATGGAAACTATCCATATAGAGTAGGTCAACCAGCCAACAATTTCAATGAGAGAAATTGTTTTGGTTGTGGAGGAAGAGGCCATATCCAAAGGAATTGCCCAAATTCCACTTACCATGGAGGAAGGGGTTATGAGGGAGCCAATAAAGGGAAAGAGGGAGGTAGTGAAACCCAAGTGGCTCCTTATCCAAACAAAGGTAAGGAGATAGCATCCATAGATGTGGTGGAGAGCAAGCATAAGAAGGGAGAGTGCTCAAACTCCAAGGGTCTTAATTTGGAGCTTTTAACACAAGAGAAGAAGAGAGCTCGTTTTGCAGAGGATATTCACTCTTCTCAAGGATTTACTCCAAGCAAGGATACTCCTATGTCTACTAGGAGCACTCGCACCTCAACACCATCAACAACAAAGATTCCAAGGAAGAAGTTGGGGATGGAGGATTTCTTGATTTCAAAGCAACAATGGAACTACAATGTGTTGGAGGATGTTGGTAATCACAAGGCTAACATCACAGTGGGCCAATTAATTGCTTTGAACCCTACCTTGAGAAAGGAGCTTAGAGGTGGTTTGAGTTTTACATGGAGCAAGAGGAAGAAGAAAGAAAAAGGTCCAGTGTCAATGGGGGTGGTGGATGCCAAGCCAACACCATGGGAGGCTTGTGAATATGCCTCCAAGATTGATGTGAGAATGAATGGTCACAACATCAAGGATGCACTTATTGATGGAGGATCAGCAGTGAATGCCATGTCAGAAAGGTTGATGAAGAAGTTGGGTATGATACCCTCAAGACCTTCAACATTTGTGGTGAGCATGGCAAACAAACAACAAGTTCAACCAATAGGGGTGATGGATAAGGTGGTAGTTTCAATTATGGGAGTTCAAAATCTCATGACTTTCCAAGTCTTGAAGGATTCAAGTTATGACTTACTTCATGGGAGGCCATGGTTGAGAGCAGCATGCACAACTAATAGATGGCACAAAGGGTACTTGAGGATTGGGCCATCAAACCATAGGGTCACAGTTCCTGTGACTAACACCACCAACACTTCACATTCAGATACACCATCTTCTGATTATTGGGAATCAGATTCTGAAGAAGGAGCTTTAGGTGTGGACACAAGCATGGAGGAGGAGACTTCCATGGAGAAGCATGAATCTGAATCTGATTCAGATGTGTATCCCTTGTGTGCTATGGATTTTGCACCTAAGCCAGAGGTTTTGAAGGACCCAGACAAATCACCATTGACACTTGAGGAGATAGAGAGAAGGTTAGCTACCCTCAAGTATGGCCCAAATGTTACCAAGGAAGAGAAGGTGAGATTTGAGGAGATTTTCCGCAAGTTCATCCATGTGTTTGCTTTTAGTTACAAGGATTTGAAGGAAGTCACCTTGGAGGAGCACAAGATAGAGGTGGAGTCACATGCAAGACCAATCCGCCAAAAGCAACGTCGCATTAGCCCACCAATATCTTTGGTTATGAAGGAGGAGATTGATAAGCTCAAGGAGGCTGGATTTATCTTTGAGGTGGAGAATTCAGAATGGGTGTCTCCAATTGTCATTGTGAAGAAAAAGAATGGCAAGCTTCGGGTATGTGTGGATTACAAGAAGCTCAATGATGTTACCAAGAAGGACTACTACCCATTGCCATTCATTGATGAGATCTTGGAAGAGGTTGCAAGTCATGAGAGGTATAGTTTTGGAGATGGTTACAGTGGATACAACCAAATCAAGATTGCACTAGAGCATCAACAACTCACCACGTTCACCACACCTTGGGGAACTTACGCTTTCAAGGTCATGCCTTTTGGGCTTTGCAATGCTCCAACCACATTCCAACGGTTCATGAACAAGGTATTTGAACCTTTCATTGGGAAATTTGTGAGAGACTTCATCAATGACTTTGGTGTCTATGGGAGCAAGGAGGAGCACTTTGAGCACCTAATCAAAGTCTTGCAACGCTTGGATGAGGCAAATGCATCACTCAACCCAGAGAAGTGCATTTTTGGATGTGAAGAAGGTCTACTTTTGGGGCACATCATCTCCAAGGATGGAATAGCAGTTGATCCTAAGAAGGTGAGGAAAATCTCAGGCCTTCCATTCCCTTCAAGCTTGACAAAGTTACGCCAATTCCTGGGGATGGTTGGGTATTATAGGAGGTTCATCCTCTCATTTTCAAACAAGGCTTATGCATTGACCATCTACATGAAGAAGGGTGTAGATTACATGGTGATTTTGGAAGACAAGAAGGCTCTCAAAGCTTTTGAGGAGCTCAAGCAATCCCTTGTTGTAGCTCCAATTCTCGCTAAACCTGATTGGAGTAATCCTTTCATCCTCTACACTAATGCTTCTTATGTAGCTATAGGATGCACTCTTAGTCAATTAGACCAAGATGGGCATGATCATCCAATAGCTTATGCTAGTAGGCAGATGGTTTCAGCAGAGAAAAACTACTCTATCACGGAGAGAGAAAGGTTGGCAGTGATCTTTGGTTTCAAGAAGTTTAGACACTACTTGATTGGAGGGAAATCCACTATTGTCACGGATCACAAGGCTTTGAAGTACATCTTCAACAAGCCTAATGTTGAAGGGAGACTAGCAAGGTGGATGATACTCTTGTCTGAGTATGACTACACCATTGAGGATAGGCCAAGAAAGAAACATGCAAATGTTGATTTGTAATCTAGAGCCTATGACCATGATGGAGATGAGCTAGTGGATGATTCCTTCCCGGATGAGGAGCTCATGACAATCTCAATCACTAAAGAGGTTCCAATGGAGTACAAGCAGATTGTGGATTTTGTGACAAGAGGTAACTATCCAGAAGGGATGCATGCTAGGGAGAGGAAGGCCCTTGCAGCAAGATCTAGACCTTACACAATGGTGGAGGATATTCTTTTCTACCAAGGAGAAGATGGTCTACTTCAAAGAGCAATAGGTATGGAAGAGTCTATTCTACTCATAAAGGAGTTTCATGAAGGTTTAGTATGTGGAGGACACTTTGCAGGAAAGGTGACTGCTTTCAAGATTCTAGATGCAGGTTACTATTGGAGAGGGATTTTCAAGGATTGTCTTGATTATTGCAAAACTTGTCATGTTTGTCAAGCTTTTGCTAGAAAGTCTACATCCACTCCACCACTTAGATCAATTCCATTGCTATGACCTTTTGAGAAGTGGGGAATTGATTTTGTAGGTCCTCTCAATAGAACCCCAAGGAACAATCGGTACATTGTGGTAGTTACTGATTACCTTACCAAGTGGGTTGAGGCTAGACCATTGAGGGACAAGAATGAAGATGAAGTGGATAGATTTCTTTATGAACACATTATCACTAGGTTTGGATGCCCTTTGGAGTTGGTTTTTGATAAAGGAGGAGAGTTTACAAGAAGCATTACTACAGCCATGCTACAACATTTCTCTATCACACATAGAGTAACTACATCCTATAGGCCAAATTCCAATGGCTTGGCAGAGAGAACCAATCAGACCTTGTGCATGATGTTGGCCAAAGATGCAAAAATGTAGGGGGCTAAACATCATTGGGACAAGAGGATTCATGCAGTTTTGTGGAGTATAGGACAACCATGAAGACTTTCACCGGATATTCTCCATTTCAATTGGTGTATGGTATTGAGTTTACCTTACCTATTCACTTTGATCTTCCTACCTTCCAAAGCATTCATAGGAGATTGAAGAAAGCACAAGGAGGTGATGCAAAGAAGTCAAGGAAGGATCAACTCATGGAGTTGGAAGAGGTAAGAGTAGCTGCTATGGTTTGAGTGGAGCAAGCCCAAAGGAAACAAAAGGAGAGCTATGACAAGAGGCAAGGCAAGAAGAAGGTGGAGACTTTCAAAGAAGGTGATTGGGTAATGTTGTTTGATTCCATTTGATTCAAGAGAGTGCAAAAAAAGTTTTTGCCTAAGTACTTTGGACCTTTCATAGTGGAAAAGGTGTGGGGCAATTACACCTATGATCTCAAGGAGTTGGGAGGAAGACACTTTGATAGGATTAACCATGATAAGTTGAAGATGTACCATAGAAGGTAGAGAGACCTTCACTTTGAGGACAAAGTGAAAACTTAGTCCGGGGGTAAATGTAACACCCATTTGTGCATGTGTATGGTATTGTGATATTTAGCTTGGTATTACAAGTACTTAAGAGATATTATTTATATAGAGATAAAGAATGGTTTTATATTAGTTATGATTAGCTAGAGTTAGTCGTAGCTAAGATAGAGGGGACCTCACTTCAGAGGAAGTGGAAAAGATGAGCACCACAATTTTGGATTCTAGTGTGTTGACTTGGTATTATTCCTAAGTGTTTCGCTTTGAGGAAAGAGTTGAGAACTCTTGGGCCCGCAAGCCTTTTTGTTTTGGATTCTTCTTTAGTCCAAGGATAGCCCATGTGAAGAAATCCTTGACTTAGTGGTTGGGTCAAGATAAGACCACATGCTTAGGGGAATATGCACATGTGAATGGATATTCCTTTCTACTTTTTGACTTTACTTGACTTTTAGTCTAGTAACTTGAGTTACTACGGTAATAAGTAACTTTGGTACGTAACTATTTCACAAGTATATAAACAAGGGGTGAGGAGGTACTCATCATCTTTTCATTTGCAACTATCTCTCTCTCATTGAGTTCTCTAGTGAGTAATGTCTTGAGTCTTGGAGTGTTAGCCTTGGAGGAGTATGATGGAGTTAGGGTTCCTTGCCTTCTTAGTCCATGGTGCATTACCATAATAGCCAACAGAGGTTCACCCTGAGTGAAAGAAAGGCCGGCTCACAGTACTCACTACCACTCTGGTGCAAGAATCATCCATCAAAGGAACGTTCTCCAAAAGGTAAGCTGGAGAAACGGATTGATGAACCTAGAGATGTCGTAGTATCCGTAATATCTCCCAAAACATACCAGAACGAGGATCCTTAAGACCCAAACCTTGGCCCACACGTGTATGTCCATGACATGGCCATCCAAAAATCACCAAATGAATAGGCCCATGTCTCTCTAGATCATGCGCTCCCTGTAAAGAAACGTTTGCTGGTAGGGCCTTCTGGTAACCTTTGATTGTTGACATCGGTAATATTTCCAGATACTAATAGTCCAAGTGTGCCACATCATGTAGAAAGACTCACCTAGCAGTCTCATCTCTTTCTACATACAAGTACCTCTGTACTTGTATACCCGCTTGTAATACCGCAGCTAGTCCGGTGCTAATCCCACCAAACAACTCCAATAGACATATCCCCTCTATTGGATATTGCCAAGCAATGAGTGTGGTATCTAGAGGTGTCAAAGTAATTCACTCTGGAGGCTCATCCTCACACTCATTTGCCAATGGTACAAAGGCTCCACTCCAAGCCTATTGCACCAACTGATTTGCATGTTGTTGTTACGCCTCCTCTGAACTCCTCAATGGAAAATCCAAGGTGGATGGAACAATCCCACTCTTACTCCAAATTTGAGTGATCTCCTTTGGTATAGGAGTATCCTCTGCATGGGCGTTCCCCTCCAACAAGTCACCAGGCCAAGTAACTACACCATTGAAAGCTAAAACTGATGTTGCCTTGGTCCCAAACTGTAGTGAGCCAAGACTGCCATTACTGAAGTGTATTGGTAGGCGACATACCCGTCCCTCACCAGACTACCAACCTGATCTATAGGAGGCCGTCTCCTCCCAATAGTCAATATTCAAACCCATGGGGTATAAAACTACTCCTCCAACTAGCACATCATAGCTATTGTCACAATAGCTTGAGCTCTCACTACCAAGCTATCAGATGACCAAGCTGAACTTGGACAACAAGCTCCCCACGTGTGATGTATTGTGTTGAACCACCACCTAGAGATGTGTGGATCTGAAATGGACACCTCTCCACATTGGTCTTTTGTAACTCCAGATTGACTACTATAGCCTTCCCCAACATAAGGGGCTATGTACTAGAGTCTAACAAGACTCTCTGTGGTGTATAGACCTTCCTTGAAGGTTCCATCAAATAGAAAATCCCCCTCTAGTTATCCAATAGGACAACACCAAGTGTGAACAACGCTCTCTCAAAGGTTGGTCTAGCTGGCAACTCTTCCAGTCTAGCCGTTATTGCTTGCCATAAACCATTGGTTGCTGAACTGATCCCATGCTCCTCAACCAAGTCAGCTCCACTATCAACCACCTCTGCTCTAGTAGTAAGAACCGCATCATCTCTACTCTCACAAAGCGTGGCAGCCAACCCAAACACTGGGGTTGGGTCAACTCCCAATGTAAACATGTCACTGGCTGAAAATAAAGGGCCCCGCATAATCAGCTAAGCTGCCCCCAACATCATGTTAGACTCAGTCTCCTTAGTAGCAGGTGGCTGACTAGCAAGTAGTCTATCATGTATTCCATCACCACCTACCACACTTGCACTAAGACGTCTAGGAACCATGGATGTTGTTTGCAATGCCTCAGATAGTATGAAAGACTAGGGGAGTCTGACCTATCTTCCAACCTCTACTCTCTATGGGTCCAACTCCACTAATGCTCCTCTAGGCTCTAGAGCATGTATTGCACTCCTAGTCACTGCTGCAGATGCATCAACTTGTGCTGCTTTGCACATGAAATCCAAAGCATCTCTATCACCAGCATATGAGGTGGAATCTGATCTCCTTTGAGCAATAGCCATACTAGCCAATCTCTGCTCCAACTGCTCAATCCAAGTAGCCATAACTATATTAGAAATAAGGGTTGGTACTGCACCCCTACTAGGTGTGGATCCTCTACCACCACCTCTACCACCTCGTCCTCCATGAACCAAAGCTCCTTTACTACTTGCCATTGCAGCCCTACCACTCCGTAACTCTGGATGTAGGTCAAAGCACCGGTCACTAGTGTGACCAAATCTGTGGCAATGCTCACACTGCCTCTGTGCTGGCTGTTATGCACCCGAGGTATCAAGTCCACTGCCTTGAGTACACTCTCTCCTATGGTGAGGTCCACCACAAGTCCAACAAGTAACACCACTACTCACTAGCTGTTGTTGACCCAAAAATGAAAGTAAGGGTCTAGCTCCACTAGGCCCTCCACTCGCTCTATAGGATCTAAGTTGTCCACCCTGTCCTTGAAAACCAACTAAGCACGGTGCACTCTGCTGCACTCTAGAAGAAGTCACAGCCATGGATGAGGTCTCTCTACCACATCCACATGTCACTTCTCTCTCCTCCACCATGTTGAGCTCAATATGCTCAGCCAAACCAAAGACCATTGCCAAAGTAGGCAAAGTAGCCTGTAACAACGTAACATCACAACCTCTACATTGCAACTCCATGTCTAGTATCCCATACCAAAACTTGACTGTTTGGGCCTCAATAACTCCCTAAGTGGAGCTGATCAGCCGTCTGATGCGAGTGTATGCCTCGCGTAGGGCTCTCTCCTGCCTTCCGATGGAACTCATGCAAGCTTCTCAGCTTGTCAATCCACACTTCCTAGTAGTTCTGCCTCAAACACGAGAAGAACTCCACCATGGGGTTAAACCCGGGTACCACACCACCAAGTGCCAAAACTAACGGAACATTGTCCACTAATGTATTTCTAACCAAGACAACTACATTAGGAGCAAGGGTGACTTGCAACTTGCCATCACAACACGTATTCTCATGGTCTGTAGGTCATCACTTCTTGACTCACCGGAGAGAAACAAAGATAGTCTGACCAGTCATCACTCTAGCCTCACTATCAAGAGCACACCAGAGCACCAACGCTCAAAATTTAGGGCACCTCACACAAACATGAAGTAAAAAATGGAGGGGATCCAATCACAAGAATGCTAAACAACAACCCTCCATCTCATAAATCAACACAGGATTGACTCTACCACTATTTAGCATTTGACATAATTGGAGTACCTATCTACTTCTTGAGCTACAAGGATCACTGAGGATTGGATTCAAGTTCTCATCGCCAAAATCTGACATAAATCTCTAAAAATGGCTGACCACTAAATCCTTAGCTAACTTTTCATTCAAACCAAATTCAAAAAATGGGTTTCATCCAATCTTCAATTTGTGAGGATCTGCTCCCAACTCCACCTTCAATTTCAGTTTCTGAGCTCAACTCGTAACAAATTAGTACTGAGCTCAAAATCATAGCTACCGCTTGAAAATTGCTTCTTCCTTGGCTCCAAATTTTGCTAGTGCTTCCGCACACACACTCTCTCAGGGAAATCTGAAGTACTCAATCGAGACACCATGATCCACCGAGCTTGGAGATACCACCAACACTTGCAGTTCTTGCACCCAATTTCTGCCTAACTCATTTCTCTGATGTAATTGGATCGTTTACAACTTGAATCAAACTCAAATCAATACTTGATCTGATCCTCAACAACAATTGGGCACTGATTACAGTCAAGTCACACCCACTCTAGCTAAGAGACTCTAGGTGACGCTCACCGGCTTTTTGCCCACTCTAGCCAAGAACTCAAAGGCTCAACATCAGAGAAGTGAGCCCTCTAGAGTTGCACTTCCTGATTTTGATCTAGTTCTCATCCCAACGGTCCCGCTGACATCACACCCAACGGCACGGACGGTGCAAGTGACGATGGGCCCCACCATGAAGTTAGTACCATAAACATAAAATCTGACCATCAGAAAGTAGTCTATGAGTAACTTCCAAAATGCCTCTAACTAACTAACTAACAATGGAACTCCAATGTCCAATCTAGATGTAACACTACAAATGGTATGATAGGGTGGATGCGCATATGACATGGTAAGGCAAGTTGATAAGCAACAGGAGAGATGATTTGGGTGACCTCAAAAGGTCCTATCCAATTAGGGGCAAGTTTACAAACTTGGGAATCAAGGGGGAGGGGTAGGTTACTAGAGGATAGCATGACTTTATCACCAACTTCAAAGGTGAGATCACAACAATGGTGGTTTGCATATTGTTTTTGACAATTCTGAGCAATAAGGAGGTGAGATATTTGTTGTTGGAGAGATTGGGATACGGTGGTCAAGAAGATGGAAGTATGAGGGACCTAAGATGGAAGAGGAGTAAGAAGAGAATTTGGAACAAGCGGATCTTGGCCAAAATTGAGAAAGAAGGGAGAAAATCCAATGCTTGCCTATTTGGAATTATTGTTGGCAAATTTTGCAACTACAAGACATTCATCCCAATTGGTATGGTGGATATTGACAAAAGCATGGAGCATATTCTCCAAGGTAAAATTTTCACATTTGGTTTGCCCATTAGTTTGAGGATGATAGGTCATGGACAAAGTAAGCTTGGTACCGAGTATTTGGAAGAGTGCCAAAACTTGCCAAAACTTGCCAAAACTTCAAAGATCACAATCAAAGATGAGTACACGTGGCATCCCATGATGCTTGAAGATATTGTTGAAGTAGATTTGTGCTAAAGTTGGAGCATCCACGGTATCAAAGGTTGGTGCCAAGTGGATTTACCTACTGAGCTTAACCACAAACACCATGATTGTTGTGTATCCTTGCTTTGTTTGGGGCAAGGATGTAATGAGATCCAAGCCCACGTGTTCCCATCAAGTGGATGTAATGGGGAGTAGTTGAAGGAGTCCACTCGGCTTTTGGTTGCTGGCCTTGTTACATTGGCAACTCTCACACAATCGAACAAACTCTTGAACATCTTGTATCATGTTGGGCCACCACCATTGGCATTGGAGGGTACCTAAGGTCTTTTCAACACCCATGTGCTAAGCTATTGGTAAATCATGGGCTTCTTGAAGGCATACAAGTCGGAGATCACCTTTGGCTAAAACATAGATCCGGTCCTCATGGAATAGAAGGCCTTCCTTGAAGGCAAAGGTGTTGTAATCCTTGTCGCATGTTGTAAGACAACCATGTACCATTTGGAAGAAGGGATCTTGGAGTCAATTGACACCATTGTAATTGCTGTTGTGATAAGAGGAAGAGACTTCAAATCAGGTCACCGTGATAGAGCATCAAGGATGACATGGAACCAACCTAGTTTGTACTCAAGTTTGATGTCAAACAATTGAAGTTGTTCCTCCCATCAATGATGTCAACTCTTCATGTGTTCCAAATGTAAGGTCTGCAACAATGGTTTATGATCAGTTCATATGATCACTTGTTTCTCCAAGAGATAATGCTCCCATACTTGTAATACCAAGAGCTAGCCATATGATCAAGATGTGAAATTTGGTTTGGTAACATCTGGAATGATGTTATACATGATGGTCAAAATAGATCAAATAGAAGTATCACCAAAAGAGTACTTCTACTATTAGAGCAAAAACCAAAATAGACTTGAAACCTTAGAACCAATAACTAGACATATGATTTAAAGGTGAGAATTGGTTTGGTAACATCTAGAAGGATGTTAGACATGATGGACTAAGCAGATCAGAAAGAGGTATCATCAAAAGAGGACTTCTACTAATAGAGTAGGAACCAAAATATGCCTTAAATCTTTAAAGGCAATTTGGAAGCCTTAACGGGTGAAATAGGCCTCAAAAATGTATTGATCCTTCCCAATGGAGGAAAGGCTTGCATTCCCTCCCTCTACTTTGTCTTGTCAAGAGTTTTCCAATGGTACCTCACCCACGTCATTCTGAGATTCCATATAGGAAGATTCTCTAAAAGATTCCCTCCAATCAAAGCTTGTTTGACCAACCAGATAGGACCAGGACCAACAGGTCACCCATCCAAGTAAGTAATCTAAAGGTGGAGCTTGCTGAGATGTCACCTATCTGTGTGCCTGATCCTATGGTAGAGCTTCCTTGGAGGAGATAGATCCTCTTTGTATATATAATAAAGAGAAGGTGCTCCTTTGGGGCATCGGATAATTGAGTGTGAAATCTTTGTTTTCTCTCTTCTCTTGTCCTTGGAGTATTACAATGGTATTAGAGCAAGTGTTTTAGTCCAAGAGGGTGGATCACCCCTCTTGGAAGAACAGGAACTACTAAAATTGAGTAATTTGAGAAGGAAAACATAAAGTAATTGCTAGACTTAGGAAAGACTTTAGAGAGCAGATGGGATGGATGCATTGGAAGGACAATTTCTTATACCTAGCTTTCCATTCTTGAATCCATTCCACATCAAGGTTATGTACATCCAATGTGAGCAAATGAGAGTATTGCTAGTTTCTCACTTGGAGCAAAATTCATGGACAGGGTGATGAACTCACCAAACATGGTGATTCTACTTGTGGTGGTATATGACAAAGAGTGGGATTTGACAATCTACATTCTATTATGATGTTATGGATGTGAATGTCCCAAATCCTCTCCCTTTCAACACTCAAGTAGAAATTCATTATGTAGTGAGATCAAAAGTGATGTTTAGAGATTTCGTGGTTAGTAATTTTGGTGAGGAGTATTATCAATGAGTGATAGCTTCTTAGGTTTCAATGGTAGTTCCAATAGTTCATGTGCCTTCTAGAGTGATCATATTGACTTTGTATTGAAGTAGACATTAGCAATTGAGTGTTGCAAGAACCATGGATCCACAATTGCAAGAGCTAGTGCAAGGAATGCAAGGGATTTTGAATGAATTTTGAGAGATTAAGATGACCATGGAGACATTACAAAGTCAAGTGCAGATCCTCACAAATGATCAAGCAATGCAAGAAGAAGAGTCATCTCAAAACCCAATACCTAGGACTGAAGTACTTGGAGAGGCATCTGTGCATACGGATCCTATCAACAATGAAGCCACATTGTTACTCCGTTGAAGAAGACCTACAACATTGAGCCTTACAAGGGGTAGCATACGATGGAAGTAGTGGAAAATTGGAGCTTGAGTGAATCAATATTTTTGATTGTTCTCAACAGAGATCATGGAGCATGAGGTAGACGTGTTTGTATGTGGGTACTTGACCAATAAAGCCCTCACATGGTACAATGCTTGGGAATTATCCATGTTGGTAGAGAGAAGAGAGGTCACGTGGACAGCAATGCAAGAAGGATTGCTAAAGAATTTCCAATTGATGGATTCCGTGTAGATGGCCCAAATTTGACTATGGGGATTGAGACAAAAGAACAACATACAAGAGTATGTGGAGGCATTTTTGGATTTACAAGTCGCAATAACCAACATGAGTCCAGCAAAGGCTCTCAACAATTTCAAACTAGGGTTGAAGGAGCGGATTTTCCAAGAGGTCATGGTGCAAAATCCCCGCACGGTATTTGAAGCCATTGCTTGTACATAGAGAATAGAAGAAGCATTGGATGGAGGTGAAGAAGTAGTACCACCTCAACATTATCGGATAGAAATACCATACATAGTTGGACCACTACCAATGGAATTGGTAACAGAGCAAGAAAATTGAGGAGATGCTACAGAAAGGGTTCGTCCAACCTAGCATATCACCATATGGGGCTCTTGTCTTGTTTGTGAAGAAGGACAGTACAATGCGCATGTGCATTGACTATCGGGGTCTCAATCAGTAAATAATGAAGAACAAATACCCCTTACTTCGCATGGTAACCTGTTTGATCAACTCCATGGAGCAACATACTTCACCAAATTAGACTTGAAGAGTGGTTACAATCAAATCCGAATTGTAGAGGAAGATGTGTACAAAATGGCCTTTTGAGCCAAGTATGGCCACTTCAAGTATCTTGTGATGCCTTTTGGCCTGACCAATGCACTTCCACTTTCATGAGTCTAATGAATGACATATTTCATCCATACTTGGATAAGTCTATTATCATCTTCTTTGACAACATCTTAGTATATAATAGCATGATGACAAAACACAAACAACATCTATGAGAAGTCCTCTAGATTCTAAGACAAAATTGATTGTATGCCAAAATCTCAAAGTGCAAGTTTGGCAAGTTTGAAGTAGACTACTTGGGGCAAAGAGTAAGTGCAGAGGGCATTCAAGTATTGATGGATAAAATTGAGGTCATTCAAAAATGGAATGCCCCAGAAGATCAGACTCAACTCAAGAGCTTCTTGGGGTTGACAGGATTCTATAGTAGATTTGTCAAGGACTTCTCCAAGGTTGCACAACCTTTAATGACACTATTGGGCAAGGAGAAGAAGTGGACATGGAGAACCACACAAGAGTTGGCCTTTCAAGAATTGAAAGCCGCCTTGCTATATGCACCAATCTTGAAGTGGTATGACCCAAAACGTCCAATCAAGTTGGCTATAGATGCATCAAGCGTAGCAATAGGAGCAGTCCTACAACAAGAGTGGCATGTTGGATGGCATCCAATTGCATATTTCTCTCAAAAGTTGTTACCGGTAGAGCGCAACTACCACACCAAAGAATGAGAAGAGTTGGCCATTGTTCTTGCAACGAAGCATTGGAAGCACTATCTGGGCAAGAAGGCATTTGTAGTAGAGATAGACCATAACTAGTCTACATCAAAACGCATAAGGATCTATCTTGTTGCTAGATTTGGTGGGCAGAGTGGCAACAACGCTTCAACATGACAATCACCTACGTGGAAGGTAAGAAGCAACTTGCAAATGCATTAACCCGCATGCCAATGGCAAACAACTTGGTGGCAAAGGTTAGGATTAACCCTAAATTTTGGCAAGAGATTCTAGCTGCTACAAAAACTGATCTATAGATTGTAGAAGCACAATCATCCAAAGGCAACACTAGCACCCAAGAACTCACCTTTTGTGATAGTAGATTATGGATCCCAAATGTCCCAAAATTATGCACCACCATTCTAGCAAAATATCATGATTTGGCCATTGTTGGTCATGTTGGAGTGGACAAGACCTTGGATGCAGTCCAGTGCTATTACTATTGGCCCAAGATGAGCAACGATGTGATAGACTATGTGCACAACTGTCTAATTTTTCAATAAAACAAAGCTTCTAATCAAGCTCATGCAGTGCTCCTTCAACCTCTTCCCACTCCTGCCCAATGTTGGGAACAAGTGAGTATGGATCTTGTTTGTGAATTACCCAAGACCACCTCAAGGTTTGACTCCATCGTGGTCTTTGTGGACCAGCTCAGCAAAATGATTCATGTATGCCCTACCACCAAGGATGTGACCGCCCCACAACTAGCTCAATTATACTTAGATGATGTCTTCTCTCACCATGGCTTGTCTTGAGTACTCATCACCGATAGAGGTACTCAATTTACTAGTTTGTTTTGGCAAACACTCTTTGATTTCTTCAAAATCAAGTTGACCATGTTCACAGCTTACCACCTACAAATAGACGGAAAAGTAGAGCGGGCTAATTGCACTATTGAAGACATGTTACGCGGCTTCACCTTAGAAGAGCAAGAGAGGTGGGACACCCTACTCTCGTTGGTGGAATTTGCTTACAACAATTCAATGAATGCATCCACCCAAGTCACTCTGTTCTTCCTCATGTATGGTGAGCATCCCTTTACACCTTCTAGCTTGAGGGAGATCCGTCTGGTGGCTACCAAGGTCAACATAGTCAACACATTTGTTTCTAGAATCCAACAAGGTGTAGAGAGTGCCAAAGACAGATTATAGATTGTGCAAAATTGACAAAAGTAGTATGTTGATACACACCGTAGGCACATGGAGTTCAATGTTGGGGATCAAGTTTGGCTATCGACAACCAACCTCACATTAGTTGGACCTCGTAAGCTCAGACCTCGTTTTATTAGGCCTTTCTTGATTCTTTGTTGAGTTGGCGCTGTGGCTTATCATCTCAAGCTACCACCACACATGAAGATCTATCCAATGTTCCATGTTTCCCTACTATGCCGATATGCTCCCCGCTCAGGCCAGTGTCATTCCACAAAAGACATTTGACCTTGTCCGACACTCATTGATGGCACGGAGGAATATGAAGTGGAAGGTAATCTCCAAAAATGCATGCGTTGTACTCGACATCCATAGGTAGACTATCTAGTATAGTGGAAAGGTTACCCCCTCTATGAAGCAACCTGGAAGCATGCTGCCAATTTGACACATGCATTGGTGTTGGTGCAAGCGTTTGAGCAATAGTTGCACAACGATGACGTTGTGTCTTAAAAGGTAGGAGGTTGGTAATCAGATAGAAGTATTACCAAAAGAGTACTTCTACTAATAGGGCAAAAACCAACATAGACTTGAAAACCTTAGCACCAATAGCTAGACATATGATTTAAAGGTGAGAATTGGTTTGGTAACATCTAGAAGAATGTTACACATGATGGACTAAACAGATTAGAAAGAAGTATCACCAAAAGAGAACTTCTACTAATAGAGCAGGAACCAAAATATGCTTGAAATCTTTGAAGGCAATTTTGGAGGCCTAAACGGATGAATTAGGCCTCAAAACTATGTACATTCCCCCCTTCCAATGGAGGAAAGGCTGCCCTTCCCTCCTTCTTGCTTTATCTTGTCGAGAATTTTCCAATGGTACCTCATCCACGTGATTCTGAGATTCCTTTAGGAAGATTCCCTAAAAGATTCTTTCTGGTCAAAGCTTGTTTGACCAACCAGATAGGACCAGGACCAATAGGTCACCCATCAATAGATCACCAATAGGTCACCCATCATCTTGATCCCCTTTGATGAGATCTTGTGACCCAAGAAGGTAACTTCCTTTTGCCAAAAGGCACACTTCAACTTCTTGCAGTAAAATTTCCATTGTTGTAGTCATCTTAGGACTTCTTGCACATGATTCACATGTTCTTCCTTTATCTTGCTATAGATTAAGATATTATCCAAGAACACCACCACGTACCAATCCAATAGTCCATCTAACACCCGATGCATCTGATCCATGAAGACCACTAGAGCATTAGTGAGCCAAAAGGTAGAACTCTCCACTCAAAATGCCCATACCTTGTGCGAAAGGCAATATTTTGCACATCCTCCCTATTAATGGGGATTTGTCAATAGCCACTACAAAGATCCAATTTGGAAAAGTATCATGCTCCACTCAATTGATCAAGCAAGTCATCAATTCGAGGCAAAAGATATGCATTCTTCACTGTTTGCTTATTGAGCCCACTATAATCAATACAAAAACAAAGTACTCCATCCTTCTTTGGAACAAATAGTACCGGTGCTCCCTAAGGAGAGGTACTATGTCATATGAAGTCCTTCTCTAACAAATCCGTAAGTGTTGTTCACAACTCCTCCAACTCCTTTGGTGAGAGCCTATAAATTGGTCTACTCATTAGAATACTTCCTGGAAATAACTCAATCTTGAAGGGCATACCACAATTGGAGGGTAATCCCTTTGGCAAATCATCCAGAAACACATCCACAAACTCTTGAACTATCTGATCAATCCTTGCTTGATGAGGCTCTTGGCTCTCCTCAGATTGTCCTTGTGCAATTGGCTTGATCTCTATTGCAAAAACAGACATATCTTCCTCCAAATCTTGCTCTATGGCTGCTTTACTAACAAACTTCCCATCTAAGGACCACTTCTCTTGAAAGCTTGATCCATGGTTGCTTTCTTGGCAAACTTCCTATCTTGGGGCTCCTCTCCCTTCAAAGCATTCTCTATGGCTACCTTCTCAACAAACTTCCCATCCTAGGTCTGACTTTTCTTAGGTGTCTTACTTAGATGTACCAAATAAACTAATCGGAAATTCCTACCTTGGTGTTGTACTTGAATTTGTTTTCGGGTCCAATTAAATTGAACCTTATGACATTCAAGCCAAGGTAGTCCTAGAATGACATCATAGTGTAGAGGTACCACTACAAACCTCATACACTCCAAATACACCTTCCCAATCTTAAAAGTAACAAAATGTGAGGTACAGAATGCAAAACCCTTTCTACCATCCTCCATCATCAATCTACTTCCAATCATTGGCTTGATAGGAATACCCAATTCCTTTGCTACTTACATTAACATGCAATTCTTTGAACTTATCAAATCAACCAAAATCCTATAACCCCAATTAGATATTGTATCTTGCAAGTGAAGCAAACTTGCATAGGTTGAGCTTTCAATCCCATTGGAACTAATCAAGCTCCTAATAGGCGGCTCAAAATCTCTTACTAGGATTCCTTGTTTCCGTGATCATTCTATTCCACAAACTCCATCTGGGCAACTTTTCAAGGTTGCTCATTCTTGAGTGGATATTTAGGAATGCAATGTCCAACTTGGCAACAATAAAAACAACCTTCATTTTGTTGCAATCTTTCTCTATCCACTGTACCAAGTGGTTGCCATTGGATAGCATTGATCTCCATTGGTACCAATTCCTCCACCCATGCATAGTGTATTGGTAGGCTTTGTGTAGGTTGAGGTCAAGACCAAGTTGTCACAACTAAGGAATCAAAGTGCTCAGCCAATTGCATGGCTTCTTCTACATTTTGTAGTTCCCACTATCATGGGGAACGTTTGGTCTTGAGAGTGCGCCGAGCACATGGCTGCTTGTGCTTAGTTTTCCTTACTCTCTTTCTTTTGAATTTTCCCGTAGACTAACATTCTTTCCCTACTCCTGGATTGTTGGGAATTTGTCTCTATATGAACTTGTTGTTTTAGTTTCCTTGAGGTTGGCTCTCCCTGAAGGTTTTTTTTTATCCTTGACTTTCGCAAAACTAATCTTGTCATGCAAGTCTGGTGTTATGGGTTCTACCTCTGCCTGGTCTCATATTCTATTTTCATGTCAAGTCCAAGCTATGGTTTGGAATCTGGCAGTTCATAGACCTAGGTCAGGTGGCCCTTTGATAAAATAAAATAAATAAGATACACGACAATTGAGTGATCTAACTGAACATAAACCCGAGCACCCAGATCATTTAATTATGTTATTCACCTAGACTGGATTGAGAGCTCCTAGAATGGAGTTTTCCTCAACTCTAGTCACAATTCGTAACACAAATCCGCTTCCAAGACTCATCATTCACAAGAATTTCAACAACAAAGTTCACAAGGTTGGATAAGTCAAATAGTTCTAGTCAAGGCAATGCCTGCCCTAAGGTTGCAACTGCCCATCAACTCAGCCGGCACTTCACGTATACTCTGTCCGATAGCAGACAAGGCAACTCACCCTCTGAACCTCTTCATTCTCCTATGCCTTGTTTTGCAGATCAGATTCACTCCATTCAGGTAGGCCAACTAACTTCAAATATTTCCTTGCCCTTGCTCCAGATGAGCTGATCCACTTCGGAATTCTCCTCCTCTTCTTCCTGACTTTGGGAGATATCCTTCGGCAACTTCTGCAGCAAATCCCCTTCAGACCTGCAAAAATTCTCTACTGTCTGAATCTCCTGTCCTGCACATTGTTCATTCCTTTGAGGGAAAACCCTTTTTCTCCCTTGCACTTTCAAGCACTCTTTATAGCATTTCAAAAATCTTTCAGCCCTCAACACTCTCCTGCAACTTCAAAAATTCACCCACTGGTCCAATCTCAGACCTCAGGCATCTTGAAAATCCTTCCCTTGGTCCAAGCACAGCCTACAGCATTTCAAAAATCTTTTAGCCCTCAACACTCTCCTGCAAACTTCAAAAATTCACCCACTGGTCCTATCTCAGACCTTAGGCATCTCGAAATCCTTCAGCCCTCAACACTCTCCTGCAAATTTTGAAAATTCATCCACTGGTCCTATCTCAGACCTCAGGCATCTCAAAATCCTTCCCCTGGTCCTGTCTCAACAGAAGGCATCTTGAAATCTTTCAGCCCTCAACACTCTCCTGCAAATTTTGAAAATTCATCCACTGGTCCTATTTCATACCTCAAGCATCTCAAAATCCTTCCCCTGGTCGTGTCTCAACAGAAGGTATCTCAAAATCCTTCAGCCCTCAACACCCTCCTGCAAATTTCAAAAATTCATCCACTGGTCCTATCTCAGACCTTAGGCATCTCGAAATCCTCCCTCTGATCCTGTCTCAACAGAAGGCATCTCAAAATCCTTCAGCTGGTCCTGTCTCAGCCCCTCAGGCATCTTGAAATCCTTCCCTTGGTCCTGTCTCAACAGAATGCATCTCTAAATCCTTCACCTAGTCCTGTCTCAATAGAAGGCATCTCTAAATCCTTCACCTGGTCCTGTCTCAACAGAAGGCATCTCGAAATCCTTCAGCCCTCAACACTCTCATGCAAATTTCAAAAATTCATCCATTGGTCCTATCTCAGACCTTAGACATCTCGCAAATCCTTTCCTGGTCCTGTCTCAACAGAAGGCATCTCAAAATCCTTCAGCCCTCAACACTCTCCTGCAAATTTCAAAAATTCATCCACTGGTCCTATCTCAACAGAAGGCATCTTGAAATCTTTCAGCCCTCAACACTCTCCTGCAAATTTCAAAAATTCCTTCGCTGTCCTCTAACTTTTTTCCTCCCGTTTTCCCCCCAACCTTTCATTGTCACAACTCCTCTAAAGCCTCCCAAGTATTTCCAACTCAAAGACTCCTTTTTGCTCCTCCTCTAAGGCAAATACTCCTTCATTCCAATAACGTAAAACAGAACCTGAGCTAGTGTAACCCAACATTATTTCTTGGCTCAAGCCACATTAAAAGACTCCTTGAGCTAATAACACCATAACTTTTCCTGGCTTCACAATAATATAGGAAATATCTCCCGCAGCAAGGTAGCATAAATATACACTTGAGACATATTGACATAAATCCATGTTACTTACAACAACTAGAAGAGAAAAAGGAAATTTATCACACCAAAAGCCTCAAGGGTACACGTGGGCTATTTTCCCGATGACACCGCATGGTCACTTCCAATTTGGTTTGTGCCTTCAATCCCCACACAAATCAATCCTGAACTTATGCTTCTTGTATATCTTGAATTTTCATGATGATGTTCTGAAATTGTGTGATATAGCTCTTTACAAAGCCAATTTGCTTCAACTCTGCCAATTTATCTTGTGCAGCTTGGGTGACATTTATAGTTCGACCAAGTATTGCATCCTTGAATTTTGCCCATGTCAAAATTGGTGCAACAATCTGTCGTTTAGCTTGCTCTACATGGAATCACCACCAAAGTTTTGCCACACCATCCAATTGGCTAGAAGCCAAGAGAATATATTTTTTTCATCTTGAAGGTTGGTGGCTTCAAAGTAACATTAGTAGTCAAACATAAAATTCTCCACTATTTCCAAAAGATTCTTACCTTCAAACACCTTGGGTTTTGGAAATTGGATGCAATCTTCTCTATCTCAAATTGGTGCTCTCTCTATATATTATTTTCGTTTTTGCTCTTGTTCATCAAACAATCAAGTAAGGTGCTTGATTTGTTGCTACATTGCAAGGATAACATTTGGTATTGCCGCTATAGCTACTACTCTATCCTACTACTCTCAATTTATCTAATTGATTAACACATAGATGTAGCACATCCACCAGTCTCCATAAGTTACAATCGGAAGTATCAAGGGTTCTTCAAACAAGGTGATCATCTGTAGGAAATCCTACCCAAAACATGAGGTGATGAATTGGGTGAAATGATGCTTAGGTAATTTTTGGACATGAAAATCCCAATGGGTTGGCAAAAGTGGATTTACTGGTCCATAAATTCCATCCATGCTTTGATACCAATGTAAAAGACCGTGACCAAGGAGAGAAAAAGAAGAATGGAAGCTCACATTGGGATACTTGAATGAGGAAAAACTCCAAATGCCTAGCATGAGCTTTGGCTCTTGTATTTATAGGGATCATACAAGGCTCTTGAGAAGCTTCTCAAGAAGCTTCCTTGAGCCGTTTTCTTGGAGTGCAAGCCAAGTTAATTGAGAAGCTTCTCAAGAAGCTTCCTTCTACAAGTCGCTTACTTGGCATGCAAGCTAAGCTAGTTGGAATCTTCTAGAAGCTTCCTTCTAGAAGCTACTTACTTGAGATGCAAGCTAAGCTAGCCAGAAAGCTTCTCAAGAAGCTTCCTTGAGCCGTTTTCCTGGAGTGCAAGCCAAGTTAATTGAGAAGCTTCTCAAGAAGCTTCCTTCTACAAGTCGCTTACTTGGCATGCAAGCTAAGCTAGTTGGAATCTTCTAGAAGCTTCCTTCTAGAAGCTACTTACTTGAGATGCAAGCTAAGCTAGCCAGAAAGCTTCTCAAGAAGCTTCCTAGATACTTCTAGAATATTCTAGGCTAATTTGTCTTATTTGCTACTTTTTTAGTCCTACTAACTTTGTTCGCTAAACTCCATATTGTTATAGATTTGATTAAGCATGCAGAAGCTCAAGTGCCACATCAATCTAAAGAGAAGGAGAAGTTAGAAGCAAAGTATGTAGAGGAGTTGAAGGCGATTTGAAAGAAGGTGAGAGAAGAGATGACTCAAGAGGAGCTAGTCTCATAAAAGAAGTCAAAATTAGTGGAGAAGATTGTTGATAAGTTGAAGGCAATGTTCAATATCAAGGTCATTTGTTCAATATTGTTCAATATTGTCTGATTAGAGGAGTCACGCCTACATGAGTTGAAATCGTTGGTGTAGGAGACTAGGAAGCATAAGGTAAAGGTCATGGATATGAAAAATCTATTGATTTGTCTTAGAGATAAAGTAAATAGGAAGATGATTGAAGTAGGAGACAATGGTTATCTCAGATTAGATTTAGTTAGATCAAATTAGATCAACTTTGTAGTAAATTGAAGGAGAGTAGAGAAACCACCCAATGCAAAGTGGTGGAAGAAGGATTGCAAATGACTTTGGGTGAGTATCCAATTAAGTTGAAGTAGAGAAAGAAGAAGTTATTAGGACAATTAGGACTTTAGTCGTAGTTCACTAAAGATATGACAAATGTAGATGAAGATATAGAAGTAGTAGATGAACCCAAAGTGCAAGTGGCACTCATAGGTAATTTGAGGTAGAAGCCAAAGTAGAGGTAGAATTTAGGTTGGATTAGAAGTAATAGATTGAGATTTGAAGTTGTAGATTTAAAGTGGTAAAGTGTTGATTTGGATATGAAGATTTGCAAGTAGCAATTGAAGTGGTTGAGGCAATTTATAACTATTGAGTGCTTTGCATATTTAAAGTAGACATTAGTTTTGTAGTATATTCAGTATTTTTTTTGAAGTTGAGTAAAGTAAAGTGTTGAACTCAATGCTCATTGTTTTAGCTTAATTCAAAGTATCAATCTTGTTGTGTGTGTTTGTGAGTGTGTGGAGAAGTTCATGTTGCCATTAGAGTGTGTTAGATGTTGGATTCTACAGCTCTGATTCCATTTTGTGTGTTTGATCTTGAGTGGAGTGCAAGCAAAGCAATGCCTTGATAAATTTATGAAGAATTATAGTATTGGTAGTATTTTGTACTTGTAAGCATGAGCGTTGGATTGATGAGAAGCAATTTTGATTGAGGAAATTATACCTTTAGTGGAAGAGTGGAATGTAATTCCAAACTGAAATCACTTTGTGGTGAAGTAACCTTCTTCAAAGCAACTGAATCATCACAATCAATATCAATTTGGAAACATTTGAAGAATTGTGATTTATGGGTGTTGTTAATTTGTAACAAGAGTTAAAATTGAGTGCTTTTTACTCTCTTCTAGGTGTGGTTTCTACCTAAGAGATTAAAGAAGAAATCAAGAAGAACTATTGTGTTACTTTTACTTTGTATTTGACCTGTGAGGCAGCCTATCTCTCACTCAGGATGAACCTCTGATGGCTATTATGGTAGAGCACAATGGACGAAGAAGGCAAAGAACCCCAACTCCATCATACTCCTCCAAGGCTAACACTCCAAGACTCAAGATATTGCTCACTAGAGAACTCAATGAGAGAGAGATAGTTGCAAATGAAAGGATGATGAGTACCTCCTAACCCCTTATTTATATACTTGTGAAATAGTTACGCACCAAAGTTATTACCATAGTAACTCAAGTTACTTGACTTTTAGTCTAGTAACTTGAGTTTAAAAGTAGAAAGGAATATCCATTCACATGGGCATATTCCACTAGCATGTGATCTTATCTTGACCCAACCACTAAGTCAAAGATTCCTTCACATGGGCTATCCTTGGACTATAGAAGAATCCAAAACAAAAAGGCTTGCGGGCCCAAGAGTTCTCAATTCTTTCCTCAAAGCCAAACACCTAGGAATAATACCAAGTCAACAAACTAGAATCCAAAATAGTGGTACTCATCTTTTCCACTTCCTCTGAAGTAAGCTCCTTTCTATCTTAGCTATGACTAACTTTAGCTAATCATGACTAATGTAGAACCATCTTTTATCTCTATATAAATAATATCTCTCAAGTACTTATAATACCAAGCTAAATATCACAATACCACACACATGCATAAATTGGTGTTATAGACCATTCTTGACCAATATCTTTATGGAAAAAATGATAACCCACAAATTACTACAAAAGTGATACTTGTTGGATTCTCATATGATTTTTGGCACCGCTGTTGGGGATACAAATCTAGAGAGTGGAAGAATATGGAGTCAATTTATAAGCTGATTTTCCAATAAATATGAACATTTACATTGAGAGAACAACATGAGGAGAGTGCTCATAAATGAAATTTACAATGCAAAGAAGAACACCAGAAAAGCAAATTCACCATTGAAGAATTAGAGAAGGAGACGTTGGACTTACAATTTCTTCACAAAGTTCAAGAAGCCTTGTGAGAACTTGAACAAAAGAAACAAGAAGTCAGGTGGCGAGATTACTTTACACCTCCTCATTGTAAAAGAAAGAAAAAAGCAAGCGGATAGACATATTCCCTGTGACATGACACACAAACTTCCCCCAAAACTACTAAGAGAGCTGATTATTTGAAAGATCTGATTAGTTAGAAGACATCACAAATCTTGATTGAAGAAGAGTGCCAGTACATCTTACATACAATCCCTCAAATAGTTCATCGAGATCTTGAAGAGCAATTTGATGATATTGAACCTCTTCCTCAAACTCAAGTTGAAGTCAAAGTACCTCTAGATGAAGACCCATTGTTGATTTTGGTACCTTGGCCTAAATCTAATGCACAATCACCTTCAAGTACCTTGGGTCAACCAAGTTTGGTACCTCAAAAGCTGTTCCATCAAACCTTCAACATCTCATCTTTTCTTATTACTAGACAAGCCTATCAGAAGTATAAGGAGATTGAATGCAACGAAGACCCAGATAAATTTATTGAGGAGTTTGAAGTGATTTCCTTTTCAAATAAGGAACACAACTCCAAAAATCAGCTGCAAATTTTCCCAAGTTTGCTCCAAAAGAAAGCTCAGAGTTGGTATAACCATATTACCCAAAAGGGGTTCAAGCCAACCAATTAGACACATCTTAGGAACAACTTCTTGGAATGATTTTGGGAAGTTGATTATGATATGAGTGTCTTTCTTGCACTTAATGATTTGAATCATGGCAAGAATGAGATTTAGAGGGACTACAATGAGCGGTTCATGGCATTGTTGAACCAAGTGTTGAAGCAGTTTGGTATGATGGGTTACTCCAATGCCCAAGTCATTACCTAGTTCCTTGGTGGATTTTTGCCATAAATTTAGATCTTTACCAAGGAAAGGAATGCAAATTTCTTGGACAAAGTACTCAAACATGTTGCCCAATACAAGGTGACCCACTCTCATTCAGCTTGTAATCAGAGAAACAAGGAGAAGAAAGGCAAGAAGGTGAGACAAAGAGTTTTTTGCATTACCTCCCCTTCTTTAGAAAAATCTTCCACCTTGTCAAAGGCATCTTTGGAATCAGAAGAGGATGCCAAGCCAAGAAAGAACCAAAGACAAGGAGGAAAGAAAGTATTGTCTCCCTAGCTAAAAATGTCAATACAACAGATGCTAAGCTGGAGACTCTTATTAAAGAGTTTCTGGATTTTAAGATTCAAATGATTGGGGCAAAAGATAGAAGAAAACCTCTGTCTTTTGCAAGACCAAATTTGTTGTGCATTATGTGTGGCAAGTTGGGTCATGGCAACATGGAGTGCTTAACAACCAAAATTGCATTCTTGGTGTAGCAAATTGATTGGATTTTAAGTTGGGACTAAAACAAGGAAGAGGAGGCGGTGTAGCAAACCCAAGAGGTACAACCCCAAGCAATTACATCATATTAAGGTCCAAGTTATGGACCAATGGAGTACACAAAAAATGCTCCTCAATGAAGAATGCCAATGTCCAACCAAAACTAGCCTTAGAATGTTGCACCAAGTGCATGCTATAATTGTGGCTTGATGGAATATTGGTCCCCAAGTTATCTCAAGCCAAGGTATCAGATCAGGTTTGTTCCCCTTTGTGGAAATTATAAGAAGTATTGCCATGTTGGTAACTAGTGTCTCTAACAGCCCAACCCAAAGCCTCTGGTGAAGT